>CM060970.1:42361575-42961575 GCA_030765045.1 Tenodera sinensis
TCCTAAAACAAGAAAGCTCCTTTATGTTGCTTCTACAACAAGAAAGCTCCTTTATGTTGCTCCTAAAACAAGAAAACTCCTTTATGCTGCTCCTACAACAAGAAAGCTCCTTTATGCTGCTCCTACAACAAGAAAGCTCCTTTATGCTGCTTCTACAACAAGAAAGCTCCTTTATGTTGCTCCTAAAACAAGAAAGCTCCTTCATGCTGCTCCTACAACAAGAAAGCTCCTTTATGTTGCTCCTAAAACAAGAAAGCTCCTTTATGTTGCTCCTAAAACAAGAAAGCTCCTTTATGTTGCTCCTAAAACAAGAAAGCTCCTTTATGTTGCTCCTACAACAAGAAAGCTCCTTTATGTTGCTCCTAAAACAAGAAAGCTCCTTTATGTTGCTCCTACAACAAGAAAGCTCCTTTATGTTGCTCCTAAAACAAGAAAGCTCCTTTATGTTGCTCTATTATGTTGCTTTATGTTGCTTTTATGTTATAAAAAAAATAAAAAAAAAATAAAAAAATTAAAAAAACAAAAAAAAAACAAAAAAAAACAAACAAAAATAAAAAAACAAAAGAAAAAAAAGAAAAAAAAAGAAAAAAAAGAAAAAAATAAAAAAAATAAAAGAAAAAAAAAAGAAAAAAGAAAAAAGAAAAAAATAAAAAAAATAAAAAAATAAAAAAAATAAAAAAAATTAAAAAAAACAAAAAAAACAAAAAAAATAAAAAAAATAAAAAATAAAAAAAATAAAAAATAGAAATAAAAAAATAAAAAAAGAAAAAAGAAAAAAAAATAAAATAAAAAAAAACAAAAAAAAACAAAAATAAAAAAACAAAAAAAAATAAATAAATAAAATAAAGAAAATAAAAAAAACAAAAAAAAAAAATAAAAAGCTCCTTTATGCTGCTTCTACAACAAGAAAGCTCCTTTATGCTGCTGCTACAACAAGAAAGCTCCTTTATGCTGCTACAACAAGAAAGCTCCTTTATGCTGCACCTACAACAAGAAAGCTCCTTTATGCTGCTCCTACAACATGAAAGCTCCTTTATGCTGCTACAAAGGGAAAGCTCCTTTATGCTGCTTCTACAACAAGAAAGCTCCTTTATGCTGCTTCTACAACAAGAAAGCTCCTTTATGCTGCTCCTACAACAAGAAAGCTCCTTTATGCTGCTCCTACAGCAAGAAAGCTCCTTTATGCTGCTACAACAAGAAAGCTCCTTTATGCTGCTTCTACAACAAGAAAGCTCCTTTATGCTGCTCCTACAACAAGAAAGCTCCTTTATGCTGCTTCTACAACAAGAAAGCTCCTTTATGCTGCACCTACAACAAGAAAGCTCCTTTATGCTGCTCCTACAACAACAAAGCTCCTCTATGCTGCTACAACAAGAAAGCTCCTTTAAGCTGCTTCTACAACAAGAAAGCTCCTTTATGCTGCACCTACAACAAGAAAGCTCCTTTATGCTGCTCCTACAACAAGAAAGCTCCTCTATGCTGCTACAACAAGAAAGCTCCTTTAAGCTGCTTCTACAACAAGAAAGCTCGTTTATGCTGCACCTACAACAAGAAAGCTCTCTTATGCTGCTCCTACAACAAGAAAGCTCCTTTATGCTGCTACAACAAGAAAGCTCCTTTATGCTGCTTCTACAACAAGAAAGCTCCTTTATGCTGCTTCTACAACAAGAAAGCTCCTTTATGCTGCACCTACAACAAGAAAGCTCCTTTATGCTGCTCCTACAACAAGAAAGCTCCTTTATGCTGCTACAACAAGAAAGCTCTTTTATGCTACTTCTACAACAGGAAAGCTCCTTTGTGCTGCTCCTACAACAAGAAAGCTCCTTTATGCTGCTACAAGAAGAAAGCTCCTTTATGCTGCTTCTACAACAAGAAAGCTCCTTTATGCTGCTTCTACAACAAGAAAGCTCCTTTATGCTGCTTCTACAACAAGAAAGCCCCTTTATGCTGCTTCTATAACAAGAAAGCTCCTTTATGCTGCTACAACAAGAAAGCTCCTTTATGCTGCTCCTACAACAAGAAAGCTCCTTTATGCTGCTACAACAAGAAAGCTCCTTTATGCTGCTACAACAAGAAAGCTCCTTTATGCTGCTTGTACAACAATAAAGCTCCTTTAAGCTGCTCCTACAACAAGAAAGCTCCTTTATGCTGCTTCTACAACAAGAAAGCTCCTTTATGCTGCTCCTACAACAAGAAAGCTCCTTTATGTTGCTGCTAAAACAAGAAAGCTCCTTTATGTTGCTTCTACAACAAGAAAGCTCCTTTATGTTGCTCCTACAACAAGAAAGCTCCTTTATGCTGCTTCTACAACAAGAAAGCTCCTTTATGCTGATCCTACAACAAGAAAGCTCCTTTATGCTGCTTCTACAACAAGAAAGCTCCTTTATGTTGCTCCTACAACAAGAAAGCTCCTTTATGTTGCTCCTACAACAAGAAGGCTCCTTTATACTGCTCCTACAACAAGAAAGCTCCTTTATTTTGCTTCTACAACAAGAAAACTCCTTTATGTTGCTCCTACAACAAGAAAGCTCCTTTATGCTGCTCCTACAACAAGAAAGCTCCTTTATGCTGCTCCTACAACAAGAAAGCTCCTTTATGCTGCTTCTACAACAAGAAAGCTCCTTTATGCTGCTTCTACAACAAGAAAGCTCCTTTATGCTGCTTCTACAACAAGAAAGCTCCTTTATGCTGCTTCTACAACAAGAAAGCTCCTTTATGCTGCTTCTACAACAAGAAAGCTCCTTTATACTGCTTCTACAACAAGAAAGCTCCTTTATGCTGCTCCTACAAAAAGAAAGCTCCTTTATGCTGCTTCTACAACAAGAAAGCTCCTTTATGCTGCTTCTACAACAAGAAAGCTCCTTTATGCTGCTTCTACAACAAGAAAGCTCCTTTATGCTGCTCCTACAACAAGAAAGCTCCTTTATGCTGCTACAACAAGAAAGCTCCTTTATGCTGCTCCTACAACAAGAAAGCTCGTTTATGCTGCTTCTACAACAAGAAAGCTCCTTTATGCTGCTTCTACAACAAGAAAGCTCCTTTATGCTGCTTCTACAACAAGAAAGCACCTTTATGCTGCTTCTACAACAAGAAAGCTCCTTTATGCTGCTTCTACAACAAGAAAGCTCCTTTATACTGCTTCTACAACAAGAAAGCTCCTTTATGCTGCTTCTACAACAAGAAAGCTCCTTTATGCTGCTTCTACAACAAGAAAGCTCCTTTATGCTGCTTCTACAACAAGAAAGCTCCTTTATGCTGCTTCTACAACAAGAAAGCTCCTTTATGCTGCTTCTACAACAAGAAAGCTCCTTTATGCTGCTTCTACAACAAGAAAGCCCCTTTATGCTGCTTCTATAACAAGAAAGCTCCTTTATGCTGCTTCTACAACAAGAAAGCTCCTTTATGCTGCTTCTACAACAAGAAAGCTCCTTTATGCTGCTTCTACAACAAGAAAGCTCCTTTATGCTCCTTCTACAACAAGAAAGCTCCTTTATACTGCTTCTACAACAAGAAAGCTCCTTTATGCTGCTTCTACAACAAGAAAGCTCCTTTATGCTGCTTCTACAACGAGAAAGCTCCTTTATCCTGCTTCTACAACAAGAAAGCTCCTTTATGCTGCTCCTACAACAAGAAAGCTCCTTTATGCTGCTACAACAAGAAAGCTCCTTTATGCTGCTCCTACAACAAGAAAGCTCCTTTATGCTGCTTCTACAACAAGAAAGCTCCTTTATGCTGCTTCTACAACAAGAAAGCTCCTTTATGCTGCTTCTACAACAAGAAAGCTCCTTTTTGCTGCTACAACAAGAAAGCTCCTTTATGCAGCTTCTACAACAAGAAAGCTCCTTTATGCTGCTCCTACAACAAGAAAGCTCCTTTATGCTGCTACAACAAGAAAGCTCCTTTATGCTGCTACAACAAGAAAGCTCCTTTATGCTGCACCTACAACAAGAAAGCTCCTTTATGCTGCTCCTACAACAAGAAAGCTCCTTTATGCTGCTACAACAAGAAAGCTCCTTTATGCTGCTTCTACAACAAGAAAGCTCCTTTATGCTGCTCCTACAACAAGAAAGCTCCTTTATGCTGCTTCTACAACAAGAAAGCTCCTTTATGCTGCTTCTACAACAAGAAAGCTCCTTTATGCTGCTTCTACAACAAGAAAGCTCCTTTATGCTGCTTCTACAAGAAGAAAGCTCCTTTATGCTGCTTCTACAACAAGAAAGCTCCTTTATACTGCTTCTACAACAAGAAAGCTCCTTTATGCTGCTCCTACAACAAGAAAGCTCCTTTATGCTGCTTCTACAACAAGAAAGCTCCTTTATGCTGCTTGTACAACAAGAAAGCTCCTTTAAGCTGCTCCTACAACAAGAAAGCTCCTTTATGCTGCTTCTACAACAAGAAAGCTCCTTTATGCTGCTCCTACAACAAGAAAGCTCCTTTATGTTGCTCCTAAAACAAGAAAGCTCCTTTATGTTGCTTCTACAACAAGAAAGCTCCTTTATGTTGCTCCTACAACAAGAAAGCTCCTTTATGCTGCTTCTACAACAAGAAAGCTCCTTTATGCTGATCCTACAACAAGAAAGCTCCTTTATGCTGCTTCTACAACAAGAAAGCTCCTTTATGTTGCTCCTACAACAAGAAGGCTCCTTTATACTACTCCTACAACAAGAAAGCTCCTTTATGTTGCTTCTACAACAAGAAAACTCCTTTATGTTGCTCCTACAACAAGAAAGCTCCTTTATGTTGCTTCTACAACAAGAAAACTCCTTTATGTTGCTCCTACAACAAGAAAGCTCCTTTATGCTGCTCCTACAACAAGAAAGCTCCTTTATGCTGCTCCTACAACAAGAAAGCTCCTTTATGCTGCTTCTACAACAAGAAAGCTCCTTTATGCTGCTTCTACAACAAGAAAGCTCCTTTATGCTGCTTCTACAACAAGAAAGCTCCTTTATGCTGCTTCTACAACAAGAAAGCTCCTTTATGCTGCTTCTACAACAAGAAAGCTCCTTTATACTGCTTCTACAACAAGAAAGCTCCTTTATGCTGCTCCTACAAAAAGAAAGCTCCTTTATGCTGCTTCTACAACAAGAAAGCTCCTTTATGCTGCTTCTACAACAAGAAAGCTCCTTTATGCTGCTTCTACAACAAGAAAGCTCCTTTATGCTGCTCCTACAACAAGAAAGCTCCTTTATGCTGCTACAACAAGAAAGCTCCTTTATGCTGCTCCTACAACAAGAAAGCTCGTTTATGCTGCTTCTACAACAAGAAAGCTCCTTTATGCTGCTTCTACAACAAGAAAGCTCCTTTATGCTGCTTCTACAACAAGAAAGCACCTTTATGCTGCTTCTACAACAAGAAAGCTCCTTTATGCTGCTTCTACAACAAGAAAGCTCCTTTATACTGCTTCTACAACAAGAAAGCTCCTTTATGCTGCTTCTACAACAAGAAAGCTCCTTTATGCTGCTTCTACAACAAGAAAGCTCCTTTATGCTGCTTCTACAACAAGAAAGCTCCTTTATGCTGCTTCTACAACAAGAAAGCTCCTTTATGCTGCTTCTACAACAAGAAAGCTCCTTTATGCTGCTTCTACAACAAGAAAGCCCCTTTATGCTGCTTCTATAACAAGAAAACTCCTTTATGCTGCTTCTACAACAAGAAAGCTCCTTTATGCTGCTTCTACAACAAGAAAGCTCCTTTATGCTGCTTCTACAACAAGAAAGCTCCTTTATGCTCCTTCTACAACAAGAAAGCTCCTTTATACTGCTTCTACAACAAGAAAGCTCCTTTATGCTGCTTCTACAACCAGAAAGCTCCTTTATGCTGCTTCTACAACGAGAAAGCTCCTTTATCCTGCTTCTACAACAAGAAAGCTCCTTTATGCTGCTCCTACAACAAGAAAGCTCCTTTATGCTGCTACAACAAGAAAGCTCCTTTATGCTGCTCCTACAACAAGAAAGCTCCTTTATGCTGCTTCTACAACAAGAAAGCTCCTTTATGCTGCTTCTACAACAAGAAAGCTCCTTTATGCTGCTTCTACAACAAGAAAGCTCCTTTTTGCTGCTACAACAAGAAAGCTCCTTTATGCTGCTTCTACAACAAGAAAGCTCCTTTATGCTGCTTCTACAACAAGAAAACTCCTTTATACTGCTCCTACAACAAGAAAGCTCCTTTATGCTGCTTCTACAACAAGAAAGCTCCTTTATGCTGCTACAACAAGAAAGCTCCTTTATGCTGCTTCTACAACAAGAAAACTTCTTTATGCTGCTCCTACAACAAGAAAGCTCCTTTATGCTGCTTCTACAACAAGAAAGCTCCTTTATGCTGCACCTACAACAAGAAAGCTCCTTTATGCTGCACCTACAACAAGAACGCTCCTTTATACTGCTCCTACAACAAGAAAGCTCCTTTATACTGCTCCTACAACAAGAAAGCTCCTTTATGCTGCTCCTACAACAAGAAAGCTCCTTTATGCTGCTTCTACAACAAGAAAGCTCCTTTATGCTGCTTCTACAACAAGAAAACTCCTTTATGTTGCTCCTACAACAAGAAAGCTCCTTTATGCTGCTCCTACAACAAGAAAGCTCCTTTATGCTGCTTCTACAACAAGAAAGCTCCTTTATGCTGCTTGTACAACAAGAAAGCTCCTTTTTGCTGCTTGTACAACAAGAAAGCTCCTTTATGCTGCTTCTACAACAAGAAAGCTCCTTTATGCTGCTCCTTAAACAAGAAAGCTCCTTTATGCTGCTTCTACAACAAGAAAGCTCCTTTATGCTGCACCTACAGCAAGAAAGCTCCTTTATGCTGCTACAACAAGAAAGCTCCTTTATGCTGCTTGTACAACAAGAAAGCTCCTTTATGCTGCTCCTACAACAAGAAAGCTCCTTTATGCTGCTTCTACAACAAGAAAGCTCCTTTATGCTGCTCCTACAACAAGAAAGCTCCTTTATGTTGCTCCTAAAACAAGAAAGCTCCTTTATGTTGCTCCTAAAACAAGAAAGCTCCTTTAGGTTGCTTCTACAACAAGAAAGCTCCTTTATGTTGCTCCTACAACAAGAAAGCTCCTTTATGCTGCTTCTACAACAAGAAAGCTCCTTTATGCTGCTCCTACAACAAGAAAGCTCCTTTATGCTGCTTCTACAACAAGAAAGCTCCTTTATGTTGCTCCTACAACAAGAAAGCTCCTTTATGTTGCTTCTACAACAAGAAAACTCCTTTATGTTGCTCCTACAACAAGAAAGCTCCTTTATGTTGCTCCTAAAACAAGAAAGCTCCTTTATGTTGCTTCTACAACAAGAAAGCTCCTTTATGTTGCTCCTACAACAAGAAAGCTCCTTTATGCTGCTTCTACAACAAGAAAGCTCCTTTATGTTGCTCCTAAAACAAGAGAGCTCCTTTATGTTGCTTCTACAACAAGAAAGCTCCTTTATGTTGCTCCTAAAACAAGAAAACTCCTTTATGCTGCTCCTACAACAAGAAAGCTCCTTTATGCTGCTTCTACAACAAGAAAGCTCCTTTATGTTGCTCCTAAAACAAGAAAGCTCCTTTATGCTGCTCCTACAACAAGAAAGCTCCTTTATGTTGCTCCTAAAACAAGAAAGCTCCTTTATGTTGCTCCTACAACAAGAAAGCTCCTTTATGTTGCTCCTAAAACAAGAAAGCTCCTTTATGTTGCTCTATTATGTTGCTTTATGTTGCTTTTATGTTATAAAAAAAACAAAAAAAAATAAAAAAAAATTAAAAAAACAAAAAAAAAACAAACAAAAATAAAAAAACAAAAGAAAAAAAAGAAAAAAAAAGAAAAAAAAAGAAAAAAATAAAAAAAAATAAAAGAAAAAAAAATAAAAAAGAAAAAAGAAAAAAATAAAAAATAAAAAAATAAAAAAAAATAAAAAAATAGAAATAAAAAAATAAAAAAATAAAAAAGAAAAAAAAATAAAATAAAAAAAACAAAAAAAAAATAAAAAAACAAAAAAAAAATAAATAAATAAAATAAAGAAAATAAAAAAAACAAAAAAAAAAAATAAAAAGCTCCTTTATGCTGCTTCTACAACAAGAAAGCTCCTTTATGCTGCTACAACAAGAAAGCTCCTTTATGCTGCTTCTACAACAAGAAAGCTCCTTTATGCTGCTACAACAAGAAAGCTCCTTTATGCTGCTTCTACAACAAGAAAGCTCCTTTATGCTGCTTCTACAACAAGAAAGCTCCTTTATGCTGCTTCTACAACAAGAAAGCTCCTTTATGCTGCTTCTACAACAAGAAAGCTCCTTTATACTGCTTCTACAACAAGAAAGCTCCTTTATGCTGCTTCTACAACAAGAAAGCTCCTTTATACTGCTTCTACAACAAGAAAGCTCCTTTATGCTGCTCCTACAACAAGAAAGCTCCTTTATGCTGCTTCTACAACAAGAAAGCTCCTGTATGCTGCTTCTAGAACAAGAAAGCCCCCTTATGCTGCTTCTACAACAAGAAAGCTCCTTTATGCTGCTCCTACAACAAGAAAGCTCCTTTATGCTGCTCCTACAACAAGAAAGCTCCTTTATGCTGCTCCTACAACAAGAAAGCTCGTTTATGCTGCTTCTACAACAAGAAAGCTCCTTTATGCTGCTTCTACAACAAGAAAGCACCTTTATGCTGCTTCTACAACAAGAAAGCTCCTTTATGCTGCTTCTACAACAAGAAAGCTCCTTTATACTGCTTCTACAACAAGAAAGCTCCTTTATGCTGCTTCTACAACAAGAAAGCTCCTTTATGCTGCTTCTACAACAAGAAAGCTCCTTTATGCTGCTTCTACAACAAGAAAGCTCCTTTATGCTGCTTCTACAACAAGAAAGCTCCTTTATGCTGCTTCTAGAACAAGAAAGCTCCTTTATGCTGCTTCTATAACATGAAAGCTCCTTTATGCTGCTTCTACAACAAGAAAGCTCCTTTATGCTGCTTCTACAACAAGAAAGCTCCTTTATGCTAATTCTACAACAAGAAAGCTCCTTTATGCTGCTTCTACAACAAGAAAGCTCCTTTATGCTGCTTCTACAACAAGAAAGCTCCTTTATACTGCTTCTACAACAAGAAAGCTCCTTTATACTGCTTCTACAACAAGAAAGCTCCTTTATGCTGCTTCTACAACAAGAAAGCTCCTTTATGCTGCTTCTACAACAAGAAAGCTCCTTTATCCTGCTTCTAAAACAAGAAAGCTCCTTTATGCTGCTCCTACAACAAGAAAGCTCCTTTATGCTGCTACAACAAGAAAGCTCCTTTATGCTGCTTCTACAACAAGAAAGCTCCTTTATGCTGCTCCTACAACAAGAAAGCTCCTTTATGCTGCTTCTACAACAAGAAAGCTCCTTTATGCTGCACCTACAACAAGAAAGCTCCTTTGTGCTGCTCCTACAACAAGAAAGCACCTTTATGCTGCTACAACAAGAAAGCTCCTTTATAATGCTTCTACAACAAGAAAGCTCCTTTATGCTGCACCTACAACAGGAAAGCTCCTTTATGCTGCTACAACAAGAAAGCTCCTTTATGCTGCTTCTACAACAAGAAAGCTCCTTTATACTGCTTCTACAACAAGAAAGCTCCTTTATGCTGCTTCTACAACAAGAAAGCTCCTTTATGCTGCTTCTACAACAAGAAAGCTCCTTTATGCTGCTTCTACAACAAGAAAGCTCCTTTATGCTGCTCTTACAACAAGAAAGCTCCTTTATGCTGCTCCTACAACAAGAAAGCTCCTTTATACTGCTCCTACAACAAGAAAGCTCCTTTATACTGCTTCTACAACAAGAAAGCTCCTTTATGCTGCTCCTACAACAAGAAAGCTCCTTTATGCTGCTTCTACAACAAGAAAGCTCCTTTATGCTGCTCCTACAACAAGAAAGCTCCTTTATGCTGCTCCTACAACAAGAAAGCTCCTTTATGCTGCTTCTACAACAAGAAAGCTCCTTTATGTTGCTCCTAAAACAAGAAAGCTCCTTTATGCTGCTCCTACAACAAGAAAGCTCCTTTATGTTGCTCCTAAAACAAGAAAGCTCCTTTATGTTGCTCCTAAAACAAGAAAGCTCCTTTATGTTGCTCCTAAAACAAGAAAGCTCCTTTATGTTGCTCCTACAACAAGAAAGCTCCTTTATGTTGCTCCTAAAACAAGAAAGCTCCTTTATGTTGCTCTATTATGTTGCTTTATGTTGCTTTTATGTTATAAAAAAAACAAAAAAAAATAAAAAAAAATTAAAAAAACAAAAAAAAAACAAATAAAAATAAAAAAACAAAAGAAAAAAAAGAAAAAAAAAGAAAAAAAAGAAAAAAATAAAAAAAAATAAAAGAAAAAAAAATAAAAAAGAAAAAAGAAAAAAATAAAAAAATAAAAAAATAAAAAAAATAAAAAAATAGAAATAAAAAAATAAAAAAATAAAAAAGAAAAAAAATAAAATAAAAAAAAAAAAATAAAATAAAAAAACAAAAAAAAAAATAAATAAAATAAAGAAAATAAAAAAAAACAAAAAAAAAAAATTAAAAAGCTCCTTTATGCTGCTTCTACAACAAGAAAGCTCCTTTATGCTGCTACAACAAGAAAGCTCCTTTATGCTGCTTCTACAACAAGAAAGCTCCTTTATGCTGCTACAACAAGAAAGCTCCTTTATGCTGCTTCTACAACAAGAAAGCTCCTTTATGCTGCTTCTACAACAAGAAAGCTCGTTTATGCTGCTTCTACAACAAGAAAGCTCCTTTATGCTGCTTCTACAACAAGAAAGCTCCTTTATGCTGCTTCTACAACAAGAAAGCTCCTTTATACTGCTTCTACAACAAGAAAGCTCCTTTATGCTGCTTCTACAACAAGAAAGCTCCTTTATACTGCTTCTACAACAAGAAAGCTCCTTTATGCTGCTCCTACAACAAGAAAGCTCCTTTATGCTGCTTCTACAACAAGAAAGCTCCTGTATGCTGCTTCTACAACAAGAAAGCCCCTTTATGCTGCTTCTACAACAAGAAAGCTCCTTTATGCTGCTCCTACAACAAGAAAGCTCCTTTATGCTGCTACAACAAGAAAGCTCCTTTATGCTGCTCCTACAACAAGAAAGCTCGTTTATGCTGCTTCTACAACAAGAAAGCTCCTTTATGCTGCTTCTACAACAAGAAAGCACCTTTATGCTGCTTCTACAACAAGAAAGCTCCTTTATGCTGCTTCTACAACAAGAAAGCTCCTTTATACTGCTTCTACAACAAGAAAGCTCCTTTATGCTGCTTCTACAACAAGAAAGCTCCTTTATGCTGCTTCTACAACAAGAAAGCTCCTTTATGCTGCTTCTACAACAAGAAAGCTCCTTTATGCTGCTTCTACAACAAGAAAGCTCCTTTATGCTGCTTCTAGAACAAGAAAGCTCCTTTATGCTGCTTCTATAACAAGAAAGCTCCTTTATGCTGCTTCTACAACAAGAAAGCTCCTTTATGCTGCTTCTACAACAAGAAAGCTCCTTTATGCTAATTCTACAACAAGAAAGCTCCTTTATGCTGCTTCTACAACAAGAAAGCCCCTTTATGCTGCTTCTACAACAAGAAAGCTCCTTTATACTGCTTCTACAACAAGAAAGCTCCTTTATACTGCTTCTACAACAAGAAAGCTCCTTTATGCTGCTTCTACAACAAGAAAGCTCCTTTATGCTGCTTCTACAACAAGAAAGCTCCTTTATCCTGCTTCTAAAACAAGAAAGCTCCTTTATGCTGCTCCTACAACAAGAAAGCTCCTTTATGCTGCTACAACAAGAAAGCTCCTTTATGCTGCTTCTACAACAAGAAAGCTCCTTTATGCTGCTCCTACAACAAGAAAGCTCCTTTATGCTGCTTCTACAACAAGAAAGCTCCTTTATGCTGCACCTACAACAAGAAAGCTCCTTTGTGCTGCTCCTACAACAAGAAAGCACCTTTATGCTGCTACAACAAGAAAGCTCCTTTATAATGCTTCTACAACAAGAAAGCTCCTTTATGCTGCACCTACAACAGGAAAGCTCCTTTATGCTGCTACAACAAGAAAGCTCCTTTATGCTGCTTCTACAACAAGAAAGCTCCTTTATACTGCTTCTACAACAAGAAAGCTCCTTTATGCTGCTTCTACAACAAGAAAGCTCCTTTATGCTGCTTCTACAACAAGAAAGCTCCTTTATGCTGCTTCTACAACAAGAAAGCTCCTTTATGCTGCTCTTACAACAAGAAAGCTCCTTTATGCTGCTCCTACAACAAGAAAGCTCCTTTATACTGCTCCTACAACAAGAAAGCTCCTTTATACTGCTTCTACAACAAGAAAGCTCCTTTATGCTGCTCCTACAACAAGAAAGCTCCTTTATGCTGCTTCTACAACAAGAAAGCTCCTTTATGCTGCTCCTACAACAAGAAAGCTCCTTTATGCTGCTCCTACAACAAGAAAGCTCCTTTATGCTGCTTCTACAACAAAAAAGCTCCTTTATGCTGCTTCTACAACAAGAAAGCTTCTTTATGCTGCTCCTACAACAAGAAAGCTCCTTTATACTGCTTCTACAACAAGAAAGCTCCTTTATGCTGCTCCTACAACAAGAAAGCTCCTTTATTCTGCTCCTACAACAAGAAAGCTCCTTTATGCTGCTTCTACAACAAGAAAGCTCCTTAATGCTGCTCCTACAACAAGAAAGCTCCTTTATGCTGCTACAACAAGAAAGCTCCTTTGTGCTGCTCCTACAACAACAAAGCTCCTTTATGCTGCTCCTACAAATAGAAAGCTCCTTTATACTGCTCCTACAACAAGAAAGCTCCTTTATGCTGCTCCTACAACAAGAAAGCTCCTTTATGCTGCTTCTACAACAAGAAAGCTCCTTTAAGTTGCTCCTAAAACAAGAAAGCTCCTTTATGCTGCTCCTACAACAAGAAAGCTCCTTTGTGCTGCTTCTACAACAAGAAAGCTCCTTTATGCTGCTCCTACAACAAGAAAGCTCCTTTATGCGGCTTCTACAACAAGAAAGCTCCTTTATGCTGCTTCTACAACAAGAAAGCTCCTTTATGCTGCACCTACAACAAGAAAGCTCCTCTATGCTGCTACAACAAGAAAGCTCCTTTATGCTGCACCTACAACAAGAAAGCTCCTTTATGCTGCTCCTACAACAAGAAAGCTCCTTTATGCTGCTTCTACAACAAGAAAGCTCCTTTATGCTGCTACAACAAGAAAGCTCCTTTATGCTGCTTCTAAAACAAGAAAGCTCCTTTATGCTGCTTCTACAACAAGAAAGCTCCTTTATGCTGCTTCTACAACAAGAAAGCTCCTTTATGCTGCTCCTACAACAAGAAAGCTCCTTAATGCTGCTTCTACAACAAGAAAGCTCCTTTATGCTGCTACAACAAGAAAGCTCCTTTATGCTGCTTCTACAACAAGAAAGCTCCTTTATGCTGCTTCTACAACAAGAAAGCTCCTTTGTGCTGCTACAACAAGAAAGCTCCTTTATGCTGCTCCTACAACAAGAAAGCTCCTTTATGCTGCACCTACAACAAGAAAGCTCCTTAATGCTGCTCCTACAACAAGAAAGCTCCTTTATGTTGCTGCTACAACAAGAAAGCTCCTTTATGCTGCTCCTACAACAAGAAAGCTCCTTTATGCTGCTCCTACAACAAGAAAGCTCCTTTATGCTGCTTCTACAACAAGAAAGCTCCTTTATGCTGCTCCTACAACAAGAAAGCTCCTTTATGCTGCTTCTACAACAAGAAAGCTCCTTTATGCTGCACCTACAACAAGAAAGCTCCTTTATCCTGCTCCTACAACAAGAAAGCTCCTTTATGCTGCTTCTACAACAAGAAAGCTCCTTTATGCTGCTCCTACAACAAGAAAGCTCCTTTATGCTGCTCCTACAACAAGAAAGCTCCTTTATGCTGCTACAACAAGAAAGCTCCTTTATGCTGCTCCTACAACAAGAAAGCTCCTTTATGCTGCTTCTACAACAAGAAAGCTCCTTTATGCTGCTCCTACGACAAGAAAGCTCCTTTATGCTGCTTCTACAACAAGAAAGCTCCTTTGTGCTGCTTCTACAACAAGAAAGCTCCTTTATGCTGCTCCTACAACAAGAAAGCTCCTTTATGCGGCTTCTACAACAAGAAAGCTCCTTTATGCTGCTTCTACAACAAGAAAGCTCCTTTATGCTGCACCTACAACAAGAAAGCTCCTTTATGCTGCTCCTACAACAAGAGAGCTCCTTTATGCTGCTTCTACAACAAAAAAGCTCCTTTATGCTGCTTCTACAACAAGAAAGCTCCTTTATGCTGCTACAACAAGAAAGCTCCTTTATGCTGCTTCTACAACAAGAAAGCTCCTCTATGCTGCTTCTACAACAAGAAAGCTCCTTTATGCTGCTCCTACAACAAGAAAGCTCCTTTATGCTGCACCTACAACAAGCAAGCTCCTTTATGCTGCTCCTGCAACAAGAAAGCTCCTTTATGTTGCTCCTACAACAAGAAAGCTCCTTTATACTGCACCTACAACAAGAAAGCTCCTTTATGTTGCTCCTACAACAAGAAAGCTCCTTTATACTGCACCTACAACAAGAAAGCTCCTTTATGTTGCTCCTACAACAAGAAAGCTCCTTTATGCTGCTCCTACAACAAGAAAGCTCCTTTATACTGCTTCTACAACAAGAAAGCTCCTGTATGCTGCTTCTACAACAAGAAAGCTCCTTTATGCTGCTCCTACAACAAGAAAGCTCCTTTATGCTGCTTCTACAACAAGAAAGCTCCTTTATGCTGCTCCTACAACAAGAAAGCTCCTTTATGCTGCTCCTACAACAAGAAAGCTCCTTTATGCTGTTCCTACAACAAGAAAGCTCCTTTATGCTGCTTCTACAACAAGAAAGTTCCTTTATGCTGCTTCTACAACAAGAAAGCTCCTTTATGCTGCTCCTACAACAAGAAAGCTCCTTTATGCTGCTCCTACAACAAGAAAGCTCCTTTATGCTGCTCCTACAACAAGAAAGCTCCTTTATGCTGCTCCTACAACAAGAAAGCTCCTTTATGCTGTTCCTACAACAAGAAAGCTCCTTTATGCTGCTTCTACAACAAGAAAGTTCCTTTATGCTGCTCCTACAACAAGAAAGCTCCTTTATGCTGCTCCTACAACAAGAAAGCTCCTTTATGCTGCTCCTACAACAAGAAAGCTCCTTTATGCTGCTCCTACAACAAGAAAGCTCCTTTATGCTGCACCTACAACAAGAAAGCTCCTTAATGCTGCTCCTACAACAAGAAAGCTCCTTTATGTTGCTCCTACAACAAGAAAGCTCCTTTATGCTGCTCCTACAACAAGAAAGCTCCTTTATGCTGCTCCTACAACAAGAAAGCTCCTTTATGCTGCTCCTACAACAAGAAAGCTCCTTTATGCTGCTCCTACAACAAGAAAGCTCCTTTATGCTGTTCCTACAACAAGAAAGCTCCTTTATGCTGCTTCTACAACAAGAAAGTTCCTTTATGCTGCTCCTACAACAAGAAAGCTCCTTTATGCTGCTCCTACAACAAGAAAGCTCCTTTATGCTGCTCCTACAACAAGAAAGCTCCTTTATGCTGCTCCTACAACAAGAAAGCTCCTTTATGCTGCACCTACAACAAGAAAGCTCCTTAATGCTGCTCCTACAACAAGAAAGCTCCTTTATGTTGCTCCTACAACAAGAAAGCTCCTTTATGCTGCTCCTACAACAAGAAAGCTCCTTTATGCTGCTCCTACAACAAGAAAGCTCCTTTATGGTGCTTCTACAACAAGAAAGCTCCTTTATGCTGCTCCTACAACAAGAAAGCTCCTTTATGCTGCTTCTACAACAAGAAAGCTCCTTTATGCTGCACCTACAACAAGAAAGCTCCTTTATCCTGCTCCTACAACAAGAAAGCTCCTTTATGCTGCTTCTACAACAAGAAAGCTCCTTTATGCTGCTCCTACAACAAGAAAGCTCCTTTATGCTGCTCCTACAACAAGAAAGCTCCTTTATGCTGCTACAACAAGAAAGCTCCTTTATGCTGCTCCTACAACAAGAAAGCTCCTTTATGCTGCTTCTACAACAAGAAAGTTCCTTTATGCTGCTCCTACAACAAGAAAGCTCCTTTATGCTGCTCCTACAACAAGAAAGTGCCTTTATGCTGCTCCTAAAACAAGAAAGCTCCTTTATGCTGCTCCTACAACAAGAAAGCTCCTTTATGCTGCACCTACAACAAGAAAGCTCCTTAATGCTGCTCCTACAACAAGAAAGCTCCTTTATGTTGCTCCTACAACAAGAAAGCTCCTTTATGCTGCTCCTACAACAAGAAAGCTCCTTTATGCTGCTCCTACAACAAGAAAGCTCCTTTATGCTGCTTCTACAACAAGAAAGCTCCTTTATGCTGCTCCTACAACAAGAAAGCTCCTTTATGCTGCTCCTACAACAAGAAAGCTCCTTTATGCTGCTACAACAGGAAAGCTCCTTTATGCTGCTCCTACAACAAGAAAGCTCCTTTATGCTGCACCTACAACAAGAAAGCTCCTTTATCCTGCTCCTACAACAAGAAAGCTCCTTTATGCTGCTTCTACAACAAGAAAGCATCTTTATGCTGCTCCTACAACAAGAAAGCTCCTTTATACTGCTTCTACAACAAGAAAGCTCCTTTATGCTGCTCCTACAACAAGAAAGCTCCTTTATGCTGCTTCTACAACAAGAAAGCTCCTTTATGGTGCTCCTAGAACAAGAAAGCTCCTTTATGTTGCTCCTACAACAAGAAAGCTCCTTTATGTTGCTTCTACAACAAGAAAGCTCCTTTATACTGCTTCTACAACAAGAAAGCTCCTTTATGCTGCTTCTACAACAAGAAAGCTCCTTTATCCTGCTCCTACAACAAGAAAGCTCCTTTATGCTGCTCCTACAACAAGAAAGCTCCTTTATGCTGCTTCTACAACAAGAAAGCTCCTTTATGCTGCACCTTCAACTAGAAAGCTCCTTTATGCTGCTACAACAAGAAAGCTCCTTTATGCTGCTACAACAAGAAAGCTCCTTTATGCTGCTACAACAAGAAAGCTCCTTTATGCTGCTTCTACAACAAGAAAGCTCCTTTATGCTGCTTCTACAACAAGAAAGCTCCTTTATGGTGCTTCTACAACAAGAAAGCTCCTTTATGCTGCTTCTACAACAAGAAAGCTCCTTTATGCTGCTCCTACAACAAGAAAGCTCCTTTATGCTGCTCCTACAACAAGAAAGCTCCTTTATGCTGCTCCTACAACAAGAAAGCTCCTTTATGCTGCTTCTACAACAAGAAAGCTCCTTTATGCTGCTCCTACAACAAGAAAGCTCCTTTATGCTGCTCCTACAACAAGAAAGCTCCTTTATGCTGCGTCTACAACAAGAAAGCTCCTTTATGCTGCACCTACAACAAGAAAGCTCCTTTATCCTGCTCCTACAACAAGAAAGCTCCTTTATGCTGCCTCTACAACAAGAAAGCTCCTTTAAGCTGCTCCTACAACAAGAAAGCTCCTTTATGCTGCTCCTACAACAAGAAAGCTCCTTTATGCTGCTACAACAAGAAAGCTCCTTTATGCTGCTCCTACAACAAGAAAGCTTTTTTATGCTGCTTCTACAACAAGAAAGCTCCTTTATGCTGCTCCTACAACAAGAAAGCTCCTTTATGCTGCTTCTACAACAAGAAAGCTCCTTTGTGCTGCTTCTACAACAAGAAAGCTCCTTTATGCTGCTCCTACAACAAGAAAGCTCCTTTATGCGGCTTCTACAACAAGAAAGCTCCTTTATGCTGCTTCTACAACAAGAAAGCTCCTTTATGCTGCACCTACAACAAGAAAGCTCCTCTATGCTGCTACAACAAGAAAGCTCCTTTATGCTGCACCTACAACAAGAAAGCTCCTTTATGCTGCTCCTACAACAAGAAAGCTCCTTTATGCTGCTTCTACAACAAGAAAGCTCCTTTATGCTGCTACAACAAGAAAGCTCCTTTATGCTGCTTCTACAACAAGAAAGCTCCTTTATGCTGCTTCTACAACAAGAAAGCTCCTTTATGCTGCTTCTACAACAAGAAAGCTCCTTTATGCTGCTTCTACAACAAGAAAGCTCCTTTATGCTGCTCCTACAACAAGAAAGCTCCTTTATGCTGCTTCTACAACAAGAAAGCTCCTGTATGCTGCTTCTACAACAAGAAAGCTCCTTTATGCTGCTTCTACAACAAGAAAGCTCCTTTATGCTGCTTCTACAACAAGAAAGCTCCTTTATGCTGCTACAACAAGAAAGCTCCTTTATGCTGCTCCTACAACAAGAAAGCTCCTTTATGCTGCACCTACAACAAGAAAGCTCCTTAATGCTGCTCCTACAACAAGAAAGCTCCTTTATGTTGCTCCTACAACAAGAAAGCTCCTTTATGCTGCTCCTACAACAAGAAAGCTCCTTTATGCTGCTCCTACAACAAGAAAGCTCCTTTATGCTGCTTCCACAACAAGAAAGCTCCTTTATGCTGCTCCTACAACAAGAAAGCTCCTTTATGCTGCTTCTACAACAAGAAAGCTCCTTTATGCTGCACCTACAACAAGAAAGCTCCTTTATCCTGCTCCTACAACAAGAAAGCTCCTTTATGCTGCTCCTACAACAAGAAAGCTCCTTTATGCTGCTTCTACAACAAGAAAGCTCCTTAATTTTGCTCCTACAACAAGAAAGCTCCTTTATGCTGCTTCTACAACAAGAAAGCTCCTTTATGCTGCTCCTACAACAAGAAAGCTCCTTTATGCTGCTTCTACAACAAGAAAGCTCCTTTGTGCTGCTTCTACAACAAGAAAGCTCCTTTATGCTGCTCCTACAACAAGAAAGCTCCTTTATGCGGCTTCTACAACAAGAAAGCTCCTTTATGCTGCTTCTACAACAAGAAAGCTCCTTTATGCTGCACCTACAACAAGAAAGCTCCTTTATGCTGCTCCTACAACAAGAAAGCTCCTTTATGCTGCTTCTACAACAAAAAAGCTCCTTTATGCTGCTTCTACAAAAAGAAAGCTCCTTTATGCTGCTACAACAAGAAAGCTCCTTTATGCTCCTTCTACAACAAGAAAGCTCCTTTGTGCTGCTTCTACAACCAGAAAGCTCCTTTATGCTGCTCCTACAACAAGAAAGCTCCTTTATGCTGCACCTACAACAAGAAAGCTCCTTTATGCTGCTCCTGCAACAAGAAAGCTCCTTTATGTTGCTCCTACAATAAGAAAGCTCCTTTATACTGCACCTACAACAAGAAAGCTCCTTTATGTTGCTCCTACAACAAGAAAGCTCCTTTATACTGCACCTACAACAAGAAAGCTCCTTTATGTTGCTCCTACAACAAGAAAGCTCCTTTATGCTGCTCCTACAACAAGAAAGCTCCTTTATACTGCTTCTACAACAAGAAAGCTCCTGTATGCTGCTTCTACAACAAGAAAGCTCCTTTATGCTGCTCCTACAACAAGAAAGCTCCTTTATGCTGCTCCTACAACAAGAAAGCTCCTTTATGGTGCTTCTACAGCAAGAAAGCTCCTTTATGTTGCTCTTACAACAAGAAAGCTCCTTTATGTTGCTCCTACAACAAGAAAGCTCCTTTATACTGCTTCTACAACAAGAAAGCTCCTTTATGCTGCTTCTACAACAAGAAAGCTCCTTTATGCTGCTTCTACAACAAGAAAGCTCCTTTATGGTGCTCCTAGAACAAGAAAGCTCCTTTATGTTGCTCCTACAACAAGAAAGCTCGTTTATGTTGCTTCTACAACAAGAAAGCTCCTTTATACTGCTTCTACAACAAGAAAGCTCCTTTATACTGCTTCTACAACAAGAAAGCTCCTTTATGCTGCTTCTACAACAAGAAAGCTCCTTTATGCTGCTCCTACAACAAGAAAGCTCCTTTATGCTGCTCCTACAACAAGAAAGCTCCTTTATGCTGCTTCTACAACAAGAAAGCTCCTTTATGCTGCACCTTCAACAAGAAAGCTCCTTTATGCTGCTACAACAAGAAAGCTCCTTTATGCTGCTACAACAAGAAAGCTCCTTTATGCTGCTACAACAAGAAAGCTCCTTTATGCTGCTTCTACAACAAGAAAGCTCCTTTATGCTGCTTCTACAACAAGAAAGCTCCTTTATGCTGCTTCTACAACAAGAAAGCTCCTTTATGCTGCTTCTACAACAAGAAAGCTCCTTTATGCTGCTCCTACAACAAGAAAGCTCCTTTATGCTGCTCCTACAACAAGAAAGCTCCTTTATGCTGCTTCTACAACAAGAAAGCTCCTTTATGCTGCTCCTACAAAAAGAAAGCTCCTTTATGCTGCTCCTACAACAAGAAAGCTCCTTTATGCTGCTTCTACAACAAGAAAGCTCCTTTATGCTGCTTCTACAACAAGAAAGCTCCTTTATGCTGCTCCTACAACAAGAAAGCTCCTTTATGCTGCTCCTACAACAAGAAAGCTCCTTTATGCTGCTACAACAAGAAAGCTCCTTTATGCTGCTCCTACAACAAGAAAGCTCCTTTATGCTGCTTCTACAACATGAAAGCTCCTTTATGCTGCTCCTACAACAAGAAAGCTCCTTTATGCTGCTTCTACAACAAGAAAGCTCCTTTGTGCTGCTTCTACAACAAGAAAGCTCCTTTATGCTGCTCCTACAACAAGAAAGCTCCTTTATGCGGCTTCTACAACAAGAAAGCTCCTTTATGCTGCTTCTACAACAAGAAAGCTCCTTTATGCTGCACCTACAACAAGAAAGCTCCTCTATGCTGCTACAACAAGAAAGCTCCTTTATGCTGCACCTACAACAAGAAAGCTCCTTTATGCTGCTCCTACAACAAGAAAGCTCGTTTATGCTGCTTCTACAACAAGAAAGCTCCTTTATGCTGCTACAACAAGAAAGCTCCTTTATGCTGCTTCTACAACAAGAAAGCTCCTTTATGCTGCTTCTACAACAAGAAAGCTCCTTTATGCTGCTTCTACAACAAGAAAGCTCCTTTATGCTGCTCCTACAACAAGAAAGCTCCTTTATGCTGCTTCTACAACAAGAAAGCTCCTTTATGCTGCTACAACATGAAAGCTCCTTTATGCTGCTTCTACAACAAGAAAGCTCCTTTATGGTGCTTCTACAACAAGAAAGCTCCTTTATGCTGCTACAACAAGAAAGCTCCTTTATGCTGCTTCTACAACAAGAAAGCTCCTTTATGCTGCTCCTACAACAAGAAAGCTCCTTTATGCTGCTTCTACAACAAGAAAGCTCCTTTATGCTGCTTCTACAACAAGAAAGCTCCTTTATGCTGCTCCTACAACAAGAAAGCTCCTTTATGCTGCTTCTACAACAAGAAAGCTCCTTTATGCTGCTTCTACAACAAGAAAGCTCCTTTATGCTGCTCCTACAACAAGAAAGCTCCTTTATGCTGCTCCTACAACAAGAAAGCTCCTTTATGCTGCACCTACAACAAGAAAGCTCCTTTATGCTGCACCTACAACAAGAAAGCTCCTTTATGCTGCTACAACGAGAAAGCTCCTTTATGCTGCTTCTACAACAAGAAAGCTCCTTTATGCTGCTTCTACAACAAGAAAGCTCCTTTATGCTGCACCTACAACAAGAAAGCTCCTTTATGCTGCACCTACAACAAGAAAGCTCCTTTATGCTGCTCCTACAACAAGAAAGCTCCTTTATGCTGCTACAATAAGAAAGCTCCTTTATGCTGCTTCTACAAAAAGAAAGCTCCTTTATGCTGCTTCTACAAAAAGAAAGCTCCTTTATGCTGCACCTACAACAAGAAAGCTCCTTTATGCTGCTCCTACAACATGAAAGCTCCTTTATGCTGCTACAACAAGAAAGCTCCTTTATGCTGCTTCTACAACAAGAAAGCTCCTTTATGCTGCTCCTACAACAAGAAAGCTCCTTTATGCTGCTTCTACAACAAGAAAGCTCCTTTATGCTGCTTCTACAACAAGAAAGCTCCTTTATGCTGCTCCTACAACAAGAAAGCTCCTTTATGCTGCTCCTACAACAAGAAAGCTCCTTTATGCTGCTACAACAAGAAAGCTCCTTTATGCTGCTCCTACAACAAGAAAGCTCCTTTATGCTGCTTCTACAACATGAAAGCTCCTTTATGCTGCTCCTACAACAAGAAAGCTCCTTTATGCTGCTTCTACAACAAGAAAGCTCCTTTGTGCTGCTTCTACAACAAGAAAGCTCCTTTATGCTGCTCCTACAACAAGAAAGCTCCTTTATGCGGCTTCTACAACAAGAAAGCTCCTTTATGCTGCTTCTACAACAAGAAAGCTCCTTTATGCTGCACCTACAACAAGAAAGCTCCTCTATGCTGCTACAACAAGAAAGCTCCTTTATGCTGCACCTACAACAAGAAAGCTCCTTTATGCTGCTCCTACAACAAGAAAGCTCCTTTATGCTGCTTCTACAACAAGAAAGCTCCTTTATGCTGCTACAACAAGAAAGCTCCTTTATGCTGCTTCTACAACAAGAAAGCTCCTTTATGCTGCTTCTACAACAAGAAAGCTCCTTTATGCTGCTTCTACAACAAGAAAGCTCCTTTATGCTGCTCCTACAACAAGAAAGCTCCTTTATGCTGCTACAACAAGAAAGCTCCTTTATGCTGCTTCTACAACAAGAAAGCTCCTTTATGCTGCTTCTACAACAAGAAAGCTCCTTTATGCTGCTACAACAAGAAAGCTCCTTTATGCTGCTTCTACAACAAGAAAGCTCCTTTATGCTGCTCCTACAACAAGAAAGCTCCTTTATGCTGCTTCTACAACAAGAAAGCTCCTTTATGCTGCTTCTACAACAAGAAAGCTCCTTTATGCTGCTCCTACAACAAGAAAGCTCCTTTATGCTGCTTCTACAACAAGAAAGCTCCTTTATGCTGCTTCTACAACAAGAAAGCTCCTTTATGCTGCTCCTACAACAAGAAAGCTCCTTTATGCTGCTCCTACAACAAGAAAGCTCCTTTATGCTGCACCTACAACAAGAAAGCTCCTTTATGCTGCACCTACAACAAGAAAGCTCCTTTATGCTGCTACAACGAGAAAGCTCCTTTATGCTGCTTCTACAACAAGAAAGCTCCTTTATGCTGCTTCTACAACAAGAAAGCTCCTTTATGCTGCACCTACAACAAGAAAGCTCCTTTATGCTGCACCTACAACAAGAAAGCTCCTTTATGCTGCTCCTACAACAAGAAAGCTCCTTTATGCTGCTACAATAAGAAAGCTCCTTTATGCTGCTTCTACAACAAGAAAGCTCCTTTATGCTGCTTCTACAAAAAGAAAGCTCCTTTATGCTGCACCTACAACAAGAAAGCTCCTTTATGCTGCTCCTACAACATGAAAGCTCCTTTATGCTGCTACAACAAGAAAGCTCCTTTATGCTGCTTCTACAACAAGAAAGCTCCTTTATGCTGCTTCTACAACAAGAAAGCTCCTTTATGCTGCTCCTACAACAAGAAAGCTCCTTTATGCTGCTCCTACAACAAGAAAGCTCCTTTATGCTGCTCCTACAACAAGAAAGCTCCTTTATGCTGCTCCTACAACAAGAAAGCTCCTTTATGCTGCTTCTACAACAAGAAAGCTCCTTTATGCTGCTTCTACAACAAGAAAGCTCCTTTATGCTGCTTCTACAACAAGAAAGCTCCTTTATGCTGCTTCTACAACAAGAAAGCTCCTTTATGCTGCTTCTACAACAAGAAAGCTCCTTTATGCTGCTTCTACAACAAGAAAGCTCCTTTATGCTGCTCCTACAACAAGAAAGCTCCTTTATGCTGCTTCTACAACAAGAAAGCTCCTTTATGCTGCTACAACAAGAAAGCTCCTTTATGCTGCTTCTACAACAAGAAAGCTCCTTTATGCTGCTACAACAAGAAAGCTCCTTTATGCTGCTTCTACAACAAGAAAGCTCCTTTATGCTGCTCCTACAACAAGAAAGCTCCTTTATGCTGATTCTACAACAAGAAAGCTCCTTTATGCTGCTTCTACAACAAGAAAGCTCCTTTATGCTGCTCCTACAACAAGAAAGCTCCTTTATGCTGCTTCTACAACAAGAAAGCTCCTTTATGCTGCTTCTACAACAAGAAAGCTCCTTTATGCTGCTTCTAAAACAAGAAAGCTCCTTTATGCTGCTTCTACAACAAGAAAGCTCCTTTGTGCTGCTTCTACAACAAGAAAGCTCCTTTATGCTGCTCCTACAACAAGAAAGCTCCTTTATGCTGCTCCTACAACAAGAAAGCTCCTTTATGCTGCTTCTACAACAAGAAAGCTCCTTTATGCTGCACCTACAAAAAGAAAGCTCCTTTATGCTGCACCTACAACAAGAAAGCTCCTTTATGCTGCTACAACAAGAAAGCTCCTTTATGCTGCTTCTACAACAAGAAAGCTCCTTTATGCTGCACCTACAACAAGAAAGTTCCTTTATGCTGCTCCTACAACAAGAAAGCTCCTTTATGCTGCTACAACAAGAAAGCTCCTTTATGCTGCTTCTACAACAAGAAAGCTCCTTTATGCTGCTTCTACAACAAGAAAGCTCCTTTATGCTGCACCTACAACAAGAAAGCTCCTTTATGCTGCTCCTACAACATGAAAGCTCCTTTATGCTGGTACAACAAGAAAGCTCCTTTATGCTGCTTCTACAACAAGAAAGCTCCTTTATGCTGCTTCTACAACAAGAAAGCTCCTTTATGCTGCTCCTACAACAAGAAAGCTCCTTTATGCTGCTCCTACAACAAGAAAGCTCCTTTATGCTGCTCCTACAACAAGAAAGCTCCTTTATGCTGCTTCTACAACAAGAAAGCTCCTTTATGCTGCTTCTACAACAAGAAAGCTCCTTTATGCTGCTTCTACAACAAGAAAGCTCCTTTATGCTGCTTCTACAACAAGAAAGCTCCTTTATGCTGCTTCTACAACAAGAAAGCTCCTTTATACTGCTTCTACAACAAGAAAGCTCCTTTATGCTGCTCCTACAACAAGAAAGCTCCTTTATGCTGCTTCTACAACAAGAAAGCTCCTTTATGCTGCTTCTACAACAAGAAAGCTCCTTTATGCTGCTTCTACAACAAGAAAGCTCCTTTATGCTGCTCCTACATCAAGAAAGCTCCTTTATGCTGCTACAACAAGAAAGCTCCTTTATGCTGCTCCTACAACAAGAAAGCTCGTTTATGCTGCTCCTACAACAAGAAAGCTCGTTTATGCTGCTTCTACAACAAGAAAGCTCCTTTATGCTGCTTCTACAACAAGAAAGCACCTTTATGCTGCTTCTACAACAAGAAAGCTCCTTTATGCTGCTTCTACAACAAGAAAGCTCCTTTATACTGCTTCTACAACAAGAAAGCTCCTTTATGCTGCTTCTACAGCAAGAAAGCTCCTTTATGCTGCTTCTACAACAAGAAAGCTCCTTTATGCTGCTTCTACAACAAGAAAGCTCCTTCATGCTGCTTCTACAACAAGAAAGCTCCTTTATGCTGCTTCTACAACAAGAAAGCTCCTTTATGCTGCTTCTACAACAAGAAAGCTCCTTTATGCTGCTTCTACAACAAGAAAGCTCCTTTATACTGCACCTACAACAAGAAAGCTCCTTTATGCTGCTACAACAAGAAAGCTCCTTTATGCTGCTTCTACAACAAGAAAGCTCCTTTATGCTGCACCTACAACAAGAAAGCTCCTTTATGCTGCTCCTACAACAAGAAAGCTCCTTTATGTTGCTCCTACAACAAGAAAGCTCCTTTATGTTGCTCCTACAACAAAAAACTCCTTTATGTTGCTCCTACAACAAGAAAGCTCCTTTATACTGCTCCTACAACAAGAAAGCTCCTTTAAGTTGCTCCTACAACAAGAAAGCTCCTTTATGTTGCTCCCACAACAAGAAAACTCCTTTATGTTGCTCCTACAACAAGAAAGCTCCTTTATGTTGCTCCTACAACAAGAAAGCTCCTTTATGCTGCTCCTACAACAAGAAAGCTCCTTTATACTGCACCTACAACAAGAAAGCTCCTTTATGTTGCTCCTACAACAAGAAAGCTCCTTTATGCTGCTCCTACAACAAGAAACCTCCTTTATGTTGCTCCTACAACAAGAAAGCTCCTTTATACTGCTTCTACAACAAGAAAGCTCCTTTATGCTGCTTCTACAACAAGAAAGCTCCTTTATGCTGCTTCTACAACAAGAAAGCTCCTTTATGCTGCTTCTACAACAAGAAAGCTCCTTTATGCTTCTACAACAAGAAAGCTCCTTTATGCTGCTTCTACAACAAGAAAGCTCCTTTATGCTGCTTCTACAACAAGAAAGCTCCTTTATGCTGCTCCTACAACAAGAAAGCTCCTTTATGCTGCTTCTACAACAAGAAAGCTCCTTTATGCTGCTACAACAAGAAAGCTCCTTTATGCTGCTTCTACAACAAGAAAGCTCCTTTATGCTGCTTCTACAACAAGAAAGCTCCTTTATGCTGCTACAACAAGAAAGCTCCTTTATGCTGCTCCTACAACAAGAAAGCTCCTTTATGCTGCACCTACAACAAGAAAGCTCCTTAATGCTGCTCCTACAACAAGAAAGCTCCTTTATGTTGCTCCTACAACAAGAAAGCTCCTTTATGCTGCTCCTACAACAAGAAAGCTCCTTTATGCTGCTCCTACAACAAGAAAGCTCCTTTATGCTGCTTCTACAACAAGAAAGCTCCTTTATGCTGCTCCTACAACAAGAAAGCTCCTTTATGCTGCTTCTACAACAAGAAAGCTCCTTTATGCTGCACCTACAACAAGAAAGCTCCTTTATCCTGCTCCTACAACAAGAAAGCTCCTTTATGCTGCTTCTACAACAAGAAAGCTTCTTTATGCTGCTCCTACAACAAGAAAGCTCCTTTATGCTGCTCCTACAACAAGAAAGCTCCTTTATGCTGCTACAACAAGAAAGCTCCTTTATGCTGCTCCTACAACAAGAAAGCTCCTTTATGCTGCTTCTACAACAAGAAAGCTCCTTTATGCTGCTCCTACAACAAGAAAGCTCCTTTATGGTGCTTCTACAACAAGAAAGCTCCTTTGTGCTGCTTCTACAACAAGAAAGCTCCTTTGTGCTGCTCCTACAACAAGAAAGCTCCTTTATGCGGCTTCTACAACAAGAAAGCTCCTTTATGCTGCTTCTACAACAAGAAAGCTCCTTTATGCTGCACCTACAACAAGAAAGCTCCTTTATGCTGCTCCTACAACAAGAAAGCTCCTTTATGCTGCTTCTACAACAAAAAAGCTCCTTTATGCTGCTTCTACAACAAGAAAGCTCCTTTATGC
This sequence comes from Tenodera sinensis, assembly GCA_030765045.1. Lineage (NCBI taxonomy): Eukaryota > Metazoa > Arthropoda > Insecta > Mantodea > Mantidae > Tenodera > Tenodera sinensis. Next base: position 42,388,823 of record CM060970.1, read on the forward strand.
TGCTACAACAAGAAAGCTCCTTTATGCTGCTTCTACAACAAGAAAGCTCCTTTATGCTGCTTCTACAACAAGAAAGCTCCTTTATGCTGCTCCTACAACAAGAAAGCTCCTTTATGCTGCACCTACAACAAGAAAGCTCCTTTATGCTGCTCCTGCAACAAGAAAGCTCCTTTATGTTGCTCCTACAACAAGAAAGCTCCTTTATACTGCACCTACTTCAAGAAAGCTCCTTTATGTTGCTCCTACAACAAGAAAGCTCCTTTATACTGCACCTACAACAAGAAAGCTCCTTTATGTTGCTCCTACAACAAGAAAGCTCCTTTATGCTGCTCCTACAACAAGAAAGCTCCTTTATACTGCTTCTACAACAAGAAAGCTCCTGTATACTGCTTCTACAACAAGAAAGCTCCTTTATGCTGCTCCTACAACAAGAAAGCTCCTTTATGCAGCTCCTACAACAAGAAAGCTCCTTTATGGTGCTTCTACAACAAGAAAGCTCCTTTATGTTGCTCTTACAACAAGAAAGCTCCTTTATGTTGCTCCTACAACAAGAAAGCTCCTTTATACTGCTTCTACAACAAGAAAGCTCCTTTATGCTGCTTCTACAACAAGAAAGCTCCTTTATGCTGCTTCTACAACAAGAAACCTCCTTTATGCTGCTTCTACAACAAGAAAGCTCCTTTATGGTGCTCCTAGAACAAGAAAGCTCCTTTATGTTGCTCCTACAACAAGAAAGCTCCTTTATGTTGCTTCTACAACAAGAAAGCTCCTTTATACTGCTTCTACAACAAGAAAGCTCCTTTATACTGCTTCTACAACAAGAAAGCTCCTTTATGCTGCTTCTACAACAAGAAAGCTCCTTTATGCTGCTCCTACAACAAGAAAGCTCCTCTATGCTGCTCCTACAACAAGAAAGCTCCTTTATGCTGCTTCTACAACAAGAAAGCTCCTTTATGCTGCACATTCAACAAGAAAGCTCCTTTATGCTGCTACAACAAGAAAGCTCCTTTATGCTGCTACAACAAGAAAGCTCCTTTATGCTGCTACAACAAGAAAGCTCCTTTATGCTGCTTCTACAACAAGAAAGCTCCTTTATGCTGCTTCTACAACAAGAAAGCTCCTTTATGCTGCTTCTACAACAAGAAAGCTCCTTTATGCTGCTTCTACAACAAGAAAGCTCCTTTATGCTGCTCCTACAACAAGAAAGCTCCTTTATGCTGCTCCTACAACAAGAAAGCTCCTTTATGCTGCTCCTACAACAAGAAAGCTCCTTTATACTGCTCCTACAACAAGAAAGCTCCTTTATACTGCTTCTACAACAAGAAAGCTCCTTTATGCTGCTCCTAACACAAGAAAGCTCCTTTATGCTGCTTCTACAACAAGAAAGCTCCTTTATGCTGCTCCTACAACAAGAAAGCTCCTTTATGCTGCTCCTACAACAAGAAGGCTCCTTTATGCTGCTCCTACAACAAGAAAGCTCCTTTATACTGCTTCTACAACAAGAAAGCTCATTTATGCTGCTCCTACAACAAGAAAGCTCCTTTATGCTGCTCCTACAACAAGAAAGCTCCTTTATGCTGCTCCTACAACAAGAAAGCTCCTTAATGCTGCTCCTACAACAAGAAAGCTCCTTTATGCTGCTACAACAAGAAAGCTCCTTTGTGCTGCTCCTACAACAACAAAGCTCCTTTATGCTGCTCCTACAACAAGAAAGCTCCTTTATGCTGCTCCTACAACAAGAAAGCTCCTTTATGCTGCTTCTACAACAAGAAAGCTCCTTTATGCTGCTCCTACAACAAGAAAGCTCCTTTATGCTGCTTCTACAACAAGAAAGCTCCTTTATGTTGCTCCTACAACAAGAAAGCTCCTTTATGCTGCTCCTACAACAAGAAAGCTCCTTTATGCTGCTCCTACAACAAGATAGCTCCTTTATGCTGCTTCTACAACAAGAAAGCTCCTTTATGCTGCTCCTACAACAAGAAAGCTCCTTTATGCTGCTCCTACAACAAGAAAGCTCCTTTATGCTGCTCCTACAACAAGAAAGCTCCTTTATGCTGCTCCTACAACAAGAAAGCTCCTTTATGTTGCTCCTACAACAAGAAAGCTCCTTTATGCTGCTCATACAACAAGAAAGCTCCTTTATGCTGCTCCGACAACAAGAAAGCTCCTTTATGCTGCTTCTACAACAAGAAAGCTCCTTTATGCTGCTCCTACAACAAGAAAGCTCCTTTATGCTGCTCCTACAACAAGAAAGCTCCTTTATGCTGCTCCTACAACAAGAAAGCTCCTTTATGCTGCTTCTACAACAAGAAAGCTCCTTTATGCTGCTCCTACAACAAGAAAGCTCCTTTATGCTGCTCCTACAACAAGAAAGCTCCTTTATGCTGCTCCTACAACAAGAAAGCTCCTTTATGCTGCACCTACAACAAGAAAGCTCCTTTATGCTGCTCCTACAACAAGAAAGCTCCTTGATGCTGCTCCTACAACAAGAAAGCTCCTTTATGCTGCTCCTACAACAAGAAAGCTCCTTTATGCTGCACCTACAACAAGAAAGCTCCTTTATGCTGCACCTACAACAAGAAAGCTCCTTTATGTTGCTCCTACAACAAGAAAGCTCCTTTATGTTGCTCCTACAACAAGAAAGCTCCTTTATGCTGCTCCTACAACAAGAAAGCTCCTTTATGCTGCTCCTACAACAAGAAAGCTCCTTTATGCTGCTCCTACAACAAGAAAGCTCCTTTATGCTGCTCCTACAACAAGAAAGCTCCTTTATGCTGCTACAACAAGAAAGCTCCTTTATGCTGCTTCTACAACAAGAAAGCTCCTTCATGCTGCTTCTACAACAAGAAAGCTCCTTCATGCTGCTCCTACAACAAGAAAGCTCCTTTATGCTGCTCCTACAACAAGAAAGATCCTTTATGCTGCTTCTACATCAAGAAAGCTCCTTTGTGCTGCTTCTACAACAAGAAAGCTCCTTTATGCTGCTTCTACAACAAGAAAGCTCCTTTATGCTGCTTCTACAACAAGAAAGCTCCTTTATGCTGCTTCTACAACAAGAAAGCTCCTTTATGCTGCTCCTACAACAAGAAAGCTCCTTTATGCTGCTTCTACAAAAAGAAAGCTCCTTTATGCTGCTTCTACAACAAGAAAGCTCCTTTATGCTGCTCCTACAACAACAAAGCTCCTTTATGCTGCTCCTACAACAACAAAGCTCCTTTATGCTGCTCCTACAACAAGAAAGCTCCTTTATGCTGCTCCTACAACAAGAAAGCTCCTTTATGCTGCTTCTACAGCAAAAAGGCTCCTTTATGCTGCTTCTACAACAAGAAAGCTCCTTTATGCTGCTCCTACAACAAGAAAGCTCCTTTATACTGCTTCTACAACAAGAAAGCTCCTTTATGCTGCTCCTACAACAAGAAAGCTCCTTTATGCTGCTCCTACAACAAGAAAGCTCCTTTATGCTGCTCCTACAACAAGAAAGCTCCTTAATGCTGCTCCTACAACAAGAAAGCTCCTTTATGCTGCTACAACAAGAAAGCTCCTTTGTGCTGCTCCTACAACAACAAAGCTCCTTTATGCTGCTCCTACAAATAGAAAGCTCCTTTATACTGCTCCTACAACAAGAAAGCTCCTTTATGCTGCTCCTACAACAAGAAAGCTCCTTTATGCTGCTCCTACAACAAGAAAGCTCCTTTATGCTGCTTCTACAACAAGAAAGCTCCTTTATGCTGCTCCTACAACAAGAAAGCTCCTTTATGCTGCTTCTACAACAAGAAAGCTCCTTTATGTTGCTCCTACAACAAGAAAGCTCCTTTATGCTGCTCCTACAACAAGAAAGCTCCTTTATGCTGCTCCTACAACAAGATAGCTCCTTTATGCTGCTTCTACAACAAGAAAGCTCCTTTATGCTGCTCCTACAACAAGAAAGCTCCTTTATGCTGCTCCTACAACAAGAAAGCTCCTTTATGCTGCTCCTACAACAAGAAAGCTCCTTTATGCTGCTCCTACAACAAGAAAGCTCCTTTATGTTGCTCCTACAACAAGAAAGCTCCTTTATGCTGCTCCTACAACAAGAAAGCTCCTTTATGCTGCTCCTACAACAAGAAAGCTCCTTTATGCTGCTCCTACAACAAGAAAGCTCCTTTATGCTGCTCCTACAACAAGAAAGCTCCTTTATGCTGCTTCTACAACAAGAAAGCTCCTTTATGCTGCTCCTACAACAAGAAAGCTCCTTTATGCTGCTCCTACAACAAGAAAGCTCCTTTATGCTGCTCCTACAACAAGAAAGCTCCTTTATGCTGCACCTACAACAAGAAAGCTCCTTTATGCTGCTCCTACAACAAGAAAGCTCCTTTATGCTGCTCCTACAACAAGAAAGCTCCTTTATGCTGCTTCTACAACAAGAAAGCTCCTTTATGCTGCTCCTACAACAAGAAAGCTCCTTTATGCTGCTCCTACAACAAGAAAGCTCCTTTATGCTGCTTCTACAACAAGAAAGCTCCTTTATGCTGCTCCTACAACAAGAAAGCTCCTTTATGCTGCTCCTACAACAAGAAAGCTCCTTTATGCTGCTACAACAAGAAAGCTCCTTTATGCTGCTTCTACAACAAGAAAGCTCCTTTATGCTGCTTCTACAACAAGAAAGCTCCTTTATGCTGCTTCTACAACAAGAAAGCTCCTTTATGCTGCTTCTACAACAAGAAAGCTCCTTTATACTGCTTCTACAACAAGAAAGCTCCTTTATGCTGCTCCTACAACAAGAAAGCTCCATTATGCTGCTTCTACAACAAGAAAGCTCCTTTATGCTGCTTCTACAACAAGAAAGCTCCTTTATGCTGCTTCTACAACAAGAAAGCTCCTTTATGCTGCTCCTACAACAAGAAAGCTCCTTTATGCTGCTGCTACAACAAGAAAGCTCCTTTATGCTGCTTCTACAACAAGAAAGCTCCTTTATGCTGCTTCTACAACAACAAAGCTCCTTTATGCTGCTTCTACAACAAGAAAGCTCCTTTATGCTGCCTCTACAACAAGAAAGCTCCTTTATGCTGCTTCTACAACAAGAAAGCTCCTTTATGCTGCTTCTACAAAAAGAAAGCTCCTTTATGCTGCTTCTACAACAAGAAAGCTCCTTTATGCTGCTTCTACAACAAGAAAGCTCCTTTATGCTGCTTCTACAACAAGAAAGCTCCTTTATGCTGCTTCTACAACAAGAAAGCTCCTTTATGCTGCTTCTACAACAAGAAAGCTCCTTTATCCTGCTTCTACAACAAGAAAGCTCCTTTATGCTGCTCCTACAACAAGAAAGCTCCTTTATGCTCCTTCTACAACAAGAAAGCTCCTTTATGCTGCTTCTACAACAAGAAAGCTCCTTTATGCTGCTACAACAAGAAAGCTCCTTTATGCTGCTCCTACAACAAGAAAGCTCCTTTATGCTGCTTCTACAAAAAGAAAGCTCCTTTATGCTGCTTCTACAACAAGAAAGCTCCTTTATGCTGCTCCTACAACAAGAAAGCTCCTTTATGCTGCTCCTACAACAAGAAAGCTCCTTTATGCTGCTCCTACAACAAGAAAGCTCCTTTATGCTGCTCCTACAACAAGAAAGCTCCTTTATGCTGCTCCTACAACAAGAAAGCTCCTTTATGCTGCTCCTACAACAAGAAAGCTCCTTTATGCTGCTTCTACAACAAGAAAGCTCCTTTATGCTGCTCCTACAACAAGAAAGCTCCTTTATGCTGCTCCTACAACAAGAAAGCTCCTTTATGCTGCTCCTACAACAAGAAAGCTCCTTTATGCTGCTTCTACAACAAGAAAGCTCCTTTATGCTGCTCCTACAACAAGAAAGCTCCTTTATGCTGCTCCTACAACAAGAAAGCTCCTTAATGCTGCTCCTACAACAAGAAAGCTCCTTTATACTGCTCCTACAACAAGAAAGCTCCTTTATACTGCTTCTACAACAAGAAAGCTCCTTTATGCTGCTCCTACAACAAGAAAGCTCCTTTATGCTGCTTCTACAACAAGAAAGCTCCTTTATGCTGCTCCTACAACAAGAAAGCTCCTTTATGCTGCTCCTACAACAAGAAAGCTCCTTTATGCTGCTCCTACAACAAGAAAGCTCCTTTATGCTGCTTCTACAACAAAAAAGCTCCTTTATGCTGCTTCTACAACAAGAAAGCTCCTTTATGCTGCTCCTACAACAAGAAAGCTCCTTTATAGTGCTTCTACAACAAGAAAGCTCATTTATGCTGCTCCTACAACAAGAAAGCTCCTTTATGCTGCTCCTACAACAAGAAAGCTCCTTTATGCTGCTCCTACAACAAGAAAGCTCCTTAATGCTGCTCCTACAACAAGAAAGCTCCTTTATGCTGCTACAACAAGAAAGCTCCTTTGTGCTGCTCCTACAACAACAAAGCTCCTTTATGCTGCTCCTACAAATAGAAAGCTCCTTTATACTGCTCCTACAACAAGAAAGCTCCTTTATGCTGCTCCTACAACAAGAAAGCTCCTTTATGCTGCTCCTACAACAAGAAAGCTCCTTTATGCTGCTTCTACAACAAGAAAGCTCCTTTATGCTGCTCCTACAACAAGAAAGCTCCTTTATGCTGCTTCTACAACAAGAAAGCTCCTTTATGTTGCTCCTACAACAAGAAAGCTCCTTTATGCTGCTCCTACAACAAGAAAGCTCCTTTATGCTGCTCCTACAACAAGATAGCTCCTTTATGCTGCTTCTACAACAAGAAAGCTCCTTTATGCTGCTCCTACAACAAGAAAGCTCCTTTATGCTGCTCCTACAACAAAAAAGCTCCTTTATGCTGCTCCTACAACAAGAAAGCTCCTTTATGCTGCTCCTACAACAAGAAAGCTCCTTTATGTTGCTCCTACAACAAGAAAGCTCCTTTATGCTGCTCCTACAACAAGAAAGCTCCTTTATGCTGCTCCGACAACAAGAAAGCTCCTTTATGCTGCTTCTACAACAAGAAAGCTCCTTTATGCTGCTCCTACAACAAGAAAGCTCCTTTATGCTGCTCCTACAACAAGAAAGCTCCTTTATGCTGCTCCTACAACAAGAAAGCTCCTTTATGCTGCTTCTACAACAAGAAAGCTCCTTTATGCTGCTCCTACAACAAGAAAGCTCCTTTATGCTGCTCCTACAACAAGAAAGCTCCTTTATGCTGCTCCTACAACAAGAAAGCTCCTTTATGCTGCACCTACAACAAGAAAGCTCCTTTATGCTGCTCCTACAACAAGAAAGCTCCTTTATGCTGCTCCTACAACAAGAAAGCTCCTTTATGCTGCTCCTACAACAAGAAAGCTCCTTTATGCTGCACCTACAACAAGAAAGCTCCTTTATGCTGCACCTACAACAAGAAAGCTCCTTTATGTTGCTCCTACAACAAGAAAGCTCCTTTATGTTGCTCCTACAACAAGAAAGCTCCTTTATGCTGCTCCTACAACAAGAAAGCTCCTTTATGCTGCTCCTACAACAAGAAAGCTCCTTTATGCTGCTCCTACAACAAGAAAGCTCCTTTATGCTGCTCCTACAACAAGAAAGCTCCTTTATGCTGCTACAACAAGAAAGCTCCTTTATGCTGCTTCTACAACAAGAAAGCTCCTTCATGCTGCTTCTACAACAAGAAAGCTCCTTCATGCTGCTCCTACAACAAGAAAGCTCCTTTATGCTGCTCCTACAACAAGAAAGATCCTTTATGCTGCTTCTACATCAAGAAAGCTCACCCCTCCGAAGGGGTGTCGCCTTGCCGTGGCGGAGGGGCTCAGTACCCGATCCAGACGGCCTGCTACGTGTGTCTTTGTGACCACTGGTAGGCAAGAGGTGAGGGGAAGCTAAGAACATTCCAACGGGTAGATGAGGCTCGTTAGTCTTGGTCGACGACTCATCTAGGAGAAGAGGACTCCGAAATCAAACTCCCCCAGGGGAACCTACCACGGTAGGTCCGGGTTTGGCGCACCCGGGGCCCCGAGCTGCTCACTATCACTTCATCCCCTCCACCTTCATTAACTGTGCCACGTGCAGCGTTTTATGTTGCTTTTTACATCACCCTCTTCCTCTTCTAGGTTTATTCTGATTATTAGTTTGTAAGTTCCTAGATTTATAACTCCTGTCTCACCAGCAGGGATCTTTCCTATCTCCGTGGTCCTGTCCCACGGTTTTCAGCGCGGCCCCCGACTTGTGTGCTCTTCGGAGGTCTCAGGCGCGAAGGTTGTGCGGACCCTTCACACTGCCCCCATGTGTAGCCTTAGGTGCGGAGCCCGTCCACACGTCAAGTACACCCACGTAGCTCCTTGAGGGCACGGCCGGTGTTAATCTCCCGACGGCCGTGTGCCGTCGGGTTAGTATCACCGGCCGGACGTGTTACCGCTGACGGAGCCCCGGTGTAATCAACCCGAAGTCCCCTGAATCCACGCTGACTCCGTTGAGGCAGCGTGTGCTAAAGCGGGGAGCCACAGGCGGTTATTCCTGTGGTGGGGGCATAAAACCGGGGTGTCACGTGGTGAACGGTTTACCCATGCGGACAAGCAGTGGAGATCGGAGGGTAGCTCCTCTGATGTACGCCTTGAGGTCAGTCATGGAGGGGTCTCCATGGCGGCACAGACCGTGGAGATTTTGGTGTCTTTTATCCTTTGACCCCCGGATGGCAGGCTGACGCCGACGGTTCCGGATGGGGGTCCAAATAATCATGTCTCCGCGCAAACCCTCCCTCATTGACAGTTTTTTGGTGCTGACCTTGCAATGTGAAGGTAAGACGATGAAGGACATTAGCCCGTTCTATATTAAAAAGGAAGTCGATAGGATCTGTGGTCCGGTTAAAAACGCAACCAGATTGAGAGATGGCACGTTATTGATCGAGGTGATGAATGGAGATCAGTCGCAGAAGCTGTTGAAGGCGAGTTTGTTGGGCTCCTACCCTATCCGGGTAGCCCCACATAAGACCCTCAACTCGTGTAGAGGAGTAGTAACCACTTCCAGCCTCGACGATCTCTCCAACGAAGAAATTGTCACCTGCCTCTCTGATCAGCGAGTCTGCCAAGCATACCGATTAACTCGGAAACAGGATGGGAAAGAGTGTGCCTTACGTACAGTATTCCTTACGTTTAAGGGCACTCAGCTGCCAGAATACATCTACTGTGGCTACGAGCGTGCTGCAGTACGACCGTATGTCCCGAATCCCATGCGCTGTTTTCAGTGTCAGAGATTCGGGCATACTAGGACCTCGTGTAACCATCCTGCAGCTTGTGAACGTTGCGGCTTACCGGCACACGAAGACACCGCTTGCACTCGAGACCCATGCTGTGTGAACTGTGGGGGTAACCATCCATCTAGCTCACGTCAGTGTCCTAAGTTCTTGGACGAAAAGAGTATTCAGGAGTTGCGGGTAAAGGAGCGCCTGACATTTATAGAAGCGCGTCGGCGTTTCGAACAACTGAAGCCTGCCACCACCTTAGCTTATTCGTCGGCAGCTCGGCGCCCTCCTGTTGCTACTGTCGGCTTGCAACATGTCACCGTTGCAAATGCCTCGACACAGACTGACCTTCCAGAGAGCACCCCAACAGTTAGTCGAAAAAGTGCAGTGTCTAAAACATCTTCCGCCGTGCAGACCACAGTTTCCAAGCCGTTAGGAAGCGGTAAGGATCCTATCGATGGAAGTCGTTCGCGACATAAAGTTCGCGCAGGTAGTCTCACGTCCTCTCAGAGATCCCGCTCTCGCTCTGCGAGTCGTAGGGGATCCTCTGCCTCGCACACCTCCGAGGAATCGCCAGAGGACGGCGACTTCCACATAGTTGGACCTAAGTCAGCCAAGGTGAAAAAGAAGAAAAAGATGAAGACTAGCCATTAATCCTTTTTCACTATGGAAATAATCCAGTGGAATGTTAATGGGTTCCGGGCACGTGTTCCGGACATACAGCATCTAATTTCTCAACGCTGTCCATCTATCGTCTGTCTACAGGAAACCCATCTGCAACCTCATCACGCACTCTATCTTCGTGGATTTGTGGCCTTTAGACATGATTCTGCAGCTGATCGACGGGCAAGCGGTGGTGTTGCTATTCTGGTGGCGAATACCATCCATGCCACCAGCATACCACTAAACACGCCGCTCCAAGCTGTAGCGGTACGTGTACAGCTGCAGAGCCTTTCTTTCTCTATCTGTAATGTCTATCTGCCACCGGTCAGTGTCGTACACGAGAACGAACTTCGGGCTCTCTTGGCACAGATTCCGCCACCGTTTCTTCTTCTAGGCGATCTGAATGCCAAAAACACCTTGTGGGGCTCCGACACTGACGATGCTCGTGGTTGCCTTGTAGCAGACGTTTGTGATATGTCTGGCCTACTTCTATTAAACACTGGTGCCCCTACCTTTTTATCATCTGCCTACGGTACCTACTCCGCTTTAGACGTGAGCTTCTGTAGCCCGTCACTGGTGCCACTCCTTGATTGGTCGGTGCTCAGCGACCTCTTTGGCAGTGATCATTTTCCCATTAGCATTCACATATCTATTCTCCATCCTGTGCCAACACGATATCCTCACTGGATTATTTCCAAGGCTGACTGGGGGAAATTTCGTTCCCTCATTCACCTTCACAACGATGTCTTCCCCACCATCGATGAACTGGTGGAATATTTTACTTGTTCTGTCCTGCTCGCAGCGAATTCCAGCATTCCTCGTGGTTCTACTACACCTCGTCACGTTCCTGTGCCTTGGTGGTCCGAGGAATGCAGTTTGGCTATTAAAGCAAGGAAGCGTGCTCTGCGTGTCTTCAGTTCACATCCTACGGAGGAGAACTTGATAGCTTTTAAGCGTTCCCGTGCCAGGGCTCGATTTGTCCTCCGCTGTGCAAAACGCACATCGTGGGAAACTTTTGTCTCTTCTCTGTCCCGTCGCACTCCGGTACAGAGGGTGTGGACTGCTGTTCGCCGCATGTATGGCAAGTGTCGCCGGACTATCATTCCCGGCCTTGCCATAAGCGGATCGCATTACACCAGCGAACAGGATATCGCCGACGCCCTTGCTACTTCGTTTGCTGCTACTAGCCAAACGAGTAGTTACGACAGAGCTTTTATACCTCTCAAGGAATCTGCCGAGCGGATAGTCCTTCCTTTTAGTAGTGACTGTACTGAACCGTACAACGCACCCTTTACCGTAGCGGAGTTAGAGCACTCTTTGTCACTTGCTAAAGATTCCTCTCCTGGTCCAGATGACATCCATCGACAAATGCTGCTTCACCTTCCACCTTCGGCTTCGTCTTTCCTGCTTGGTATTTATAATCGTATCTGGCACGAGCAGGTCTTTCCGTCCTCCTGGCGACTGGGTATTGTCATCCCCATCCCTCGACCTGGAAAAGACAGGACACTTCCCTCTAGTTACCGCCCTATTTGCCTAACGAGTGTTGTTTGTAAGACCTTCGAACGGATGATTAACACTCGTTTAGTGTGGTGGCTAGAGACGCATAACCTGCTCACCAACATTCAGTGCGGTTTTCGTCGCCATCGCTCTAGCGTCGACCATCTGACACGCTTAGAGGCTTACATCCAGAATGCCTTTCTGCTGAAGCAGCATGTCGTGGGTGTCTTCTTTGATTTAGAGAAGGCCTACGACACCACCTGGCGCTATGGAATCCTTCGTGCTCTGCACGGTTACGGTTTACGCGGTCACTTAGCGCTGTTCATTTTAAACTTTTTACGACTTCGGAAATTTCGTGTCCGCATTGGTAATACCCTGTCACAGGAAAAGATTCAGGAGAATGGTGTGCCTCAGGGGTCCATCCTGAGTGTCACGCTCTTCGCCGCAGCAATCAACGGAATCGCTGATGTTGTTCGTAGCGGAATCCCGATGTCACTGTATGTTGACGACTTTGCAATTTACTATCGCTCTTATAATCTCGAGCACATTGAGCGTCAACTGCAGCTGACCATAACATCAATCGCAGACTGGGCCCTTCGCTCCGGCTTTCAGTTCTCACCTACGAAAACTCAGTGTATCCACTTCCATCGTGTTCGCGGCGTACACCCTCCTCCTGATTTTTATTTGCGTGGCACACGTCTACCGTTTGTCCCGCACCTCAAGTTCCTTGGCCTGCACTTCGACAGTAAGCTGACGAAGGAGTACCATATTCGCCAACTACGTGCTTCCTGCGATCGCTCACTTCGAGTACTCCGCCTTTTATCCGGAGTTTCTTGGGGCGGTGATCGTACAGTTATGCTACGATTGTATCGATCACTGGTGCGGTCAAAAATAGACTACGGTAGTTTTATCTATGGCGCGGCGTCCGCCTCTAAACTCCGTCTTTTAGATACTGTACACCATGCTGGTATCCGTCTTGCTACTGGGGCGTTCCGCACCAGTAGAGTTGAGTGTCTGTATGCTGAGTCTGGAGAACCACCACTGTCGGTCCGTCGTTTGATTTTATTGTGTTCGTATGTGGCAAGATTGGCAGCCCATCCGGGTCATCCTTCTTTTAAATGTGTCCTGCGTCCCGACCTTGCTCACCGTTATCTACGCAACACAACTATATCGCGCCCAAGCGGTATTCGGTTCCGCGAACTACTTGACAAACACGATCTCCGCATGCCTGCTGTAGAGCGATTCTCTCTAGGACGCTCTGCTCCTTGGCAACTCCGACGCGCGCAATTCGACCTGGAGCTCTCAGGCTATGCTAAGCTTTCCACCCCGCAATCGGTGTATCGACAACTGTTCACCGAACTTTTGGGCCGCCACCGGACTTTCACCCCGGTTTTTACCGATGGGTCCCAGGTGGGTGGAGCTACGGGATGTAGTTTCGTGTGTAACGACGAGGCGCACCAGTACCGACTTCCGGACCATAGTTCGGTTTTTACTGCCGAGCTGTTTGCTATATTTTATTGTTTACTTTTTATTTCTAACTCAGCTCCCGGCAATTTTATCATTTGTTCAGACTCTCTGAGTGCCATTCAGGCCTTGGACCAGTTTATCGGCACCTCAGCATTCGTTTTAAAAATACAGGCTCTCATTTCGCAACTGCTCTCGCGCGGATACCAGTTGCTTTTTACCTGGACCCCAGGCCATGTGGGTATACCCGGCAATGAGAAAGCGGATGCGGCTGCTAAAACTGCTTGCCGTTTGCCGGATGTTGCCACACACAGTCTGCCATATGTCGATGTGCAGCGCCATTTCCGTCGACATCTTTTATCGATCTGGCAGCAGTCATGGAAGGAATTCTCTGGCTCTCAATTGCGGACCATTAAAGACAACGTAAATCCCTGGATGACATCCTGCAGGGACTCCAGGCGGGCTGAAGTTATCCTCACCCGCCTGAGGATAGGTCACACACGGGCGACACATGGGTTCCATTTGCGTGGCGACCCTGCGCCTGTCTGCCCTACGTGCAACATCCAACTTTCTGTGGCCCATATCCTTATAGACTGTCCGCAATACGCTCGTGAGCGCCAGTCGGTTGGCCTGGGGTGTACGCTTGCCTCAATTTTGGGTGACGATCCTGTGTCTGCCTGTAAGGCGCTGCGGTTCGTTGCACAAATTGGGTTCGCAAAGCAAGTATAACGTGTTTTTAGTGTGCGAAATTTTTTTACCGTTTTAACATAGGTTTTTATGTTTTACGTTTTAGTGTTTTAAGTGCTTAGTTTTAATGTGTTTTAGCCTCGATTTTTTACACATTTTAATGAATGGTTTTACCAAGTTTTAACTTACCGCACTATTATGCCGGTTGGGTGATTTTATCTGCGTTTTTAGTTGCCATTTTAAACTTCAGTTTTTAGGCGAGTTTTATATTTTTTATTTTCTGACCTAGGGCCCAAATGACCTAGTTGTCGACGGGCCCCTAAACTCCATTCATCCATCCATCCATCCATCAAGAAAGCTCCTTTGTGCTGCTTCTACAACGAGAAAGCTCCTTTATGCTGCTTCTACAACAAGAAAGCTCCCTTATGCTGCTTCTACAACAAGAAAGCTCCTTTATGCTGCTTCTACAACAAGAAAGCTCCTTTATGCTGCTCCTACAACAAGAAAGCTCCTTTATGCTGCTTCTACAAAAAGAAAGCTCCTTTATGCTGCTTCTACAACAAGAAAGCTCCTTTATGCTGCTCCTACAACAAGAAAGCTCCTTTATGCTGCTCCTACAACAAGAAAGCTCCTTTATGCTGCTCCTACAACAAGAAAGCTCCTTTATGCTGCTCCTACAACAAGAAAGCTCCTTTATGCTGCTTCTACAACAAAAAAAGCTCCTTTATGCTGCTTCTACAACAAGAAAGCTCCTTTATGCTGCTCCTACAACAAGAAGGCTCCTTTATACTGCTTCTACAACAAGAAAGCTCCTTTATGCTGCTCCTACAACAAGAAAGCTCCTTTATGCTGCTCCTACAACAAGAAAGCTCCTTTATGCTGCTCCTACAACAAGAAAGCTCCTTAATGCTGCTCCTACAACAAGAAAGCTCCTTTATGCTGCTACAACAAGAAAGCTCCTTTGTGCTGCTCCTACAACAACAAAGCTCCTTTATGCTGCTCCTACAAATAGAAAGCTCCTTTATACTGCTCCTACAACAAGAAAGCTCCTTTATGCTGCTCCTACAACAAGAAAGCTCCTTTATGCTGCTCCTACAACAAGAAAGCTCCTTTATGCTGCTTCTACAACAAGAAAGCTCCTTTATGCTGCTCCTACAACAAGAAAGCTCCTTTATGCTGCTTCTACAACAAGAAAGCTCCTTTATGTTGCTCCTACAACAAGAAAGCTCCTTTATGCTGCTCCTACAACAAGAAAGCTCCTTTATGCTGCTCCTACAACAAGAAAGCTCCTTTATGCTGCTCCTACAACAAGAAAGCTCCTTTATGCTGCACCTACAACAAGAAAGCTCCTTTATGCTGCTCCTACAACAAGAAAGCTCCTTTATGCTGCTCCTACAACAAGAAAGCTCCTTTATGCTGCTTCTACAACAAGAAAGCTCCTTTATGCTGCTCCTACAACAAGAAAGCTCCTTTATGCTGCTCCTACAACAAGAAAGCTCCTTTATGCTGCTTCTACAACAAGAAAGCTCCTTTATGCTGCTCCTACAACAAGAAAGCTCCTTTATGCTGCTCCTACAACAAGAAAGCTCCTTTATGCTGCTACAACAAGAAAGCTCCTTTATGCTGCTTCTACAACAAGAAAGCTCCTTTATGCTGCTTCTACAACAAGAAAGCTCCTTTATGCTGCTTCTACAACAAGAAAGCTCCTTTATGCTGCTTCTACAACAAGAAAGCTCCTTTATACTGCTTCTACAACAAGAAAGCTCCTTTATGCTGCACCTACAACAAGAAAGCTCCATTATGCTGCTTCTACAACAAGAAAGCTCCTTTATGCTGCTTCTACAACAAGAAAGCTCCTTTATGCTGCTTCTACAACAAGAAAGCTCCTTTATGCTGCTCCTACAACAAGAAAGCTCCTTTATGCTGCTGCTACAACAAGAAAGCTCCTTTATGCTGCCTCTACAACAAGAAAGCTCCTTTATGCTGCTTCTACAACAACAAAGCTCCTTTATGCTGCTTCTACAACAAGAAAGCTCCTTTATGCTGCTTCTACAACAAGAAAGCTCCTTTATGCTGCTTCTACAACAAGAAAGCTCCTTTATGCTGCTTCTACAAAAAGAAAGCTCCTTTATGCTGCTTCTACAACAAGAAAGCTCCTTAATGCTGCTTCTACAACAAGAAAGCTCCTTTATGCTGCTTCTACAACAAGAAAGCTCCTTTATGCTGCTTCTACAACAAGAAAGCTCCTTTATGCTGCTTCTACAACAAGAAAGCTCCTTTATCCTGCTTCTACAACAAGAAAGCTCCTTTATGCTGCTCCTACAACAAGAAAGCTCCTTTATGCTGCTTCTACAACAAGAAAGCTCCTTTATGCTGCTTCTACAACAAGAAAGCTCCTTTATGCTGCTACAACAAGAAAGCTCCTTTATGCTGCTACAACAAGAAAGCTCCTTTATGCTGCTTCTACAACAAGAAAGCTCCTTTATGCTGCTTCTACAACAAGAAAACTCCTTTATACTGCTCCTACAACAAGAAAGCTCCTTTTTGCTGCTTCTACAACAAGAAAGCTCCTTTATGCTGCTCCTACAACAAGAAAGCTCCTTTATGCTGCTACAACAAGAAAGCTCCTTTATGCTGCTTCTACAACAAGAAAACTCCTTTATGCTGCTCCTACAACAAGAAAGCTCCTTTATGTTGCTTCTACAACAAGAAAGCTCCTTTATGCTGCACCTACAACAAGAAAGCTCCTTTATGCTGCTACAACAAGAAAGCTCCTTTATGCTGCTTCTACAACAAGAAAGCTCCTTTATGCTGCTTCTACAACAAGAAAGCTCCTTTATGCTGCTTCTACAACAAGAAAGCTCCTTTATGCTGCTTCTACAACAAGAAAGCTCCTTTATGCTGCTTCTACAACAAGAAAGCTCCTTTATGCTGCTTCTACAACAAGAAAGCTCCTTTATGCTGCTTCTACAACAAGAAAGCTCCTTTATGCTGCTTCTACAACAAGAAAGCTCCTTTATGCTGCTTCTACAAAAAGAAAGCTCCTTTATGCTGCTTCTACAACAAGAAAGCTCCTTTATGCTGCTTCTACAACAAGAAAGCTCCTTTATACTGCTTCTACAACAAGAAAGCTCCTTTATGCTGCACCTACAACAAGAAAGCTCCTTTATGCTGCTACAACAAGAAAGCTCCTTTATGCTGCTTCTACAACAAGAAAGCTCCTTTATGCTGCTCCTACAACAAGAAAGCTCCTTTATGCTGCTTCTACAACAAGAAAGCTCCTTTATGCTGCTCCTACAACAAGAAAGCTCCTTTATGCTGCTTCTACAACAAGAAAGCTCCTTTATGCTGCTTCTACAACAAGAAAGCTCCTTTATGCTGCTACAACAAGAAAGCTCCTTTATGCTGCTTCTACAACAAGAAAGCTCCTTTATGCTGCTTCTAAAACAAGAAAACTCCTTTATGCTGCTCCTACAACAAGAAAGCTCCTTTATACTGCTCCTACAACAAGAAAGCTCCTTTATGTTGCTTGTACAACAAGAAAACTCCTTTATGTTGCTCCTACAACAAGAAAGCTCCTTTATGTTGCTCCTAAAACAAGAAAGCTCCGTTATGTTGCTTCTACAACAAGAGAGCTCCTTTATGTTGCTCCTACAACAAGAAAGCTCCTTTATGCTGCTTCTACAACAAGAAAGCTCCTTTATGTTGCTCCTAAAACAAGAAAACTCCTTTATGCTGCTCCTACAACAAGAAAGCTCCTTTATGCTGCTCCTACAACAAGAAAGCTCCTTTATGCTGCTTCTACAACAAGAAAGCTCCTTTATGTTGCTCCTAAAACAAGAAAGCTCCTTTATGTTGCTCCTAAAACAAGAAAGCTCCTTTATGTTGCTCCTACAACAAGAAAGCTCCTTTATGTTGCTCCTAAAACAAGAAAGCTCCTTTATGTTGCTCTATTATGTTGCTTTATGTTGCTTTTATGTTATAAAAAAAATAAAAAAAAATTAAAAAAATTAAAAAAACAAAAAAAACAAAAAAAATAAAAAAAATAAAAAAGAAAAAAAATAAAAAAAATAAAAAAGAAAAAAATAAAATAAAAAAAAATAAAAAAACAAAAAAAAATAAAAAAATAAAAAAAATAAAAAAAAACAAAAAAAATAAAAAAAATAAATAAATAAAAAAAATGAGTGAATAAGGTCTCTGCTACCATAACAGAATAAGTTGCTGCTACCATAAGAGAATAAGTTGCTGCTACCATGAGAGAATAAGGTCTCTGCTACCATGAGAGAATAAGGTCTCTGCTACCATAAGAGAATAAGTTGCTGCTACCATAAGAGAATAAGTTGCTGCTACCATAAGAGAATAAGTTGCTGCTACCATAAGAGAATAAGGTCTCTGCTACCATGAGAGAATAAGGTCTCTGCTACCATGAGAGAATAAGGTCTCTGCTACCATGAGAGAATAAGGTCTCTGCTACCATAAGAGAATAAGTTCCTGCTACCATAAGAGAATAAGTTGCTGCTACCATAAGAGAATAAATTGCTGCTACCATAAGAGAATAAGTTGCTGCTACCATGAGAGAATAAGTTGCTGCTACCATGAGAGAATAAGTTGCTGCTACCATAAGAGAATAAGGTCTCTGCTACCATAAGAGAATAAGTTGCTGCTACCATAAGAGAATAAGGTCTCTGCTACCATAAGAGAATAAGGTCTTTGCTAGCATAAGAGAATAAGTTGCTGCTACCATAAGAGAATAAGTTGCTGCTACCATGAGAGAATAAGTTGCTGCTACCATGAGAGAATAAAGTCTCTGCTACCATAAGAGAATAAGTTGCTGCTACCATGAGAGAATAAGTTGCTGCTACCATGAGAGAATAAGTTGCTGCTACCATGAGAGAATAAGTTGCTGCTACCATAAGAGAATAAGGTCTCTGCTACCATAAGAGAATAAGTTGCTGCTACCATGAGAAAAAAAAAAAAAATAAAAAAAAAAAAAAATAAAAAAAATGAAAAATAAAAAAAATAAAAAATAAAAAAAACAAAAAAAACAAAAAAACAAACAAAAATAAAAAAACAAAAGAAAAAAAAGAAAAAAAAGAAAAAATAAGAAAAAAAATAAAAAAAAAAAGAAAAAAAAAGAAAAAAGAAAAAAAGAAAAAAATTAAAAAATAAAAAAAATAAAAAAAATTAAAAAAACAAAAAAAAACAAAAAAAATAAAAAAAATAAAAAATAAAAAAAATAAAAAAATAGAAATAAAAAAATAAAAAATAAAAAAGAAAAAAAAATAAAATAAAAAAAACAAAAAAAAACAAAAATAAAAAAACAAAAAAAAATAAATAAAATAAAAAAAATAAAAAAAAAACAAAAAAAAATAAAAAAAATAAAAAAAAAATGAGAGAATAAGGTCTCTGCTACCATAAGAGAATAAGTATCTGCTACCATAAGAGAATAAGTTGCTGCTACCATAAGAGAATAAGTTGCTGCTACCATGAGAGAATAAGTTGCTGCTACCATGAGAGAATAAGTTGCTGCTACCATAAGAGAATAAGGTCTCTGCTACCATAAGAGAATAAGGTCTCTGCTACCATGAGAGAATAAGGTCTCTGCTACCATAAGAGAATAAATTGCTGCTACCATAAGAGAATAAGGTCTCTGCTAGCATAAGAGAATAAGTTGCTGCTACCATAAGAGAATAAGTTGCTGCTACCATGAGAGAATAAGTTGCTGCTACCATGAGAGAATAAGGTCTCTGCTACCATAAGAGAATAAGTTGCTGCTACCATGAGAGAATAAGTTGCTGCTACCATGAGAGAATAAGTTGCTGCTACCATGAGAGAATAAGTTGCTGCTACCATGAGAGAATAAGTTGCTGCTACCATGAGAGAACAAATTGCTGCTACCATGAGAGAATAAGTTGCTGCTACCATGAGAGAATAAGGTCTCTGCTACCATAAGAGAATAAGTTGCTGCTACCATAAGAGAATAAGTTGCTGCTACCATGAGAGAATAAGTTGCTGCTACCATAAGAGAATAAGGTCTCTGCTACCATAAGAGAATAAGTTGCTGCTACCATGAGAGAATAAGTTGCTGCTACCATAAGAGAATAAGGTCTCTGCTACCATAAGAGAATAAGTTGCTGCTACCATAAGAGAATAAGTTGCTGCTACCATAAGAGAATAAGTTGCTGCTACCATAAGAGGATAAGTTGCTGCTACCATAAGAGAATTAGTTGCTGCTACCATAAGAGAATAAGTTGCTGCTACCATAAGAGAATAAGTTGCTGCTACCATAAGAGAATAAGGTCTCTGCTACCATAAGAGAATAAGTTGCTGCTGCCATAAGAGAATAAGTTGCTGCTACCATAAGAGAATAAGTTGCTGCTACCATAAGAGAATAAGTTGCTGCTACCATAAGAGAATAAGTTGCTGCTACCATGAGAGAATAAGTTGCTGCTACCATGAGAGAATAAGTTGCTGCTACCATGAGAGAATAAGTTGCTGCTACCATAAGAGAATAAGTTGCTGCTACCATAAGAGAATAAGTTGCTGCTACCATGAGAGAATAAGGTCTCTGCTGCCATAAGAGAATAAGTTGCTGCTACCATGAGAGAATAAGGTCTCTGCTACCATAAGAGAATAAGGTCTTTGCTAGCATAAGAGAATAAGTTGCTGCTACCATAAGAGAATAAGTTGCTGCTACCATAATAGAATAAGTTGCTGCTACCATAAGAGAATAAGTTGCTGCTACCATAAGAGAATAAGTTGCTGCTACGATAAGAGAATAAGTTGCTGCTACCATAAGAGAATAAGTTGCTGCTACCATGAGAGAATAAGGTCTCTGCTATCATAAGAGAATAAGTTGCTGCTACCATAAGAGAATAAGGTCTCTGCTACCATAAGAGAATAAGTTGCTGCTACCATAAGAGAATAAGTTGCTGCTACCATAAGAGAATAAGGTCTCTGCTACCATAAGAGAATAAGTTGCTGCTACCATTAGAGAATAAGTTGCTGCTACCATGAGAGAATAAGGTCTCTGCTACCATAAGAGAATAAGTTGCTGCTACCATAAGAGAATAAGGTCTCTGCTACCATAAGAGAATAAGTTGCTGGTACCATAAGAGAACAAGTTCCTGCTACCATAAGAGAATAAGTTGCTGCTACCATAAGAGAATAAGTTGCTGCTACCATAAGAGAATAAGTTGCTGCTACCATGAGAGGAAAAGTTGCTGCTACCATAAGAGAATAAGGTCTCTGTTACCATAAGAGAATAAGTTGCTGCTACCATGAGAAAAAAAAAATAAAAAAAATAAAAAATAAAAAAATAAAAATAAAAAAAACAAAAAAAAACAAAAAAAACAAAAAAAATAAAAAAATAAAAGAAAAAAAGAAAAAAAAGAAAAAAAAGAAAAAAAAGAAAAAAAGAAAAAAAAGAAAAATAAAAAAAATAAAAAAAAGGAAAAAAAATAAAAAAAGAAAAAAGAAAAAAATAAAAAAATTGAAAAAAATAAAAAAAAATTAAAAAAACATAAAAACAAAAAAAATAAAAAAAATAAAAAAGAAAAAAAATAAATAAATAAATAAATTAAAAAAATAAAAAAAAGAAAAAAGAAAAAAAATAAAATAAAAAAAATAAAAAAAGAAAAAAGAAAAAAAAAAAAAAAGAATAAAAAAACAAAAAAAAATTAAAAAAATAAAAAAAAATAAAAAAAAAACAAAAAAAAAATAAAAAAATAAATAAATAAAAAAAATGAGTGAATAAGGTCTCTGCTACCATAAGAGAATAAGTTGCTGCTACCATAAGAGAATAAGTTGCTGCTACCATGAGAGAATAAGGTCTCTGCTACCATGAGAGAATAAGGTCTCTGCTACCATAAGAGAATAAGTTGCTGCTACCATAAGAGAATAAGTTGCTGCTACCATAAGAGAATAAGTTGCTGCTACCATGAGAGAATAAGTTGGTGCTACCATGAGAGAATAAGTTGCTGCTACCATAAGAGAATAAGGTCTCTGCTACCATAAGAGAATAAGTTGCTGCTACCATAAGAGAATAAGGTCTCTGCTACCATAAGAGAATAAGGTCTCTGCTACCATGAGAGAATAAGGTCTCTGCTACCATAAGAGAATAAGTTGCTGCTACCATAAGAGAATAAGTTGCTGCTACCATGAGAGAATAAGTTGGTGCTACCATGAGAGAATAAGTTGCTGCTACCATAAGAGAATAAGGTCTCTGCTACCATAAGAGAATAAGTTGCTGCTACCATAAGAGAATAAGTTGCTGCTACCATAAGAGAATAAGGTCTCTGCTACCATAAGAGAATAAGGTCTCTGCTACCATGAGAGAATAAGGTCTCTGCTACCATAAGAGAATAAATTGCTGCTACCATAAGAGAATAAGGTCTCTGCTAGCATAAGAGAATAAGTTGCTGCTACCATAAGAGAATAAGTTGCTGCTACCATGAGAGAATAAGTTGCTGCTACCATGAGAGAATAAGGTCTCTGCTACCATAAGAGAATAAGTTGCTGCTACCATGAAAGAATAAGTAGCTGCTACCATGAGAGAATAAGTAGCTGCTACCATGAGAGAATAAGTTGCTGCTACCATGAGAGAATAAGGTCTCTGCTACTATAAGAGAATAAGTTGCTGCTACCATAAGAGAATAAGTTGCTGCTACCATAAGAGAATAAGGTCTCTGCTACCATAAGAGAATAAGTTACTGCTACCATAAGAGAATAAGTTGCTGCTACCATAAGAGAATAAGTTGCTGCTACCATAAGAGAATAAGTTGCTGCTACCATAAGAGAATAAGTTGCTGCTACCATAAGAGAATAAGTTGCTGCTACCATAAGAGAATAAGTTGCTCCTACCATAAGAGAATAAGTTGCTGCTACCATAAGAGAATAAGTTGCTGCTACCATAAGAGAATAAGTTGCTGCTACCATAAGAGAATAAGTTGCTGCTACCATAAGAGAATAAGGTCTCTGCTACCATAAGAGAATAAGTTGCTGCTACCATAAGAGAATAAGTTGCTGCTACCATGAGAGAATAAGATGCTGCTACTATAAGAGAATAAGTTGCTGCTACCATAAGGGAATAAGGTCTCTGCTACCATTAGAGAATAAGTTGCTGCTAGCATGAGAGAATAAGTTGCTGCTACCATAAGAGAATAAGCTGCTGCTACCATAAGAGAATAAGTTGCTGCTACCATGAGAGAATAAGTTGCTGCTACCATGAGAGAATAAGTTGCTGCTACCATGAGAGAATAAGGTCTCTGCTACCATAAGAGAATAAGTTGCTGCTACCATAAGAGAATAAGTTGCTGCTACCATGAGAGAATAAGTTGCTGCTACCATGAGAGAATAAGGTCTCTGCTACCATAAGAGAATAAGTTGCTGCTACCATAAGAGAATAAGTTGCTGCTACCATAAGAGAATAAGTTGCTGCTACCATAAGAGAATAAGTTGCTGCTACCATAAGAGAATAAGTTGCTGCTACCATGAGAGAATAAGTTGCTGCTACCATGAGAGAATAAGTTGCTGCTACCATGAGAGAATAAGTTGCTGCTACCATAAGAGAATAAATTGCTGCTACCATAAGAGAATAATGTTGCTGCTACCATGAGAGAATAAGGTCTCTGCTACCATGAGAGAATAACGTTGCTGCTACCATAAGAGAATAATGTTGCTGCTACCATAAGAGAATAATGTTGCTGCTACCATGAGAGAATAAGGTCTCTGCTACCATGAGAGAATAATGTTGCTGCTACCATGAGAAAATGATGTTGCTGCTACCATAAGAGAATAATAATGCTGCTACCATAAGGGAATAATGTTGCTGCTACCATAGGAGAATAATGTCTCTGCTACAATAAGAGAATAATGTTGCTGCTACCATAGGAGAATAATGTCTCTGCTACAATAAGAGAATAATGTTGCTGCTACCATGAGAGAATAAGGTCTCTGCTACCATGAGAGAATAATGTTGCTGCTACCATGAGAAAATGATGTTGCTGCTACCATAAGAGAAGAATAATGCTGCTACCATAAGGGAATAATGTTGCTGCTACCATAGGAGAATAATGTCTCTGCTACCATAGGAGAATAATGTCTCTGCTACCATGAGAGAATAATGTTGCTGCTACCATAAGAGAATAATAATGCTGCTACCATAAGGGAATAATGTTGCTGCTACCATAGGAGAATAATGTCTCTGCTACCATGAGAGAATAATGTTGCTGCTAGCATAAGAGAATAATGTTGCTGCTACAAGAATAGAATAATGTTGCTGCTACCACAAGAGAATAATGTTGCTTCTACAAGAATAGAATAATGTTGCTGCTACAAGAATAGAATATGGTGCTGCTAAAAGAATAGAATAATGTTGCTGCTAAAAGAATAGAATAATGTTGCTGCTACAAGAATAGAATAATGTTGCTGCTACCATAAGAGAATAATCTTGCTGCTACAAGAATAGAATAATGTTGCTGCTACCATAAGAGAATAATGTTGCTGCTACCATAAGAGAATAATGTTGCTGCTACAAGAATAGAATAATGTTGCTGCTACAAGAATAGAATAATGTTGCTGCTACAAGAATAGAGTAATGTTGCTGCTACAAGAATAGAATAATGTTGCTGCTACAAGAATAGAATAATGTTGCTGCTACAAGAATAGAATAATGTTGCTGCTACAAGAATAGAATAATGTTGCTGCTACAAGAATAGAATAATGTTGCTGCTACAAGAATAGAATAATGTTGCTGCTACCAAAATTGAATAATGTTGCTGCTACAAGAATAGAATAATGTTGCTGCTACAAGAATAGAATAATGTAGCTGCTACAAGAATACAATAATGTTGCTGCTACCATAAGAGAATGATGTTGCTGCTACAATAATAGAATAATGTTGCTGCTACAAGAATAGAATATTGTTGCTGCTACAAGAATAGAATAATGTTGCTGCTACAAGAATAGAATGATGTTGCTGCTACAATAATCGAATAATGTTGCTGCTACAAGAATAGAATAATGTTGCCTCTACAAGAATAGAATGATGTTGCTGCTACAAGAATAGATTAATGTTGCTGCTACAAGAATAGAATAATGTTGCTGCTACCATAAGAGAATAATGTTGCTGCTACAAGAATAGAATAATGTTGCTGCTACCATAAGAGAATAATGTAGCTGCTACAAGAATAGAATAATGTTGCTGCTGCTATAAGAGAATCATGTTGCTGCTACAAGAATAGAATAATGTTGCTGCTACAAGAATAATGTTGCTGCTACCATAGGAGAATAATGTTGCTGCTACAAGAATAGAATAATGTTGCTGCTACCATGAGAGAATAATGATGCTGCTACAAAGAGAAAATACTTGGTATGGCTGCTACAGGAAGAAAATACTTAATATGGCTGCTTGAAGATGAATATACTTAGTATTGCTGTTTCAAGATGAAAATACTTAGTATGTCTGCTACAGGAAGAAAATACTTAGTATTGCTGCTACAAGAAGAAAATAATTAGTATTGCTACTACAACGAGAAACTCCTTTGTACTGCACCTACAACAAAAAGCTCCTTTGTATTGCCCGAAAAAAAACTCCATAGCACTGTTCCTACAACAAAAAATTGCTTTGTACTGCCCCGAAAACAAAAAACTCCGTAGTACTGCTCCTACAAGAAAAGCTCCTTTGTACTTCTCCTACAACTAAAAACTCCCTTATGCTGCTCCTGCAACAAGAAAACTCCCTTTTTACTGCTGCATACAACAAGAAACTCCTTTATACTAGTCCTACAACAAAAAACTCCTTTATACTGCTCCTTCAGCAAGAAAAGTTCCCTGATATTGCTCTTACAACAAGAAACTCCTTTATACTGCTCCTACAACAAAAAACCCCTTTATGCAGCTCCTACAACAAGAAAACTCCCTTTTTACTGCTCTCATAACAAAATAAACTCCTCTGTACTGCCCCTACAACAAAAAACTTATTTCCCATAAAACAAAAAAACTCCATAAGACTGCTCCTACTACTACTAACTCCTTTTACTGCTGCTACAACAAAAAAACTCCATAACACTGCTCCTACAACGAAAAACTCTATCTGCTCCTACAACAACAAACTCCATATCTGCTCCTACAACAAGAAACTCCTTAGAACTTGTCCGACAACAAAAAACTCCATTGCACTGCTCCTACAACAAAAAACTCCATAGCACTCTTCCTACAATAAAAATTCCTTTGTACTGTCCCTGAAACAGAAATCTCCATAATACTGCTCCCACATCAAAAAATTACTTTGTACTGCTGCTCAAACAAAAAACTCCAGTTTACTACTCCTACAAAAAATTCCTTTGTACTGCCCCTAAAACAAAAAATTCCATATCTGCTCCTACAACATAACTCCATAGCACTGCTCCTACAAGAAACTCCTTATTTCTTCTTCTAAAACAAAAAACTCCATAATACTGCTCCGACAAGAGAAAATTTCTTTGTACTGACTCTAAAACAAAAAAATTCCATTGTACTACTCCTACAACAAAAAATTCCATTATACTACTCCAACAAAAAATTCCTTTGTACCGCCCTTGAAACAAAACACTCCATAGTACTGCTCCTACGACAAAAAAAACTCCTTTGTACTGCCCAAAAAAAACCCATAGTACAGCTCCTAAAACAAAAAAACCTTTTGTACTGCTGCTTCAAGAAGAAAATACTTAGTATTCGTCCCATAAGAAGAAAAATACTTAGTATTCCTCCCAAAAGAAGAAAATCCTTAGTATTCCTCCCAAAAGACGATAATCCTTATTATTCCTCCCAAAAGAAGAAAATCCTTATTATTCCTCCCAAAAGAAGAAAATCCTTAGTATTCCTTCCGAAAGAAGAAAATCCTTATTATTCCTCCCAAAAGAAGAAAATCCTTAGTATTCCTCCCCAAAGAAGAAAATCCTTATTATTCCTCCCAAAAGAAGAAAATCCTTATTATTCCTCCCAAAAGAAGAAAATCCGTAGTATTCCTCCCAAAAGAAGAAAATCCTTAGTATTCCTCCCAAAAGAAGAAAATGCTTATTATTCCTCCCAAAAGAAGAAAATCCTTATTATTCCTCCCAAAAGACGAAACTCCGTAGTATTCCTCCCAAAAGACGAAAATCCGTAGTATTCCTCCCAAAAGAAGAAAATCCTTATTATTCCTCCCAAAAGAAGAAAATCCTTATTATTCCTCCCAAAAGACGAAAATCCGTAGTATTCCTCCCAAAAGAATAAAATCCTTATTATTCCTCCCAAAAGAAGAAAATCCTGATTATTCCTCCCAAAAAAAGAAAATCCGTAGTATTCCTCCCAAAAGAAGAAAATCCTTATTATTCCTCCCAAAAGAAGAAAATCCGTAGTATTCCTCCCAAAAGAAGAAAATCCTTAGTATTCCTCCCAAAAGAAGAAAATCCTTATTATTCCTCCCGAAAGAAGAAAATCCGTAGTATTCCTCCCAAAAGAAGAAAATCCTTATTATTCCTCTCAAAAGAAGCAAATCCTTATTATTCCTCCCAAAAGAAGAAAATCCTTATTATTCCTCCCAAAAGGGGCCCTAATGACCAAGTTGTCGACGCGCCCTTAAACCCCATACACTCACTCACTCCTCCCAAAAGAAGAAAATTCTTATTATTCCTCCCAAAAGAAGAAAATCCTTATTATTCCTCCCAAAAGAAGAAAATCCTTATTATTCCTCCCAAAAAAAAAAAAATACTTAGTATTCCTCCCAAAAGAAGAAAATCCTTATTATTACTCCCAAAAGAAGAAAAATACTTAGTATTCCTCCAAAAAGAAGAAAATCCTTATTATTCCTCCCAAAAGAAGAAAAATCCTTAGTATTCCTCCCAAAAGAAGAAAAATACTTAGTATTCCTCCCAAAAGAAGAAAAATACTTAGTATTCCTCCCAAAAGAAGAAAAATCCTTAGTATTCCTCCCAAAAGAAGAAAAATACTTAGTATTCCTCCCAAAAGAAGAAAATCCTTAGTATTCCTCCCAAAAGACAAAAATCGTTAGTATTCCTCCCAAAAGAAGAAAATCCTTATTATTCCTCCCAAAATAAGAAAAATACTTAGTATTCCTCCCAAAAGAAGAAAATCCTTAGTATTCCTCCCAAAAGAAGAAAAATCCTTATTATTCCTCCCAAAAGAAGAAAAATCCTTATTATTCCTCCCAAAAGAAGAAAAATCCTTAGTATTCCTCCCAAAAGAAGAAAATCCATAGTATTCCTCCCAAAAGACGAAAATCGTTAGTATTCCTCCCAAAAGACGATAATCGTTAGTATTCCTCCCAAAAGAAGAAAATCCTTAGTTACCCTCCCAAAAGAAGAAAATCCTTAGTATTCCCCCCAAAAGAAAAAAATCCTTAGTATTCCTCCCAAAAGAAGAAAATCCTTAGTATTCCACCCAAAAGAAGAAAATCCTTAGTATTCCTCCCAAAAGAAGAAAATCCTTAGAATTGCTGCTACAAGAAGAAAATCCTTAGAATTCCTCCCAAAAGAACAAAATCCTTAGTATTTCTCCCAAAAGAAGAAAATCCTTACTATTCCTCCCAAAAGAAGGAAATCCTTAGTATAACTGCTACAAAAGAAAATCCTTAGTATTGCTGCTACAAGAAGGAAATCCTTAGTATTGCCGCTAGAAGAAGAAAATCCTTAGTATTGCTGCTACAAGAAGAAATTCCTTAGTATTGCTGCTACTAGAAGGAAATCCTTAGTATTCCTCCCAAAAGAAGAAAATCCTTAGTATTCCTCCCAAAAGAAGAAAATCCTTAGTATTGCTGCTACGAGAAGAAAATCCTTAGTATTCCTCCCAAAAGAAGAAAATCCTTAGTATTGCTGCTACAAGAAGAAAATCCTAAGTATTGCTGCTACAAGAAGAAAATCCTTAGTATTCCTCCCAAAAGAAGAAAATCCTTAGTATTCCTCGCAAAAGAAGAAAATCCTTAGTATTCCTCGCAAAAGAAGAAAATCCTTAGTATTCCTCGCAAAAGAAGAAAATCCTTAGTATTCCTGCTACAAGAAGAAAGTCCTTAGTATTGCTGCTTCAACAAGAAAATACTCAGTATTTCTACTACAAGAAGAAAATCCTTATTATTCCTCCCAAAAGAAGAAAATCCGTAGTATTCCTCCCAAAAGAAGAAAATCCTTAGTATTTCTCCCAAAAGAAGAAAATCCTTATTATCCCTCCCTAAAGAAGAAAAATACTTAGTATTCCTCCCAAAAGACGAAAATCGTTAGTATTCCTCCCAAAAGAAGAAAATCCTTAGTTATCCTCCCAAAAGAAGAAAAATCCTTAGTATTCCTCCCAAAAGAAGAAAATCCTTAGTATTCCTCCCAAAAGAAGAAAAATCCTTAGTATTCCTCCCAAAAGACGAAAATCGTTAGTATTCCTCCCAAAAGAAGAAAATCCTTAGTATTCCTCCCAAAAGAAGAAAATCGTTAGTATTCCTCCCAAAAGAAGAAAATCCTTAGTATTCCTCCCAAAAGAAGAAAATCCTTAGTATTCCTCCCAAAAGACGATAATCGTTAGTATTCCTCCCAAAAGAAGAAAATCCTTAGTATTCCTCCCAAAAGACGATAATCGTTAGTTATCCTCCCAAAAGAAGAAAATCCTTAGTATTCCTCCCAAAAGAAAAAAATCCTTAGTATTCCTCCCAAAAGAAGAAAATCCTTAGTATTCCTCCCAAAAGAAGAAAATCCTTAGTATTCCTCCCAAAAGAAGAAAATCCTTAGTATTGCTGCTACAAGAAGAAAATCCTTAGTATTGCTGCTACAAGAAGAAAATCCTTAGTATTGCCTCTACAAGAAGAAAATCCTTAGTATTGCTGCTACAAGAAGAAAATCCTTAGTATTGCTGCTACTAGAAGAAAATCCTTAGTATTCCTCCCAAAAGAAGAAAATCCTTAGTATTGCTGCTACAAGAAGAAAATTCTTAGTATTCCTCCCAAAAGAAGAAAATCCTTAGTATTGCTGCTACAAGAAGAAAATCTTAAGTATTGCTGCTACAAGAAGAAAATCCTTAGTATTCCTCCCAAAAGAAGAAAATCCTTAGTATTCCTCCCAAAAGAAGAAAATCCTTAGTATTGCTGCTACAAGAAGAAAATCCTTAGTATTCCTCCCAAAAGAAGAAAATCCTTAGTATTCCTCCCAAAAGAAGATAATCCTTAGTATTGCTGCTACAAGATAAAAATCCTTAGTATTCCTCCTGCAAGAAGAATATTGTTAGTATTCCTCCTACGAGCACAAAATCCACAGTTCTGCGCCTCAGGCACGAAAATCAGTTTTCCTTCTACAAGCACAGAATTCATATATTAAAAGTTTAAAGCCAAGGAGGACCTTTGCTTTTCGCATTACTTAGGCTCAGTATTATCAATGTCGTTGGACTCGATGGATTACCAAACTCAAAGTGTAACCGCAGGCTCTGTTTTGTAGACATCTGGTTATTTGCAATCAACATACAACTAAGCCATTGTGCGGTGATGTTTGTGTGCCTGAATGACGAGTAGAGGATCGCTCATGTTCTTCTAACACTACACTAAATGCTGTTGGCACCCGTCCTAGCTGACAAAAATATTTAAGTAGTCTAAATTTCATCTTAAATGGCGATAAATACAATGTAATGTTTAACTATGTTGATAGGCAACAATCTAAAAGGAAAAGCAGTAACAAGTTAGATCGCCAATCTTACATCACAACTAAATAATTTTGTAATAGCCATGTAAATTTAAAGTAAGAAACAAATTAGAAACTAAAAACTTCACTTATCTTAGTAATGTTGTAAGTTATTTTTTCAAACACTGACTCGAGTTTCAAGTTGACTCCAACTCATTCTCAAAGCTATACAAACCGGTATACAGTATACTATACAGTTTTTAGTTTCTAAATTGTTTCTTACTTTAGAATCATGTTGCTTCACTGTTAATAACTTCAATTTCCTTAATTAATGTAAATTTAAATTTTAAAATATATTTTGTCGTATTGAGGAGACAAATATGTTTTAATTGTATTTTTTTTCCTTTATATTCTAAATTCTTAAATGTTTTTTTTTTCTTCTTTTTTATGTAAATTTGATTAGAAATTTTATTTTATTTTGATTGTTTAAAATTATTTGTTATTCTTTTATAGTACTTGTATTTTTGAAAGTGATTATGTGTGAAATGTTATAATTTGTGTTTTTGTTTTTATTTTTTTTTATTTATTTAGTTTTTTTTTTTTTTTTTTTTTTTTTGTTTTGTTTTATGATATATAATCTAGTTTATTTTCCTTTATAATTTGTTATATATTATATTATTTTGTAATTTTATTTTAGAATTTTTCTGTAAAGTATGTTGTATGTATGATAGTCTACAATAAATAAATTTTAAAAATCTGGCATATTAGCCCTGGTTTAAGTAATTAGGTGCCAGGGTTCTTATACAGATTTTTATTTTATTGTATTACTTTTTATTTTATCACACCTTAATGCAGTTGGTACCTAAAATGTAATAATGGTAATCTGTTGCAATGTCCAAATGATTTTGGTAGCTCATGAAGAAGGTTAATCTTCCGAAATAATGGTATTTTGGATGAAAAATAAGAGTAACTGTTGAGGGTTTATTTAACATTGGAAAGGATAATTACAAACCCCCCCAATTTCTTGTCCCTTAATTTGTATCCATCTTCATTCCATCCGATCTCGTTAGGGTTGCGGGGTTGGCGATTTGTATCGGTGGCACTGCCTATGAGGCCTTTCCGAAGTGTAACTGTTTTTCTCCCTGTATGGGTGGCGTTGTGGTCGCCTACTGTGCTGTGACGAGCCAGTGTTGAAGCCACGGGTCAGAAAAGTCGGCCGAACCCACGACTTCCGAATGTACCGATGGTAATCAGAGGAACATGGTCCCAAAGTGTGTTTTTCTTTTTTGTGAACACCATAACTCAAAAACGAACAGTCAGTTAAACACCAAATTTGCTATATAAGTTTAGCATTTTCTAAGAATGCAACACAAAAAATTAAATTCTCCTATCCGAAAATACCTCACAATGAACATTTTTCGATCATTTTTACTTTCTCAAAAATTGTTAACTATTTTAGCTAAAATAGGCGCCACGTATTTAAGATATTTTCAAAACAAATTAAATACATGTCATGGATTTTCTGGGAATAATCTCGAAGCACGTATGTACGTCAAATACATGTGTTTACGAAGCTAACACAGATATTCCTTTTTATTAGCTTGATTTTCAAAGGACAAGATGCTATTCGTTTTTTTTTTCTCGAAATTATGCAAAAAGAACGAGAGTTCAAAGATATTACCTAGCGACACGCTCTTGAAATATTTGACCATGACTTTAATCCTACTGAATTTCCCTAATCTCCTTGCACCTACAGCGAAATATACAGTAATACGTTTCTGCAAGTTTCTAATAGGATTGAAACCGAAATTATAATGTCAGTATATATTTGATAATAGAAAGAAGCAAAAGGAGATTCTAGTCAATAGTTAAGGGGAAGACGTAATAAAGCTGACTAGATTAAAGTCTCAAGAATGGAAGCCTAGGCAGATTTAAATGAGTGATAAAGTTACAATTGTTGTTTGTACGAAGCCATAGTAATTCCGCGGGCTGATTCCTATCTTACCATGACGTGCTCTAAAGTTAGCCAATGGAAATCGCTTCCTTCGTGTTGCTCACGCAAAACAAATGCAACGCAACACACACTCGTCTTGAATCGAGTCGAGATAACGCACGTGCAACTTGGGAGTTGTACGTAAGCTAGCGCGTATACATAATTCGGCGGTTACTAAAGGGTGACAAAGTTAAAGTGTTATAATGTTGTAGTTGAAGTTACAAAGTTACATTCTATTTAATTATCGTCGGCAGTTCCCTACAAATCTGGAAATTTGCAAATAAAGTGGTATGTTGGTTAATTCTTCTTTTGGTTCCATTCCTACCACAACTCACGCATACCCTGCAGATCAGGACCTCTTGCTGGAGCTAGTCAGGACACCAAACACGAGATCTTACAGGTTTTAAAGGCGACGTCTTCGACGGAGAGGAACGTTTGCATCAGGATTAGCATGAAATATATAGAAAAATAATCTTTTGGAATAGTAGTTCATTAAATAATGGGTAGAGAAAGCTATATGAATAAAAGATATGAAATTGTTTTCTTTGAGTACTCACTGCCACTTCCTAAAGTATTGGAAACCGTGATACCTAGATATTTATGCATTGCAGTCTATTTTGTGGTTTTTCTCACGAGTACAACCAGTATGAAATTTTGCTATTTTACCCATCCTGTTTTACTGGAGTTGCAAGACTCCTATTCTGGAGACTTTCGTCCTATTTTAAATTCATGATACCAGTTCCCAACTGTGGCAAGTGAAGGGACAGATTCTTCATAAGTATCTACCGAAGTTTGATGACGTTGCTTCGGGTTTAAACTTTTTGTATTCTGCATAGAAAATCGTGGCTGGAAAGTCTACCGAGCTTCGTCCGCCGACACTTGTTGCATTATTCAGCAATGACATGCGCACAAGTTTATGCACACCG
The DNA here is from genome assembly GCA_030765045.1 of Tenodera sinensis. Lineage (NCBI taxonomy): Eukaryota > Metazoa > Arthropoda > Insecta > Mantodea > Mantidae > Tenodera > Tenodera sinensis. Next base: position 42,421,878 of record CM060970.1, read on the forward strand.
AAGTCGCAAACACACTTCCACCTCTATTACGTTCAAGGCCAGGCTGCCTCGCACGACTTGTAAACACGTGACAACAATCGGAGCGACAGAACCAAAAGAGGTTTTCCAGAGTATTCGAGCGTATTTGTAGGAGTTCGAGGAAGGTCCATGTTACATCTTTACTATATAAGGAGGCGAGGCTACGAGAGAAGTGAATTAATGATAGGAGTCAGAGTTTATTTTTGAGAGAGATACTCTGTGTATGCATGTCTGTGTGTCAGCTGCGTGAATACAGAAGGTGAAGAAAGTAAGAAAGGAGTGAATCAAGGTTACGAGAAGAAAACAGTTGTGAGCACGAAAGACTACAGACTGCTTAAGAGGTGGAATCAGGACTGAAAAATTCAATGCCAACCTTTAACCTTAAATATTGGTCACACACGGTTCGTGTGTTTAAAAACACCAGCAGTAAGCTTGTTGGCATACATAAATAATTACCATCTAAAGGTTACTTAAACCCAGGGCATAAAGTACTTAAATACCGCAAGGGCGACTTGCAATTTTATGTCTGATGTGAGATCCCCTTGTGGTCTAACCGGGAAAAGTACGAATCAGCTGGGCAATTTATTGTCGTACTGGCAAGTTGGCTATGGTAGCTTAGTGGTCAAAGCAGCCGCTCGATAAGCTCGGAAGATCCGTGGTTCAAATCCCAGATATTGGTTTCAATTTCTCAGTCCTGATTCCATCTCTTAAACATTGCCCACAAACGGCTTGTGTGTTTTAAAAACACCAACAGCATGCTTGTTGGCATAAATAAATAATGACCACAGACTGTTAAAATCAGTAAAAATGCAATATATAATTTGCCCCACGTTGATGCTCTAGTTTGAAGCAATACACTTTTCGTCGACGTGAACCCCGAACACACTGTTGTCGGTCAAACGTCAACTGTTAGAATCGACAATACTTTCCTCCGCTTAACAACGTCCAGAAGTTGCTTTGAATCTGTCATTTAGCGATTGATAGAAGCGATGAGAATTATCTCTCTCTCTCGCTCTCTCTCTCGCTCTCGCTCTCTCTCTCTCTCGCTCTCTCTCTCTCGCTCTCGCTCTCTCTTTCGCTCTCTCTCGCTCTCGTTCTCGCTCTGGCTCTCTCTCTCTGTTATCCTTTCAAAACAACTTGCGCAAACCCAAAGTTTGAATATAATGTCTTAATGAAAGATAAATTTTTTACCCTTTTCACTGGAGATATTGCCGACCAATATGCATGAATTCCCGTATAATTCACCAACCAATTAACACTATTCACATACACAAATAAGCTTTAAGATGCTCACTTTATGCCCGTTTTCAAGTAATTCAACGTGAAAATAAAGTGCAGGTCTGTACAGAGTATCGACAGACTATTCACCAGTGTTCGTTGCCATCTGAAGAGAAGCCATGCTATGAAATCTGTTGACTTGCTTGGCCGTTCGAACCCACTCCTTGTTCGTTTTCTGTATATTTATTATTTAAATGCTTATTTTTTTTAAATAATTGTATTTTTAAAAGTATGTATCTATACATTTTGGTATCAGAGCTGTTATTGTGCAAAAGTTTTAGAATACGATAAAGTGAGAAAACAAGTAATTTGGCCTAATCTGTTGTCACACTGGTGTCAGGAGAGGGATTCGTCGAATTTCAAATTGTTACACATTATCGTTTTAATTGTGTAAATCTTGTGTATATATAGAAGTCATTCGCCATCTAGGATCTTTCACTAACTACAACCACTACCACCATAATTACCGCATATGCATTTATAAATTACAACCATACTTGCACTTTACAGTGTAAAACAACCATTATTTGATATCAGCTAGCAGAATTCGTGTAAATCCATCAGTGTCCTTGCTTTCATTTTTGATACCTAAATGGATTTAGTACATAATCACATGTAAATAAAATTAATGTAGTTCAAACTCTATATCTTACTGCTGTGGCTTGTATGTATGGATTTATATCAACACATTTGAATATAACCTACGAATGTACTAGATATTTCAATATTACTAATAACTTATATTTGAAGAAAACTGGTGTTACACTCATGAATTTCCCCCCAGGGTAGGTCCGGGTTTGGCGCACCCGGGGCCCCGAGCCAACTGACTCCCTCGATGTGGGTTCCTCTTAGTGGTGAGGGAGTCAGTCAAATCGCCCACCCACGTGTAGGCCGTGCGTGGAGACCCGTGTCGGTGGAAAGGTTTATCCTGGTGGTTGAGGGATGCGTATCTGAGCTCGGTCCAGTTACTTTCTGAATTCGGGGAGGGTGCGCATTTCCAATACACTGCTTTGGTTACTGCTTCATCTAAACGGGAGGCTAGGGACTAACCCACCCCTAGTCAATCGGCCAGGACTAGGTAGTGCACCGAACTCCAGGGTGAGTGGGACGGCGAGCCCGCTATATCCCCTGTGTAGCCCTGTCATCCCAGTGGGATGACCCCTTGTTGGGCTCCATGGTGGGTGGGGAGCACTGGGGGGCGAAATTTATAGCCTACTTTCTATGGCAAACAAAACTATAAAAAGAAAACGACAAGTTAACGAAATAGAGGTACACGTAGCTCCTACCGCTCGTTACCTAGTCATCAGTAGGACGGAAGAGCCTCAGACGTTTTTGAAGGTAAACCCCTTTGTAATACAGTCAGGTCTTGATAAAATAGCCGGGCCGGTGAAATCATGTACCCGCCTAAGAACAGGATCGCTTCTTGTTGAAACGTATACGTCCACTCAGTTCGACAAGTTGCTGAAGGCGAAACTACTCCACGGATATCCTATCCGTGTTGAGAAGCACAGGAGCCTCAACTCTTCCAAGGGCGTAATAAGCACCCACTTGTTGGATGGTATGCCGGAGGAAGAGATTCAGGGATACTTATCTGACCAGGGAGTAACATCTGTCTATCGGGTCCGCACTAGGCGTGACGGAGTGCAGGTTGATACCCGCACTCTGTTTCTTACGTTTGATCTGCTCGATCTCCCTCAGAAGACCCCCCAGGGGGACCTACTACGGTAGGTCCGGGTTTGGCGCACCCGGGGCCCCGAGCCAACTGACTCCCTCGATGTGGGTTCCTCTTAGTGGTGAGGGAGTCAGTCAAATCGCCCACCCACGTGTAGGCCGTGCGTGGAGACCCGTGTCGGTGGAAAGGTTTATCCTGGTGGTTGAGGGATGCGTATCTGAGCTCGGTCCAGTTACTTTCTGAATTCGGGGAGGGTGCGCATTTCCAATACACTGCTTTGGTTACTGCTTCATCTAAACGGGAGGCTAGGGACTAACCCACCCCTAGTCAATCGGCCAGGACTAGGTATTGCACTGAACTCCAGGGTGAGTGGGACGGCGAGCCCGCTATATCCCCTGTGTAGCCCTGTCATCCCAGTGGGATGACCCCGTGTTGGGCTCCGTGGTGGGTGGGGAGCACTGGGGGATGAAATTATTTTTATGCTTTTATGGCTACCAACACTCCGAAAAGACGACGACAAGTGAACGATGGAAAAGAGGTCACCGCAGTGTCAGCAGCTCGGTACCTAGTGGTTACTAGAACGGAAGAGTCACAGAGTTTTCTGAAAGTGAATCCCTTTATAATTCAGGCGGGCCTAGATAAGATCGCCGGTCCTGTGAAGTCTTGCACCCGTCTTAGAAATGGCTCACTATTGATTGAGACTTTTACAGCCACCCAGTTCGACAGATTGCTAAAGGCCAAACTACTCCACGGATATCCTATCCGTGTCGAGAAGCACCTTAGCTTGAACTCATCCAAGGGAGTCATCACAACCTCTCTTTTGGATGATATGTCGGAAGAAGAAATTTTGGGTTATCTGTCGGACCAAGGTGTTACTGAGGTTTATCGCGTCAAAGCCAAACGCGATGGTGCGCAGGTGCCTACCCGTACTCTGTTCCTTACGTTCGATCGGCTTGATCTCCCATCGAAACTTAAGGCGGGGTACGAAGTTATAAATATTCGGCCATATATACCACGCCCAATGCGTTGTTTTCAGTGCCAACGCTTTGGTCACACTAGGGCATCTTGCAAACTTGAAACGACTGTTTGCGCAATGTGTGGAAAGGATGCCCACGACGGAGCTTGTTTATCGGTTTTCTGTGTAAATTGTAGGGGTCCCCATCCAGCGACTTCCCGCGATTGCCCACGCTTTCTGGACGAGAAGGCCATCCAAGAGCTGCGGGTGAAAGAACGCTTGTCTTTCAATGAAGCCCGCAAACGCCATCTAGCTCGCCAGCCTTCTATCCTGAGATTTGGCACATTTAGCTCAGTGGTGCAAACCCAGGTCCAAAAGCGGGACATGAGTACACAAACTACTCCTGTACCTCTAACTGCAGTCGCTTCTCCTACTATTACAGCATCGACTTCTGGTTCCGCCGCTTCCAAAACAATATCTGTTGGTACTGAACCTCGTAAATTTAAAACGCAGCCAAAGCGCACCGACTTTTTGAAAGATCCTAAAACCCCAGGCAATGACCAATGTACTGTAAAAGCTAGTTCTCCTTCGCCTCCTCGGAGATCCCTCTCCCAGGATTCCCGGGGGCGCAGTCGAGCCAAGGGTCACTCTCCTCCCTTGAGTATGGGCAATCGTTTTGCAGCACTGTCTTCCGCCTCCGGCGCAGCTGAGCTTCTTCCTTCGGAAGAACCAATGGAGGAGGAGCCTCCACCTCCTACAAGCCCTGGTCCCACACTCCAGCTGAAGGCCAAGTTGAAGCGCCAGACGCAGCCCAAGTGATTTTAAACAGCTCACTCCCTTTCCCTCCGGATGTCCCTCGTTCAGTGGAATACACGTGGCGTACGCACACATAGAGCCGAATTACAGATTTTAACCAAATCGCTCTCTCCTACTGTCTTGTGCTTACAGGAGACCAAACTTCGCCCAGAGGACCCTTTTACCTTTCCTGGCTTTATTCCGGTGCGCTTCGACCTTGCACCGGAACCTGGTTCTCCTGCACATGGTGGTGTAATGCTTTTGATTCGAGACCACGTTTTTTACCAACCTATCACGCTTACCACTACCTTGCAAGCTGTAGCTATCACCCTCAGTTTACCCGGCTTTAGTTTCACTCTGTGTTCCTTGTATCTTCCACCTGGTTCTCCCTTCGCGGTTGCGGACCTAGCAGCTCTGGTTGTCCAGCTCCCAGCGCCCTATCTTCTGTTGGGAGATTTTAATGCCCACCATCCTCTTTGGGGCTCACCTAGGGCATGCCTAAGGGGAACCTACCTAGCTGATTTTTTCACCCAGAATTGCCTCTCTCTCCTTAACACTGGTGAAGCCACTTTTGTGTCTGATTCTTCTGGCACCCTTTCCCACCTGGATTTATCTGTCTGCTCAGCACAGCTTGCACATCGTTTTCAGTGGAACGTTGTCTCTGACACCTTCTCGAGCGATCATTTTCCCTGTGTCATTAGCCTGTTATCGCACTACTCTCCACCGTCACGTGTACCCCCCTGGCAATTAAACAAAGCAAACTGGCCTCTTTATTGTCGCTGCGCTGTTTTCGAAGACCACCTGTTCAATGATGTTGACCAGATGGTGGAATACCTTACATCCGTTATTATCTCCGCTGCTTCGCGTGCAATCCCTCGGTCGTCTTCTCAACCGCGACGACTACCGGTTCCTTGGTGGACCGACGAATGCCGGGCCGCAATCCGTGGACGCAGGGCTGTACTTCGAGTTTTCCGGCGCCATCCCACTCTAGAGAATCTGGTCACCTTCAAACAACAGCGCGCTAGAGCCCGTCGTATCATACAGGCCAGTAAAAGGACATCCTGGCTCCGGTTTGTGGAATCCTTCAATTGCCACACCCCTTCATCTGTTGTTTGGGACAAGCTCCGCCGCGTGGCTGGCAAAATACCAGCTTCCACAGTACCTGGGCTGCGGATTAATAATGACACCATCGCTTGCCCTAGAGCTGTTGCTGACACTCTGGGCAATGCTTTTGCTGGCGTTTCCAGTTCTTCGAATTTTCATCCAAGATTTTTAACCCTCAAGACCCGGGCTGAGTCGCACGAAATTCTGTTTCCCTCTTCTAACCGCGAGTGTTACAACGCCGTTTTTACCATGACGGAGCTGGAGCGGGCCCTCGTTTCTTCCAAACCGTCGACTCCAGGACCGGATGGTGTTCATGTTTTAATGTTACAGCACCTTTCTTCCGCTGGTAAACTCTTTCTCTTGGAGGTGTATAACCGCATCTGGCGTACCAGTACTTTTCCATCCACTTGGCGTGAGGCCACCATCGTTCCAATTTTAAAACCTGGGAAGGATCGTCATCTCCCTTCCAGTTATCGCCCGATCTCTCTCACCAGTGTCATTTGCAAGGTGATGGAGCGCATGATTAACGGGCGACTGACGTGGTGGCTCGAATCTAATCATCTGCTAGCCAACGTTCAGTGCGGTTTTCGTCGCTTCCGTTCAACGGTCGACCACTTAGTCTCGCTTTCGACGCACATCATGGATGCCTTTCTGAGGAAGAGTCAAACGGTCTCTGTGTTTTTTGATCTTGAGAAGGCGTATGACACTTGCTGGCGGTACGGTATTCTTCGTACCCTCCATAAATGGGGCTTTCGGGGTCGCCTGCCCCTCTTTATCCGAGAATTTATGAGGGATCGAGTCTTTCGAGTGCGGATTGGTTCTATTTTATCTCGTGCTTTTATTCAAGAGAACGGAGTACCGCAGGGCTCGGTACTCAGCGTCACCTTATTCGCTGTGGCCATCAATCCCATTGTGGAGTGCGTTCCCGCTGGTGTTTCATCCTCCCTTTTTGTGGATGATTTCGCTATTTACTGCAGTTCTCGGCATACTCATCTCTTAGAACGGCGCCTCCAACTCTGCCTTGACCGCCTGTTCATTTGGAGTCTGGAAAACGGTTTCAAGTTCTCCGCCGAGAAAACCGTCTGTGTGAACTTCTGGCGCCGGAAGGCGTTTCTTTCCCCTTCCCTTCACCTAGGCCCAGATGTTCTCCCTTTCGCAGACGAGGCGAAATTTTTGGGATTGGTGTTTGACAGGAAGCTTAGCTGGGCCTCTCATATACCCTATTTGAAGGCCAGATGTGACCGTTCTCTTAGTGTTTTACGCGTTTTAAGTGGCACATCCTGGGGAGCTGATCGGACTGTACTTTTAAGGTTGTATCGCTCTTTGGTCCGATCTAAACTGGACTACGGTTGTATTGTGTATTCGTCGGCTCGCCCGTCGATTTTGAAACGTCTTGATCCTACACATCACCGTGGTCTCCGCTTGAGTATTGGCGCTTTTCCAACGAGCCCAGTTATCAGCCTGTGTGCGGAAGCTGCTGAACCTCCGCTTTCTTATCGGCGTGACGTTCTTCTTTGCAGCTACGCCTGCGGCCTTTCCAGCTTGCCGGAACATCCAACATTTCGTTCGTTTTTTAACGATTCCCTGGACCGTCTATACTCAACGCGTTCCCTGGCCTTGCTCCCTCCTGGCGTTCGGTTTCGTTCTCTGCTTCGGCTGCGTGACGTCGATTTTCCAACGACACTTCCCAGAGGAGAAACACGATTTGCCCCATGGCTCCGCTCCGAGATCCAGGTTAATCTTAGTTTGTTGTCCATGCGGAAGTCGTTGACGCCAGGTTCAGTCCTTCGTTTGGCCTTTTTAGATCTTCAAGCGCAGATAGGCCCGGGTAGTTTTATATACACCGATGGTTCGAAGGACGAGCACGGAGTCGGGTGTGCCTTTATTTATGATCATCAGAGTTTTAGCTTTCGTCTTTTAGCGCAGTGCTCGATTTTTACCGCAGAGCTTTTTAGTATTTACCAAGCACTTTTATTTATACGTCGGCAAGCCTTGCGGAAATGGATAATTTGCTCGGATTCCTTGAGTGCCCTTCAGAGCCTACGGATCCTGTACCATTACCACCCCCTGGTACAGCGTATCCAGGATTGCATTCACACCCTCGCCAGTGCTGGCACTTGCGTCTACTTCGTGTGGGTACCTGGACACGTAGGCCTGCAAGGAAACGAGGCTGCCGATGCTGCCGCTAAGGCAGCAGTTTTAGCCCCCAGGCTTTTTAGCTCTTCTGTTCCCTCTGTTGATTTTAACGCATTTTTACGACATGACGTCTTTTATCGGTGGAGTGATGACTGGCATGGCCTTCAGGGGAACAAGCTACGGGAGGTGAAGGCCCTCCCTGTTGCCTGGAAGACTTCCTCGCGCGCCTCCCGCCGCGAGGAGGTAATTTTAGCCAGAATGCGTATCGGGCACTGCAATTTTAGTCATGGTCATCTTTTATCTTCTGACGCCGCACCGCTCTGTGCTCATTGTAATGAGCCTCTGTCGGTGCGGCACGTTTTAGTTCAGTGTCAGCATTTACGTCAGCTCCGTGACTCACTGGGCCTGCCAGCAAACCTGGCTGAGGTGCTGGCAGACAATACAGGTGCAGTAGAGCGTGTGTTACTTTTTATTCGTTTAAGCGGACTGTGTGCACGTGTCTGACCAGCGTATTGAGCTTTTATTTTTTACGTTTGACACCTGCGAGAGCTATATTATCCATTACTGTGATCCAGCGCTTTCGCTCGACTGTGCTGTTGCTGACACCGTATTGGTGACGGTTTTAATGCTTTATTGTTTTAGTGTTTTACCTGTTTGCCTTTTTTAACTTTTTCTGATTCTAGTGTTGCTTGGGCGCTAATGACCACAGCAGTTGAGCGCCCTAAAGCCCTACTACTACTACTACTCCCTCAGAAGATAAAGGCCGGCTATGAGGTGATTAACGTTCGACCGTATATCCCGCGTCCAATGCGGTGTTTTCAATGTCAACGTTATGGCCATACACAGACCTCTTGCAAGGTTTCGGTTCCTGTTTGTGTCACCTGTGGAAAGGATGCCCATGAAGGAGCATGTCCATCTGCTCCTAGCTGTGTAAACTGTCGAGGTGCCCACCCGGCGACATCCCGTGACTGTCCACGTTACCTGGACGAGAAGGCTATACAAGAGCTGCGAGTGAAGGAGCGTTTATCGTTTTCTGAAGCCCGCAAAAAACATCTTACTCGCCAGCCTTCAATTCTCAAATTAGGTACCTTTAGTTCGGTTGTGTCAACCCCAGTGCCAAAGCGGGATATCGGTACCCAAACTGGCCCTGTTACCACCACCCCTATTTCACCTCAACCTAGTCAGGCCACAGCTTCTACATCAACCTGTACCAGCCCCAAGAATCTTCCTGCCAGTACCGATACCCGGAAGTTTAGAGTTGAGCCGAAACGCAGCGACTTCCTTAAAGACCCTCCGAGATCGGCCACTGGGAAGCGTGCCTCACCTTCCCCTCTTCGGCGCTCATGCTCTCAGGACACCAGAGGGCGTGGTCGGGCGCCAAGGGTCTCTTCACCTCCCGTTTCCACGGGTAACAGATATTCTCTTCTATCTACTGTTAGTGGTGACACAAAGCCTCCTCCGTCCGTGGAGCCTATGGAGCACGAACCATCTGCTCCAAACAGCCCTAGCCCCACGCGTTCTCAGAAGGGCAAATTGAAGCGGCAACCGCTGGTCAAGTGACCGTAATCGACAGCTTATCCTCTTCGTTCCAGGATGTCCATAATTCAGTGGAATATACGTGGCATACGTGCACATAGGACCGACCTGCAAGTACTTATTAGTTCGCTATCCCCTAGCGTTCTGTGCTTGCAGGAGACAAAGCTTCGCCAGAGGACTCTTTCACATTCAAAGGCTTTACTCCGGTGCGCTTTGACCTACCACCGGAACCAGGTATTCCTGCTCATGGAGGTGTCATGCTCCTAATTCGTGATGACGTCTTTTACCAACCTCTTAATCTTACCACTCCATTGCAAGCTATTGCTGTTACCCTGAGCTTACCCGGTTTTTCTTTTAGTCTCTGTTCCGTCTATTTACCGCCTTGTTCTCCCTTCGCAATTGCGGATCTCTCCCATCTAGTATCCCAGCTCCCAACGCCGTACTTTCTGTTGGGAGACTTCAATGCCCACCACCCTCTTTGGGGTTCACCAAGGGCTTGCGCAAGGGGAACACTCATAGCCTCTTTCTTTACAGAGAACTCTCTTTCACTACTGAACACTGGTGAACCTACTTTTGTTTCCGACTCCACTGGCACCCTTTCCCACCTGGATTTATCCGTCTGTTCAGCTCAGCTTGCACCTCGTTTGGAGTGGAACGTCGTCTCCGACACCTTCTCTAGCGATCACTTTCCATGTGTGATCAGCTTGCTTTCTCACCACGCACCCTCGCCACGTGTACCTCACTAGCGTCTAAACAGCGCGGATTGGAATCTATTTACTCGCTTAGCAGTTTTTGACAACCGCTTTTTCGACGATGTAGACCAGATGATGGCTCGCTTCACATCTGTTGTTCTTAGCGCTGCCGAAGGCGCAATACCTCGATCGTCTGGCCATCCACGAGTGTAGCGGTCCCTTGGTGGACCGATGAATGCCGAACAGCCGTCCGTGCGCGGCGGTCGGTGCTACGCGTGCTTCGGCGTCACCCTACTTTGGACAATCTGGTCGTATTTAAGCAATCGCGCGCCAGGGCTCGTCGCGTCATACAGGCCAGTAAGAGGGCATCCTGGCTCCGTTTTGCGGAGTCCTTTAATAAATTTACACCTTCATCTATCGTTTGGGATAAGCTCCGTCGCGTGGCCGGCAAGGCTTCGCCGTTTGCCGTACCCGGTCTCCGGCTCAATAATACCCCCATTGTTTGCCCTAGAGCTGTTGCTGACACTCTGGGCAACGCTTTTGCTGGTATTTCAGGCTCATCGCATTACCATGCGAATTTTATGCGTATCAAACATGACTCTGAGTCGCACAACCTTTCTTTTAACTCATTGAACGCGGACTGTTATAACGCCTTTTTCACCATGCGGGAGTTGGAGCGGGCCCTAGCTTTCTCCAAACCCTCCGCTCCTGGGCCGGATGGTGTCCATGTCTTAATGCTACAGCACCTGTCTTCGGCTGGTAAACTCTTTCTCTTACACGTGTATAACCGTATCTGGCGCACAGCAACATTTCCATCCGCTTGGCGCGAGGCCACCATTGTCCCGATTTTGAAACCTGGGAAGGATCGTCAACTACCTTCCAGCTATCGCCCGATCTCCCTCACCAGTTGCATTTGCAAGGTGTTGGAGCGCATGATCAACGGGCGACTGACATGGTGGCTTGAATCTCATAATTTGTTGTCAAATGTTCAGTGCGGTTTTTGCCGATTCCGTTCAACGGACGACCATTTAGTGTCTTTATCCACGTATATTATGAACGGTTTCCTGAGGAAGAGCCAAACGGTTGCTGTCTTTTTTGACTTGGAGAAAGCGTATGACACGTGCTGGAGGTACGGAATTCTTCGTACCCTTCATCAATGGGGCATCCGCGGTCGAATGCCGCTTTTTATTCGGGAGTTTATGCGCGATAGAGTCTTTCGAGTACGTGTGGGGTCGGTTTTATCTCGTGTTTTTACTCAAGAGAACGGGGTACCGCAGGGCTCGGTACTCAGTGTCACATTGTTTGCCATTGCAATCAATCCCATTGTGGACTGCGTCCCATTGGGCATCTCTTCATCGTTATTCGTGGACGACTTCGCTATTTATTGCAGTACTCGGCGGACTTCTCTCTTACAACGCCGCCTCCAATTGTGTCTTGACCGCCTGTACACTTGGAGTGTCGAAAACGGCTTTAAGTTCTCCGCCGAGAAGACCGTCTGCGTTAACTTCTGGCGCCGGAAGGCGTTTCTTGCACCTTCTCTACGTCTCGGCCCAGATACACTTCCCTTCGCAGACGAGACGAAATTTTTGGGATTGATTTTTGATAGGAAACTTAGTTGGTCTTCCCATATCTCGTATATAAAGGCACGGTGTGAGCGTTCTCTTAATGTTTTATGGGTTTTAAGTGGCACATCCTGGGGAGCTGATCGGACCATTCTTTTACGACTATACCGTTCACTGGTCCGGTCGAAACTTGACTACGGCTGTGTCGTGTATTCCTCAGCTCACCGGTCGGTTTTAAATCGCCTCAACGCTATACATCACCGTGGCATCCGATTGAGTATAGGCGCATTTCCCACGAGCCCGGTTCTTAGCTTGTGTGCGGAAGCTGCTGAACCTCCGCTTAGTTATCGGCGCGACGTTCTTCTAAACAGCTACGCTTGCAGACTTTATGGTCTACCTAAACACCCATCCTTTCGTTTATTTTATGATGACAGCTTGGACCGGCAGTATTTAACGAGCTCCCTAGCCATACTTCCTCCTGGCGTTCGATTTCGTTCACTACTTCGGTTATTGGGCATCGTTTTACCCGCGACGTTGCCGCAGGGCGAAACAAGATTTCCTCCATGGCTCCGTCGCGAGACCCATGTCAACCTGGGTTTGTTGTCCATGCCGAAGTCATAAACGCCAGATTTCGTCCTTCGTTCTGCCTTTTTAGATATCCAGGCACAGTGTGGACCCTGTAGTTTTATATACACTGACGGCTCGAAGGACGATCGAAGTATAGGTTTTGCTTTTATTCATGGTGACCAGAGTTTTAGTTTTCGTCTTTTATCGCAGTGCTCGATTTTTACAGCAGAGCTTTTTAGTATATACCAAGCGCTTTTATATATTCGTCGGCAAACCTTACAGAACTGGGTTATTTGCTCAGATTCTTTGAGTGCCCTTGAGAGCCTCCGGACGCTGTACCACTACCATCCCCTGGTACAGCGTATCCAGCACTGCCTTCACACCCTCGTCACTTGCGTCTCATTTGTGTGGGTACCTGGACACGTAGGCCTGGAAGGTAACGAGGCTGCCGATGCTGCTGCTAAGGCAGCAGTTTCAGCTCCCAGGCATTTTAGTTCTTGTGTTCCCTCGGTTGATTTTAGCGTAGTTTTACGTCATGCCATTCTCTCCCGGTGGAGAGATGTTTGGCATGACCTTGAGGGTAACAAACTTCGTGAGGTGAAGCCGCTACCTGTTGCCTGGAGGACTTCCTCGCGCGCCACTCGCCGCTAGGAAGTGTTTTTAGCCAGAATGCGCATCGGGCACTGCCGTTTTAGCCATGGTCATCTTTTATCATCTGACGCTGCACCGCTCTGTGGTCACTGTAATGAACCTCTGACGGTGCGGCACTTTTTAGTTCAGTGCCAGTTTTTAACACAGCTCAGAGACACACTGGGTCTGCCAGTCACCCTGGCTGAGGTGCTGGCAGACACTTCCTGTGCAGTAGAGCGTGTTTTACGTTTTATTCGTTTAAGTGGAATGTGCGCACGAATCTGACTCGTTCATCAATATTTTATCCAGCCTATTACGTTCGGTTATTGATACGAGTCGTTTTTACCAGTACATGAAACTGTTTCCGTGCTTTGCTCTACTCTGCAGTTGCTGGCACTTATTGGTGACTTTTTAAGGTTTTATTGGTGTAGTTTTAGCCCTGTTAGTTTGTTACTTTGTAACTTACATTTTTAAGCTTTTAGTTATACTTGGGCGCTAATAACCTTAGCAGTTGAGCGCCCTAAAACCACACTACTACTACTACTACTACTACTCATGAATTTCTCTACTATTATACTAACTCTTATTCCTCTATCTCGGCTAACAGGAAAAAGATAAACATTTACAGAAATTATCTTATTGCAAATTTCCATGTAGGTGCAAGGGGAATATGGGAATACAGTAGGCTTTGAGTGATAGTCAAATCTTGTGAAGCTGTTAGCCATATGAAGGGTTTGAAATTGTTTTCTGTTTGAACGTCAAAAAGATATAAAAGTGAATAACACCTTCCATTTGAGAAAAGTATACCCGCACAAATAACAAGCAATATCTCCGAAATTGTTCATTCCACAAAAAATAACTTCTATGTTTTAACGAGATCTACATTTTTGGGTAGTAAGAATTGGTTCATCTCTTACGGTTTACCAGTTATGTAACCATCATCAAGAGTAAACAGCACTGCATGGGCTATAGTGCAAAAATTAAACATGCATAACATTTGGCACGAAAATATCTTAAACATACGGCATTTCAATCTAAATCGTCAGGTTCATGTAAATTTGTTCATGTAAAGGGTAGGTTGCATTTCTTAAATCTTTGTGTCGCATTCTTGAAATATATTAAACTTGAAAACCAACTTCGGTTTTTAATCGACTTTGCATTTTTGAGTTATATTCTACGCACACAAACACGCGCACGCGTACACGAGGACCATCTTCAAAAACGCCTTTTCTTGATTCAAGGAGCCTCAAAATATATTTCCGGCGAAATATAGTACTGTCCCTTCTTACTATACGTAGTAGAGAAAGTAAAAATTAACTCCATACTAAACAGACTCCTTAAAAATACTTCTTTCAGTATTTGTTAGTACCTATTGAGAGTCGTAAGCTTTTTCTATGGAATGTTAAAAAATAATTTTGTTTCGTAATTAACATATCAGTTTTATAATATTTACCAATATGTAGAAATATTTATGGCTGACACAAGGGTTAATGGCGGGTGGCTCAACGCAAGATCCAATCAGAAGCCTAGCAGTTCCTGCGGTGTTATATAATCAAACATGCTGTAAAGTCGGTGATATAAATGTCATTTGCGCCCACAAAATTTATTTGCACAACAGGAAAGAGAGCAGTAACGGCATTAAATTTTGTTTGCCATAGTTGTTTTGTATCACTAAAGGGTACTAATTCGTTAAGATTTTATCTGCCATGATACACTTTACGCAAGCTGACATAGATATCTCTAACGTGTATCATGTGGCTTGAAAATGTGAATGAAATCACCTTGCCGCCTTAAGCGTCCAGCAAGGCTGTAGTCATTAAGAAAATTAGGTTAAGTGAGCTAGTACGAGCTAGCTTACGTTATGATATCTTGCGTGCAAAGTAAGTCTCATAGCATAAGCAATCGGCAAGTTGCTATGGATATCGGCAGGCCTGAACTGTGCGAGTTGGATTGGAATGGACTAAGAGCCAAATTGGACTGACCTCACGTCTTCTTGAGCTCCCAGTAAAGTTAGCGTCGCTATGAATATTAGAGGCCATATCGGTTGGAATTCTACGCTTATGTTACATTACTCTACGTAGCAAAGCGAGCCGAGCATGTTAGTTTGCGAGACTACCAGCTGATTGGTTCTCGATAACAAGCCCCTCCGAAGGAGTGTCGCCTTGCCGTGGCGGAGGGGCTCAGTACCCGATCCAGACGGCCTACTAAGTGAGTCTTCGTGACCACTGGTAGGCAAGAGGTGAGGGGAAGCTAAGAACATTCCAACGGGTAGATGAGGCTCGTTAGTCTTGGTCGACAACTCATCTAGGAGAAGAGGACTCCGAAATCAAACTCCCCCAGGGGAACCTACCACGGTAGGTCCGGGTTTGGCGCACCCGGGGCCCCGAGCTGCTCACTATCACTTCACCCCCTCCACTTTCATTAACTGTGCCACGTGCAGCGTTTTTGTTGCTTTTTATATCACCCTCTTCCTCTTCTAGGTTTATTCCGATTATTAGTTAGTAAGGCTTTAGTTTTATAACTCCTGTCTCACCAGCAGGGATCTTTCCTATCTCCGTGGTCCTGTCCCACGGTTTTCAGCGCGGCCCCCGACTTGTGTGCTCTTCGGAGGTCTCAGGCGCGAAGGTTGTGCGGACCCTTCACACTGCCCCCATGTGTAGCCTTAGGTGCGGAGCCCGTCCACACGTCATGTACACCCACGTAGCTCCTGGAGGGCACGGCCGGTGTTAATCTCCCGACGGCCGCGTGCCGTCGGGTTAGTATCACCGGCCGGACGTGTTACCGCTGACGGAGCCCCGGTGTAATCAACCCGAAGTCCCCTGAATCCACGCTGACTCCGTTGAGGCAGCGTGTGCTAAAGCGGGGAGCCACAGGCGGTTATTCCTGTGGTGGGGGCATAAAACCGGGGTGTCACGTGGTGAACGGTTTACCCATGCGGACAAGCAGTGGAGATCGGAGGGTAGCTCCTCTGAAGTACGCCTTGAGGTCAGTCATGGAGGGGTCTCCATGGCGGCACAGACCGTGGAGATTTTGGTGTCTTTTATCCTTTGACCCCCGGATGGCAGGCTGACGCCGACGGTTCCGGATGGGGGTCCAATTCATAATGCATCCGCGCAAAACCCCTTTGTTTGACTCGTTTTTGGTAATGACAATGGCATGTGATGGAAAAACGTTAAAGGACCTGAGCCCATTTTATATTAAACGGGAAATAGACAGGATTTGTGGCATTGTGAAAAATGCGACTAGAGTTCGAGACGGTACGCTTTTGATCGAAGTGACTTCTGCAGACCAGGCGCAAAAACTTCTTAAAGCGACCTTGTTGGGATCCTACCCAATCCGGGTAGCCCCACACAAGTCGCTGAACACATGCAGAGGAGTAGTCACCACGTCTAGTCTGGATAACCTCACTAATGAGGAGATTGTTACTTGCCTCTCCGACCAGCGTGTGTGTCAAGCGTACCGTCTGACACGAAGGCAGGATGGTAAAGTTATTGAGTTGCGTACGGTGTTCCTCACTTTTAAGGGCACACAATTACCAGAATATATCTACTGCGGTTACGAACGTGCCGCCGTACGTCAATATGTCCCGAACCCTATGCGCTGTTTTCAGTGTCAGAAGTTCGGACATACTAAGACAGCGTGCAACCATCCTGCCGTTTGTGAGAGTTGTGGCCTATCACCTCATGAGGGCACGGCTTGTCCCCGTGACCCTCATTGTGTTAACTGTGGAGGGAGTCATCCATCGAGCTCTCGACAGTGTCCGAAGTTTCTGGATGAGAAGTGTATTCAGGAACTGCGTGTGAAAGAACACCTCACCTTTCCAGAAGCGCGTCGCCGCTTTGAGCAGCTTAAGCCCACGACCACCTTGGACTATGTCTCTGCTGCCCGACGCGCTGCTGTGAACACAGTCGCCATACAGCACGTTCCTGTTGCTGACGCTTGTACCCAGACCGAGTCACAGTTAAGTACACCTCCACTGAGTCGTGCCACACCTGCATCGGCGACAAGATCCTCAGCCGTGCAGACCAAAGCTCCTAAGCCGTCCACAAGCCGTAGCCAGCCTGTTGAAAAACATCGTTCCAGGCCTATTGTTCGCGCCGGTAGTCGCTCTTCCTCTATAAAGTCCCGCTCTCGCTCCGCGAGCCGTAGAGGATCTTCTTCCTCACATACATCTGAGGAATCTCCAGAGGACGGCGACTTTCATATCGTAGGTCCAAAGTCAGCCAAAGTAAGAAAGAAAAAGATGAAGACAAACCACTGATCTGCTTCTTACTATGGAAATAATCCAGTGGAACGTTAATGGGTTTAGGACACGTGTTCCGGACATACAGCACCTCGTTTCTCAACGCTGTCCATCCACCGTCTGTCTACAAGAAACCCACTTGAAGCCTAATTACGCTCTCCATCTTCGTGGGTTTTCGGCATTTAGGCATGACTCTGCTGCTGATGGGCATGCAAGTGGCGGTGTTGCAATTCTGGTGGCACACACCATCTCTGCCACCAGTATACCACTGAACACGCCGCTGCAAGCCGTAGCGGTTCGTGTACAGCTGCAGAGCCTTTGTTTGTCTATTTGTAATGTCTACATGCCGCCCGTCAGTGTCGTACATGACAACGATATAACGGCTCTCTTGGCACAGATTCCGCCACCGCTCATCTTTCTCGGCGATCTGAATGCCAAGCACACTCACTGGGGCTCCGACACTGACGATGTTCGTGGATGCCTTGTAGCAGACGTATGTGATATGTCCGGCTTAGTCCTATTAAACACTGGTGCTCCTACCTTCTTATCCTCTGCCTATGGTACCCATTCCGCCCTAGATGTTACTTTCTGCAGCCCGTCGCTGGTACCTCTTCTCGATTGGTCGGTTCTTTCCGACCTATTTGGCAGTGATCACTATCCCATTAACGTTCACATATCCGTCCATCATTCTGTACCCACACGATATCCTCACTGGATTGTTTCCAAGGCTGACTGGGGGAAATTCCGTTCCCTCATTCACTTGACCAACAATGTTTTTACCACCATTGACGACATGGTGGAGTATTTTATATGCTCTATCCTTCTCGCAGCAGAATCCAGTATTCCTCGGGGCTCATCTACACCACGTCACGTCCCTGTGCCTTGGTGGTCCGAGGAATGCCGTTTGGCTATTAAAGCACGTAAGCGTGCTCTGCGTGTTTTCCGCATACACCCTACGGAGGCGAATTTTATTGCTTTTAAACGTTCTCGTGCAAGGGCTCGCTTTGTATTGCGCAATGCAAAACGCACATCCTGGGAATCGTACGTGTCTTCCCTTTCACGTCGCAGTTCGGCCCAGAAGGTGTGGACTACCATCCGGCGTATGTACGGCAAGTGTCGCCGGACGATCATCCCCGCTCTTGCCGTACAGGGCTCCATATACACCAGCGAGCAGGATATCGCCGACGCCCTTGCCGATTCTTTCGCCAGTGCTAGCCAAACTCAAAGCTACGACGGAACCTTTTTACTGATAAAGGAATCTGCGGAGCGGATAAGCCTAAATTTTAACAGTGATTGTAGTGAATCCTACAATGCACCTTTTACTGAAGCGGAACTGGCGCATTCTTTGTCCCTCGCTCACGACTCTTCTCCTGGTCCTGATGACATCCACCGCCAAATGCTGCTTCATCTTCCACCTCCGGCTCGTTCCTTCCTGTTGAGCATCTATAACCGCATCTGGCTTCAGCAGGTTTTTCCGTCTTCCTGGCGAGAGGGTGTTGTGATCCCTATCCCTCGACCAGGAAAAGACCGTACACTTCCCTCTAGCTACCGCCCTATATGCCTGACGAGTGTCGTCTGCAAGACCTTTGAACGGATGATCAACACTCGCTTAGTGTGGTGGCTAGAGACGAATAGCCTGTTGAGCAATGTTCAGTGCGGTTTTCGTCGCCATCGCTCCAGTGTCGACAATCTGACACGCATGGAAGCCTACATCCAAAATGCCTTTCTTTTGAAGCAGCATGTCGTGGGTGTCTTCTTCGATCTGGAGAAGGCCTACGATACCACATGGCGTCATGGTATTCTCCGTACACTTCACGGGTATGGTTTGCGAGGTTTTTTAGCAATATTTCTTTTTAATTTTTTAGCCTTGCGCCGCTTTCGTGTCCGCATTGGTAATACGTTCTCACGAGAGAGGATTCAGGAAAATGGTGTGCCCCAGGGGTCGATTCTTAGTGTAACGCTTTTTGCAGTTGCCATTAACGGCATTGCTAATGTTGTTCGTAGGGGAATACCGATGTCACTGTACGTTGACGATTTTGCGATCTATTATCGATCTTATAGCCTTGAGCACATAGAACGTCAACTGCAGTTGACCATATCCTCTATCGCCGACTGGGCCCTTCACGCCGGTTTTAAGTTCTCCCCTACGAAAACACAATGTGTCCACTTTCATCGACTTCGTGGTGTACATCCTCCTCCAGAACTGTATTTGCGTGACACACCCCTGCCGTTTGTTTCCCACATAAAGTTCTTGGGCCTTCACCTCGACAGCAAACTCACATGGGAGCACCACATTCGTCAACTTCGTGCCTCTTGCGATCGTTCGCTTCGAATACTGCGGGTTTTATCTGGAGTATCTTGGGGCGGCGATCGCACTGTCATGTTGAGGTTGTATCGTTCATTGGTGAGGTCCAAACTAGATTACGGCAGTTTTATTTATGGCGCAGCGTCCGCCTCTAAACTTCGTTTTTTAAATACTGTACATAATGCTGGTATCCGTCTAGCTACTGGAGCTTTCCGCACTAGTCGTGTAGAGTGTCTGTATGCTGACTCTGGTGAACCTCCACTTTCTATTCGGCGCTCGTTTTTATTGTGTTCTTACGTGGCCCGTTTGGCAGCCCATCCTGGTCACCCGTCTTTTAATCCTGTATTGCGCCCGGAACTCGCTCACCGTTATCTCCGGAATAGCACGATCTCTCGCCCAAGCGGTATTCGGTTTCGCGAGCTGCTTAGTGCACACGCGCTCCGCATGCCTGCTGTCGAACGGTATTCTCTTGGCCGCTGTCCTCCATGGCAATTACAGCGTGCCCAGTTCGACCTGGAGCTTTCGATGCATGCTAAGTTGGTTACCCCTCCATCGGTGTATTGTCAGCTTTTCACCGAGATCCTGGGACGTTACCGGAATTACACTCCGGTATTTACCGATGGTTCCCAGGTGGATGGGGCTACAGGGTGTAGTTTTGTGCATAACGGTGAGACTCACAAGTACCGTCTTCCAGACTTGAGTTCCGTCTTTACCGCCGAGCTGTTTGCAATCTTTTATTTCGTCCTTTTTATCTCCAGTTCCGATCCTGGAAGTTTTATCATCTGCTGCGACTCTCTGAGCGCACTGCAGGCATTGCAACAGTTTGTCGGCACGTCAGCACTAATTATGAAAATTCAGACACTCGTTTCGCAGTTACTCTCGCGTGGATACCAGATAGTTTTTACTTGGACCCCAGGCCACGTGGGCATTCCCGGCAACGAAGCGGCTGATGAGGCTGCTAAGTCTGCCTGCCGTTTGCCGGAGATTTTTACACGCAGTCTTACTTACACGGATGTACAACGGTACTTCCGTCGCCATCTTCTATATGTCTGGCAACAATCATGGGAAGCGTTAGACATCACTGGCACCCAACTGCGGACAATCAAGGAAACGGTGCAACCTTGGATAACATCTTCAAGGGATACCAGGCGGGCGGAAGTCATCTTGGCCCGCCTGAGAATAGGTCACACGCGCATCACGCATGGACACTATCTGCGTGGTGAGCCGGCGCCGATATGTCCCACCTGTGGCGTTCAGCTCTCTGTGGCCCATGTCCTACTTGATTGTCCGCGCTACAATCGTGAGCGCCAGTTGTTTGGCCTGGGTTCTAGTTTGAAGACGATGTTAGGCGACGACCCGGTAGCTGTGGATTCAGTACTGCGGTTTGTCGGCAGCATTGGCTTTGGTAAGCAAGTTTAAATTTTATTGCGTGGTTTTACTTTTTACCTTTTACGTTTTACCTGCTTACCTTTTTAGAGCATTTTACACGCTTTTAACTATTTAGAGTATCCTTTTTTAGACAAGTTTTTAAGTTTTAACCGTTTTAGCTTTTGGCTGTTTTAGCTTGCGTTTTACTATTTAACTTTGAGTTTTAAGTGGTGGTGAGTTTTATCCGTTTTTTATATTTTGACTTGGGGCTCTAATGACCTAGCTGTCGACGGGCCCTTAAACCCTAATCACTCACTCACTCACTCGATAACAAGCTCTGTTACTATTTTGAAAGGTAGAATCATAATGAAAATTTCAAGGTTATATCCGGGATTTGAAGCACAGTCCTTTCGCTTATCGTGAGCTAACATGGTAGCATGCCGGTACGTCATTAAATTCCCTATATGACTAGGATTTTTCCTCCGTAAATCCCCAGGTGTCTCACGTTTTGCGTTCTCTACGCAGTAGAAAACGCAAAAATATTGTATTCTACCCAATCTTTTGAGGTTCCCTGCATCCAAAAAACATTTTATAAAAAGGTTTGCGTGTGTTCGTGTGTGCGTGTCCATCCGTCTTTGAACAGAATAACTCATAAAGGAAAAGTCTGTTAAACCCCAAAGTTAGTATTTAAGTTTAATATCAAGAATGCAACATGATTTTAAAGAAAATTCCTCCGCCCTAAACTATCCTTTGCATGGAAAACCTTTCGAAAGTTTTGATTTTCTTGAAATTGCTTGATTAAAATGCTATATGGTTTTAAGATACTTTTATGGTAAATGAAATGTATATTTTGAATTTTGTGGCTATAGCCCATGTAGTCCTCTTTACTCTTGATGACTTTTACGTAATTGGTAAATGTTAAGAAATAGACCAGAACTTACCATGTAAAAATTTGATTTGTTTAAAACACACAAGTTATGTCTAAATGCCAGTTTTTTATGGAGCGAACCATTTTAGAGATATTCCTGATTTGTATGAGATTTGTAAATCTTTCCTCACATGAAGGTCGCTGTTCAATTTTATCTCTTAGCCATGCAAAGAGAATGCAATTTCAAAGTCTTCATATAGTGATCAGCTTCAAAAGATAGGACTGTCGCTCAAAACCTGATGTTCTCCCCTTGTATCTACGAGAAAATTAGTAATAAAATAATTTCTGCAAATGTTTGTCTCGAGCAACATGAAGATAGAAGCATACCTATGAGTTTGTAAGAATAGTTGGTACAAGAGCAGAGAAAGTCATGTCAGTGTAATAAATCAGATTTTTAATAACACACCACAATAGGGCACTGGGGGGTTATTTATAACACCACGAGCTTAACTTACACCAATATTTAAAATTTAAATATAGCAGGTATTAATGACTAGAATAAATTGAAATTTGGTGTGATTATACTTCAAGCATTTGTACATTTAACTACTACATAATAATTAAATTACATTCACAGAATTCCATGCAAAAGGGGCATAAAGCACACTATGTATCCTGAAAAAAATATTACACCTCATACTTCGGGTACACTTTTCTTGTAGGATTTTGAAGCTGCAGGCACCAAATTTTTATCTGAATAACAAAGCATAGCTTGACATCGCCGGTTAAATATAAATCCTATGTAGTTTGTATTTTGCACATAAATTATTTAATTCTATATAGGAAAAATATGGTAATATTTTTAAGCATTAAAATTTTTTTCTCCACATTATAGCTCTAATTTACAAAAGCTTTAACCGGCTGTACTCAACAAACATGGATAAATAAGCACTAAAATTTGATATCAATATATCTTACAGTTTTTGAGAAATGTGTACCTGAAGTGTGAAAAATCAAGGTTTCGGGAAATTGCGATCAAAGCTGAAGTACCATTCTTTTCAAATTACACATACTTTCAGAATGCCTGCTCCATATTCCTGCTCACTTAAGTTTTCCTCATCTTTTCTTTTCCTTTTCTTAATTCTAGCTTTATTTTCAAGCAACTGAACTGCCCTTTTTGCCTCTGAGAGTCGACATTATATATAGTTAAGAATATGAGTATTAAAATATGAGAGTCGACATATATATATATATATATATATATATATATATATATATATATATGTGTCGACTCTCATATTTTAATACTCATATTCTTAACTTTTATACCCATTTTTTCCATCACTGTAAATCTACCACTGCAACCATCATTATAACAAATAACACTATACCTATGTTATATATATCATTTTAAAGCTGAATAATTATTTATTTTTTAACATTAAAGACAAAAAAGCGATTTTTTTAAGTCAATCGACCTCCCAGTGCCCTAAGCACTTAGGAATTCTTAAAGTACCGAGCCACATAGTTTAGCAACTATAAGGTAAATCAGTGATAGGCATTACCTAATTGCTTTTTCAGACAAGCCTTATAGGCTAAGATCTTTTTGAAAGGTAGATCCACACCGCAAGTTGCAATATCATAGCCGAGGTTTAGAACACGTATATTACATAGCAAAGAGAGCGTTGTCTAAGGTCGTGGTCTCTATGCACATTACGTTCAAAGGCCATTCAGATGTCCGTTATACAAATATGCTGTCTTGCGCTGCCCCCCCCCCAGGGGGACCTACTACGGTAGGTCCGGGTTTGGCGCACCCGGGGCCCCGAGCCAACTGACTCCCTCGGTGTGGGCTCCTCTTCGTGGTGAGGGAGTCAGTCAAATCGCCCACCCACGTGTAGGCCGTGCGTGGAGACCCGTGTCGGTGGAAAGGATTATCCTAGTG
The DNA here is from genome assembly GCA_030765045.1 of Tenodera sinensis. Classification (NCBI taxonomy): domain Eukaryota; kingdom Metazoa; phylum Arthropoda; class Insecta; order Mantodea; family Mantidae; genus Tenodera; species Tenodera sinensis. The sequence continues at coordinate 42,445,549 of CM060970.1, forward strand.
GTTGAGGGGTGCGTATCTGAGCTCGGGACAGTTTTTTTCTGAATCTGGGGAGGGTGCGCATTTCCGATACACTGCTTTGGTTTCTGCTTCACCTAAACGGGAGGCTAGGGACTAACCCACCCCTAGCCAATCGGCCAGGACTAGGTATTGCACTGAACTCCAGGGTGAGTGGGACGGCGAGCCCGCTATATCCCCTGTGTAGCCCTGTCATCCCAGTGGGATGACCCCTTGTTGGGCTCCGTGGTGGGTGGGGAGCACTGGGGGATGAAATTTTATTTAGCTCTTTATGGCTACAACTACTCCTAAACGCCGCAAACAAGTTGAAGAAAAAGAGGTACACGTGCCGTCATCCGCTCGTTACCTAGTGATACATAGAATGGAAGAGGGTCAGACATTTTTAAAGGTGAACCCATTTATAATTCAATCCGGTCTTGACAAAATCGCCGGCCCAGTGAAGTCCTGTACTCGATTACGATCCGGTTCCCTTTTGGTCGAGAGTTACACTGCCACACAGTTTGACAAGATATTGAAGGCCAAACTACTCCATGGATATCCTATCCGTGTTGAGAAACACCGAAGCCTTAACTCCTGCAAGGGCGTCATCACCACCTCCTTGTTAGACGATATGCCGGAGGAGGAGATCCAGGGTTACCTATCGGACCAAGGTGTCACGGACGTTTACCGTGTAAGAGTCAAGCGCGACGGCGTGCAGGTGGCTACCCGCACGCTGTTCGTAACTTTTGATCGGCTCGACCTGCCGCAGAAGATCAAGGCAGGTTACGAGGTTATCCCGGTTCGACCATATATCCCGCGGCCTATGCGTTGTTTCCAATGCCAGCGCTATGGCCATACTAAGATCTCGTGTAAGGCTTCGGTTGCGGTTTGTGCCAACTGTGGTAGTGATGCTCATGACGGAGTTTGTCCATCTGCTCCAAGCTGCGTAAATTGCCGAGGTGCACACCCAGCGACTTCGAGCGCCTGTCCGCGTTACCAGGACGAGAAGGCCATTCAGGAGCTGCGGGTGAAAGAGCGTATCTCTTTCTCAGAAGCCCGCAAACGACATCTTGCTCGACAGCCTTCTCTCCTGAAGTTTGGTACTTTCAGTTCCATTGTTTCCACACCAGTACCAAAGCGTGATATGGGTACTCAAACTTGCCCTGTAACCTCCATCGTGGTTACTCCTCGCGCCGCTGTGTCAACTCCTGCCGGCTCCAAGACCATTTCTGTGAGTACCGAAACCAGGAAATTTAAAGTTACTCCGAAGCGCACAGACTTCCTCAAGGAACCTACATCTGCAAGTGGACAGGGTGCCTCAATGGCCAGCTCCCCGTCCCCTCCTCGCCGATCGTGCTCCCAAGATACCAGGGGACGCAGTCGCACGAAGCGGGACTCCCCTCCACCCATCAGTCTTGGAAACCGGTTTGTTCCTCTTACTTCGGCACCCGGTGACCCTCTTCCATCTGAAAAACCCATGGAGGAGGAACCACCTGCTCCAAAAAGCCCAAGTCCTACAAGAAATCAAAAGGGCAAGTTGAAGCGACAGCCACCGGTTAAGTGAAACTCGTGAACAGCTTTTCCCATTTGCTCAGGATGTCCATTCTACAATGGAATACACGTGGCGTACGCAGGCATAAAACCGAACTGCAACTGCTCGGTAATTTGCTGTCCCCCACTATTTTCTGCCTGCAGGAGACCAAACTTCAACAACAGGATACTTTCACCTTTCCTGGTTTTACTCCGGTGCGATTCGATCTACCACCGGAGCCTGGTACTCCTGCACATGGTGGTGCTATGATCCTGATCCGCGACGACGTTTATTACCAGCCTGTCATACTCACTACTACTTTGCAAGCTGTTGCCGTTTCTATTCGTTTCCCTGGTTTTTATTTCACCTTATGTTCTGTTTACCTACCCCCATCTTCTCCCTTCGCAATTGCGGACCTATTAGACCTCGTGTCCCAGCTCCCAGCGCCCTACTTGTTGTTGGGAGACTTCAATGCCCACCACCCTCTTTGGGGATCACCTAGGGCTTGCGTAAGGGGAAGGCATCTTGCAGAGTTCTTTCATCAGAATCACCTCTCTCTCCTTAATACTGGCGAACCTACTTTTATTTCTGATTCCACAGGCACCCTCTCACACTTAGACTTATCAGTTTGCTCGGCACAGCTTGCACATCGGTTTGAGTGGAACGTCGTCTCGGACACCTTTTCCAGCGATCATCTGCCCTGCGTGACTAGCCTGCTCTCCAACTATGTACCCTCGTCACGTGTACCCATCTGGCAGCTACACAAAGCGAACTGGCCCCTTTTCTGCAGCCTAGCAGTTTTCGACGACCATGTGTTGGGAAATGTGGACCAGATGGTGGATCACTTAACTTCCGTGATTCTGTCCGCGGCCGAGCGTGCCATACCTCGGTCGTCGGCCCGCCCTGGGCGTCTACCCGTTCCTTGGTGGACCGACGAATGCCGGGCGGTGGTTCGTGCGCGCCGGGCAGCACTGCGGGTATTTCAGCGCCATCCAACTCTCGAGAATCTGGTCGCCTTTAAGCGCTTACGCGCCCAAGCTCGTCGCATCATACAGGCCAGCAAGAAGACATCCTGGCACCGCTTTGTGGAGTCCTTTAATCGCTTCACACCGTCATCTGTGGTTTGGGACAAGCTCCGTCGCGTGGCCGGCAAAGTTTCACGAGTCCCGGTGCCTGGCCTGCGGGTTAATAATGGCACCGTAGTTTCCCCTAGAGCTGTCGCTGACACCCTGGGAGGCGCCTTTTCTAATGTCTCTAGCTCCTCCCATTACCACCCGGACTTCTTATCCATCAGGAATCGGACTGAGACGCATGAACTATCCTTTCACTCTTTGAACCGCGAGTGTTATAACGCTTTCTTCTCCATGCAGGAGTTGGAGTGGGCCCTGGCCTCATCGCGACCCTCAGCAACTGGGCCTGATGATGTCCACGTTTTAATGTTGCAGCACCTATCTTTAGCTGGTAAACACTTTCTGTTGCAGGTGTATAATCGTATCTGGCGTACAGCAACCTTTCCATCCGCTTGGCGCGAGGCCACCATTGTCCCGATTCTAAAACCTGGGAAGGATCGCTATCTACCTTCTAGTTATCGCCCCATCTCCCTCACCAGTTGCCTCTGCAAGGTGATGGAGCGAATGATTAACGGGCGATTGACATGGTGGCTTGAATCGCAAAATCTGCTGTCTAACGCTCAGTGCGGCTTTCGTCGCTTCCGTTCCACGGTGGACCATTTAGTGTCGTTATCCACACACATCATGGACGGTTTCCTGCGTAAGAGTCAAACTGTAGCTGTGTTTTTTGACTTGGAGAAGGCGTATGATACTTGCTGGAGGTATGGAATCCTTCGTACGCTCCATAAATGGGGCTTTCGTGGTCGACTGCCCCTTTTTATTCGGGAGTTCATGCGGGATAGGGTATTTCGTGTACGGGTGGGCTCGGTTTTGTCACGTGTTTTTAGCCAAGAGAACGGAGTACCGCAAGGTTCGGTACTCAGCGTCACACTATTTGCCATTGCGATCAACCCCATTGTGGAGTGCGTCCCATCAGGTGTTTCATGTTCGCTATTCGTGGACGATTTCTCCATTTACTGTAGTTCTCGGCGGACCTCTCTGTTAGAACGTCGCCTCCAACTGCGTCTTGACCGCCTCTTCACTTGGAGTGCCGAAACCGGCTTTAAGTTCTCCGCCGAGAAGACCGTCTGCGTTAACTTCTGGCGCCGGAAGGAGTTTCTTGCTCCTTCTCTCCGTCTCGGCTCAGAATCACTTCCTTTCGCAGACGAGACAAAATTTTTGGGGTTGATTTTTGACAGAAAACTTAGTTGGTCTCCACATATTTCGTACCTAAAGGCAAGGTGTGAACGTTCTCTCAGTATTTTACGTGTTTTAAGCTGCACATCTTGGGGAGCTGATCGGAGTACTCTTTTACGCCTATACCGCGCACTTGTCCGATCGAAACTTGATTACGGTTGTGTCGTGTATTCCTCGGCTCGACCGTCTGTTTTAAATCGCCTAAATCCGACACACCACCGTGGCATCAGGTTGAGTATTGGCGCATTTCCCACGAGCCCTGTTATGAGCCTTTGTGCGGAAGCTGCTGAACCTCCGCTTAGTTATCGGCGCGATGTTCTTCTCTGCAGCTACGCTTGCAGACTTTCTGACCTGCCAGAACACCCATCTTTTAGTTTGTTTTTTAATGACACCTTGGATCGCCAATACTCATCGAGCTCCCTAACCCCGCTCCCTCCTGGCGTTCGATTTCGTACACTACTTCGGCATTTAAACGTCGATTTCTCGTCGACAGTTCCCAGGGGACAAACACGATTTCCCCCATGGCTACGATCCAAGATCCACGTTAATCTGGGTTTGCTGACCATGCCGAAGTCCTCGACGCCAGACTCAGTTCTTCGTTCGGCCTTTCTAGAAATTCAGGCTCAGTCCGGACCTTGCCATTTTATTTACACTGACGGCTCGAAGGACGATACGGGAGTAGGATGTGCTTTTATTCATGGTCGCCAGAGTTTTAGCTTTCGTCTTTTAGGACGGTGCTCGATTTTTACAGCAGAGCTATTTGGTATATACCAGGCTCTTTTGTATGTTCGTCGGCAGCCCTTGGAGCGATGTATAATATGTTCTGATTGTTTGAGTGCTCTTCAGAGCCTGCGTACGCTGTACAATTACCACCCGATGGTGCAGCGTGTTCAGGACAGCATTCACTCACTCGCTGGTGCTGGCATCAGCGTGTCTTTCATGTGGGTACCTGGACATGTAGGCCTGCAAGGTAACGAGGCTGCCGATTCTGCTGCAAAGGCAGCAGTTTTAGCCCCCAGGTTTTTTAGCGGTTGTGTTCCCTCTGATGATTTTAGCAAAGTTTTACGTCGCGCACTCCTTTCACGGTGGAGCGCTTCATGGAGCGATCTTCAGGGGAACAAACTAAGGGAGGTGAAACCCGTCCCTGTGACCTGGAGGACTTCCGCACGCGCTTCTCGCCGCGAGGAAGTCATTTTAGCGAGATTGCGTATCGGGCACTGCCGTTTTAGTCATAGTTATCTTTTATCGTCGGATGCTGCCCCGAACTGTGCTCATTGCATTGAGACCCTGACGGTGCGTCATGTTTTACTTGAGTGCCAGTTTTTAACCCAATTACGTGTATCCCTAGGTCTGCCAGCTTCCCTTGGTGAGGTGCTGGCGGACACGGTTACTGCAGTAGATCGTTTGCTCACTTTTATCCGAATCAGCGGCATAGGCGGCCATATTTGAACAGCTGATTTTATCCTTCATTTTTACTTACTCGCTTTTACAATTTCTCTTCCTCGTGAGCCATCGTTTAGCTTGACCCTTATATTTACTGGCACTCCTTTGGTTAGCTTTCCATCTATTGTTGATTTATTTTAAAGTTTTAGCACTCGAGTGTGGTTTTGGCTGTCTTGTCTTGTTTGGGCGCTAATAACCCTGGCAGTTGTGCGCCCTAAAACCCTAGTACTACTACTACTACTACTACTGTCTTGCGCTGTATTTCAAAGTGACCCGACGTCACCTTGGCACCTTCAGTATCCAGTAAGATTGTCGTCGCTACAGAGACTAACACAAAGTACCAGTCACACGGGTTTCTGACGGCAAACTAAGTTCCTTTACGTGGCAAAGTGAAACGACATCACTTGTCGCTGTGGACATTCAGTAAAGCTGTCGTCATTGTGAACAGAGAGCAAAACACACGCTAGTACTACGAGCAGACTGCGTTACGTTACGTGCCAAAGTGAGCCGAAATCAAGTAGATTGAGTCAAGTTCTCGTCACTATCAATATAACGCCTAACTGGCACACGTAAACATTCCTACTGTGTGCCCAAGACAAGAAGGCAAGTCTTAGGAATGTGTAGCGTAATCATTTTGTGCTTCCCGCACGGTGTTTATGCCTAGTTTCCGAGTATGACAAGGATGCTAGTTGTCATATAACTCACCTATAGCTAGAAATATGCACTCTCATACACTCATTTCCTAGTAAACAGGTCCGCTACCGGAGTAGTACACAGTTCAAGCCCCCTCTACCCTTCATTCCCCTCTAGCCTTCTTGTCGTGGGCATGCAGTACACGTAAGGAGCTCCCGGGTTCTCAGGACCCACATCAATTATGAGTTGTTTTGGTAGGAAAGGAAGCTACTGGGTGAACTGTGAACATAAATCACTTAGTAGGTCTTATTATTACTAATTTAAAATATATTCAATGCTTATGATCATTCCTTACAAATGTCACACAACAGGACACTGAGGTACATCAGCACAGAATCTGAAAAATGTGTACATACAAAAATCCACTCATCTACTATGAATATTTACCTACCTAAATGAAATGTTGCATATAAACCTAAAATAGGCTGTTCTTCTAAACTCTGAAGCCTCCAAAAAGTTCAAATTGAACATAACGTTTCTGCAGCGGTAACTTATGGAGGGTTTTATTACAATATTTTCAGCTGAATGACATATTACCTCATATATGGAAAGTAAACAATAGCAGCAATTATGACAATCTTATATTTCGATTGTTTAGTGTCATCAAAAGCTAATGGTATTCGAAAGAAGGATATTAACCACATAAAAGCTTTAAGATTAGGATGGTTTGGACACATGAATTGGAGACCGGATGATAGAATGGTTAAAAGAATATATAAATAGACCCCAATGAAACAAGATTAAGGGCCGTCCCAAAAGCAGATGGTTAACTGATGACATTAAGCATATGAAAATAAAGAATTAGCCTGTTTGCGTACAAAAGAGAAAAGTCTGGAAACAAATTATTGAGAAAGCCAAAAATTGTTTAAAGTTGTGGTGCCTTAGTAAGAAGAAGAGCAAGAAGTGTTATCAGTAAAAGCTGGTCTTTTTGCTTATCTAAAACGCTTTGGTTACAAATCTCTGGAATATTCCAAACACGAAGGTGGTGCTCGACATCTTGATGCTTTCCTGTCCTTGGATGGGCACACCGAGCACCTTTTCCTCTTTATCCATTAGTTTGGAGTATCCGTAATCTATTCTCCACTCATTTTTCTACACCCTGGTAGAGCAAATCCAAAATAACGAAAGTGATCTTAAGAGAAAAATATTGCCAAAGCTACACCACGGTTCTTGGAACCCGATCCCCTTTATTGAAGCAAAACTACTGTAGACAGACCTGGAACAATGCTGTGTGCTGAAAGCTAGGAGTATACCAGAAGAGGCACGCCAGTGCTCCCACACATTTTGGCAGTGATAAAAAAAACAAATTTCCAGGCAGAAGACAAAACGGGGCAGTAATATAGTAGTTATGTGGCAAAGTGCGTCGACGTCACCTTGTTACCTAGAGCGTCAGTAAGGCTGTAGTTTCTATGAATATTAGGGTAGAAGACAAGACACGCGGGAATGATGCAAGTAGACTACTTCCGACTACTAAAAACTACGTTACGTTACGTAGCAAAGTGAGCCGACTTAGTTACAATGAATATTGGGGTAGAGGACAAAACACGGAAGTAATACAAGAAGACTAGTTTACGTTACGTGGCAAGGTGAGCTGATGTCACCTTGTTGCCTTGAGCATCCAATAAGGCTGTGGTTACTATGGATATTAGAACACGCGGGAGTTATGCAAGTAGGCTACGTTACGTTACGTTACGTGTAAAAGTTAGCCAAAGTAATCTTGTCTTCCTTGAGTGTGCAGTAAGGCTGTGGTCCCTGTAGATATTAGTCTCGAGGGCCTGTCAGCTGACAGCTGTCCAAATAGGCTACCTGTGTTACGAAGTAGACTAAGTCGACGTCACCTTATCGCTTTCAGCGTCTACTAAGATTATCGTGATTGCAAATACTAAAACAGAGCTAGTCACGCGAATTTTGTGGAAGTAGTCTACGTTACGTTACGTGGCGGAGTGAACAAATATGACTTTGTCACCTAGAGCGTACAGTAAAGCTGTTGTCACTGGGGTATAAGGCCGACGGTACGTTATGTTACGTAGGAAAGTGAGCCGACGTCACATTGTTGCCTTGAACGTCCAGTAAGAATGTGATTACTGTGGATATAAGGCCAGGGCAAGACACGCGGGAGTAATGCGAGTACACTACGTTATGTTGCTTGACAAGCTAAGACGACGTCACTTTGCTGTCTTCAGCATCCAGTAAGATTATCGCTACTGTAAATACTAAAACAGAGCGTTAGTTACGTGGTTTTTGTGCTAGTAGCCTACGTTACGCTACGTTGCGTTGTAAAGTGAACAGGCGTCACTTTGTCTCCTTGAGTATGCAATATAGGTTTCGTCGCTATGGATATTAGGCCGAGGGTAAGACAGGCGGGAGTAAAGCGAGTATACTACGTTACGTTGCGTGGCAAAGTGAGCCGTTCACTTTGTCGCCTTGAGAGTCCAGTAAGGCAGTGATCACTATAGACATAAGGCCGAGGGTAAGACAGCGGGAGTAAAGCGTTAACATTACGTTATATTACGTGGCAAAGTGAGCCGACGTCACCTTGTCGCCTTGAGCGTCCAGTAAGGCTGTGGTCACTATGGATATTAGGGTAGAGGGCCAGTCAGGCGGGAGTTGTGCGAGTTATGGATTCATTATTCATGGGGAGGAGCAGTGATTGCAAGGGTGCCCTAGTGACGACCTTCCCCATCAGATATTCAGCTGTTTCTCTCTCTCTCTCTCTCTCTCTCTCTCTCTCTCTCTCTCTCTCTCTCTCTCTCTGTTGAATTTCCGTCACGTAGTACGGCTCTTGTAAAACAAAGGAGGGGATATTCTTCATATCACAAAAACCTCATCTGGAATCTTACACGAGTAAGGTGTCTAGACATGCTAGCAGTTCTATATGTCGTCACAGAGACTTCATTCGCTCTTGTATATTTCTGCAGTCGCACAGAAATTCTTCAAATGCGCCACCAAATACACAATCACTCAGTGCATATGGCCGTTTCATTTACATGTATGCTATTTTGCTTCAGTTTGGTGCAAAATCTGTATTTAAATAATCTTTTTAAGAATACGTTGCTGCTCTAAAATCCTGTCAAAGAACTTAGGAGAAGAAAAAATGATTAAACTAAGTGTTGATGTAAAACTAAGTGTTGATGCAAACACATATTCTATTTTATTACTCCTATAGGATCTATCGCATTTGAACCAGAAATTTCAATGCATAATTTCGCCGGGAGTGCTTGTCTTGAAGCCTTATACGTAGCAAAAGTTATCCCAACTCTTTTTTACCTGGCTGCGAACAGCAAATTTAGAAATGAATAGTTGGACCAATTAAAAATAGCTTACGTGCAGGCACTTCAAAGATATCCAGGAATATTTTCAAACAACTCTTTGTATAGAAAAACAATGTTATATTTTGCAAAAGTGCCTTGAACGAATTATGGTAAAGTATCTGTATGGGAAGATGAATAAAATGGACATTTTTAACCTACGCAAAAATTCAAAAAAGGCCTTCATTCTCATTGAATTCTTTAAGTATTGACAAAAATAGATGGAAAAATTATGCAGAAGAAATGTATAATTCCTTAAAACAAAAATTACAGAAGTACTATTAAATCTTGAACGCTGATAACCTGTACCTGTATATAAATATGTATGCACATACAGGGTGCTCTAAAATTCCTCTTACAAACTTCCACTTCCACTTCCACTACAGCCAGTTGAAAAGAAGTTTGCATGGTAGGTATGAAACAGAATAGTCATAATGGTGGGGGGGGGGGGCTACTTACGTCAGATTAACTGATGTCATTTGACGTCTATCCTACCTCTCCGATCTGGTTGGAACCTCATGCACGTGTCTTTGATTGTTAGAGCAACACGATTGTGTGCCTATTCACTTTTCACGTCATATTTGGGAACATCTGCACCAAAAATTGGGCTTAAGGTGGATAGGCTGAGGTGGTCCAATTGCATGGCCTTGACGATCACCGGATTTGACTCCATTGGACTCTTTTTTTCTCTGGGATCGAATAAAAATTTTGGTTTATAAGACTTCAGTAGAAACAGATTATCTGGTGCCACGAATTCTGGTAGCTGCAGGACAGATTGCACAAACACCAGGTGTAACAAAGAGTTTATCACACCATCATTCGCAGGTATAGTGTATGAACCCAAGTTTGTGGTCGTCACATCGAACTTTAGTTAGTAGATCAGAAAGCTAACCTCGTTTGAAAAGGACAAAAACTATTGAAATCTAATCAATTTTGCCAACCACTGTTGTTTACATTTTTGTTTCTTTGGTTACTAATGAGTTGAACTGTAGAACAAGTGATGCACTAGATCACGCCCAATAAATTACCTGAAAAAGTGATCGCGTTAAGAACATGTTTTCAAGTGGTTATACCACGAAACTACATTTCTGGACATGGGTTCCAAGTCAATACTACCTACTCAGTCCCCTTTACAAATCCTAGAAGTTTGTAACGGGAATTTTAGAGCACTCTGTATACCAAGCAATTTTCTCTCCTTTTAATATTAGTATAGATGAGAGTTCTTCACTAGACAGGGTGGAAGGGAAGTCATTACATTTCTTCCAAGTGTTTCATAGCGGCATTTTGTTCTTTGATCAGCCAATTTTGACAAAATAAATGGTTTTTGTTCCAAATTGGATGCGTAATCCAACAAGAATGTACGAGGATAACAGTTTGTTACTTGCAAGATGCTTAGAGTAACTTATTTCTGGCACTGCTTCGGTAGTAATTATAGGACATTACACAGGGTCTCGAAATAATTAATCACTTAAAAGACGAAGGATTTCTCCGAGCGTCTTTTTGAGACGCGAGGTAAGTCGACAACGTTACGTTGAGGTTGCTCAGGGAATTGAGCTGGTTTCCGGATGTAAACAATTTCTGTATAGTCTGATGTTTTACCAGGTAACCGTTGTGATTGGCCTACACATGGAAGGAGATCTTCACGAGCCGCTTAGTAGCGACGCCTGTTTATGTACAAAACCAGTGAAAGTGACACAATCTGTAGTGTAGGCAGCTTGTTTTGGACAAAACGATCTCCGTAGGAAATGGTCAGAGACAAAAACATAAGATACAAAATGTGTTCCAAATACCGAGATCCGCCACTGGTTCAAATTGATGTAATGATTTCCCTTCCACCCGGTATGAATCCTCTGGATTTTTTCTTCTGGGTGGACGTGAAAAGCAGGATCTACAAAACAGCAACTACTGCCCTCGAATCCTTGAGAGAATGCATTGATCTGGCTGCGGAAGAAATACGCAACAATGAGGATGTTTTTTAGTGCGACGTAATTGGTTAAAAAGGTGTGAGGCTTGCAGGTGCGCAAATGGTGGACATTTTGAACAGTACCTGTGAAGTGGGTGAACCATTTGGTTAATTGCTTGTTCTTTTGTTGTCAGCTTAAAAATATAATTTGGTACTCTTTGCAAGAGCCTGCAAATGTACCTTATAAGTCAGAGAGATAGTTTGATTTATTAAATTATAGCAGTATCAGCTACGAAACGATTTAAGTTTGATGTTGAAGGAAATAATAAACAATATCCTTAGATTGCGAGTTTAGCTTACAGTATGCGTTACTGGAGAATTAGGTGTACTTATTTAGAACGATATAGCAGACATGGCATGGTATGTCTTTGTTTACACTCACGAGCCGTGACGCGTGTTTGTTTGTGTACTGATCTAGTGAAATTGAAACCTGCAATGTTGCCAGCTTGTTTTCAATAAAACTAAAATATGTCCGTAGGAAACGGTCAGATATGAAAACGTAAGATACAAAATGTGTTCGGAATACTGAGATCTATCACTGGTTTAAATTAATGTAATGAATTCCCTTCCACAAGTATGTCATACTCTTTGAGTAATAATATCGCATTAGTGAACGCTTTCTGTTTGACGTACTCTATAACCTTATTAATACAAATATTTATTGTTGCGGAAGAATTCAAGCATCGGAATGTTTGTATTCAATTTTATTTTTACCTCCATACAAGCTGCGCTTGGAAAGCACGGTTAGGTTGCGATGGAAGAAGTAACGAATAATGAAATAAAAAGGCAAGAATATATCCATCACATTATAACAAGCAACTCGATTTTTTGGAAAGGATAACAAGCTTTGAAGTGGAAATAGATCATGTTATTGAAGAAGATTCTACTGCAGCAAACAAGTTTTGGTTCAATATTTACTATTGTGATATTTGTGGACGAGCTGGAGGTTATTTCGTGAATATTTCTTGTTCATATTGTATTTATTACCCTTGAATGTATTAATTCTCAAAGGAGATCTTGTATTAGCTTGACTTTAAGTTTACTTGAGTAGTTTAAGATAAAATAAGTGGTTGTATTAATATGTTGAAATTAAGTGCCACTTTTCTTATTAGAAATTGTAACATATTGAAATTGTAATAGAATTGATAACTAACGTAAATAATACATATTGACACGCATTTTAGTTCTCATATTTCGACAGCTTGTCTTCCAAATTTGACTAAGTATATACCAGAGGTGGCCTCAGTAATCTAGTCGCCTACCTGTAACGTCTGTTGCACTGATATTTTGATATTTGGCATAGGAGGATAACAAGAAGATGCCATCTATTTTATTATCATTTGAAACGCAATATCGTAAGTGAGTGGCTGAGTTTTAGGGACCCCTGAACAGCGAGATCATATGGGCCCAAGGGAATTTCTTACACGATGAATACTAAGCCTTAGCTCTTTGCTCCATTCGGAAAGGATAACAGAAAAAGAAGTGCTTTTGATAGCCAAGTTCCGAGAAACAACCGTGCACAATAGCCTAACCCTAATTATACTCCGCCTCTCTTAATCAAAAAATCATTTCACTCTTGATACTGAATTCCTGGAAGGTGAAGTACCTTGTAAGAGCCTCAGAATCTAAAGCAAACACCGTTCATTTTAATTATGAAGTGCGCTCTTCTTACCATCTCGAGAATATTAAATGTTGACCTAAAAATAAAACAAATTCTACCTTGCGTTCCCGACTACAAAAGCTACGGCCCAGATAATTAGATCATTAAAACTAACTTTTCAATGAAATTCAATACGTCGTTTTTGTGGAAACCATAAAGAACTTGTTATGAGTAATGGCCAAAGTTGAAAAACTAATGAAGACCGTGTTTTAGGAACTTTAAACAGAATATGCCCTTGTTTGGTGAATAGAAAATCAATTCCACTTTAAGGTTCTTTATCTTTTTAACTCCGAGGAAAATTCTTTTTAAACTGATGGAAGAAGAACTGATAAAATAGAAGGAAAAGGCTTTAAGTAGGGGTATTCAAGAACTATAGGTGGTTATTTCATAATAAAATCAGGGTGAACCGTACAAAATGGAACACTTCAATACTTATCCCTTCTGGAAAGTAATAAAACATTTCTTTGTTAATTTAATTTCTACATATTTAATAAATTTTAGATCATTTGTAAACCTCACGGAACCATATTTAATCCACAAGGCGATACTCCTTAATAATTTAACAATCCGGAACAAAGCTACAGAAGTATTACAAGATGTGAAATGTGCATCATGAATGTGATAATTGTGAAATCTTTTGTAATGAGAAACTAAAATTTATTTTGTAAATAATGCCTAGACAATGTTAAGAAATATTAAATTAGAACAAGTTGACAGTTCTGCAGTGGCTTATCATTTTTGGAGCTCAACCATGAATTAGGAAAAACGTGTAAGTCACCAACTTCTACGATCCCTCTGAACTGGAAGCCCGCCACCTACATTCAACCACCAGGAAGCAACTGTGTTGCAAATGTAAGTCACCATATAATATGTAGTAGATTAACCAGTAGCTTACCAACCAGGGTGTTCATGCGGAACCCCACCAATTATTTGCATGAATCCTTCAATAACAAGCGTCTCCTTTGCCATTGAATGTTTAGTTATGTGCATAGGGAAATTATGAACCCATAATCGTCACAGGAGGCAGTGAATGGGTAACCACACCTACAAAGGAAAAGCAGGAACAAGAAAATAGGTAACTAAATAGGTGGCGGCAGTCAACAACGAAGTCGAAGATGGGACATGTGCTTCAAAAGCACAGCAGAAACGAGATGAAATGTTTCCAAAGATCAACGTAAGCTTTTAAATATTGAAAAATGTGATTAGGCACCTAACTTCTACACGGCGAATGAGTTGTGAATACTATGAAGTATTTGTTAGAGCTACAAATTACGAATTATTTCTAAAGATTGTGTTATCTTATGTTATTCGACCACCAATATACGAATTCAGCTGCTTGGCCATCTTGAGAGGAGGCCGCATGGTAGCCGAGTGGTTAGACCATTCGCTTCTCACCAAGGTAGCCCGGGTACGATCCCAGGCAACCACATGTAGGATTCGTGATGGACGAAGCGGCGGTGGGGCGACTTTCCTCCCGGTTCTCCGGTTTCCCCCGCCATCTCATTCCACTAGTGTTCTATCTTCTTCCATGTATCATCAGTGTCACCGCCCGCGGTGCCGTATGTAGTAAAACTGGGCGTTAAACACTATAGAAAAAAAATCTTGAAAGTAATTTAACTCGGCAATAGTCGCGTCATGCTAGTTTTGTCGCGGCGATCTGAGAGACCGATTTGTTTGAGGATTATTTTAAAGACTTTAAAAGTATGTAAAAAGAGTAGCATTAGTATTATACACACAATTTGACACTTCAGTGGTTAAGAGAGTACACATCAGCAATACAATAGATATCAGAAAAATTAATTAATTAAAATTTAATTAAACACTGACTTTGAGAGTCTTAACACTTTCATACATCACCTTGGTCATCCATGGACTCACAATTGAAGAGACAGCTCATTCTCTAATGTGGAAGACACAAGTGTGCCTCACAAGCATAACTGTATTATATACACGGAATTATGAGGCACCGCAAATCTGTGCGAGGTGTGCCGGAGCGCATCATGTGGGAACTTGCGAGAGCGTGACGCGCAGATGCGCTCTCTGCACCACCACAGACCACGGGGCCAGATCAACGGGATTTCCAGTTTTCAAGAGGTTAGCCTATCCCCAAAACATGCATCCCAACGTTTGGCAACCAGCTTTCGCTGAACGCGGCGCATATGCACACATAGCTACACATATATCCCGCCCCAATCCAGGCGCCGGGGACCCTCGGCTGGCAGCAACCTACCAAAACTCCCAGCCGCAGTACAATCCGCTGCCTCAGAGACAGCGGTACACAGCTAGCGCTAGGCAACCGCGGGCTATAGTCCTACAACAAGAACAAAATCAAAGACCACCCTTAAGCGCGCATATTATGGAGCAGCCCGGCACCTCCAAGACCGGCAACTTAAGAGCTCGAGCGCCAAAAACCGCCCTCGCATGTGGGTATCTCACCCACTTTTGTGGCGGTAAAGACGGCCAACCAAGGCTAAACTTTGACCAGGACACTCTCTTTTAGATGTTGCGGCTAGGCGATGGAACACATTGCGGGGATATGAATATCTCCTAGACGGGTTCACAGCCCTTTTCCATGCTGTAAAACAACTAGGAGATCCTGCAGTACATGTGGGGAAATTTTATCATCGCGATGGTTAGGCTCGCCATGCAAATGCGGCAAAGATAAACCCCAATGCCCCCTAAACATACCCAAACAAACACAGCAAACAAAATATCAAACAATAGCACACATCAACACACACACCAATACAGGCTACTCCTCTGGAAGGTTAGAGGGGTACGAACCACAGCACAGGAACTCAAACACTAGCTATACACCATCATCACCATAGCACTACTAAACGAAACCTTACCTATGGAGATAAGACTTCACTTATCTTAAACGAGGTGTACATAATTTGTTGACACACCGACTATAGTTTCGTCAGCCTTTGCTGACATTCTCAAGGTAACTGACCTTGGTCGACCTTGAGAATTTCAGCGAAGGTTGACGAAACTGTAGTCGGTGTTTTAACAATGAACATCGCATACTTAAGATAAGTGAAGCCTGCGGTCTCCATATGTTTTGTTATATTGAAGGATTTAATTTGCCTCACTGCTAATAACTTAAGGTTTGTATAAGAAACTAAATTTGACATTGAAGTCCAACATTTTCCAATTAAAGGACATAAAGTTTTTCAAGAAAATCGCCCCACTCCAGACAACCCCTTAGTGGAAAACTTTCGAACATTTTTTTAAATGCCTCTAACAACTTTAAAACAAGTTTAAATAAAATACCATATGTTTTAGATATCATGAACAGGTTCGTTTAAGGCTATGTGGCCTGTAACAGTAAACCTGACGAAGATGATATTGGCCTTTCCACCACTGTTCTGGTCTTCCTTGATTCCTGTGGCCAGTTGGAGAGTACTGAAATGTCAATTTTCGGAGTCCAGTTCTTTCCACTCTCATCCAATATTTCCATTCTCCTCGGTCAAACTTGATACTCCAAGGTTTACTCGGATGTCCGTATTCCTTTAGTGGTTCAATCTAGTAGCTTTTACAGTGATAATATGAAGCAATTTGGGCTACTTCAAGTTTGTGAATTTCTGTTATTTAATATTATGTCATGTTTGTCACAATGTCTCCTTATTACCTCTTTCAATCTATAAGACTTCTGTAATTTTGTATGCATATCACTCTTGAGAGCTGCAAATACACTTCCTAGGCATGAGAAATGAGATATTTGTTCCATAGTTTTTCCAACAATCTCGAGTTTCACACGTTGTGTATTTTTTCCACACATTACTATTGTTTTGGATTTTGAAGTGGAAATTTTCTTATGTTTAATATAGTCATACCAAATGACATGTACATATTGAATTTCCTGGAATGGCATATGCAGTCCTCCTCATTCTTCATAATTGGTAACCCATAAAGACATAGGCAGTATTTTATTGCACAAATAATGTAGACTTCGTCAAACACAAACTTTTGTTCTAGATTTTTGTGGAGTTAATCATTTTTTATATATTCCTTATTCCATTTAAATCTACTGTATTGTGATGCCGGGTATGGCGCACAACAAAGGACGGTGGTGGTACGCTACTTCACACTACATACCAGGCCGGCGAGCAAAGACGCTCAAGGTCAGGCTGTCTCAGTCGATTGTGTATACGTGACTAATAACAAAGAGCATGGCCCTTAACAAAGGATTGCTGGAACCTTAGATAGACATCCAGCGGCTAGCGTGTTTGTAGAACTTCCAGAAAGGACCTGTGACGTCATACCCGCTATATAAGGTGACCAGGCAACGAGTTAGAGGAGTTACAAACATGAGTCGGTGAGTGTATCAGTGAGACAGGTGTGTGTGTGTGTGTATGTATGTGTGTGTGCGTGCGTGCGTGCGTGTGTGTTACTGTCGTGAAAGGTACGTCGCGTCGAAGTCAAGAGGTTTTAACGAGAGTTTAGTGCTTGTATCGACGGAGTCAGTGTTTGAGAGACAGAGGTGAAGAAAGATAGTGAAACGATTGAATCAGTGCTACGAGAAGAAAACGGTTGGGAGTTGTAATATCACGAAAGCCCGTGGACTGTGTTGATGTCAGTATAAGAAAACTCTGTTTTTGTGCAAAAGTTTAGAAGAAAAATATAGTGATGGAAAAGTATCTGGACTGATTTGGTCATTTTGTCACACAGGTGCCAGGAGTGGGATCCGTCGAACTGCGTTTTGTTACAGTATTTGCAAGGAAATGATACAATAAAACCAGTTTTAGAAAATGTGTTCATTACGTGGAATAGAACAATAAACCTGTTTAGTAATATTTTGTTGGAGAATTGGTAGAGAAGTTGTGGAGAAATAGTTTATATTCATTTAACTTGGTAGTAGGCCTTTGATCCAAACGAGCATTATGGAAGAGGAAAGGAACTATGGCGAAATCAGCTCTAATGAATATAGAGTAAAGTAGAGTAATAATGATAAATTCTAAGGAAGCTTCTCGTAGTTTGGAAGATAAAGGCTGCAGAGTTTCCCAAGCAGACTATATTTTGGCTAACAGTGTATACCTATCTCATGCCAAAAGCAGACCACAATAAGTACAGGGAATTTAATAGTGGTGCAGTGTGAAGTCATAATCGACGGTTCGTAGGTCAGAGGAGTTTAATGCGATGGGGGATGATCCTAGCGAACAGTAAATTCTTGTGATGACCGGTGGATTGTGAGAAACATAATAAAGTTTGGCAGTGGTCCAGGTGTCCACGAGCATGTACCGCGTCAGCCCCAGGTCTGCAGCGAGTTATTAAACATCGATTGTGTGGGGCCGAGCTGTCACACTGGCGCTGGATACACACAGGGGCCACTCAACAACTACACAAGACAAAATGTTCTAACATACCTCGCCACTCGTATCCTCATGCATTTAAAACCTGACAACTGGCAATCTATCCTGACAAATGACTCTACATAGCTGCCGAAAATCACAAGCTTCGAGAGTGAGATATTAGCAAGTATTAAGTTTCTGTACCTAGTTGATTGGAAATGTTCCCTCCGAAAACACCTTTAATACTTCATAATACAAGTATTTCAACAAACTTACCATATACAGATCAAAATTGCATGTTATCATACTCAGCTATTGACTTGTTCTTATTGTTTGATTGCTCTTTTGCACAAAGTTCCAGTTGGTGTTGGCCACATTTTTGACCACACAATTTGCACTCACCCGTGGTACAATTTATATTTCTTTTTTCTAATAAACTGGGAAGGTATAGACTCAAAGTAGGATTCCTAAGTATAGTAGGTGACCAGATAGCCCTGAAAATGTGAAATGGCATATGGTGCATAACCATTGTAACCAGACCGCGAAACTTGATCACCGATGAAACAGTGTAACTATACCATAGGTACTCATGGTCGGCAGTACAGAAGGAGCTGTAGGTCAAAACAAACCGATATGAATGCGAGGAAACACTGTAGCTCATAAAACGGTTCAATAACAAATTGGGTAGACCTCATGGTGCGCTTGCTTTGATTGGATGTTTCATTCGTCCAGAGAAATTTGTATTATTAATTAAAACGTGAATTCAAGGTGCTAGCGACTATATTGTCAAATTTCATCGACTGTAGAAGGGTCAGTTCGCCGTAGATTTTAAATAACCTCATATGTTAAAAGCATTCAAAAAAAGATACTATAATCAATAAACCCGCACGGTATCAAGGGTTAGGGTGTTCACGTGGTCTTGTTCCTAATCAGCAGTCGCCACTGGACACATGTTAAAAACTCTGGAAAATGTCCTACTTGTTCAAGAGGAAAACGGAGATATCCCATGTTGTCCCCTCCGAAGGAGTGTCGCCTTGCCGTGGCGGAGGGGCTCAGTACCCGATCCAGACGGCCTGCCAAGTGTGTCTTTGTGACCACTGGCAGGCAAGAGGTGAGGGGAAGCTAAGAACATTCCAACGGGTAGATGAGGCTCGTTAGTCTTGGTCGACGACTCATCTAGGAGAAGAGGACTCCGAAATCAAACTCCCCCAGGGGAACCTACCACGGTAGGTCCGGGTTTGGCGCACCCGGGGCCCCGAGCTGCTCACTATCACTTCACCTCCTCCACCTTCATTAACTGTGCCACGTGCAGCCTTTTTTGTTGCTTTTTATATCACCCTCTTCCTCTTCTAGGTTTATTCTGATTATTAGTTTGTAAGTTCCTAGATTTATAACTCCTGTCTCACCAGCAGGGATCTTTCCTATCTCCGTGGTCCTGTCCCACGGTTTTCAGCGCGGCCCCCGACTTGTGTGCTCTTCGGAGGTCTCAGGCGCGAAGGTTGTGCGGACCCTTCACACTGCCCCCATGTGTAGCCTTAGGTGCGGAGCCCGTCCACACGTCAAGTACACCCACGTAGCTCCTTGAGGGCACGGCCGGTGTTAATCTCCCGACGGCCGCGTGCCGTCGGGTTAGTATCACCGGCCGGACGTGTTACCGCTGACGGAGCCCCGGTGTAATCAACCCGAAGTCCCCTGAATCCACGCTGACTCCGTTGAGGCAGCGTGTGCTAAAGCGGGGAGCCACAGGCGGTTATTCCTGTGGTGGGGGCATAAAACCGGGGTGTCACGTGGTGAACGGTTTACCCATGCGGACAAGCAGTGGAGATCGGAGGGTAGCTCCTCTGAAGTACGCCTTGAGGTCAGTCATGGAGGGGTCTCCATGGCGGCACAGACCGTGGAGATTTTGGTGTCTTTCTTTTCTTTGACCCCCGGATGGCAGGCTGACGCCGACGGTTCCGGATGGGGGTCCGATTTCAACATGCATCCGCGCAAACCCTCCCACTTCGACAGTTTTCTAGTTATGACCTTGGCCAGTGAAAGGAAAACGATGAAGGATCTTAGCCCCTTTTACATAAAGAAAGAACTCGACAGGATCTGTGGCCTTGTTAAAAACGCCACCCGAGTACGAGACGGTACGCTTTTGGTAGAAGTGACCACCGCAGACCAGTGCCAGAAATTGTTGAAAGCCACTTTGTTGGGCTCCTACCCCATCCGGGTAGCCCCACATAAATCTCTAAACTCATGCAGAGGAGTTGTCACCACATCCAGTCTGGACGGTCTGTCAAACGAGGAGATTGTTACTTGCCTCTCCGACCAGCGTGTGTGTCAAGCGTACCGTCTGACAAGAAAGCAGGATGGTAAAGTGATTGATTTACGTACGGTTTTCCTCACTTTTAACGGCACACAGTTGCCAGAATACATCTTCTGCGGGTACGAGCGTGCAGCCGTACGTCAATATGTCCCGAACCCTATGCGCTGTTTTCAGTGTCAGAAGTTCGGACATACTAAGACCGCGTGCAACCATCCTGCCGTTTGTGAGCGTTGTGGCCTATCACCTCATGAGGGCACGGCTTGTACCCGTGACCCTCATTGTGTTAACTGTGGAGCCGGTCATCCATCTAGCTCGCGTCAGTGTGCGAAGTTTCTGGATGAAAAATGTATACAGGAGCTACGCGTGAAAGAACATCTTACATTTCCAGAGGCGCGTCGTCGCTTTGAGCAGCTGCAACCTGCGACCACCACAGGTTATGCCTTGGCTGCCCGACGCGCTCCTGTTAACACCGTAGCGATACAGCATATCCCTGTATCAGATGCCTCCACACAGACAGACCTACCAGCGAGTATTGTTCCACTGTCTCGTGCCACACCTGCAAAAGCTACAACATCTACAGCCGTGCAGACACCAGCTCACAAGGCGTCCACAAGTCGTAACCAGCCTGTTGATAGCCATTCCTCTAGGCCTGATGTTCGCGCCAGCAGCCACACGTCATCAATGAAGTCCCGCTCCCGCTCCCGTTCCGCGAGCCGCAGGGGATCTTCAGACTCCCGTACATCCGAGGAGTCACTAGGGGATGACGAAATTAACCTACCCCGTCCAAAGTCGGTTAAGGTAAAGATGAAAAAGAAAAAGATGAAGACGAATCACTAATTCTTCTTTACCATGGAAATAATCCAGTGGAATGTTAATGGGTTCCGGGCACGTGTTCCGGACATACAGCATCTCGTTGCGCAACGCTCTCCATCAATCGTCTGCCTACAAGAAACACATTTGCACCCTAATCACGCATTACATCTTCGTGGTTTTTCGGCTTTTAGGCATGACTCTGCAGCTGATCGACGAGCAAGCGGAGGAGTTGCTACTTTGGTGGCGCATACCATCTCTGCCACAAGCATCCCGCTAAACACGCCGCTGCAAGCTGTGGCTGTGCGTGTCCAGTTGCAGGGCTTAAGTCTGTCAATTTGCAATGTCTATCTGCCACCGGTCAGTGTTGTACACGAGAACGACCTTCGAGCTCTTTTGGCTCAGATTCCGCCACCCTTTATCTTCCTTGGTGATCTGAATGCCAAACACTCTTCATGGGGCTCCGACACTGACGATGCTCGCGGATGCCTTGTAGGAGACGTTTGCGATATGTCCGGCCTCCTTTTGTTGAACACTGGTGCCCCTACCTTTTTATCATCTGCCTATGGTACGTACTCCGCCTTAGACGTTAGCTTCTGTAGCCCGTCATTGGTACCACTCATTGATTGGTCGGTGCTCTGCGACCTCTTTGGCAGTGATCATTTTCCCATTAACATTCACATATCTGGTTTCCATACTATTCCAACACGGCACCCTCACTGGATTATTTCCAAGGCTGACTGGGGGAAATTTCGTTCCCTCATTCACCTTACCGACGATGGTTTTACCACCATCGACAACATGGTGGAGTATTTTACATGTTCTGTCCTGCTTGCAGCAAATTCCAGCATTCCTCGCGGTTCTACTACACCTCGTCATCTTCCTGTGCCTTGGTGGTCCGAGGAATGTCGTTTGGCTGTTAAAGCCCGCAAACGGGCCTTGCGAGTTTTCAGTGCACATCCTACGGAAGAGAACTTTATTGCCTTTAAGCGAGTGCGTGCCCGGGCGCGTTTTGTACTTCGCAGTGCAAAACGCACATCCTGGGTAACTTACGTCTCTTCCATCTCTCGACGCACTTCAATACAAAGGGTGTGGACTGCGGTTCGGCGTATGTACGGCAAGTTTCGCCGGACGATTATTCCCGGCCTTGCCGTACAGGGCTCTTATTACACTAGCGAGCAGGCTATCGCCGATGCCCTTGCCGATTTCTTCTCGGCTACCAGCCAAACCCAAAGTTACGATAGGTCGTTTTTAGCTATCAAGGAATCTGCGGAGCGGATAGCTCTTAATTTTAACAGCGACGGTAGTGAGCCATACAACACGCCTTTTAGCATAGCAGAGCTGATGCACTCCTTGTCTCTCGCGCACGATTCTTCTCCCGGTCCTGATGACATCCACCGACAAATGTTGCTTCATCTTCCACCTCAGGCTCTTTCCTTCCTGCTGAGCATCTATAACCGAATCTGGCTCCAGCGGGTTTACCCGTCTTCCTGGCGCGAGGGTATCGTCATCCCTATACCTCGGCCCGGGAAAGACCGGGTACTTGCCTCTAGCTACCGCCCTATTTGCCTAACGAGTGTCGTTTGCAAGACCCTCGAACGTATGATCAACACTCGTTTAGTGTGGTGGCTGGAGACGAATAACCTGCTGAGTAATGCCCAGTGCGGTTTTCGTCGCCATCGCTCCAGTGTCGACAATCTGACAAGCATGGAGGCCTACATACAGAATGCATTTCTCTTGAAGCAGCATGTCGTGGGTGTCTTCTTTGATCTGGAGAAGGCCTACGACACTACATGGCGCTACGGCATCCTGCGTGCTTTGCATGGTTATGGTTTACGTGGTAACTTGTCGTTTTTTATTTTTAACTTTTTACTAATTCGCCGCTTTCGTGTCCGCATAGGTAACACGCTCTCCCAAGAGAAGGTTCAGGAGAATGGCGTACCCCAGGGGTCGATTCTCAGCGTTACGCTTTTCGCCGTTGCCATTAATGGCATCACCAGCGCTGTTCGTAGCGGAATCCCGATGTCGCTGTATGTTGACGACTTTGCGATATACTATCGCTCTTATAGTTTGGAACACATAGAGCGTCAACTGCAGATGACTATAACATCCATCGCCGAGTGGGCGTCTCGCACCGGCTTTCGGTTTTCTCCTACGAAAACACAGTGTCTCCACTTTCACCGACTCCGTGGTGTACACCCGGCTCCTGATCTCCATTTGCGTGGCACACGTCTTCCATTTGTTCCGCACCTGAAGTTCTTGGGCTTACACCTCGACAGCAAACTCACATGGGAGCACCATATACGTCACCTTCGGGCTTCCTGCGGTCGTTCGCTTCGGGTACTCAGGGTCCTATCTGGGGCATCTTGGGGAGGCGATCGCACGGTAATGTTGAGGTTGTATCGCTCACTGGTCCGGTCCAAATTAGACTACGGCTGTTTTATCTATGGCTCTGCATCAGCCTCTAAACTCCGCCTTTTAGACACAATTCATCACACTGGTATCCGTCTCGCTACTGGGGCTTTCCGCACAAGTAGGGTGGATTGTCTGTATGCTGATTCTGGCGAACCTCCACTGTCTGTTCGACGCTCATTGTTACTTTGTTCTTATGTGGCAAGGTTGGCCGCTCATCCAGGTCATCCTTCGTTTGCACCTGTATTGCGTCCAGACCTCGCGCACCGTTATATGCGGAATAAAACAATCTCCCGTCCAAGTGGCATCAGGTTTCAAGAACTACTTGTTGCAAACGCCCTCCGACTGCCAGTTGTAGAGCGGCATTCACTTGGCCACTGTCCTCCCTGGCAGCTCCAGCGTGCACGCTTTGACCTGGAGCTGTCGGGCTGTGCAAAGAGCGCTACCCCTCCTTCGGTGTTCCGTCAACTCTTCACCGCAGTTCTGGGCCGATACCGGACTTGTACTCCGGTATTCACCGATGGCTCCCAGTTGGGTAGTACGACGGGTTCCGCATTTATATACAACGGTGAGGTCCACACATACCGCCTTCCAGACGCCAGTTCAGTTTTTACCGCCGAGCTGTTTGCCATCTTTTATTTCTTACTTTTTATCTCACGTTCAATTCCTGAACATTTAATTGTGTGTTGCGACTCGCTGAGCGCCCTTCAGGCGCTGCAACAATTTGTTGGCAACTCGGTATTAATTATTAAAATACAGGCACTTTTATCTCAGTTGTTATCTCGCGGATACCAGTTTGTTTTTACGTGGATCCCAGGCCATGTGGGTATTCCGGGCAACGAGGCGGTGGATGCGGCTGCGAAGTCTGCATGCCGCCTTCCGGAATATTCCACCCGTACGCTACCCTATATAGATGTGCAGAAGTACTTTCGTCGCCATCTATTTTCTCTCTGGCAACAATCTTGGGAAGCGTTAGCTGGCACTCAGTTACGGACAATTAAGGACACGGTACAACCCTGGCAAACATCTTGCAGGGATTCCAGGCGTGAGGAGGTGATTTTAACCCGCCTGAGGATAGGCCACACTCGAGCCACGCATGCACACCTTTTGCGCGGTGATCCGGAGCCTGTCTGTGCGACGTGCAATGTCCCACTCTCCGTTGCACATGTCCTTATTGATTGTCCGCGGTATGCTCGTGAGCGCCAGTCCTTTGGCCTGGGTCTTACACTGTACACCGTGTTAGGCAACGATCCAGTAGCTGTTAATACAGTACTGCGGTTTGTTGCGCATATCGATTTTGGTAAGCAAGTGTAAGGTTTCTTTTATCTTGGCGGAAATATACTTTTAGGATGTTTTTACTCGTGTTTTTAGCCCTTTTTAACAGTAGCCAGTTTTATGTCTTTAGTAATTTAAGTGTTTATCGGTTTTTAATTTTCCTTTTTTAGCTGTCTTAGCTCTCTTTTTAGTAATTATAATGTACATTTTTAGGTATTTTAACTTTCACTTTTTAGCTTTAAAAGGGTGAGGTTTTATTTCTTTGTTTTTATTTTTTGACTTCGGGCCCTAATGACCTAGTTGTCGACGGGCCCGTAAACTCCACTACTCACTCACTCCCATGTTGTAAAGAAACTGGAGAGAAGAAATTGACACGAGAGGTTATGTTTGCCTTTAATATTTTTCGTCCCAATTGTAATTATCTATGAAAAGACAAGCATCTGCAGGTACACTTGACCTTAGTAACCGAGGATTTGCCGTAACGTGTGAGGCTTGCATTCGGGAGTTCGTGGATTCGATTCTCGTAGCTTACCTTCTTGACCGATCGGTTTTTTCGCTGTTTCCCTGGGTTGCTAGGCGAATGCTAGGACGGATATAATTACATCCCCCAAATTTCCTGTTCTTCCATTTCACCTCACTGCTCATTTCAGTTTATCTTTCATCTGCTTGGTTATGCCAAGGTTGTAAGTGTCGATGGGAGTTTCGGCGTCTATGACAGGTGCTTTGCTGTCTGTAAATCCTCTTCCTGATCGGGGGAGCTGTCAGAGTCCTAAGCCCTCTAGGGGACCCGTGGGCCCACAAAGGGGAGGAACAGGTGCATGAGTCACCACCAGGGATTTCAAGTCCATACTCGTTAGGGTCCCTGCCCTTTAGTGCCGTCTTTCTTCAGATCCGACGGTTCGCCCCCACAGTTCGTACAGTCTAGATGGACAAAAACCCGAACAACGTGATCATGAGTTATTCTATTTTTTAAATAATTTCTTATTGCTTCTGAGGTTAAATTAATGTGGAAGAATCTCTTTGCTGTGTTTCCATCATTACTTGTACCACTGCGAGGCAGTTGCTACACCGCTCTTCGGGACTTAGACAGCAATTCCTGGACTTTCCTCTTTTTGCTTTTAGCACTAGTGTCGCTGTCCTTAGTTGACCTGTACCAGCGCTGTAGTGATACTTATATAACTATACCAGGTGGCCCACTCCAGTCTGCATTCGGGTGAGTAGATAACCCTTTGTGCGTTAAGTGTTGCAGAAATCACGGGGTAAAACCAATCAGTGGCGTGCGTCAATTTTGTTCTTGTAAGAGAAGCGGGCGGTATGCCAGGCTAGTGTATGCAGCGCGTGATAATAGAGAGGAACAGTCTTAGATTATTTGCCACTTCACTTACACAACTTTATTTTCCAGGGAATAAACTCATTCCTGCACATGCTGCTATTGTCTAACCTTACGGATTACAGATTGCAAATTGCCGTAACAAAATCCATGCAGACATGAGGGCACGTAATTTTTATTGGAATTCCTTTGTTATTAATATTATTGTATTTTATTATTATTTTAGTTATCGTTATTATTGATAATGCTATTTTTGTTGAATATAATCCAGAAGACACTGGAAGAGCATAGCAATAAGTTCATCGTTGCTTTCCTATTAAAAAATCTAAGCCCCGGCAGAGCAGCCCATGAAGAGCCAAGCCTTACCGCCCTACCGCTGCTTCCCTGTTACTCACCTATTGCTTTCCAATTACCTACCTATATTAAGTAGAGGGAGGATTGCATTCATTTTTTTTTTAAAATTTAGAGGTTCATTAAGAAAAGCATATTCTTCATTTTATTAAATTATTATGATCAGAACAAAGTAGCATATTCAAAGGTTTCATAGACATCTTGTAAAAATATCAGATCTCTATATCTTGTATATTCTCAAATAGTGGCTCATCAGTGAGGTAGGTCTTGCTGAATTTCCATCACGGATTTGGTTGGATGCAGCTGACAGAACTCCGACAAAATTCGAAAATTTGAATTTGCTATTCATCACACAAAAATAAACATTACATGCCCAATATACTAGTACATTACCTGTAGACTCCAGATTCTGAAGCAGTTGTGAAGCTTTTTCTATGAGCTTTTTGACGCGGAGATGGATCTTCCTGCTGAAGAAATCAACGATAGTCTCATGAAGGGATCCCATCTAACTTGATATCTATGTTCTATTTGTAGTACATATGTGTGAAAACGTTCCCGTTGCTCATCACTAACTTCAGCCAAATTCTCAGGAAAGAAGTCTTAAGTGTGTAACGATTAAACAGCAGCTGGGGGTACCATCTACGAAGTGGTAAGAGATGGCATAATTCGTTTAAGCCGAGCTGGATCAGCGGTGAGCCTGAATAACTCTTTTCGTCCACTATTAGTATCTCGGGCGTGGTACGGGTCAACGAATAGTTAAATTAATCACTCCTATAGATCCACATTAAAGTGTTTGAGTTTGTGTGTTTATAGATTGAAATAAAAACAATGTATAAACACAAAATTACATAATCTCATGGCTTGGCGTCCTTCTGAATCACGCTACGGGGTCCACAATTCCACAAACACAGACTATAAATTTTCATAAGTTCATATTCTTCTCTGTATTTCGTGCCGCTTCGCGGAGTATGCACTTATCCAGCACGTCATTACTTTGCATTCTTCCACCACCATAAAGGTTCGTCTGAAAAACACTATACAGACAAATTAAACTTCTGCGGACATTGTCTTTTTCGATGTGACGCCTACCCAAGCCATGGAAAGAAGACAATTGAATCTTCACTTTACGAACTGCATTTTCAATTCTTAAGTTTAGGAGGCATTCCTGTCGCCTCTAAAATGTTTATTAGGGTATTTTAGAGGGCTTACATAGAAATATCGCCTCAAGTGCGAATGTAGTAAATGCATTTTCAATGACATCCTACACTTTAAGTTTTTGTAGTTATTTAAAAGATCATTGATAAGTAGCTTTCTGTTACCTAGAAACCCATTCACTACTTTTTTGAGTGACCACCGCACGGAAGGTTCAACGGGATTCAGCTTAGAGTCAAACTGTGAATTCTTATGCAATTGCCTTATCTGTGGACCAGTGAAAATTCCTTTTATCTTGACTGCACTTATACTGGGAAACAGTTCTTTCAGGTATTTGACAACTTCCCTTGTTTTTCCGAAACCCTTCAAAAAGTCTTTCATGAGCCCCATTTTTTCTTTCTCTATTGGTAAGTAGAAGGAAGTATTGTATTCCACCCAAAAATTAGATGTCGAGATTTCACCAGAAATGTTTTGAGAAAAAAAAAGCATTTTTAGAAAAGGGTGTGCGTCTGTGTGCCTATGTGTCAGTCTGTGGACACCATAACTCAAAAGCGAAAAGTCGGTTAAAAACCAAAGTTGATATTTAAGTTTAATTTCTTTCAAGGATTCGACATGAAGACTTTGAAGAAAATAATCCCACCCTAAACTACCCTTTACATGAAAAAGTTTTCGAAAATTTTTATTTTTTTGATAATGACTCTTAACGATTTTGATTAAAGTGCCATATGTTTGAGATATTTTTATAACAAATGAAATCTATATTTTAAATTCTCTGGCTATAGCCTATGTATTGCTGTTTAGTCTGGATGACTTTTGAATAACTCGTAAACCGTAAGAGGTAGACAAAATATTACGGCACAAAAAATGTAGATCTCCCTAAAACACACAATTTATGTCTATTTTTTATAGAGTGAACCATTTTGGAGATATTCCCGGTTATGTGTATTAGTTTTGGAAAACTTTCAACTTTGGTGAAATGGAACAGCTTTGTTCATTTTTATATGTTAAGCGTGCAAAGATAACGGGATCTCAAAGGTTCAAAAGATTTGACTCGCTCAAAGTCTATTGTATTCCCGTATTCTCCTTGCACCTACACGGAAATACACAATAACAAATTTCTGTAAATGTTTATCTCAACTAACACGAAGAAGATAGAGGAATAAGAGTTTGTAAGAATGGTTAGTACAAGAGTAGAGAAAGTCATGTGAGTACAACACATTTTTATATGTAAAGGCGGAAGATGCACATTTAAAAGATTCGTTAATATTTTGTGTTTTATATTCTGCTTCCCTGGTTCGAATTCTACTCTCTTGAGTCATTCTTTGAGTATGTAATGTTGCCCAATAGCTCAGCTGTTCCTCAGGCACAGAAAACAGAAGTTTGTGAATCCCTCTGTAATTCTAGAAGTCCAATAACGTTTAAATAGCCACAAATACACCAGTTATGTTCCTTGTATCTAATTACCTTTTGAATCAGTGACATACTTTCATGTTCTTCGTTCATACTAACTTCAAGGACCACAGAAACCGATGGAGTTCATTGCCAATATGAAGTAATACAGCCTTCAAACTAGTTTTGGAAGAATCTATACATAAACCCAATCTGCAGTACTGTACACAATGTTCAGTTCTGACATCAAGCGAGTCACATCACAACAAATAGAGTGAACGGCCTTGCCTAAAATAGCTCTTGATTCTTATTTCGAAAAAAGTTCTATAAACATGTGTTATTTAAGAGCCTCCTGCTTAAACTATAGTAGTTTTGTAATGATAGAGCTCTGATACAAAGTAACTAGACGTCCCATTTTGAATGGGACAGTACCGTTTTTCAACCTGCGGTCCCGGTCTCCCGATTGATTTTGTCAGGATGCCTGTTTGTCGCATTTTGTTAGAAGGTAGCAACTCGTTTTTATCCTCTGTTATGATACATAATATTTAAATCCTTATTCCATAATTGCTAAGAACGAAATATATGTTATCGATGTACAAAATCGTTACGAAAAACAACCTAATGGCCACACTCCGGCATTGTTTTGTTTCCCACGCTTCACTTCGACAATTCGATTCCATTCTCTCAGTAACAGTCGGAGTGCGAGGTGCATTGTTTCGGCAGTTCCGTGAGAGATTCAAGATGCTAAAACAAAAGTGTGTTCATTGCTGTGTTCCAATAAAAGTATATTAGCCTATGGCATAGGACTCGCAATTTATAGAGCAAAATATGGACATCAGAAAAAATACATTTGAAAGTAGAAACGCTGAGAGCATTGTTTCTTACCAAAGTACATTTCCAATAGTTAGTTTTTAAACTACTTGAAGCAAAATAGAAACTTCTGAAGAAAATTAATTCCCCAGAAAAATATGTCCAGTAACAGTTTTATGAGTTATATATCATAATGGTTTTGTGGTTCATATTTATAGTAATAGTAACATTATACATATTACTTTATAATAACATTGCCTTTGTCATAATGTAATAGTACATTGAGTACTCTGATTATTTATCTGTTTATTATTAGTAAACAAAATAATTAAGCTTTAGGTTCTCTAATTGCAGCAACTTAAAGGGCTGAGGTCAGCAGTCATTTTAGAAAAGCCAGTTGAGAGAGCTTTAGAAAGTATTGTCACATTATCTGATAGATTCTTGCTTGAAGGAATTATTTATTTTGCCTCACGTTGGTGTGACCTTTTAAGCAGAATTATCCAAGAGGGAAACCTCAGAACAGAGAATACAACAGGAATCAATTTGGCAGTTTGACAAATTTTGTATTAAACGAAATTATAATTTAACAGCAGATACTCCAACTTCTGACACTACCAAAATCTTAAAAAAATGGAGCATCAATATGACAATGGACTTTGATGTATGTATACATGTTTCTCCTAAGAGGTTAGTATTTACAACACAGCATATAACACTCCATTGACTATACAACACTTTAATTCGTGAAATAGTCTTAATAAATGCAACTCATGACGATCAAATCCAATAGATAATTTGACAATCACTCGTGATATTACTTAACTTTGTGTGTCCGTTAGTTTCCACGCAGACGCTCCAAAAAGAGTAGAAAAGTGATGCTACCCCGTTTTTCCCCATTTTTTCTAAACATTATAACTCTATTATTATTTTTAAATTATTATTTTTGTGTCTTTCTAATTTCGGTATTATGCTTCAAGAGTAATCCAATAAAGCATGTTTTATGGCAATGTACATATCTCTCTACAAGTTGGTCTGTAAACCCATGGAAATCTTGATTCAGGGACGGTGTTTACGTGGCAGTTGAGTAGCCTGACCCTGTATGTTCTTCCACTTTTCAAGTCATTACAATATGCAAGTAGAGGCAGGCGTATCCTAGCCTACAGTAATGTTCGGCATAGCACGGCAGTAATTAGCCTAATTAATGACGCAGTTCAAAAGGCGGGCCAGTTGCTTAACCGAGGCGAGATATTCCCATGGTAAGCGCATAGCTCAGACAGGTTCTGCCTCTACACTCAATTATGAAACGACTGAATTCCGACCAAAACTTTATTTCCCTCGAGCTGCCTGCTGCCTGGCTTTTCGCTTTCAAACGGTCTCAATCAAATATTGACACACAGTCCACGATATCGAGATGCAAAATCATAACCTACACACACATTCCTGTAGTTAGAATAATTAATTTTCCAGAATAAACACTAGTCGTGATTGTTTTTTCTTTCAGAAAAAAGAACAATTTACTGTGTTTCTGAACTTGAAGAATCCAATTTTCGAACAGTAGGTATTTTTATACAAGACATTCCGATAAAAAGGTTCTGAGAAATCCTTCCCCCTCAAAGGCTAATTTGCGACGCTCCACCGATCATACGAAGTCTGGGGTTTTGCAGACATGCACTTTACAACGGGCACCCACCACCTGGAAAAATGTATATGCATATGCAGGACTTCATTTCGCTTGTAAAATAACAAATTATTATGTTTATGACTGTAAAACCTTTCAATTTTATTTGCTGATTTGCTCGGATTCAAAAATCAGTTTTTGGTACTTGCCAAAATTGCAAAACCTGTTTTTTGGCATTTCTAAAACATATTTAATATACTTGTCATGTTATTTTAGGCTTTTATTTATCTAGTAAGTACCTAACACGCAGCGGACCACGTCGTTCTGAGTGGCTCAGTTGGCTAGACGCTGGCCTACTGCTCGCGGGCTCAAACCCGGCCCAGACCGATGTTTTTTTTAAATGTCCTTAAGAACGACAGCTGCATGTCAGTAGATTTACGGGCATGTAAAAGAACTCCTGCGGGACGAAATTCCGGCACACCGGCGCCGCTGATGTAATCCTGGCAATTGACAGCGTCGTTAAACAACAAAACGAAAGCAGCAGACCACTTCTGTGTTTAGGAAAATATATGAGCACTTTCTAAGACCCTGTACAAAAAAAGAGGCGCGTGTGTGCGTTTTCTTGTATGAGATTAAATGTTAGAAAAGTAACAGGACCTAGTTCTGTCGTTTTCTTCCATAGCTTTATTCTCCAACATTTTACCACCAATACAGGTTTCTTTTCGACGTTAAGAGTCCACAACACACAATTGTTGTTCTCATAACCTTGCTCAGTCCTTTCAGTGTCTTTGTTCACTTCCCCTGTCTCTGAAACCCTAATTACGACGTCACAATCACTCGCAACGCTCACTAAATCTTCTTACGATACAGGAGACGTACAACACGACGACACACACACGCACAGCTATCTCCTACTCACTCGCACACTGACTGGCTCATCTCTATAACTGCAAGTGACTGTTTCTACTGTTCCTCGTATCCTTATATAGAGCAAGGGACGTCACACGGATTTTTCTCGATCTCAGCAAACGCCGATGAGGACTCGGCTGGAAGTCTCAAGAACGTTATCGACTCCTCTTTTGTTTTTGCCACTTCGATTGTTGACAGTCACGTATTCGCTCGGGTGAGCGGTAGAGAATGCTCGACCTTGTCCCATTGTTTTCTCGCCGACCCAGCATGTGGCGTGAAGCAGCTTAGCCCCGATAGTCCATTGTCGTGCCCCTCCGAAGGAGTGTCGCCTTGCCGTGGCGGAGGGGCTCAGTACCCGATCCAGACGGCCTACTCAGTGAGTCTTAGTGACCACTGGTGGGCAAGAGGTGAGGGGAAGCTAAGAACATTCCAACGGGTAGATGAGGCTCGTTAGTCTTGGTTGACAACTCATCTAGGAGAAGAGGACTCCGAAATCAAACTCCCCCAGGGGGACCTACCACGGTAGGTCCGGGCTTGGCGCACCCGGGGCCCCGAGCCGCTCATCCCCATTATCATCCCCTCGCCTCCATCAGGTCTAGCCACGTTATCATCCACTTTGATTTAGTCTCTTCCTCTTCTAGGTCTTATGGTTTTATGTAGGTTAAGTTTTAGAATTATAACTCCTGTCTCACCAACAGGGATCTATCCTGTCTCCGTGGTTCCTGTCCCACGGTTTCGGCGCAGCTTCCAACTTGTGTGCTCTTCGGAGGCTCAGGCGTGAAGGTTGAGTGGACCCTCCTCACTACCCCTTTTGTGCGACACTAGGTGCGGAGCCGTTCCATTGTCAAGTACACCCCCGTAGCTCCTTAGGGGCCGGGTCCCCATGGGTATCTCGGCGGCCGTGCTGCCGCTGGGGTGTACAGGGGGACCCGACGTGTTACCGCTGTCTGGGGTCCGATGTAATCAACCACAAGTCCCCTGAATCCACGCTGACTCCGTTGAGGCAGCGTGGGCTAGAGTGGGGAGCCACAGGCGGTTATTCCTGTGGTAGGGGCATAAAGTCGGGCCTGCCTTTGGTGGAAATGTCGCATACCGGTAAGTAGTGATAGGCGGAGGGTAACTTTTTCTGATGTACTCCTTGAGATCGGGTCTGAAGCGGGTGCTTCGGGCCGGCACAGACCGGAAGATTTAGGTGTCTTTTTCCTTTATCCCCCGGATGGCAGGCTGACGCCGACGGTCCGGAAGGGGGACCTTTTCATAATGTCTCCTCTGCGCTCCCCCCCTTCAACTCCACGATTTTTGGTTATGAGTATGGTAAGCGAGAAGAAGACCCTGGCTACTCTGAGTCCGTTTTATATTAAAAAGGAAGTAGATCGCTTATGTGGCGCTGTAAAAAATGTCACTCGATGTAGGGACGGCAACTTGCTGATAGAGGTGGCTCAAGACTCCCAAACCGCAAAACTACTTAAAGCCACTCTCCTAGGTTCTTATCCCGTAAAGGTAGAGAAGCATAAGACTTTGAATAGTTGTCGCGGCGTAGTTTCAACATCAAGTCTGGACAACCTCTCTAACGAGGACATAGTTAACTGCCTCTCTGACCAAGGTGTTATTGCTGCATACCGTTTAATTGGTAAGAAGGATGACAAGCCCTACCCCTTACGTACGGTTTTCCTTACGTTTGAACGTACGACTCTGCCGCAATTCATTTTCTGCGGGTATGAACGCGCAACCGTACGACCGTATGTGCCGAACCCTATGCGTTGTTTCCGCTGCCAGAAGTTCGGGCATACGCAGCAGCGATGTACCGGTACACCAGTTTGTCCTCGCTGTGGTCGAAATGCTCACGACGGCTCCCTGTGCGATCAGGACTCCACCTGTGTCAACTGTGGAGGTGCACACCCGTCGAACTCGCGCGATTGCCCCCGCTTTTTAGAGGAGAAGGCAATCCAGGAGCTTCGGGTTAAGGAACACCTGACTTTTGTAGACGCACGAAAGCGGTATCAGGAACTTCATCCAACCACCACCTTGAAGTTTTCTGCAGCTGTCCGCCAGGCTGTTCCGAAACAGGACGCCGTCGTACAGACGTGCCCCAGTTCGCCCTCTCGGGTTTCCGTGGGAGTACAAACTGGCTCACCTGACGAGCATAGTTCTACTCCACCTACAGTTCGACCACAGACTACCTCTTCTGCCGTCCAGACGCCAGCTCCGCCGCAGTCGACTAGCTCTGAGACTGCTTCGTTGTCTGTTGAACGCCATCGTTCCAGGCATAAACTCCGGGCCAGTAGTTGCACGTCCTCTGTGAAGTCCCGCTCCCGCTCTGCGAGCCGCAGGGGTTCTTCAGACTCCCGCACATCGGAGGAGTCACCGGAGGATGGTGGACCTCACATTATCGGTCCAAAGAGTGCGAAGGTGAAAAACAAAATAAAGACCAACTACTAATTCGATTTTAGCATGGAAATAATCCAGTGGAATATTAATGGGTTCCGGGCCAGGGCTCCAGACATACAACATTTAGTTTCTCAGCGATCGCCTTCCGTCGTCTGCTTACAAGAAACCCATTTGCAGCCTAATCATGGTTTACATCTACGTAATTTTTCCGCATTTAGACATGACTCTGCAGCTGGTCGGCGGGCTAGCGGTGGTGTGGCTACGCTGGTGGCACATACCATCTCTGCTGCCAGCATACCGCTTAACACGCCGCTGCAAGCTGTAGCGGTTCGTGTACAGCTGCGGGGCCTGTGCTTTTCTATTTGCAATGTCTATCTGCCACCGGTCAATGTCGTACAAGAACACGATCTTCGGGCTCTTCTGGTTCAGATTCCGCCACCGCTTCTATTCCTCGGCGATCTGAATGCCAAAAACACTTTATGGGGCTCCGACATTGACGATGCTCGTGGGTGCCTTATAGCAGACGTTTGTGACATGTCTGGCTTACTTTTGCTGAACACTGGTGTCCCCACATTCTTATCCTCCACTCACGGCACACATTCAGCACTAGACGTTACCTTTTGTAGCCCGGCATTAGTTCCACTGCTTGATTGGTCGGTGCTTTCCGACCTATTTGGCAGCGATCATTACCCCATTAATATTCACCTCTACCATAGTCATACTGTGCCAACACGGCATCCTCACTGGATTATTTCCAGAGCTGATTGGGGGAAATTTCACTCGCTTATTCATCTCACCGACGATGGCTTTACCACCATTGACGACATGGTGGAATATTTTACATGTTCTGTGTTGCTCGCAGCAGATTCCAGCATTCCTCGTGGTTCATCTACACCACGACACTTTCCTGTGCCTTGGTGGTCTGAGGAATGCCGTTTGGCTATCAAAGCGCGTAAACGTGCTCTGCGTCTTTTTAGTTTACATCCGACCGAAGACAATTTTATAGCTTTTAAGCGTTCTCGTGCCAGAGCACGTTTTGTTCTTCGGAGTGCAAAGCGCAGATCCTGGGAAAGCTACGTCTCTTCGCTTTCACGTCGCACTTCGGCACAAAGGGTGTGGACTGCTGTTCGGCGTATGTACGGCAAGTGTCGCCGGACCATTATTCCCGCTCTTGCCGTACAAGGCTCCACCTACACCTCCGAGCAGGACATCGCCGACATCCTTGCCGATTCTTTCGCTGCTGACAGCCAAACCCGAAGTTACAGTAATGCCTTTCTAGGAATCAAGGAATCTGCGGAGCGGATAATCCTCAATTTTAACAGTGACTGCAGTGAATCGTACAACGCGCCTTTCACCGAAGAGGAGCTAGAACGTGCTTTGTCTCTCGCAAAGGACTCCTCTCCTGGCCCTGATGACATCCACCGACAAATGCTGCTTCACCTTCCACCCGCGGCTCTCTCCTTCCTGCTGAGCATTTACAACCGCATATGGCTTCAGCAGGTTTTCCCGTCTTCCTGGCGCGAGGGTATTGTCATCCCCATCCCTCGGCCCGGAAAGGACCGGACACTTCCCTCTAGCTACCGCCCTATTTGCCTGACGAGTGTTGTTTGTAAGACCTTCGAACGTATGGTTAACACTCGCTTAGTGTGGTGGCTGGAGAAGAATAACCTGCTGAGCAATGCTCAGTGCGGTTTTCGTCGTCATCGCTCCAGTGTCGACAATCTGGCACGCATGGAAGCATATATACAAAATGCCTTTCTCTTGAAGCAGCATGTCGTGGGCGTCTTCTTCGATCTGCAGAAGGCCTACGATACTACCTGGCGCTATGGTATCCTACGTACTTTACACGGTTACGGTTTACGCGGTCATTTAGCCATTCTCGTTTTAAATTTTTTAAAACTACGCCGGTTTCGTGTCCGCATTGGGAATACACTATCCCACGACAGGATCCAGCAGAACGGTGTACCCCAGGGGTCGATTCTTAGTGTAACGCTTTTCGCCGTGGCGATTGACGGTATCGCCAGTGTTGTTCGTGGGGGAATCCCGATATCGCTGTATGTTGACGACTTTGCCATCTACTACCGCTCTTTTAATCTTGAACACATCGAACGCCAACTGCAGCTGACCATATCCTCTATCGCCGAATGGGCTCATCGCACCGGCTTTCAGTTCTCCCCTACGAAAACACAGTGTCTACACTTTCATCGACTTCGTGGTGTGCATCCTCCTCCTGTTCTTTATTTGCGTGACACGCGTATTCCTTTTGTTCCGCACCTGAAGTTTTTGGGCCTACACCTCGACAGCAAACTCACATGGGAGCACCATATTCGCCATCTTCGTGCTTCCTGCAATCGTTCGCTTCGGATGCTCCGGGTGTTATCTGGGGCATCTTGGGGCGGCGATCGAACCGTCATGTTGAGGTTGTATGGCTCACTGGTCCGGTCCAAATTAGATTATGGCTGTTTTATTTATGGCGCGGCATCTGCCTCTAAACTCCGCCTTTTAGATACGATTCATCATACTGGTATCCGCCTTGCTACTGGAGCTTACCGTACTAGTCGAATTCCGTGTCTGTATGCTGAATCTGGCGAACCTCCATTGTCTGTGCGACGCTCGGTATTGCTTTCTTCATACGTGGCACGGTTAGCAGCTCACCCTGGTCACCCGTCATTTTACTCTGTATTGCGTCCAGACCTAGCCCACCGTTATATGCGAAATAGCTCAATATCCCGCCCCAGCGGTATTCGGTTTCGTGAACTGCTCGCCACACATTCTTTGCGTATGCCTGCTGTAGAGCGGTATTGCCATGGTCGCTTTCCTCCTTGGCAACTCCACCGTGCCCAATTCGACCTCGAGCTTGCAGCCCATGCTAAAGTAACTACCCCTCACTCGGTGTTTCGTCAACTCTTCACCGAGCTCCTGGGACGTTACCCGATTTACTTTCCGGTTTTTACCGATGGTTCCCAGGTGGGTGGTGCTACAGGCTGTAGTTTTGTTTATAACAATGAGGCTCACAAGTACCGCCTTCCGGACGCCAGTTCTGTTTTTACCGCCGAGCTGTTCGCCATATTTTATTTTTTACTCTTTATCTCCAGCTCAGGACCTGGAAATTTTATGATTTGCTGTGACTCTCTGAGTGCTCTCCAGGCCTTACAGCAATTTCTCGGCACTTCAGCACTCATAATTAAAATACAGACACTCATTTCACAGTTACTGACTCACGGATACCAGTTTGTTTTTATATGGATCCCAGGCCATGTGGGTATTCCTGGTAACGAGGAGGCGGATGCGGCTGCAAAGTCTGCATGTCGTCTGCCGGGATTATCCACACGAACTCTGCCTTTTAGTGATGCGCAACGATATTTCCGGCGCCATATTTTTTCGTTCTGGCAGAAGTCGTGGGAAGAAATATCTGGCGCCCAATTACGGACAATCAAAGACACAGTAACACCCTGGCCGACATCCGTCAGGGATGCGCGGCGGTCGGAGGTCATTCTCACCCGGTTGAGAATCGGTCACACTCGCGCCACACACGGTCATCTACTGCGTGGCGACCCGGCCCCTGTGTGTCAGACGTGCGGTGTACAACTGTCCGTCCCACACGTTTTGCTTGATTGTCCACGATATACTAGAGAGCGCCAGTCCCTTGGCCTGGGTTTTACTATGCGGTCAATTCTGGGCGACGACCCGGTATCGGTAGATAAGGTTCTGCGGTTCGTCACCCAAATTGGGTTTGGGAAACAAGTTTAACTTGTGTTTTAGCTTTGGTGTTTTATTCTACGGTTTTTAGACAATGAATCCCGGTTTTATTGTAGCACCGTTTGTTTTTACTTTTTAGCTGTTTTATTCTAATATTTATCCGTAAGATTTTTAACGTTTTAACTGTTTTAGTTTTTCACGTTTTACCTTCTTACAAGTTTACTGCTTTTTTAGTTTCCCCTTTTTAACCGTATTAATTTGTTTCAGCCCGTAAAAATTGACCCGGGGCCCAAATGACCCAGCTGTCGACGGGCCCTTAAACTCCACACTCCACTCCACTCCATTGTCGTGCGCCGAATCTGACGTCATAAAATATTGGCGAGAAGTTTATTATATATTTCTTTTTTTTCATTTTTTTTAAAAA
Source organism: Tenodera sinensis (assembly GCA_030765045.1). Classification (NCBI taxonomy): domain Eukaryota; kingdom Metazoa; phylum Arthropoda; class Insecta; order Mantodea; family Mantidae; genus Tenodera; species Tenodera sinensis. The sequence continues at coordinate 42,484,619 of CM060970.1, forward strand.
GTAAAGTACAAAGGCCATGGGTGATTACAGTACTTAATTCGATTGAATTGTAATTATTTAAGAAGATACAGGTATACAAATTATCCGTGATTCTTTGTGCATTTTACATAATCATCTCTATAATTATTTACTTAATTTAGTGAAGTATAAAGTTATTGACTGTCCTATTTCCAAATTTTGCAATAACTTTGTACATTATTACAATTTTATCAAATATATTTGCATTATACGATTTTTTATCCTTTGCCATTCATATTTTAAATTCTTTTTCTACAGATTTATCAGCAGGTGTGTCTTTATCATAACTCTAAATTAGGACAGCCATCTAACTACTGGATTTTCTCTCATATTTCCCTTACACCTACAGGAATACTAGCAATAATTTCTGCAAATTTTTAACTCGACTGATATGAAGAAGATAGAGGAATAGGTGTATGTAGGAATCATTAGTATAAGAGTAGAAGTAGTCCTGCGAGTTCAACAAATCAGATTTTTTCTCTTCGTCTAGCAGTTTTCCAGCAAGCAACATTATAATTTCTCTGTTGAAGCAAATATTGATGTAATATGTTCATTCACTTTTCTCAGGTGGCAATAAACAGCTAATCGTAAAAAATTAAGAGGTACAATTTGCAAATATCTTAAACAAATGTTACTTTAGTGAAAATGGTTTAAATCAGTTTTGAGAAAGTAAGGAAACGTTTCCGTGTAAAAGGTAGTTTAAGCTGAGGCACTTTATTGAAAATACTTTTCTTGCATCCCTGGAAGACACAGAGGTTAAACATGAACCAACTTTTATATTCAACCGTGATTTTGCTTTGACATGCTATTGAGTCAGGTCACATTTTACAGTGCGTTTGTATTTAGGTGTCCCAAAATTCATGTTCCCCTATGCAATATCATATGAATTTGTCAGTGCAATACTTTCTCTGCTTAAAAACGTGAGTGAGATTTAGAGGGCTTAATGGGAAATGAGGTGTCCATAATAATTATTTTAATATTTAATTTCTGAACGATTGCAAGGATTGTTTACTGTCTCGTCTCGAGCGATTTTGCATTGGTTTATTGGATATTTTCCACTTCTGCCACCTTTACCTTCTTAGAGCGTATCAGTATCTTGGCCTTTGGAACAATTGCTCATCGGACGTGATGTTCAGTTGTTTTATTACCCTGTTAATCTTTGAGTTCGTTTACTTTGGGTTTCCTAGTCATATGTCCATTTTACGCACCTATTTTTATTCACTCATGCTTTCACTCTCTAAGGAGGATGGGATTGGATGGAACGGGTAAAAAACACATTCTAATCCACCCATCGGAAAACCAGCCCGGGGTTTTGGATTTAGAAGCGAGATGCGAACAGAGATAGTCTCTTGGATCTTGTAATATAATTTTCAGTGCATTTTTTTCAGGGCGTCATGCATTTTCTTAGTCATGCTTACTTACCACACAGTTTCTCCTTTGGTTTTACCCTGGCTCAGCCCGGATACCACGGCTGCCCGCAGCGCAAGAATCAACACCGCAGTGTTAACCTGAAACATTTAAGAACAAATTAAATGCATTTACTTGGCTTTTAATTGTATATCGGGTCTTCAGACTTTGTTTACCCTTACCGCCAGTCGGTTTAAACGAATGACGTAATTATTAGTTCATCAAGCCCTTTATCTTAAAGGAGAAGTGCGAATGTAAACCTTGAACCTCTTTCCGAAGTCGGAAAGGCCTGCATTCAAGTATTGCAGAGGCATTTTGTGCATTCGTTTTACGCGAAAGGAAGTGACCACCGATCGTAGAATTTTCGTGGTTAAATGCTACTTTCAAACTGGAAGAATGCAGTGCAAGGCTTATTGTTACATTATTGCCCGTTGTGTGAATCATTTTACCCGTTCTTGTATAGAATTTCATCACTTAGACAAAAATGGATAAAAATTATTCAAATAAGCAATGAACAGGCCATTCATTCAGTCAAAAATCGCGAGTTCGATTACCTGCAACTGCAGTCAAATGTGCCTGTGGTAAAGGAAGGGGAGGGTCCAAGTAAAATAATGGGTGTAATGGCCCGCTTGGAGGATGATAGGGTTAGATTTGAGTTCAGTAGCATGGATTTTACTTTTTTTCTAAAAAAAAATCATTTAACACTTTGTTAAGAGAGTATACATCAGCAATACAAGTGAAATTATTTAATTGAACACTGACCTTGAGAATATTAACACTTTCATACATCACCTTGGTCATTCATGGACTCGCAATTGAAGAGACAGCTCATTCTGTAATATTGAAGACACAAGTGTGCTTCACAAGCATAATATCTAGGGCTAGGAAGCTCATGCATTTGCATGTTTTTTCATAGCGGTTAAAAATGTATGCTTTTACATTATGTGCACGAATTATGGAATTTTCAGTTATTTGGACATGATTTTATAGTGCATATAACTGCATATTTTCTTGATTTTTGATAAATGCATATTATTTCAATATTATGGCCTCTATATTGCATATTTTAATGGTTTTTATGGTGTTTTATTATTGCTTTCCATCTGGATAATATTTTTCATATTGGTAATATTGCACATGATGATACAATTCACGAATATTTCAATATTATAGCCCCTATATTGCATATTTTAATTATATTTATGTTTTTTTAAATTATTTTTTCCATCTGTATAATATTTTTCACATTGGTAGTATTGCAACTCGCGAGGTGAGTCATGTTATCATACAGTGAATCCCCTGTTTCCATCCATTCTATATGTGCATAGAGAATAAACAGTACGTTATTTGAGAGGTTTATATATACGTGATATATATATATAATACGTGATTCTTTCCCGTTGGTAGATTTGTGTCCAGTATAAATAGAATTTTTGTTAAATCTCCTAAAAGAGTTAAGTTGTTTAGATCAACAGCACCTAATGTCCGACTTCGTCCTGAACTAGTGTTAACCCGATGGGGAACATGGATCGATGCAGTTTTATATTATGCTGAGCACATAGAAATAGTCGAAGAGGTTGTTAATTCATTGGACTCGAAAGATGCTTCATCAGTAGAAACTGTGCAAAATATTGTCAGGCACTGGGTTAAAAAAGCATCTTAGTTTCATGTCTGCCCATTTTTCTTTCTTACCAACAGCCATAACGGCATTGGAAGCTGTAGGATCTCCTTTGCATGAATCAATGTCTTTGAAAAAAACAATATGTGACCCAAGTTTGGTTCCTTGTAGCATAGGAAAAAAGGTGAAAGAGAAAGTGAATTATGTAATTGCAAAAAAAAATCTGGTTATAAACAGATGTGCGATATTCGAGACATCCTCAAAAGAAAACCATGTCACACCAAGAGACTTGACTCTCTCTCTCTCTCTCTCTCTCTCTCTCTCTCTCTCTGTGAAGCAGTTAACATCATTTAAATATGCCCCAATAACATATTGTCACCTAGAGAGTTTTTCACGTTATAGAAGTGTCTTGTGAGACAATATACGATGTTTTACAGTTGAAAATTTGTGCAAAGGTTGGTTGTGAACTGCAATTTAGCAGTTAATACTAGCAGCGGGACCACCTCTGCTTCAACGTCTGGGGAATAAGGTAACTTTATTTATTATTTATATTAACTCGTCTTGTCTACTGCAAAGGGACATCAATCGTTTAAATTAAATAGTGCATATTTCTTGGCATATTTTCAAGTTTTTAAGAGCATATTTGCATGCATATTTCAGTGTTTTTAGGGCATGAACTTCCGAGTCCTAATAATAACTGTTGTATAACTCGTCCTTTTTCACGCTTTTATTTCTACTAGGTCTGTTGGTTGGTTAAACATTTCTCGATCTCTGGAATTTATCTTGCATGTTTGATATATTGATTTATATGGTGAACAATAATACGTATTATCTTGTAATTTATGAAAAGCTTCCAGGTATCACATATGTAATTTATATTTCTCATATCAGTTTATTCCCAGGAAGATGAAGCAATATGTCTGAAACTCACGTTTCCTAGTAGTTTTCATTGAAGTTTTTCTTTACTTCCAGTAATGTATTATACTGGTATTCTTTTTCTGGTATGCCATATAATAATAATCACACTTTTGTCATTAGGATCCTCACCTGAATAGATCGTCGTCGTCGTCGTCATCATCATCATCATCATCATCATCATCATCATCATCATATCCCTTCTGTTCGCTCCACTTCTGTATTCTTTCGTCCTTTAGTAGTTTAGATTATATCTTCTGTTTGCATCCATTATAAACCGTAGAAATAACAAATTGCTTCATTTTAGTCTCGACGATCTCATGGATCATTTTCGATTTATAGTACAAAAACAAACGTAGTCAGAAATCTAAAATTGAAAATTTCTTATTTTATAGATAATAAAAACATTCCAGGGATTCAATGAGCAATATGAAATTATACAAACTTACCTCTTGGTCTGTGAGACCACTAGGTCTGATGCAACAAACGACGTTAACAATAGCAACATGTGACTCACATTCGTATGTTGTAACTATAGAGCTAGAAGAATGGGGCGATGGTAAACGCAGTATTGCCAATGCCAACCGAGGTATAATTTAAATGTCCCTTCGCGATCTGTCAGATCGGCCGTAACTAATACCAGGTTAATTTAATTTCAGCAGAATCTCCTTTTTATTCACATTCCACATCTATCATTGGTTTGAATTCAAGTGCGACACAAACGCATTAGCCTATCAAAAACACCAGGCCTAGGTAAGCACCGAAAGGACAGAAAGTAAGGAAACGTCATAGCTGGGTGGCTGGAAGTCCGTACCAGTCCTTGTATGAGTAGCAGTGGTTTGAAATCAAAAATCTGTCGCTCAAACTACCAATAAGGTAATATCGGTTTCCAGCTCGGATCGAAAGGAAAACGCGAAGTATGATAAACATTAAATGGAGTGGTAAAACCACGAACGGGATTGTGGCTGGGCACTGTAGAGGGAGGTTTAGTATTTCCTCACCAACCTAAACCCTGTGCATTAAATCCGCACAATTCCATGCACTCGATAGTACATGATATATCAAGAAAATGTATTTTGTTGTGCTGTACTATAAGGTAACGCAGAGAGATGCATTAGCAATCGCGTTTTCAGATCGAAACCGCTGCAGCTTAATCCTTTTCAGTGCAAACGTGGGAAGAGAGAAACGCTGCACTCAAGCAGGAAAGAATGGAAGTAATACCCCCTTTAAGGGAAGTGGAATTAGATCTGATAAACCCGTAATATCTTCCCTGAGTGAAAGTAAACAGCTCTTGTGGGCTTAGTTTATCTTGCCTAGGATTTCGTAGCACCAGCGAACGCAGTCACTGTGCTTAGTAGAAATCACTGCTAGCGTAATTTGCCAGCGTTGTGTTGGTTAGCTATCCTGCCTAGCAATCCAAAGACTCCGAGGTCGAATCTTGGTCGAAATAATATCCCTCGATAGAATTTACAATACACCACAGTGACCAGAGTTGTCTTTGTTTATGGACAGTCTTTGATATGATTCTAAGCGTTGTAGTCCATATTGGACGTGAAAGACCGCTTAATTTTGCTCAAATGCCTATTCTTATAGGTTTGAGATTCTTTCACGTTGAAACCGAAATAATAATGTCAATATATATTTGACAATAGAAAGAAACAAAAGGAGATTCTAGTCAATAGTTAAGGGGAAGACGTAATAAAGCTGAATATGTTAAAGTCTCAAGAATGGAAGCCTAGGCAGATTTAAATGAGTGATAAGGTTACAATTGTTGTTTGTACTCAGCCTTAGTGATTCAGCGGGCTGATTCCTATCTTACCATGACGTGTTCTAAAGTTAGCCAATGGAAATCGCTTCCTTCGTGTTGCTCACGCAAAAACAAATGCAACGCAACACACTCGTCTTGAATCGAGTCGATAACGCACGTGCAACTTGGGAGTTGTACGTAAGCTAGCGCGTATACATAATTCGGCGGTTGCTAAAGGGTGACAAAGTTAGTGTTATAACGTTGTAGTTGAAGTTACAAAGTTACATTCTATTTAAATATCGTCGGCAGTTCTCTACAAATCTGGAAATTTACAAATAAAGTGATATGTTGGTTGATTCTTCGTTTGGTTCCATTCCTACCATAACCCACGCATACCCTGAGATTACAACCTCTTGCTAGAGCTAGTCCGGACACCAAACACGAGATCTTATAGGTCTTAAAGAAGACGTTATCGAAGGAGAGGAACGTTTGCGTCAACGTGCAGTAACTCTAGAAGTCAGAATCACCGACAATTTGGTCCACGGCCCAGGCCGAGCTCGTGCACACTGTGTTACAACAATTGCACTTTCCTCAACGTTTAAATTGCCTAGCTAGTGATTTCTTCTAGGGCAAAATTATACATCCTGCTCCTATATTATACATTGATTTTAATACATGAAAGTTACCTTCTTACAATTATTCATATATCTCCCTCTCATTTATTCGAAAAATGATTAATCTTACCAGTGAATAATTCTGGTATCATAATTATGCTACTAGTTTAAAAACAAATATTAAGCAATGAAGCTTCAATTTTTTATTTAAAATGCACCATTGTCCTCCGCGGGATTTGAACCCACTACTTCGGGAACTAAATGTTAACATGATACCCCTAGACACGAGGCTGGCCATACATGTCATTTTTTTTCCTGAAAATACAGTTAAGGATTCTCTTCTCAGAAAAAGAAAAAGTACAAGTTTAAAAGTGTTATTGTTAGTCTAAAATGCTTTATGTATAGAGGGACAGGTCCAGAATGTGTTCCCTAAGGTTAGCTCCCCTAATGACTTTCTATTAAGCTACCCTAACACCAGGTAGGAGGCCTTAGCCCTTAAGAGATGAAATAGGCTAAGATAAACACATACCTAGATTGCTGTTTGAAGCTGTGTTTCGGAATCTTATTATCTTCTGAAGAGGACACAATTGAATTACAAACCTTCTATTCTCTGAAGATCAGTTTTATAGAAATGTTTATTGCTAAGAAAATAAGCATAGATTGTTTTCACAAAAGACGAAGGTTTTGTTGTGTCGATAGTACTGGCACAATGTCCTTTGAACTTTCAAGTTGCAGAGCGTTTGCAGACGGAGAGATACTTGCAATGTGTTCATCAATCTTGCAATGTTTTCAGCCATTTTGCTGTTTGTGTGCAAGCAACTGCAGTTTGCCCACAACAAAAATAGACCAATGCGTTCCCCCTTCAAAATGAATGAATTAATAAAAACGTTTCTTGCGCTCTGTCTGTTAGCCTGTCTGACCCCCATTCACATTTCAAATTTTAAAGGTATACAGTACACACTTCCACTTATGGCTGACTGACGAAATCCATCTCAGGTGAAGGAGCACAGGAGTATATATCACGGAGGGTCACCGTACGTAGGTCAGTGTGACCCTTTGTGCTTCTAACCACTTCAGTATTCCTAACTTTTTACTCAATCCAGCGTGAGAAAATCGTACTTTGCTTCTTAGGGATATGTATAAGAGAAATTTCATGAAAATCAAAGAGAAAACATTCTCCTTTCCATGTTTTAAATAATTGAGATATTTATGAATGCGAAAAATGCATAACGCTATTTTAAAGTTCCCTACTGCATGCTTAAATGTTGCGTAGATTTAAATGTAAGCTATGCATTGAAAGTTTTACACCTCTTTCCTCGCTATTGATACTGGCATTTTCGGTATGTTTCTTCTTGTAAAGTGTTTCTTGGAAGTTCGAGCAGTTTGTAAGTCTATTGTACTAATGAAATTTGCTACACATGTTCCAGAGACATGCATACAAATTTCCCTAGGGTTTATTGTCAGATATATATATATATATATTGTTTAATTTTTAAACACAAGTAGAATTTTTAGGCAAAAGCATATTTATAACTTAAACTTTTGGATCCCAACTAAATGAGACACAGAAATATATAAGCCAATTTGGAAACCTAGATTATTTTGAAAGTAGAGTTAAAATAAAGACCAGAATTTAAACATTTTTGTTGCGAGGGACTTCAGCGATCTTTATAATTTATCAAGTATGAAAGACTAACATTTTGTACTACATTACACCTATGGTATACATTTTAAAAATTACTAGATTATATCAAATTTTCAGTTACACATCCTTAACAACGCTATCGTTGCCAAACTCATATCAATGACGCCGGAACGCAGCAGTTTTGACCCGCAGTTTGACCCATTGTGACCCATGGCAGTTAACCTACTGACATGGTTCTGTTCTGTGTTAGGGCACTGGGAGGTTATTTTTAGCACCACAAGGTTAACTTACACCAATACTTAAAATTTAAATATAGCAGCTACTAATGATTAGAATAAATAGAAAATTGGTGCGATTATAGTTCAAGCATTTTTGCATTTAACTACTACATAAAAATTAAATTACTTTCACAGAACTCCATGCAAAAGGGGCATAAAGCACACTATCTTGAAAAAAAAATTTACATCTCATACTTCAGGTACACTTTTCTTGTAGGATTTTGATGGTACAGGCACCAAAGTTGTATCTGAATAACATAAAGCATAGCTTGACATCGCCGGTTAAACATAAATCCTATGTAGTTTGTATTTTGCACATAAAAAATTATGTAATTCTATATAGGAAAAAATATGGTAATATTTTTAAGTATTAAATTTTTTCTCTTCAATATAGCTTTACCGGCTGTAATCAACAAACATGGATAAACAAGCACTAAAAATTTGATATCAATATCTCTTATAGTTTTTGAGAAATGTGTACCTGAAGTGTGAAAAATCAAGGTTTCGGGAAATTGCGATCTAAAGTGAAGTACCATCTTTTCAAATTACACATACTTTCAGAATGCCTGCTCCATATTCCTGCTCACTTAAGTTTTCCTCGTCTTTTCTTTTCCTTTTCTTAGTTCTAGCTTTATTTTTTAAACAACTGAACTGTCCTTTTTGCCTCTGGGAGTCTTTTTTTTATACAGGCTTCCTTCATATTCTGACTAACTTTTATATCCATTTTTTTCCATCACTGTAAGTCTACCACTGCAACCATCATTATAACAAATAATGCTGAAGAATTCTATATTTTTTTAACATTAAAAACAAAAAATCGTTTTTTTGAAGTCAATGCACACTTAAAAGCCATCCGTCTAGATACGGATTTGAACCCGTCATCTTAGTATCTGTACATTATAATATAACACGATAATTTAATCAAGCTTGGATTATTTGGAAAGTTTAAAGGAAAGCTAAATATAAAGTACAATTTAACAACACACTTTAACCTGCCATTAGGTGCTAATCCTGGTAGAACAGCAAAGAGATACTACTTGCATTGGCGAACCAATATTGCACAAATAAGGAGGAAAAACGAGTAAGCAATATGTAATGAGATTAAGTGCGCAGGGTCTGTTTGATCTGTGCGACACTTAACTGCCGATAAGTCATTCTTACAGCTAAAGAAATTAACAGCTGCAGCAAACAGTCGAGTAAAGTGTAAAGTTGGATGTTCTAGTCGGAGAATTATATAGGTGGGTTGGTTCACAAACTATAACGCTTAAATAAACCTAGGAGTCTCAGGCCTCTAGCCTGAATTAACAGCTTTTATACTTTGCTTCCTTTTCAGTCTGCTATTTGAAAACTCGCATTTTTCAGATGTATACATTTCTTTGTGATACATGGTTTCAGTTTATACAAGATAATACCACCATACTGCTACAGGAGGCAAAGAAACACTGTTATTTCTGAAACCCCTTTCAAATCTGGACTTCATTAACATTACCTTCTACTTTATATGCTACCTTTTTAAAAATCGTCATGGATTATGCAGTCTTCGATTCGTGAAAATCCTTGGTCGGATGACTCTCATATGAATAAATTGACGAACGATGTGGCAAAATTTCCACGGAACTGGTGGTCCGTGAAATATCCGTTCCGAGAAGTGGGGGCTAATTTAAATGCAAATGGTTTGCTTTCAAATATGAAATATTATCAGAATAGGTATATTGATCTCCAGTCTTGCTTTCTTTGCCGCTTAGAGCACCTAATGCAGAGAACATATTGGATCCAAAAGATAGAATCAGAAAGAGTTGTTTTTATATTATTTGATTAAAGCAAGGGGGCATGCTCTGTCTATGAGCAGCAAGACTCCAAAAATGAAAGGTCTGACAAATAGAATGTTTAAGTAGACAGCATTTAACAATGAAAGGGAAGGTTTTTTAAGAAAATGCGTACCAAACATCCTTAACGTAGAAATTTTATTTTTTCATTAGTATTTTCCTTCATAAAAAGGAAAATCTGAAGCCCTAAAGATGCAGGACTTCTTCTTGGATTCTTCCTGAGGATAATTTGAAGGTGGATTTAATTGTAATTTTATAAAGATTGCTAAAATGATTTATAGCTTTATAATATGCATACATCGCTCATGCTATGGCTATTACCCGGTAGAATTGCAGTTTATACTTTAATAATTATGTCTATACTATCATATATAGAGGGTAGAGGATTGTGCAATGGGTCGCAAGTTTAGTACATGTTGGTTTCTTAAAAATATCAAGTCTGGAAACAATATCTAAGCCTTTTCTTGGACCCTATCACAAGAGAAAAAAATTGTAACCCAAACAGAATTGAACAAGTGAGCTGTTTTAAATATTTAGGAAGTATGATCACATACAGACATAAAATGGAAATAGAAAATAAATTAGAAAAATACCAGCATTTCTGTGGTGCAATAGATAGATATTTAAGAAATAAAACAGTGATGAAAATACAATTGAAATGTTGTAAACCAATTGTAGTACTAACGTTGATTTATGTATAGGAAACAAAATTGGAGAAGAGAAAAATACAAACAACCAAAATACGGTTTCTCGGAAGAGTCGAAGTAACTGAAAAGGCCAAAAGAGGAGTGAAGATATTAGGAACAAATTAAACATTTTCAGACTAAATCATAAGATAATGATAAGTAAATAGGATTGGTTTCAACATGTAACAAGAATTAACGAAGATATACTTCCAAAAAAAGATGTTAAATTATACATCTTCAAGCCATAGAAGCATTGGAAGGCCGAAACAACGCTGGAGAGATCATCTGCCACAAATTTTCACTGGGGAACGGAACGGGTCAACAGGTCCAAGTCATAAAGTTGACAATGATGATGGCAATGGTTATGAGGACGATGATGGGTATAATGTTGTTACTCTCCCATATACTCAGCTGCGGGCGTCTGCTGACGTGCGTGTATATACGACGGCTGCGCGGTACCGGTTATGTCATTCTTTCTCCGTGTCCAACTAATCTATATCGTATGTGACGGCACACGGTTCCCCCTCTAGTGATCATTCTGTCCAATTTACAGTCTTACTCATTTTTTTTTTACCATAAATAATTAAAATGGTCCTGTGGCACGAAAGAAAACAAAACTGTTCACATACCGTAACTCAATTAATTCACTAAAATAGAAAAATCGTGTAAGAGCTTCATACATCCCGCAAGACAGCTCAGTCTAGGAAAGTTTAAACGTTTAAGAAATAATACTTTAAAGGATAAGACTACGAAAGTTGTTTTCACATAAATTGTATATTTCAGTGGATTCTGCATTTTCGAAGTAGCAAGTTTGCGTCTATTTATTACATTTACCAGTTACGCAATAGTATTTGTACAGTCCGAGGACCTTGCAGAAAATGTAAATAGCGTTTTATGAGGAATGCATATATCTAAAATACGACTTAATAAATCTCATTAGAAAATGAAAAACTTGATACTTACTGGACCTTACTTTTTTGAGTTGTGCTGTTCAGTTTCCCCTCCTCCTTCACGCACAATTGGTTATATTGGGATCAATGGAATTAAAAAGCGTGTTTCCAACCTTATATGTATTATAGCTTTCTCTGCAACGTAACTAGCGTACACATAGAAAATGCTGTATTCAAAAATAAGAGAATAAATTTGAAGTAAGCTAAGCTATAAAATTTGTATAAACCAGCATTTTTTTCATAGCATTAGCCATTTCTGAAATATGTGTGATTGTACAATTATAGTTTCCCAAGTATCGCCTGATGGAACGTGTGGTGTGGGTGTGTGCGTGTGCAACGACTGATCTCCGAAACCCTTTGGCCAACCACCGCGAAATTCGGCAGATGTGTATTCTTTCTTAGAGGTTTCTGTACCATCCATTTTACTATACCATGTGGTACATTCACATGGTTTTCTCTACGTGTTTTTGTTTTACATAAGATATTCACATTTCATTCTCTATTCCCTCTTCTACAAACAATTCATACTATCTACTACATGTTTGAAATAGAAATGCTTCGTATTGCATTCACACGGCTCTCTCTACTCGCTTTCCGTCCTGTAGTATTTGTGATTGTTTACAGTGCGTTTGTACACTGTCTTCTACAAGTTTTTATGCATTTTTTTATTTATTTTTTTTTTTTTATAAACTTTATGGTACCGTAAGGGTTTAACTCTGTGTTTAAGCGTATGAATATTTCTATAGACATAATCCACTAAACCACGGTCAACACCGGTATTTCAGCTAGTTAGTAATAACAATTGAGTTGATGAGTGTATCGCGGGGATAGGAAATCCCTTTATATCTGAATAGTACAATAAATACGGCATAACTGTGAAATAGAATAAATACCCATAGTAATTCGTTTATATGTTAAATATGTGTTTTGTAGTAGGTATATTAATACAGGTTCTAATTAACTTAGTTAAAAATAGCAGCCACGACTTTAAAGTTGTTTTCCTTCTAAGCGTTATGCTTCACTGAGAACCAGAACAAGTTTTATGAGAAATGCGTTTATAACATGAAGCCACGTTTTAATTGGAGAAGGTTTAAAAAGTTTAGCATTTGAAAAACAAACAACTAATTGTATTACAGTTTTGTGAATGATATAAAATTTTCGCCCTTCACTTATTTATCCCATTAAATGTTTGGGATTTAAGGCAAATAGAATAGCGTAGAGAAAATTTTGTTAAATATCCGCCGTGTTGTAGTGGCAATGCTGTTGAGCTGATGGACCAATTTAGATTCTAGGTATTGTGAGTATTGGATGTCTAAAAATCTCAATTTAATAGAAAATGTGGAAAACAGAAACGTCTGATGTGAGAGGGAATTAAAAGTTTGAACATCAAGGCGCTTGAAATTACATACTACTTGTATAGCTGCAAGCGCGAGATTGTTTTTGCACCTGCAGATCTCTTTCAGTGCAGTGTATATGCTTTTACCATAAATGCAGCAATGTTCCCGTAGCCAAGTCACCAGAGAGAACATTTTAAATTTTGTATAATGTTAATGTCGTTGGTGTCCGATATTTTGAGCATGTATTTGTTACTGGACGTACATAGAAGAATCAATAGTTGCGCCTTCAGCTGCGAAGTTATTGATTTCATTGTTATGTTGGCCTTGGCACAATGATATTGACAGTATACATATAAGCTTTAAAAAAGCAGACTTTCAAAAATAAGACAAATTTAATTTATTAGAATGTTCTTTAGAGTATTAACACAAATTAATGAAATAATTATTAATTACTGAGTAGCCCTTTTTCATAACAAGTTGATCATTGTGAAAGTGTTAAAATTAATGTGAATCATGACCAATATTTTTAGTTGTTCTGAACTATAAATAGCTGTTATTCCATTGAACACAATGAAATCAATTGTTTCGCTTTAATCCGCATGGGAATGTGCGCAGACGGCAAAGTGTTGTTTGCCGAATCTTTTGATTGGTGGATAGCAACATCGTTATGAGCAGGTGCACCTTTGATTCGTGGATTGCAGTGGATATACTAAGGTCAATTACGCTATACGAGTATTATGGCATGGTCTAGCATAAAGGTTATTCGTTGTGCCCAAAAAATGCAGTACGCTACAATCAAATATAGTGAAGAAAGGAAAACAAGTGAAAGAGCAAAAAACATAAATAAGAAATACTTTTGCTTAACAATCGCTACAGCTGTCTCTTGTTCAATGGAATTTCGACAGCAACGATAATGAATTGGAGTAAAATAGAAGCGGCTGAAAGTGAAGATACAAACAGAAAACGAGAGCTGCAGAGCAAGAAGAGGAGAAACAAAACTGAGTGTAATTCGCAAACGAAACAGAAACGCTTGAATAGTCAATTCGATGAGAAATCCAACCGCAGAATGTCAAACGTTGAAACAAAAACTGGAATGTGTACGCCATTCCACAGCGACGGTCTCCTTGTTCTTCGAGCGAGAACGACGAAGGGAAATTTACGATCAGTTCGTTTCGACAATGTTTGTTATTCATAACTCATGCAAGAAGGTGGAAGAGAATTCGTTCGCCCCACTTGATAAGACTAGTATGTGATATACGTGAACTAGAATTGTCTTGTAAATCTCCTACTTCGATAAAATACATTACCCTTGCCTCTGTGCTATTTGCAATATCTCTTGTGTCCGGAAGACAAAACCAATCAAATTTTTCTTCAGCAATGAGCTTTCCCACGTTCTAATAGGGCGATTCCAGAAGTAATGTATGCACATATAATTATAACATTGTTTTTGTTGTGTTTAAGCTATTTTTGTATGACTCGGTTTATTTATTCATTTATTACCCTGTGATGCTCAGCCGAAAGTTACGAGTTCCTATCTTATCCACGCGGACAGTAATACACGAAGGCAAATACATATTTATCAAGGATGTCATCCGCTTAAACCTTCTTCTTCCTTCCCATCCCTTTGAGCAATTTGATTTATTTTTCATGCACTCATGGCTTATTGAGTGGAGCTAGGGAAAATGTGTGAGAATAAGGATAGGATACATGACAAAAATGAAATATCTGATGTGTTGCACTCACATGACTTTCTCTACTCTTGTACTAACCATTCCTACAAACTCTTATCCCTATATCTCCTTCATGTTAGTTGACCTAAACATTTGAAGAAATTATATATTTTTTTTTTTTTTATTTATTTAGAGTCGCTTTAACAATTAAGTCATATCGCGACTATTCTATGGAATACAGCGGTATACAATAAATTTAGTACAATTATTTTACCAAAAACATGAGAATACAATCAAATCAGTACAACAAGTATCTTTCATATTATATTTTCGCATGCAAGCCCGTACCTTTGAGAAATGATAACACCCTTCTGCAGTTGGATGGCGTGTTCAGAGTGATGGATAAGTCTCCAATGATGTGATGAAGCTGTCGTTGTGTAGCGTATTGCTTACATTCTGTGAGGAGATGTTTTACTGTGAGGCGGGTGTTGCAGACTTCACATTGTGGTGGCTGGCCTTTGCTGAGGAGGTATGAGTGGGTTAACCTTGTATGACCAATGCGGAGACGTGAGATAATCACCTGCTCTTTCCTGCTAAGAGAATAGACAGGGGAAGAATTGGTGTCTCCTTTCCTTACCATGTGTAGTTTTTCTGGAGGCGATTGATTCCAGGCCTGTTTCCATCTTGTTTTTATTAGTTTGGAGAAGTACTTTGTAATATCACGGTAAGGTACTGCTTGCTGTTCATGTGTGTCTGTTAACCGACTTGCTTCTTTAGCAGCTTTGTCCGCTTCTTCATTGCCCTTAATGCCGCAGTGTGAAGGGACCCAAATGAAAGTAACTATTTTCTTTTTATTTAGAGCAATGGAATAAAGACTGTGGATATCTTGAAGCAGTTGGAGGTCAGTTGAACGATCTCTGAGACTTTGGAGAGAGCTTAATGAATCAGAAATTATAAGAAATTTACTCTCATTAGATTGGATCGGTTGGCTCTACTTCACCACTTTGTTCTTCGTTAGTGTCTCACTAAACATCCTGTTCCCCAGTTTATTAAGATGCATACAATCTCTTGTGTGGAGTTCCCAATTTGTTCATGTTTACTATCTTCATGTGTTCATCTCCGTTATGCATTAAGTTGCTATGTGTGTGTTCTGTATCTCCTGACCCCACAGACATCCCAAAATGAAATTTTGGAGATGTAAGACATCATTGACTTGAATTTTTGCAAGTATTTAAATTTTTGCTTTTTTGAAGAACATTTTGAAAATTTCAGAACATTTTTTAAGTTTTCTCAAATTAATAGCTGTGAAATAGCATATCATACGAAAGCCCTCAAAACAAGCTTTGAAATACCATTCCCAAAGCTGTATCATACTGATTGGTGCCCTGCACTTCATTGAATGTACCAAAACATCAATAAATGGTGAAAAATTTCAAATTTCAACATTCAACAGCTTAAGAACCAATGGAGCAAGTGAACTGAACTTGCACATTTTTTCAGAAGTTTTTCAATATTTTGCAAAATATCCTTAAATTGAGCTGTCAAGTCTGAAAATCCTAGATAGTGTTGAGTTGACAATGAGTGACCATTATTGAAATCCTTCAAAGCTTAGACTGTACACTGAAAAATGAATTCTTATATCTGCAAATTTGAGATTTTCTGCTTTACTCTTATGAAAAAATTAGAAACATGGACTAGATTGTTGACGGAGTCAAAGTGTGCAACATCAAAAAACAATTCAAAGGTCCAAAACTGGAAGTTATTAAACAGAATTTAAGTGTTACAAAACAATGGCAGATATCATACTATGTATAAAATTGCCAAGGTGTTGGAAGAGGAAGTAGATGTTCGCAAAATTAAAATGTGCATGCCAGTGATGAAATGTACAAGACTATCTTCATGTGATGCTGAAAGGTTCTTCTCCTTGTATTGTGCATTGTTTTGAGACAACCAACATAGTTTGTGATGAGCTTAGTTTTCATGGTTCAGTGAAGCAGCGAGTTGTTTCAATCCATCAATGTCTCATGATTGCTGACTGATTTTTAACAGAAGTATTTACTTCTGTAATATTGAAACATTTTACATTTCATCCAGTCTGTCAATACATTTTAGACCTCATATTACATAATTTGAGGTTATACTAAGGGCTTCAGTTGGGCCGGTACTCACTGGTACTCGGTACCAGTAGTTGCAGAATTTTCCAAAGTGAGTAACTGAACCTCTGAAACATGCACTGCGCATTGCTCTTACAAGGTGATCAATGTTTACTTGTTTGGATAACATTCTAGCAATTTACTGATCACAAGAAATCTGATACCTAATGGAGTGGAGATGAGAATATTGAAGAAACATTGGTTTCTGCAGCATGCTATATGTAAAAGAATTGAAAGAAAAATGAATTTTATCCACCTAAGCTAACAATTATTGTTAACCTTTTGGGTAAACCAAGTTAAGTGAAAATTTTATGTGGAATATTTAAAATGCAGTCAATTGTCATGACTGCTTTTGCTTCAGCAATATTATGCAGAGTTGTAGGTGAGTAACTTAAACAGTTTTTACATTTGTCATAATGTGGTATTACTCTAACCACAGACAAGTGCTTGCTGTGAATTTATTCTATATAATAAATTAGTTTAAGATATTCCTAAACTGTGAGACCATCAATCCCCAAAGAATCAAAGAACACCTGTCAAAAGTTTTAGGTCAATTAGTTGATCTCACTGGATCTCCTTTCTGAACTTGATCACAATGTCATGTGACATTCTGGCTCTCAACTGGGATGTCATCACCAAAAGGAATCTCCTATCATAAAAGTGACTGCAGGACGATGTCCCTTTGAGTCAGTCTGGAAATATTTGAAGGACCTTAGGAGAGCGGAATATTTTTAAGTTGTACATTGTGTTGCAGCCTGATTTACATGAGCGGATATGTAGCAGAGTTATTGATAGTCTCTGATCCACATGTTATGTTGTGCACAGCCTATTTGTGTTTGTACTTATGGATCATGGCATATAAACTCAGCTGTATGTTGGAATGTTGACTAGTGGAAACTGCTGCAACATGATGTGCAACTTGAATATTCTGCTCTAATATGTTCAGTTTTGTTTTTCCATATGCACACACTCAACTCATCCAAATTACACAAGCATCTTGTTTATCAGAAAAACCTTTATTTTTAAATGAAATTGTTCTTTGACACTTGTGCAAGTAACTTAATATCAAGTGACAGTTTAAATTAATTCCTTGATATAGTACATCCTTCACAGACACCGTTGTGAACCTTTTATTCATGGTTATGTTGTACTACAGAGGAGAAAGCTTGGCGTCGTGGTGCTGCATCTGGTTTGTGCGCCTCAAAAGTCTGTGCATGTGTCAATACCCTGCATGCTGCGATTCTGGAACAATCTAAATAAACAAAAACGAGTACATACAATAGTCTAATAATTAAATTATTGGCAAGTTGCTCGTCGGTGGCGTCATCAGATTGAGGTACATATGTTGAATTTATCTAAACTCCGCCTTATGGCATCATCTTCAACTATTACTTAATGCGTTGTCTTTTCGGTATTGTCTATTTAGTATGACTCATATCCATTGAATTGCCTGGTCATCTAGAGTGCACACTTGACGGTCAGTCTGCCTGAAATGCAGGTGTTAGCCAGTACCACTCCCAAGGGGGCCCTTTTCCACCTGAGGCCGTCTCTTGTAAATAAGTACTTGAGGGTTACTGCGTGTTTGAGTTGGTGGGTGTGTTGGTGTTGCACAGTTCTCATGTCAATAATGTCCGGGTAATTTACTAAGTTATTTAGGTATTGTTGCATGTCAGCAGCTGGCTCCCCGATACCGATAGTTCCCTCGAATGGAGATAGTAGCCTTGCATGTTTATCATACGTTATATTGTATTCTCCTAGTGCTTGGATTAGTTCATTGTGATTTTTACTCTTCTCGAGTACATTCAAACTGAGCCTCTTGATAAATTATTCAATGGAGTGCATTTTTAGTTCCTGAGTGCTGGAGCCACTTCAGGTAGTCACACGATTATATGGAGTACTCGATTTTTATAGGCCCTTGCCCATTGTTACACCCAAGTGGGTAGTGGTGGTGTTTCATTGAATTGGCTCTTGTCCAAGTGTTACAGGCTGAAGGCTATGTTTACCATGTCTGTGTTGGATTCACTTGGTGAACACCATTGCTTGGCTTTTTTTGGTGTTTACTTAATGCGCCATTTTGTGAGTCATGGCTCTGTCATTAGGGCATTTTGGAACCTGATATGCATAATCCTTGGCATGGTCGATTGTGCGACTAACGCTGTGCCATCTGCATATAGATATGTCTACTCTTATTGTTTCTGGAATGTCATTGATGCAAATGTTAGATGGTGGGCCCCAATAGACTCCCTTGTGGGACCCCTGCCCTGATTGGCCATCGTGTCGATGTTACGGTTTGGACTGCCATACAGAACAAACGGTTTGATAAATACTCCTTTATTATGGCTATAACGGAGTCTGCAAATTCCAGCGATAAGAGCTTTCTGAGCACAAAGACGTGCCACATGCGATCGAAGGCCCGTTCTACATCCAAGAAAATATCCCTGTGGATCGCTTTTGGTTGAATCCTTTCATAATGGATTCTGTCATTTGCAATCGTTGTTGAATGTTGTGCCAACAATCTGAATTGTTCATTCTGCTGAGGAGGCTGATTGGCCTATAGCTCTCAGGTTCTTTCTTGGCTTGGGGAACAGTAGTATTTTGGCGTCTTTCCAGTGTGGAGGGAATCGGCCTTTCTCAATGGTGTAATTAAATATATCTGCGAGCCACTTCAGTGCTTTGAAGCAACTTTTTTTTGAAAGGAAGACAGAAAGAGAGTTGGAAATAAAAGAATTGGCTTATTACGCCAGGAAAGGAAGGAAGGGTAATGGGAGGAAATTGGGTTTCACAGGGAGATTTAGTGGAGAAGTGTAGCTTGTCTGGGTGGTTCCCCCGAAGCACCCTTGTTAGTCTGGGAATGCAGCCGGTAGTATACCGGCATCGAGGGGAGGATTTCCGGATGATAGACATGACTGAGGCCCTAACTATCACACGCGGGAAGTTGGACGTGGGATAAGATTGCAAAGTGACGGATAAAGTGTAGGAGAATCTGGATGTTGAAGGAGGTGGCCAGTGTCTGTAGTCATTGGGTTGATTGCCTCCTCTGTACGGCGGAAATGGGTTGCTGGTCGTGGGAGTTGCATTGGGAGCATAGTCAGTAGTGCTGAAGTCTTGATAGGTCTCATTAGCCGGTTTAGAGCTCTTATCTTGTATTATGGATTCTATGGCAACGAGCTGATTCATGATCTGGGTTTGGAAGTGTGCAACTCTGTCGATGTTTGATTTGACGTTGGTTTTGATGTCTGAAGTTTGAGAACTGATGTTAACTTCTTATATTTTCTCCAAGATGTGGAGATTGGACTGAAGTTGGTCATAAATGACTCTAAGGCGATGGTCTTCAGCATCTAGTCGGGAGAGGACATCGGTAATATGTTGAGAGTACTGTCTTTCACTGATGGTGATAGTCTATTGTTGTAGTCGGCCTGGAATCCAGTTGGCTAAGTGCTGCGGAGTTGGCTTCAGAAGGAGCGGAGATCTCATTCTGGGCTGCGGTGATAGCTTCAGCTAGGGTAGCGAGCTGTGAATTAACGGCGTTGCTGGTTTCCATGATTATGCAGAGTTGTGCCTCGATGTTGTTGTTGAGAAGAATTTCTTCCGTATTTGTTGATGTAGTGGAGTCTAGTTGTGGTTGAAGTCGTTGTGGCGTCGGCTGGTTCTGTTGTCCTGGTAGATGCGTCGAAGTCGGCCGAATAGTAGTAGCTGCGTTGGTTGAGGTTGGAGTAGGTGTGATCGTCTTCCGTGGATATAGAGGACACTGTGCCTGGCCTGTAAAATGGCCAAAACCATTAAAGGAGGCACAGTATCGGCGGCGTCTTCTTAAGTCGTGCGAAGTGCAGTCCTTAGTTTCGCTCGGTGCACCACAGTAGTGACATCGAGGTGTAGAAGTGCAGACGGCGGAGTTGTGTCCATATCCACAGCAGCGGCGACAGACTACATGCCGGGAAACTTGGCTGTCCTCGATGCGCAGGTGTCGCCCGACAACTTCGTAGTCCCGGGAGTCGGTGAACACCAACCTAACGAGTTTGGATGGTCCACGACATATGATGATGCGAGTGGCCCACATAGTGGAGGGCCGCACGTGTTGAGCTGCGGTGAGGATATACCGCGTCGGCATATCTCGTGGTACGTTGTAGATAACTGCGCTGAGTCTCGTAGGAGGTGTAGATGGCGGCGGTAGGTTGAATGAGGATCCCAAATGTTGTTGTGGAGGGCCCCCAATAGAGGCACTGTCACTGCCGGGAGTCCATCGGTGGCAGGTGGGTTGTTGCGGTGAGACTTCTTTCCCTTAGTCATCCCCAATCTGCGTAGCCTGTTGAAGCAGCTGCACATCTATTTTTTTAAAGGGGAGACAGAGAGTTGGAAGGGAGAAAGAGTTGACTTATTACGCCGGGAAGGGAGAAAGGGTAACGGGATAAGAGTTTTCTCGGGGGGATAAGGGGAGAAGTGTGACGTAGGTGGTGAGGTACCGCCGAAGCACCCTCGCAGTGCGTTGGGGTACAGCCGGTAAATTACCGGCATCGGGTGAGGATTACCGGGTGACAGTCCTGAACAAGTCCTGACTGTCACACGCGGGATGTGGACGTGGGATAGAGTTAGGAGTATATGTGTTTTCGGCGGAGGCTGTGTAGGGGGTTCCGAGGAACTGCGGTGGCACTTGACTTTCAAGTGGGGATAGCAAGTCCGTGGCGTACAGTCCGGAGGCACTGCAGAGCTTACTGCTGCAGCTGAAGTCGCATGGGCGTGCTCCGTGGCTGTGAAAACCGTACCTATTGAAACGGTCTAGTTGTTCCTGTGTCGGTATCCTGCGTTCTCTTGTCTGTGGAGTTGGCGTTGCTAGTTGAGGCGAAGTGATCCAGGGCTGACTGTTCTGTGTTCTGATGGAAGTATGGAGGTCTGCGTGCAGGCTACGTGTGTCGTAGTTGTTTTGTTCTCCATTCGGTGTAGTGTACGTTGTATTGAATCCAGGGTGGTTGAGTTGTCCAGTTCCCAGGTCGCGGCACAAAGCCCTTACAAGATTTTACTCTTGCGTTGAAGTCGGCGGTGTGTTGAAGTTGCCGGTGGATTGAAGTAAGTTCTTTGCGGTATGTCCGGCGGAGAGAGTTGGTTTTCTTGTTGATTTTCCTGATGTCTGTGAGAAGTGATGTCATACGGCCTGTTGTAGTGTTGTGTTGCTCGCGTCCTGCATCTATGGCGACTTGAAGTTGAGTCTTGACAGTAGCTGTGGAGTTGGCTATGGTGGACACGGCGGCGGTGAGTTGAAGTAAGGCCTCTTCCATTTGGTCTAGTCTTTGGTGAAGGTTATGAACGTCGTGGCGGATGTCCTCTGCTTCGTTCCTGGGCAGTGATGCACTTGCAGTGGCGGCGGCGTAGGATGGAGTGGACTGTTGTGCCGGTGAAGATACTGTGTTGGTTGGTGCTTGACGGCGAAGAGGCTGTGAGTCTGCGGTGGCTGGTGCTGGTTGCGATGTCTGTGCTCTTGGGTAACATGGGCACTGCGCCTGGCCTGTGAAGTGGCCGAAGCCATTACAGGTGGCGCAGTACCGACGTCTTCTGCGTAGGTCGTGGCTGGTGCAATCCTGTGTGAGGTACTGGGCCCCACAATAGTGACACCTAGGAGCAGCGTTGCATGTAGTGACGTCATGGCCAAAACGACAGCATCGGCGGCAGGGCACTTGTCTGGTGGTTCTGGTAGGCTCGACGAGCAGGCGTCGCCCAAGTAGGGTCAGACCCGTCCTCAAGGCGGCTTCACTGTCGGTGGTGTCGGCGAGGACGATTCTAAGAAGGTGTGAAGGTCCTCGAGAGGTGATGATGCGAGTGGTCCTCATTGCTGAGGGCCACTTCTGTCTTGCTACGTGTAGAACATGTCTCTCAGGGATGTCTCGAGGTACTCCTCGTATGATGACACTGGGCCCCTGGAAGGGACCGGTGTGTGCAGGCGGCGAAGGTGAGTTGTCCGGGAGGTGGAAGGTAGTCTGCGGTGACAAAGCCAGCAACTCCGGGATTGGCACTCCCACTGCCTTTCCCGGGGGGCTGACTCTGTCTTGGCGACCGGTTCTCTAGCTGCGGTGTGGTGGTAGTGGCGCTAGGTGCGGCTCCGGACGAAACTACGGCGACTGCGCTGACTGCCTCAGTATTTTCTGGTGTGGCGATGTTTTCAGGTTCCCGGGTTGATGAGGCTCCATTGCCCGGTGAAGACGACGATTTTCGACGGTGCTTCCTTCTTCCCATGCTGTGGCACTGCACGTCTCCTTTTTTTTTTTTTTTTAACCGTGGAAGGGAAAAACCCGTTACAGGCATGCTGAGGCCAACAGTGTGAGAGTCCCTGCGCCCTGAAGGGGGAGGGTTACTCACTAAAAAAACCCCTCCACGTGTTAGTTCGTACAATGCTAATGGTTTCGTGCATCATCGTGCGTTAGTCGGGTCCGGCATAGCACCCCGGTTAGTAATTGAAAGCTTTAAGCTGGCATGAAGTACATGCGAGCGAGTCAGATGTTGCATTTTGGTAATGCCCATGACACCTGGACATGACCAAGAGAGTTACATGCGTTGTTTAGTTGGTGTTAATATGAGACGCAATTATGCTTACTTATGGTTAATGTTGCACAGGCATAGGCCTGTTAGTCGTTATGGTACGTGCTAATGTTAGTGTTAGCGTAACATGGTGTAATTTGTGCAATGCTTACGTCTAGGGTTGCACAGGTATTTCCCTGCCAGTCGTTATAATATCTGCTAATGTTAGAGTTAGTGTAACTGAAGTTATTCGTGCAATATTTGAGCTTATATCTAGCGATGCACAGGTGAAACCTGCAAGTCGTTATGAAATAAGCTAATGTTAGTGTTAGAGTACAAAATATGTTTTTCGTGCAATATTTAGGCTTATGTCTAGTGTTGCACAGGTAAGTACCTGCAAGTCGTTAGAAACAGCTAATGGTCAATGATTTTTACACATGCTTAATATCAATGCTATCGTGCTAGATTTCTACTTTGTCTGCCCGAGACAGGCAGGTCTTGTATCAGCGTTTGTCCTGGTCTCGCCGTGTCGTCGGAGTGTCCTACTCCATCATACGGTGGCCCGCTTTCACTGCGCACGTAGGAGTGGGAGGCCCTAATTCTCCCGGTCCGCATCGGTAGTCGCCGAGGGCTTGTAGGGCTCTGTGGCAGGCTGCGGTCTGAACCAGGGAATAAGGAAGGTTTAGTTCTGTGTTGAGAGGGAACAGTCCTCTGTCAATGATTCATTTAGTCGTGTAGTAGGTTGTTCAAGAATTCCTCTACTTCCGTGTTATTTGGAGTTAGATTTCTGTCGAAAAGCGCTAGCGGTCTAGCGTGTTTATAAATTTCCATAGTATAGTTACCTACGTTCGTTACTAAAGGGTTGTGATGTTTACGCAAGTGTTTATATGTATCGTGTGATAGCTTTTTAATGAATTGCTCTATCGTGTGCATTTTTAGTTCGTCGTGTAATAAGTCCGCTGGTGCAGTGTAGGGCACTTTTGCTACCAGTCGTAGTATTTTGTTTTGTAGCCTTTGAAGGCGCATAATATGTGTTTTTGCGGCATAACCCCAAACCGGAGCAGCGTGAGTATAGGGCAGATAAGCGTCTTATATAATGTTAGTCCCCTGCACATCTACAATAGCAACTACAGTGATTCTGGACAACGCACGAATCCTCGAGAAAACACTGCGGCCAATACCTTCGCGTTGGTACGTTAACGGCCGAAGGACACACTGATTTTACCTGTGCAGGAGTCTCTTCGTGAACAATATTGCTTTAGTTTTTCTTGCGCTTACTTTTATTCTCCATTTAGAACCAGGGCTCAAGCGTATTTGGGGCATTTTGGAGCCGTTAGTGAATAATACGTGGTTGGGTGGACTGTGTTACTAATGCAGTATCGTCTGCACAAATGTATTTGTTCGTTCTTATTAAGTTGGGAATGTCATTAATTCACAAGTTGAATAGTGTTGACCGCAACAAACTTGCTTGTGGGATACTGGCTCTATACCGCGTCCTCTATCTAGCTGCGGAAATGCCGATCGGAGAGGCAATCCCTAGTTAGAGGTATGGCAGTATCAGGGAAAGCGTATTCTTTTACTTTCCTAATTAGTCCTGCGAGCTAAACTTTATCAAAAGCGTATTCGATGTCCAAATAGAGGGAACCTGTTGATTTATTCGTGTTGTAGCCATTGGTTATCTGCTTAGTCATTCGCAAAAGTTGAAGTGTGGTTGAGTATTGTGCTCTGAACCCAAACTGTTCGGGTATCAGTATGTTGTGTTTGTTGATTCTTTTGAGTATTCCTTTTTCTAGCACTTTACTTATGCTGTTTAGTAGGCTAATTGACCTATAATTGATAGGTAGTGCCAGATTAGGTGTCAGTCTTTTGCAGTTTATCTGTGTTTGGCCTACATTTTCGGCTTCATCTTCGACTTCTCGTGTGATGTCATTCTGCCCGGCTACCGGGTTGGGTGAGAACACATTTTCTAGAGTGACCGCAAAAGCTTCGGCCTTTGTCTGGGGTGTTTCGGCTATTGTATTGTTATGTTGAAGGGGAGGGATATTCGTGCGCTTTCGCGTAGGGCATTTGGATATTCGCTATGTTGCACTTTGTTGGGGATTTAGGTTTTCCAATGTGCCGTTCCATTAATTTTGAATGAAGGTTCTATAGCTATTTTCACGTCATGAAGGCACAACAGGCTCTTATGGACCATGTTATTCTTATGGAAGAATCAGGTGCGCCGTTGCCAAATTTGCGTGTTTTCAAATGTAACTAAGATAAAGTATGAACATGCATTTCGGTGTAAAATGTGTCGAAGAATACTATGGTATGCACGATAAACCTTCTATGCAATTGTACATTTTTCAAAAATAACAATTTAAATTTTGTTGAAAGCAGATTTTTTCACATCTTTCTCGTTCCGCACGTTTAAACATGGCTTTAAACCGAAATAATTGCAATGAAAAAATCTGGATTATTCGCTTGCTTTTGTAGGCCACGTTAGTATTTGGATTGTATCAATATGTCTAAACATATTTTTTTTTTTTAAAAATAAAGTTTAAAACAGTGTTAAGATTCTTTGTTTATGCAGTGGAAAATGTCGTCGCTGAGTAATTCTCGTTCTGTAGATCCACGTAAAAACTTCCAGTTACAAAGTTGTCAAGGAAATAACGAAATTATTTTTTACATAAATATAGAACATCTCCAGTAACAAGCCATCCATAAATAACCATTTAAAGGCAAATGTTTTTAGCGCGCCAAGCACACGGCCAAAAACACCCGCTTCTCCTGTAGTAATAGTAGTACTTAATAGTAGTAATAGTACCTAGTACGTAATAGTAGTACTTAATAGTAGTAGCAGTAGTACTTAATAGTAGTAATAGTACCTAGTACGTAATAGTAGTACTTAATAGTAGTAATAGTACCAAGTACTTAATAGTAGTAATAGTACCTAGTACTTAATAGTAACAAATAATAAACCTGGTTGTGTGCAAACGCGTTAACCACATTGGCGCAACATACGTGGCAACACCGCGCTGATTCTCCATAAGAGCCATTGTGCCCTCTTAACGTGAAAACTCCGATAGCCCTTTCATTAACTAAATCCCCGGCTTTGTAGTACTCAGTTCGGTGGAGTACGTTTCTCTTTTTCTGCCATTTACGTCTGGCTTTGTTTCGAGCTGCTTGTAGTATTTTTACGTTCTGGGGAAATACAGCATTACTAACGTGCTGTTGCCTTAAGGGTACGCAGGCTGTGGTGGCTATCTTTATTGTCGTTTCTAGTTTACTGCCTCGTCCTACTCTGCTGCGGAGATAACTTGCAGCTCTGGCAGGTAGTGGTATACTGTGTCTCTGAATGTTTCCCAGTCTACTTGGTTATAGTTAAAAGTAGCTGGTTTGAATGCGATAGGAGCATTGATTGAAATCAACACGAGCAAGTGGTCCGATGTGAGCTCATGTAGGTCCTCAAAGTCGGTGTTAAACAGTATATTATTTAGCAGGACAATCTCTAGGACGTCCGGTGTGTGCGGAGTGAGCGTCGGTTCAGCCGGGCCTGCGATTAGAAATTTGGTGTTTATAAAGTTCCCTTGTGGATAAGGATTCACGCAGTTCCAGAGGTAGTGCTTAGTTATAATCTCCTGCAGCAAGTACTCTGGGTCCTAGGTTCATGATTTTGCTTACATCGCCTGTGTGTACATCCCCCGGGGGATTTTACACTTTAGCGGCTATAAGTATATCCATGAGGTGGATGTTGAGCTTCATAGCCGTGATTTCAGCGTAATTTAAGTTTGGGGAGTTAATTCTATAGTGATTGTTTGAATGACAATGGCCGTGCCGCCGCCTCCTCCTCTATGGCCTCGGTCGTCTCTATAGACTTTGTATCGAGGAACGGAAAAACACTGATTTTGTTTGAGATGGGTAAGTAACGTAATTTGTACCAAGTATGTTCGGAGAAAATCTGCAAGTTCTTTTGTTCTTTTCGGAATGCTGTTGCAATTCCATGTGATAATTCTAATTGTGTCGAAATTACCCATGACCATATTGGCGAATGCTGTGTATCAGTTGTGCTATGTGGTGTGCTGTCTGAATCATGTCTATCCCGGGTTGTGTGATGTGGCCACTGAGGAATCGCAGTTCATCGTCCACGAGGTGAAGAGGCACTTTGTGTGCTGGTATACATAGTATTTGATCTAGTGATCTCAGAGCCTCGGAAGGATCCTGCTGGTTGCAGCTTTGGAGCGGCCTTGTAGCTGGGTGAGGCCTAGCTGCCTGGTAGGGGCCTGCGTGGGAGGAAGGAGCTTGTCGGTGTTGAGGGTGTCACTCGCTTCCAATTGGCCAGGGCCCCGGAGCGACCCGAGGTTGCCCAACCATGGAGGGTTCCTCTATTCGAGCTGGAAGCGAACGGTCTTTACTATTTCTTGTGAACCTCTACTACTGCAACTGCGGCACCACCACTTCTTGCTGCTGTGACGGGGCTAGAGTTGGGATTACCAATGCACCAGCAGAAGTAGCTGGTCTATAAACCACTGCTGATCATTTTGCTGCTGCTGCGTTTGTTGCTGCTCTTCCTTCATGAGAGGCAGTTCTCTTAGATCGACTGAAATAGAAACATCAGCAAAAGTTTAACTTGTTATTTTCATTCTATATTAGTCCATATCATTACAAACTCATGAACCACTTTCTCTAGTAGCTTCAATTGTTAATTACTTCTGAGTTTCCTGTATTTCACCCACTATTTAACTTTTGTGACACTAAAATTGTTTCTGATATTGATGCCAATCTTTCTCTTGGAGAAAGCATCCAATGTAGGATGCTCATTTGTCTGGCGTGGTCATTGTTAAGGAGCTGAGATGTAACAGTGTTGGGAAGATTAACAATAAAAGGAGCAGCAGCAGCCGCCTTAGGAACAGCAACAGTTTCAAGATGAGCATCAGCTTTAAAAGCAGCAACTGCTGTACCCAAAACATTTGTTGCTCTCAAGGCCTTTGCCATTTCTAGGGCTACAAATGCAGCACCACCATATCTTGCTTTACTGCTGTGGTTGGGGTCTGGGATTGGAATTGAGGTTGAGGATTGCAAATACAACACCACCATTTCTTGCTGCTACTCAAGCAGCTAGTCAATGAACCACTGCTGATTATTTTACTGCTACTGCTGCACCTGCATCAACTGCGACTACGCTTCTTTTAGGAGCAGGAGATCTCTTCAATCAGCTTAAACGGTATTATCAACACAAGTTTAATTTGTCATACCCAATACATATTACACTGTACTATCAAACTCGTGAATCACCTTGTTCTAGAAACGTCAGTTGTTACTTAATTCTGAAGGACCTGTATTTTACCCACTATTTAACTTTTGTGACACTATTAAATTGTTTGTGATATTGCAGCAACTGCTGTTTTCAAAGTGGTTGCCACTCTCAAGTCTGTTGCCATTTCTAGGGCTGCAACTGCAGCACCACTGTTTCTTGCTGCTGCTGCTGCTGCTGCTGCTGCTGCTGTGGTTGGGGTTAGCTTCGGGGATGGGGTTGGGATTGGGGTTATGATTGAGATTGAGGTTGAGGACTGCAGATAGAACACCATTTCTTGCTGCTGCCTCAGCAGCTGGTTAATGAATCACTTGTGACAACTGCTGCTACACTTCCTTTAGCAGCAGGAGCTCTCTTCAATCAGCAGAAACGGTATTACCAGCACTAGTTTAACTTGTCACACTCACATAGTACACTCTTCGATCTAACTCATGAGTCGCCCTGTTCTAGAAGTTTGGATTGTTAAATTCTTCTGAGGAAGCTGTAGTTTACACACCATTTAACTTTTGTGAAACTATGAAATTGTTTGCGACATTGATGCCATTCTTCCACTTGGAGAAAACTTCCAACGTAGGATGCTGATTTGCGTGTCGTCATAGAAATTATTTCTTAATTTTCTGGTAGGTACAAGGGGAATATGGGAATACAGTAGGCTTTGAGTGATTCTAAAGCTTTGAAATTTCATTGCCTTTGCATGGCCAAAAAATAGTGGGTAGTGTCCTTCCGTTTGAGAAGTTCAAATACTGCAAAACGTGCACAAATAACATGTCTCTGAAATGTTTCACTGTACAAAAAAATGCACTTGACATAACTTGTGTATTTTAATGAGATCTAAATTTTTTGCACAGTAAGATTTGGTCTATCTCTCACAATTTACCAGTTATACAAGTCATCCAGAGTAAAAAGGACTACATAGACAACATAGACAAAACTTAACTTGGTTTTCTATTTGTAGATAGAAAATTCAAACTATACATTTCATTTGCTATAAAAATAGCTTATACATACAGCAGTTTAGTCAAAGTTATTTAGTTTTTGAGAAAATCAATTCTCAAAAGATTTTACCCCTCCGAAGGAGTGTCGCCTTGCCGTGGCGGAGGGGCTCAGTACCCGATCCAGACGGCCTGCCAAGTGTGTCTTTGTGACCACTGGTAGGCAAGAGGTGAGGGGAAGCTAAGAACATTCCAACGGGTAGATGAGGCTCGTTAGTCTTGGTCGACGACTCATCTAGGAGAAGAGGACTCCGAAATCAAACTCCCCCAGGGGAACCTACCACGGTAGGTCCGGGTTTGGCGCACCCGGGGCCCCGAGCTGTTCACTATCACTTCACCTCCTCCACCTTCATTAACTGTGCCACGTGCAGCCTTTTTTGTTGCATTTTATATCACCCTCTTCCTCTTCTAGGTTTATTCTGATTATTAGTTTGTAAGTTCCTAGATTTATAACTCCTGTCTCACCAGCAGGGATCTTTCCTATCTCCGTGGTCCTGTCCCACGGTTTTCAGCGCGGCCCCCGACTTGTGTGCTCTTCGGAGGTCTCAGGCGCGAAGGTTGTGCGGACCCTTCACACTGCCCCCATGTGTAGCCCTAGGTGCGGAGCCCGTCCACACGTCAAGTACACCCACGTAGCTCCTTGAGGGCACGGCCGGTGTTAATCTCCCGACGGCCGCGTGCCGTCGGGTTAGTATCACCGGCCGGACGTGTTACCGCTGACGGAGCCCCGATGTAATCAACCCGAAGTCCCCTGAATCCACGCTGACTCCGTTGAGGCAGCGTGTGCTAAAGCGGGGAGCCACAGGCGGTTATTCCTGTGGTGGGGGCATAAAACCGGGGTGTCACGTGGTGAACGGTTTACCCATGCGGACAAGCAGTGGAGATCGGAGGGTAGCCCCTCTGAAGTACGCTTTGAGATCAGTCATGGAGGGGTCTCCATGGCGGCACAGACCGTGGAGATTTTGGTGTCTTTTATCCTTTGACCCCCGGATGGCAGGCTGACGCCGACGGTTCCGGATGGGGGTCCAAACCAATCATGTCTCCGCGCAAACCCTCCCTCATTGACAGTTTTTTGGTGCTGACCTTGCAATGTGAAGGTAAGACGATGAAGGACATTAGCCCGTTCTATATCAAAAAGGAAGTCGATAGGATCTGTGGCCCGGTTAAAAACGCAACCAGACTTAGAGATGGCACGTTATTGATCGAGGTGATGAATGGAGATCAGTCGCAGAAGCTGTTGAAGGCGAGTTTGTTGGGCTCCTACCCTATCCGGGTAGCCCCACATAAGACCCTCAACTCGTGTAGAGGAGTAGTAACCACTTCCAGCCTCGACGATCTCTCCAACGAAGAAATTGTCACCTGCCTCTCTGATCAGCGAGTCTGCCAAGCATACCGATTAACTCGGAAACAGGATGGGAAAGAGTGTGCCTTACGTACAGTATTCCTTACGTTTAAGGGCACTCAGCTACCAGAATACATCTACTGTGGCTACGAGCGTGCTGCAGTACGACCGTATGTCCCGAATCCCATGCGCTGTTTTCAGTGTCAGAGATTCGGGCATACTAGGACCTCGTGTAACCATCCTGCAGCTTGTGAACGTTGCGGCTTACCAGCACACGAAGACACGGCTTGCACTCGAGACCCATGCTGTGTGAACTGTGGGGGTAACCATCCATCTAGCTCACGTCAGTGTCCTAAGTTCTTGGACGAAAAGAGTATTCAGGAGTTGCGGGTAAAGGAGCGCCTGACATTTATAGAAGCGCGTCGGCGTTTCGAACAACTGAAGCCTGCCACCACCTTAGCTTATTCGTCGGCAGCTCGGCGCCCTCCTGTTGCTACTGTCGGCTTGCAACATGTCACCGTTGCAAATGCCTCGACACAGACTGACCTTCCAGAGAGCACCCCAACAGTTAGTCGAAAAAGTGCAGTGTCTAAAACATCTTCCGCCGTGCAGACCACAGTTTCCAAGCCGTTAGGAAGCGGTAAGGATCCTATCGATGGAAGTCGTTCGCGACATAAAGTTCGCGCAAGTAGTCTCACGTCCTCTCAGAGATCCCGCTCTCGCTCTGCGAGTCGTAGGGGATCCTCTGCCTCGCACACCTCCGAGGAATCGCCAGAGGACGGCGACTTCCACATAGTTGGACCTAAGTCAGCCAAGGTGAAAAAGAAGAAAAAGATGAAGACTAGCCATTAATCCTTTTTCACTATGGAAATAATCCAGTGGAATGTTAATGGGTTCCGGGCACGTGTTCCGGACATACAGCATCTAATTTCTCAACGCTGTCCATCTATCGTCTGTCTACAGGAAACCCATCTGCAACCTCATCACGCATTCTATCTTCGTGGATTTGTGGCCTTTAGACATGATTCTGCAGCTGATCGACGGGCAAGCGGTGGTGTTGCTATACTGGTGGCGAATACCATCCCTGCCACCAGCATACCACTAAACACGCCGCTCCAAGCTGTAGCGGTACGTGTACAGCTGCAGAGCCTTTCTTTCTCTATCTGTAATGTCTACCTGCCACCGGTCAGTGTCGTACACGAGAACGAACTTCGGGCTCTCTTGGCACAGATTCCGCCACCGTTTCTTCTTCTAGGCGATCTGAATGCCAAAAACACCTTGTGGGGCTCCGACACTGACGATGCTCGTGGTTGCCTTGTAGCAGACGTTTGTGATATGTCCGGCCTACTTCTATTAAACACTGGTGCCCCTACCTTTTTATCATCTGCCTACGGTACCTACTCCGCTTTAGACGTGAGCTTCTGTAGCCCGTCACTGGTGCCACTCCTTGATTGGTCGGTGCTCAGCGACCTCTTTGGCAGTGATCATTTTCCCATTAGCATTCACATATCTATTCTCCATCCTGTGCCAACACGATATCCTCACTGGATTATTTCCAAGGCTGACTGGGGGAAATTTCGTTCCCTCATTCACCTTCACAACGATGTCTTCCCCACCATCGATGAACTGGTGGAATATTTTACTTGTTCTGTCCTGCTCGCAGCGAATTCCAGCATTCCTCGTGGTTCTACTACACCTCGTCACGTTCCTGTGCCTTGGTGGTCCGAGGAATGCAGTTTGGCTATTAAAGCAAGGAAGCGTGCTCTGCGTGTCTTCAGTTCACATCCTACGGAGGAGAACTTGATAGCTTTTAAGCGTTCTCGTGCCAGGGCTCGATTTGTCCTCCGCTGTGCAAAACGCACATCGTGGGA
Organism: Tenodera sinensis; assembly: GCA_030765045.1. Lineage (NCBI taxonomy): Eukaryota > Metazoa > Arthropoda > Insecta > Mantodea > Mantidae > Tenodera > Tenodera sinensis. The sequence continues at coordinate 42,517,485 of CM060970.1, forward strand.
AACTTTTGTCTCTTCTCTGTCCCGTCGCACTCCGGCACAGAGGGTGTGGACTGCTGTTCGCCGCATGTATGGCAAGTGTCGCCGGACTATCATTCCCGGCCTTGCCATAAGCGGATCGCATTACACCAGCGAACAGGATATCGCCGACGCCCTTGCTACTTCGTTTGCTGCTACTAGCCAAACGAATAGTTACGACAGAGCTTTTATACCTCTCAAGGAATCTGCCGAGCGGATAGTGCTTCCTTTTAGTAGTGACTGTACTGAACCGTACAACGCACCCTTTACCGTAGCGGAGTTAGAGCACTCTTTGTCACTTGCTAAAGATTCCTCTCCTGGTCCAGATGACATCCATCGACAAATGCTGCTTCACCTTCCACCTTCGGCTTCGTCTTTCCTGCTTGGAATTTATAACCGTATCTGGCACGAGCAGGTCTTTCCGTCCTCCTGGCGAGTGGGTATTGTCATCCCTATCCCTCGACCTGGAAAAGATAGGACACTTCCCTCTAGTTACCGCCCTATTTGCCTAACGAGTGTCGTTTGTAAGACCTTCGAACGGATGATTAACACTCGTTTAGTGTGGTGGCTAGAGACGCATAACCTGCTCACCAACATTCAGTGCGGTTTTCGTCGCCATCGCTCTAGCGTCGACCATCTGACACGCTTAGAGGCTTACATCCAGAATGCCTTTCTGCTGAAGCAGCATGTCGTGGGTGTCTTCTTTGATTTAGAGAAGGCCTACGACACCACCTGGCGCTATGGAATCCTTCGTGCTCTGCACGGTTACGGTTTACGCGGTCACTTAGCGCTGTTCATTTTAAACTTTTTACGACTTCGAAAATTTCGTGTCCGCATTGGTAATACCCTGTCACAGGAAAAGATTCAGGAGAATGGTGTGCCTCAGGGGTCCATCCTGAGTGTCACGCTCTTCGCCGCAGCAATCAACGGAATCGCTGATGTTGTTCGTAGCGGAATCCCGATGTCACTGTATGTTGACGACTTTGCAATTTACTATCGCTCTTATAATCTCGAGCACATTGAGCGTCAACTGCAGCTGACCATAACATCAATCGCAGACTGGGCCCTTCGCTCCGGCTTTCAGTTCTCACCTACGAAAACTCAGTGTATCCACTTCCATCGAGTTCGCGGCGTACACCCTCCTCCTGATTTTTATTTGCGCGGCACACGTCTACCGTTTGTCCCGCACCTCAAGTTCCTTGGCCTGCACTTCGACAGTAAGCTGACGTGGGAGTACCATATTCGCCAACTACGTGCTTCCTGCGATCGCTCACTTCGAGTACTCCGCCTTTTATCCGGAGTTTCTTGGGGCGGTGATCGTACAGTTATGTTACGATTGTATCGATCACTGGTGCGGTCAAAAATAGACTACGGTAGTTTTATCTATGGCGCGGCGTCCGCCTCTAAACTCCGTCTTTTAGATACTGTACACCATGCTGGCATCCGTCTGGCTACTGGAGCTTTCCGCACTAGCCGTGTAGAGTGTCTGTATGCTGACTCTGGCGAACCTCCACTTTCTATTCGGCGCTCGTTTTTATTGTGTTCTTACGTGGCCCGTTTGGCAGCCCACCCCGGCCACCCGTCTTTTAATCCTGTATTGCGCCCGGAACTCGTTCACCGTTATCTTCGGAATAGCACGATCTCTCGCCCAAGCGGTATTCGATTTCGCGAGCTGCTTAACGCACACGCTCTGCGCATGCCTGCCGTCGAAAGGCATTCTCTTGGCCGCTGTCCTCCATGGCAATTACAGCGTGCCCAGTTCGACCTGGAGCTTTCGACGAATGCTAAGTTAGCTACCCCTCCATCGGTGTATCGTCAACTTTTCACCGAGATCCTGGGACGTTACCGGAATTACACTCCGGTATTTACCGATGGTTCCCAGGTGGATGGGGCTACAGGGTGTAGCTTTGTGCATAACGGTGAGACTCACAAGTACCGTCTTCCAGACTTGAGTTCCGTTTTTACCGCCGAGCTGTTTGCAATCTTATATTTCGTCCTTTTTATCTCCAGTTCCGTACCTGGAAGTTTTATCGTCTGCTGCGACTCCTTGAGCGCGCTGCAGGCATTGCAACAGTTTGTTGGCACGTCAGCGCTAGTTGTGAAAATACAGACACTTGTTTCGCAGTTGCTCTTGCGTGGATACCAGATTGTTTTTACCTGGACCCCAGGCCACGTAGGCATTCCCGGCAATGAAGCGGCGGATGAGGCTGCTAAGTCTGCCTGCCGTTTGCCGGAGATTTTAACACGCAGTCTGCCTTACACGGATGCACAACGGTACTTCCGACGTCATATTTTATCAGTCTGGCAGCAATCGTGGGAAGCGTTGGATGTCACTGGCACGCAATTGCGGACAATCAAGGACACCGTGCAACCTTGGCTGACATCTTCAAGGGACACCAGGCGGGCAGAAGTCATCTTGGCCCGCCTGCGAATAGGTCACACACGTATCACACATGGACATTATCTGCGTGGTGAGCCGGCGCCGGTATGTTCCACCTGTGGCGTTCAGCTCTCTGTGGCCCATGTCCTAGTCGATTGTCCGCGTTACAATCGTGAGCGCCAGCTGTTTGGCCTGGGTCCTACTCTGAGGTCAATCTTAGGCGACGACCCGGTAGCTGTTAATTCAGTGCTGCGGTTCGTCGGCAGTATTGACTTTGGTAAGCAGGTTTAATCTATTTTATTTCTTGATTTTATTTTTTACCTTTTATCTGCTTACCTATTAAGATCAATGTTCACGTTTTAGGTGTTTTTAGATGAATTTACCAGTTTTAACTGTTTTTAGCTTACCAGTTAGATAAGTTTTACATTTTATCTATTTTAGCTACTAAGATGTTTTAAATATATAGTTAAGAGTGTTAAGTGGTGGTGAGCTTTTACTGTTTTTATCCTTTTGACTTGGGGCTCTAATGACCTAGCTGTCGACGGGCCCTTAAACCCTACTCACTCACTCACTCACTCAAAAGATTTTACATGTAAAGGTAGTTCAGGGTGGAAGAGTTTTCAAGATCTTTGTGTGGCATCCTTAAAAGATTTAAACTTAAATGCCAACTTTGGTTCTTAACTGATTTTGTTTCTGAGTTATGCTGTTCACAAACACACCCATGTACCCTTTTTTGAATGTTTTTATTGGATTCAGGGGGACTCAAAACATATCTGTGTTGAAATTTTGGCATTAAAATTTTGGGTCAGATATAATTCTCCTAGTTACTATACATAGTAGAGAAAATAAAAAGAAATTTTACTGGATTTATTGATTTAAGACTTGGGTATTATTTACAAAAGCATTTACGATACTGTTGAATTGCATGTACTTTTTATGTGGAGTTAATATCAGATTACTGAACAAGTCTGTAATTTGGCATGGAGAAAGTTTAAAATGGGTAAATAACTAACGGTCATTGTAACAGATGTGTGAATGTTTAAGAAACATCAGTGTTAAAATAACGGTTTTATATATTCACCATTTTGCTAATTACAACCATTGCATAAGCTGAGCTACAACTAATAAATAAATATTGCACACTGTTTAAATGTCACATATCAAATTGTATGTTGTATAGAGGTTGTGTTATCAGCCATTTATACAATCTGTTTAGAGAATAGATTATTAATGGAAGTTTTATGCCTACTACCTTGCAATACTTTGAGGTCTTCTGTGATATGGCATATTGACTTTGTTTCTGTTACATGTTTTATGGTTACGCAAATACCCCGTCACATCATAGATATCCAAATTCTTTATTTGTACCAACACATTATAAATATATAAATTAACAGCATTTGGAATTTCTAATTCCACAAATAAAGTACTAGAGAGTTTGAGATTTGAAGATATAAATGACTTTTTTGGAATCATTAATACTTGTTCTTCTTGGACGACTGCTGCACAGTACTATTCCCTTTATAAATAGAGATTGAAAGAATGAAAAATAAGCTATTTGAAGCAAATCTTTGGTTCTCATTCTTTTAGGTTAGCTAAGACGAAAACCATACATAATGCCCCATGGGGGCAGGCTTTAAAAAATGGGGGAAAGGATTTGGACTTGTATTAGCTGGTGTTCAATTAAATGTTAGACAGGAAATACTTTTAAATATACATGTATTGTAGTGAATAAGCAGATTACAAAAATGGCAAAATAGTTCACTGTACAAAAATAATCTGGGACCTGTTCACATTACCTTGGTCTCATTTGACCAAAAACATAAAACAAACTGAAAACATGAGTTATATTCTTCATGAATATCAAAAGAAAACCATTCTTTGGTTAAGCACATTAACTTTGACAAAAACTCACATATGAACACTGACTGACTGTTGTATACACATTTCCATTACGAAAACACGCAATACCCATTGACTAATAATTAAGAATAGCTCGTCCGCTCATATACATTAAATCCCTGAAAACCGCTGATACTTGACTTTGCAAAACTCGTACTAATGCAAACAACTGCATTCCATTAAGTAACCAGTTTGCAGTCAATCGTGTCAGCCAAACTAATGGATCGAGCCAAATTTCTTAGCACAAAATTTTTACTATGCACTCACGCCTTACCACTGAATTTACAGAGAAATGCTGTTTAATCTAGCAAACGGCCAAAAACCCATGGCATTCATCCCACTAAACAAAGCATTCTGTGAGTAAAATCATAATAAACAAAATGTTAAGTTGTGTCATTTAAGTTGTGTCTCACCAACAAGTATTGTATACTGTATTCATATAGCGATACTGACGCTGTCCTCCCTGTGTAGCCAGCTCTGGAGTCGCGATGATGCACGGAGACTTTGCATAGATCGAATGCCCTCTTGACTGACTCTCCCACTGGGTTTACTCTCGAGTTATATCAGTAAGGATGTCTCATGGATATAAAATTCTTAAAGTGGCAGTATCTAAACTGAGTTTACTCTTCTTGATGTGTCTCAGTAAGGATATATCTTGTGGATATACGCATGTTTATCCAGAAGTTCTTATTTAATTATATTTAGTTCAGTTTTGGAAACCTGTTAAAATATTGGATTCGACTGAGGAATTGCTTACGGCTCCAACACCCTGGTGTTGGCAGCCTGTTGAATGTTTATCACAACTAACACAGAGAAATCGAAATAAGAGTTTGTAAGAATGCAAGTTTGCAAGAGTAGAGAAGGTCATGTGAGTACAATGCATCAGATTTTTTTTATTTGGGTGTTTGGATTGCAGTGTCAGTTTTGGTACCCCTTCCCTATAGTTTCTCTTCAACTGCAGTATACCGTGGCCATGCTTGAATATGCTCACTCTTTTACTGTTGGTTTGTATTAAAATTTGCAACTGAACATTTGTTGTTGTTGTTGCTTTTGCTGAGTAAAAACTTTGAATTCAGAAACATGAATATTTTGTTTATTCCTTTTAATTCTTTTTATTTATGTTTGAAAGGGTTAAGCAATATTAAGTTTCATTTTGAATGCAATTAGTATTTGTACATGCAAGGTTAGTCGCATGCTTTTTATTTCATTTTTGTGAACTATCCAATATTTCTTATTTTATCATTTATGAATATTAATTTTTAAGAATAGAACCAAAAAATATGATTACTAGAATTTCTTATATGCATATATAGCAAATTTTCACATTTTGAATGACTAGCTCATAGCCTGATAATCAATGTCTTTCTGATGATTACGCCTTCCAGTCAGTGTTGTCAACAAATTCTGTTGATTTGTATTAAAATTTGCAACTAAACATATGTTGTTGTTGTTGCTGCTGCTGCTGCTGCTGAGTAAAAACTTTGAATTCAGAAAAATGAATATTTTGTTTATTCCTTTTAATTATTTTTATTTAAGTTTGCAAGGGTTAAGCAATATTAAGTTTCATTTTGAATGCAATTAGTATTTGTACATGCAAGGTTAGTGGCATGCTTTTTATTTCATTTTTGTAAACTATCCAATATTTCTTATTTTATCATTTATGAATATTAATTTTTAAGAATAGAACCAAAAAATACGATTGCTATATATGCATATGAGAAATTCTAGCAAATTTTCAGATTTTGAATGACTAGCTCATAGCCTGATAATCAATGTCTTTCTGATGATTACGCCTTCCAGTCAGTGTTGTCAACAAATTCTGTTGGTTTGTATTAAAATTTGCAACTAAACATATGTTGTTGCTGCTGCTGCTGCTGCTGCTGCTGAGTAAAAACTTTGAATTCAGAAAAATGAATATTTTGTTTATTCCTTTTAATTCTTTTTATTTATGTTTGCAAGGGTTAAGCAATATTAAGTTTCATTTTGAATGCAATTAGTATTTGTACATGCAAGGTTAGTGGCTTGCTTTTTATTTCATTTTTGTAAACTATCCAATATTTCTTATTTTATCATTTATGAATATTAATTTTTAAGAATAGAACCAAAAAATATGATTGCTATATATGCATATGAGAAATTCTAGTAAATTTTTAGATTTTGAATGACTAGCTCATAGCCTGATAATCAATGTCCTTCTGATGATTACGCCTTCCAGTCAGTGTTGTCAACAAATTCTGTTGGTTTGTATTAAAATTTGCAACTAAACATATGTTGTTGCTGCTGCTGCTGCTGAGTAAAAACTTTGAATTCAGAAAAATGAATATTTTGTTTATTCCTTTTAATTCTTTTTATTTATGTTTGCAAGGGTTAAGCAATATTAAGTTTCATTTTGAATGCAATTAGTATTTGTACATGCAAGGTTAGTCGCATGCTTTTTATTTCATTTTTGTGAACTATGCAATATTTCTTATTTTATCATTTATGAATATTAATTTTTAAGAATAGAACCAAAAAATATCATTACTAGAATTTCTTATATGCATATATAGCAAATTTTCACATTTTGAATGACTAGCTCATAGCCTGATAATCAATGTCTTTCTGATGATTACGCCTTCCAGTCAGTGTTGTCAACAAATTCTGTTGGTTTGTATTAAAATTTGCAACTAAACATATGTTGTTGTTGTTGCTGCTGCTGAGTAAAAACTTTGAATTCAGAAAAATGAATATTTTGTTCATTCCTTTTAATTCTTTTTATTTATGTTTGCAAGGGTTAAGCAATATTAAGCTTTTTTTTTAATACAATTAGTATTTGTACATGCAAGGTTAGTCCCATGCTTTTTATTTCATTTTTTTGAACTATCCAATATTTCTTATTTTATCATTTATGAATATTAATTTTTAAGAATGCTGCTGCTGAGTAAAAACTTTGAATTCAGAAAAATGAATATTTTGTTTATTCCTTTTCATTCTTTTTATTTATGTTTGCAAGGGTTAAGCAATATTAAGTTTTTTTTAATACAATTAGTATTAGTATTAGTATTAGTATATTATTATTTCATTTTTGTGAACTATCCAATATTTATAATTTAATCATTTATGACCATTAATTTTTAATTGTAATTGTAATAATAAAGAATATTTTAGCTACATTGTTGTAGTTCCTGTGCAATTTTTTAATTGAAATCTCTCCTACTCCCACCAGTAGTTGGTTCACAACTACTGATAACACTAATAAGCAGAACAAGCGACTTGAAGTACATACATTGAAATGGGAGTGTTCACAATCAAGACAGCTTTCCCAAACACTGGCAACAGGAAAGAAGACTTGGCCAGGTTTAATTTTTGCTTCCTGTTTTGTTTCCTTGTTAGATTCATATTGTGCATATTAGACTTTTCACTGTAGAAATTATTCATGACAGCGGTCAGGAAACAGTCACAAGAACTTTCTCTCATTGCAAGCTAGAAAAAATGTCATTGGTCAGTTAGAAACAACTGAATTCTCGATGCACAATGACTACATTTCCTAGTATATTGTTCTCGTTGCTGGGCTGAGTGCTGCCTTGCTTCCTGTTGCCATTGTCATTACAGTTCCCATTGTTGGGTAGTTGTGAATCAGCCTTAACCTATTGTGACTTTGGTGGGTGTAAAGTAAAGAAGACAGATGTAGTCGAGATAAAGAAACACTTTTATTTCCGTAAACAGTAACTTTGTACACTCGTTGCAACAGCAAGAAAATCTTTACCAATTTACCAACAGCACGGCTCCGAATTAGTAACATAAAAGCTGTCCCTTCTCACACTTTACCGCTATTTATATCTCCCAGGCACTATTCTGGAAACTTCAGGAGAGTTCAGTTATTATTGCGGTGAAAGACACAGCAGAAATTCCAGAAGTCTCTATCCCTTTCTCTCTTTCGGCAAGTGCCCCAACAATGCGGCCATTCTCTGTCTCTTCCCTTCGGCTCCTTTGCGGTAGTGCCGACAATAGTGCGATGGGCAACACTATTTAATCTGTCTGTGAAATTTATAAGGGAACTGTTCTGGTACACATTGAAAACTAACTTCAAGCTTTCCATAGGGATAGAAAATCACGACGACATAAAATGGCTGTAAATACTAGAAGACTTATTTAGTGCTATTGAATGAAAAACTGAAGCTGTTAACAATGAAGAAACATGAATTTTAAATAAACTTATTATTTAGAGACTAAAGCTGGCACTTTTTGGAAAATTGCAAGTTCTTGAAACATTACACAAATATTTGAACTTGCAGCAATTTCCTAAGGTGAGTGAAGCTTCCTCTCTAAATTGTTAGGTATTTAAGCTACCTGGTCCTACATTACTTTAGGCTCTACTACCACTATTACATTGTGCCCTTAAGTTGTGCTACCTCAGGTGTTGTTCAGGTTATGTATATACATATATAGTGTTGGTGGATCTGTAAGAACAGTTTGTTTTCAGAGATATAGAGAAATGAGTTCACATTGAAGGTCACCAATTTCTATATCTGTTGTGATATCTGGCCAATCTATGAATGCACTGTATCTCCAACTACTATCTGCTGTATGGCTACTTTCCCAACAGCTGGAAGAATGCCAATGTAATTGTTTCCCAAACCCGGAAAAGATCAATCTGATCCGAACAAGTACAGGCCTATTAGTGTACTATAAACCTACCAGTGAAATTGCAAAAAAGTGACACTAAAGCAGACAACACAATAAGGGAAGAGAGGGAGGGTGGCAGCTGTTCTCACAACACATTACAGAATAAGTCAAAGCTGTGTATTCATCCTCCTTGCATCTTTGTTTGGGCATACAAATACACAGCACATTGTGATAGTGAAATTGAGCCCCATTTGTGCAGATACTTTGTCATTTAGTTCTAGATTGACGTGTTTTCTTTTCCTTTCTCTTACACCCTTTCAAGCATCAGGTTTACTCAGCCAGTCATGATACATTTCCTATATTTTGTCATATCCCTAGCTAATTGTCTTTCCTTTCTTATTCACCATTTTCTCCACATAATCATTCAATTCTATACTTGGTCATCCTCTCCCTCTTCTTCCTTCCCCCCTTCCCCCTACCTCTTCTGGTTTCCTGCTCTCATCCCTCCTATTTATTTGTCCAAAACATCTTAAAACCTTTCTCTACCCTTTTTATTACTGGTTCTTGGCCAAGGATATTCCTTATTTCACAGTTTCTCCTTTTGTCCCTTCTGTTTTTCCCTATATAGTTCTGAAAATACTTCAGCTCTGTACTTGTAATTCTACATTTGTGTGTCAACCATGTCCAGTTTCCTGAGCTGTATAGAAGTGCTGAGAGATTAACTGTTATATATTGGCATTTTTGTATCATTGTTAATATCCTTTTTTTCCTATTTGTTTTGTATTTCGTATTACCAATTTATTTAAATCAAGCTTCAAAGCTTAACAACTTAGTCATAGAGCATAAACCAAATTCCTATCAGTTAATGTAGACTTGGATCCCCTCTTCACATGATCAAACGTTGAAATACAGAAACTGACCCTAGAAGATTGTTGAATCGCTTATTTCTGTGGATTTCAATTCCTCAACACTTTGTAAAGTGTGTCCTAAATGACAATAAAATTATAATGTTGAAAATGTGATAGTGTCAGTAATACATTTTTTGTCCTGCAGACATTATGTACAGCATACATACCTACTAGATTAAAGGAGATGAGTAATAATTATATACCTTAAGAAACATAGTAATATAACAATCTTGCCATAGTAAAATATAACCATCTTCCCATTCTTGATACACTGTGCACGTAGGCATTCTGAACATCCATTCCATACAGTTTACTAGTTCGAATTGCACTGGGTAGCCTACTGGTATGGTGGGAGGTGGCTCCTAAGAGACAGTTAATGATACACCTGCTATATACTAGTTTGAACTGCACTGTGTAGCCTACTGGTATGCAGGGAGGTGACTCCTGGGACACAGTGATACACCTACTGTATAGTAGTTTGAACTGAACTATGTGTAGCCTACTGGTATGGAGGGAGGTGACTCCTGGGACACAGTGATACACCTACTGTATAGTAGTTTGAACTGCACTATGTGTAGCCTACTGGTATGGAGGGAGGTGACTCCTAGGACACAGTGATACACCTACTGTATAGTAGTTTGAACTGCACTATGTGTAGTCTACTGGTATGGAGGGAGGTGACTCCTGGGACACAGTGATACACCTACTGTATAGTAGTTTGAACTGCACTATGTGTAGCCTACTGGTATGTAGGGAGGTGACCCCTAGGACACAGTGATACACCTACTGTATAGTAGTTTGAACTGTACTATGTGTAGCCTACTGGTATGGAGGGAGGTGACTCCTAGGACACAGTGATACACCTACTGTATAGTAGTTTGAACTGTTGGTTATTCTGTAATCGTTTATACAACTTTTGTGTTTTGTTTTTGTAGCTTAGCAGCTCTGTTTATTCTTCTGATAGCTTGCCCATGTAACGGCGAAAGTGTTAAATTAAATATCCAGTTATCTTAATTGTGTCGTATCTTTTATACATATTAAAGCTTCCAGTCCGAGAGAATACAAACAACAGGTTATGGGCCCAGGCATATAAGTATAAAGTGCAATACGCGAAGCGGTTTATTTTCAGTTTCGTTACATAGGGTTTAAGTAACAAAATGGCTGACTTTCGAAGTGACATCGTAAAGTTGAATAATCATAATTATTCAAACTGGAAATATAAAGTACAACTGCTTTTAATGAAAGATAACTTGTTTAAGAAGGTAATTGAATCTGAAAGACCGATAGATACAGGTTCAAACGAAAGGTTAATCGCCGATTGGGATACCGCTGATAGCAAAGCACAAGCCTACATCGGACTTACGGTGGAAGATGACCAACTTGTCCACATCAGGGGTAAGCCCACAGCAAAGAAAATGTGGAATGCTCTTAAGGAATATCATGTTAAAAGTACGTTAACGAATAAAGTTCATTTAATGAGAACAATTTGTTCTTTGAAACTCGAAGAAGGCGGTAATATTCCACAACATATTACTCGCATGCAAGAATTGTTTTTAAAGCTTCGAGACATAGGTGAAGAATCTTTATCGGATAAATGGAGTGTTGCAATGTTGTTGAGCAGTTTGCCTAGAAATTATGATCCATTAATTACAGCACTGGAAACACGTCCAGAGGATGAACTAACGTTTGCCATAGTACAGCAAAAGGTGATTGCTGAATATGAACGTAAACAATATGCAGAAGGGGCTTCCTGTAATTCTTCAGATAAAATGATGAGGACAGTATCCAGAAAAGATTTTAAAAACACTTCCATGAAATGTTATTTTTGCAAAACGTATGGACACATGAAAAAGGATTGCAAGAAATACTCAAGTTGGAAAGAAAAACCAAATAAAGTGAATGCAGTTGAACATAAAGAGCATATATTTACATTTGACATTCCGTCAAATAGTTGGATTTTAGATTCAGGTGCCACTCGGCATGTAACCAATGACAGAGAGTTTTTCACATCCTTGGATAGATCCTATGTTAATAAAATTCAAGTTGCAAATGGTGAACTAGTTGATGTTATTGGCATCAGGACAGGAAAATTGATGTTTAAGAATAAAAAGGGAGAAGTGACACCAGTTACTGTTACCAATGTGCTTTATGCTCCTAAAGTTGTTGGAAATTTAATTTCTGTTCGACAGCTAAACTTAAGCAATTTTTCTGTTAACTTCAGTAAAGACTATTGTGAAATATGCAAAGATGGAAAACAGATTGGATTTGCTAAGTCCACTGGAAACTTGTACAAATTGTGTGAGCCATACAAAATCCATGCAGTGTTGGAACACAACAGCAATTGTATTCATACATGGCATCGGAAAATGGGACATCGTGACCCAGAGGCCATAAGGAAAATGCATGCTGAGGGTCTCTTAGATGATTTGAAGATAGTTTATTGCGGTATCCAAATGTTATGTGATACGTGCATGAAAGGAAAGCTGACCAGATTACCATTCCCAAAACAATCTTCAAGCGAGTCTACCAGATCACTTGATTTTATCCATACAGATGTTTGTGGACCAATGCAGACCATGACACCAAGTGGTAAGCGATTTATAGTCACATTTATAGATGATTTTTCAAGGTATACTCATGTATATTTATTGGCAAACAAATCTGAAGTTCCTGATACTTTGAAACATTATGTAGCACTTGTGAAAAACAAGTTTGACAGAAAAGTCAAGATTATTCGATCTGATCGTGGAGGTGAATATCTAAATAAACAATTAAGAACATATTTGGCCAATGAAGGTATCCAGACTCAGTTAACTGCAACTTATTCCCCACAGCAGAATGGCATAGCAGAGAGGAAGAATAGAACTCTGGTAGAAATGGCACGTTGTATGCTGATAGATGCAAGCTTACCAAATCAATTTTGGGGTGAAGCTGTGATGACTGCTAATTTCATACAAAACAGAGTCCTTACTCGAGCAAAGAAATTAACACCATATGAACTGTGGAATAATGAAAAGCCTAAAGTAAAGAATTTACAGATTTTTGGTTCCAAATGTTTTGTTCATGTTCCAACCCAGAAACGCCAGAAATTGGATAACACAGGAACAGAAGCAGTATTTCTTGGATATGATGAAGAATCAAAAGCTTATCGTTGCTACAATTTAGCTTCACAAAAGGTGATAATCAGTCGAGATGTCAAGTTCAGTGTGGAAGCATATCAAGGGAAACGTGATGACTTAAATAGATCTGAAATCGACATAAATGTTGATTCCAAAGTTAAAATATCACATCGAGAAGTAGAAATTCAGGAGGAGAGTGATAAAGAAAATGAATCAGTTAAAGACTCTCAGACTCGAGTTTCTCAGAGATCAACAAAAGGAATTGCTCCGCAGAGACTGATTGAAGAGTGTAATACTACAAGAGAAGTTATTAAAGAACCCAAATCCTACAAAGAAGCAATTTCCAGCAAATTCAAAGAAAGTTGTACTGGTGGTGCCAGTGGAAGTGGTGGTGGCAGTGTCAGTGCCATTGGCAGTGGTAGAAGAACTCATAGTGGCAGTGGCAGTGACAGTGACAAAGCAAGTCATAGAAGCAGTTTATTGGCTAGAGGGTCCTCAGATGTGATGCATGAGTTGGTAGCAGTGAAGAAAATCCTAGTAGAACACATGGAAATCATTACAGAATTCTGTCAGAGAATAACCATATTGGAGGACTGTGTGTCTAACCTCCGAGCACAAGCTGGGGATAAGAGGGTAGAAATGGAGCAGGTGAGTGGCGAGATTGAGTACCTGGAAGAGGAGCAGGGTCAGATGGAGGCATACATTTCAGCATCACAGGAACTCACTCATGCCTATGTGTGACTTGAGTTGCAGCCACTGGAGATGACCAGACCATGGAAAGTGTCAAGAAGCTCTGTGGTTGCAGCATTTCTTGAAAGACATGCACCAAGATGTGAACAGTGCCACAATAATTTACGAGGACAGTCAGAGTTGTTTATCTTTGATTAAGAGAAAAATGTAAGGTTGTGTAAACGAGGAGGAGTGTTGGTTATTCTGTAATCATTTATACAACTTTTGTGTTTTGTTTTTGTAGCTTAGCAACTCTGTTTATTCTTCCGATAGCTTGCCCATGTAATGGCGAAAGTGTTAAATTAAATATCCAGCTATCTTAATTGTGTCGTATCTTTTATAGATATTAAAGCTTCCAGTCCGAGAGAATACAAACAACATAAACTGTACTATGTGTAGCCTACTGGTATGGAGGGAGGCGACACCTAGGACACAGTGATACACCTACTGTATAGTAGTTTGAGCTGCACTATGTGTAGACTACCGGTATGGAGGGAGGTGACTCCTGGGACACTGTGATACACCTACTGTATAGTAGTTTGAACTGTACTATGTGTAGACTACTGGTATGGAGGGAGGTGACTCCTGGGACACTGTGATACACCTACTGTATAGTAGTTTGAACTGTACTATGTCTAGTCTACTGGTATGGAGGGAGGTGACTCCTAGGACACTGTCATACACCTACTGTATAGTAGTTTGAACTGTACTATGTGTAGTCTACTGGTATGGAGGGAGGTGACTCCTAGGAGACAGTGATACAGCTACTGTATAGTAGTTTGAACTGTACTAAGTGTAGCCTACTGGTATGGAGGGAGGTGACTCCTAGGAGACAGTGATACAGCTACTGTGTAGTAGTTTGAACTGTACTATGTGTAGTCTACCGGTATGGAGGGAGGTGACTCCTAGGAGACAGTGATACAGCTAGTGTATAGTAGTTTCAACTGTACTATGTGTAGCCTACTGGTATGGAGGGAGGTGACCCCTAGGACGCAGTGATACAGCTACTGTGTAGTAGTTTGAACTGTACTATGTGTAGCCTACTGGTATGGAGGGAGGTGACTCCTAGGAGACAGCGCTACACCTACTGTATAGTAGTTTGAACTGTACTATGTGTAGTCTACTGGTATGGAGGGAGGTGACTCCTAGGAGACAGCGATACACCTACTGTATAGTAGTTTGAACTGTACTATGTGTAGTCTACCGGTATGGAGGCAGTTGACTCCTAGGAGACAGTGATACAGCTCCTGTATAGTAGTTTGAACTGTACTATGTGTAGTCTACTGGTATGGAGGGAGGTGACTCCTAGGAGACAGTGATACAGCTACTGTATAGTAGTTTGAACTGCACTATGTGTAGTCTACTGGTATGGAGGGAGGTGACTCCTAGGAGACAGTGATACAGCTACTGTATAGTAGTTTGAACTGCACTATGTGTAGTCTACTGGTATGGAGGGAGGTGACTCCTAAGAGACAGTGATACACCTACTGTATCGTAGTTTGAACTGTACTATGTGTAGTCTACTGGTATGGAGGGAGGTGACTCCTAGGAGACAGTGATACAGATACTGTATAGTAGTTTGAACTGTACTATGTGTAGCCTACTGGTATGGAGGGAGGTGACCCCTAGGAGACAGTGATACACCTACTGTATAGTAGTTTGAACTGTACTATGTGTAGCCTACTGGTATGGAGGGAGGTGACTGCTAGGACAGTGATACACCTACTGTATAGTAGTCTAAACTGTACTATGTGTAGCTTACTGGTATGGAGGGAGGTGACTGCTAGGACACAGTGATACACCCACTGTATAGTAGTTTGAACTGTACTACGTGTAGCCTACTGGTATGGAGGGAGGTGACTCCTGGGACACAGTGAAACTCCTACTGTATAGTAGTTTGAGCTGTACTATGTGTAGCCTACTGGTATGGAGGGAGGTGACTGCTAGGACACAGTGATACACCCACTGTATAGTAGTTTGAACTATACTATGTGTAGCCTACTGGTATGGAGGGAGGTGACTCCTGGGACACAGTGATACACCTACTGTATAGTAGTTTGAACTGTACTATGTGTAGCCTACTGGTATGGAGGGAGGTGACTGCTAGGACACAGTGATACACCTACTGTGTAGTAGTTTGAACTGTACTATGTGTAGCCTACTGGTATGGAGGGAGGTGACCCCTAGGAGACAGTGATACACCTACTGTATAGTAGTTTGAACTGTACTATGTGTAGCCTACTGGTATGGAGGGAGGTGACTGCTAGGACACAGTGATACACCTACTGTATAGTAGTTTGAACTGTACTATGTGTAGCTTACTGGTATGGAGGGAGGTGACTGCTAGGACACAGTGATACACCTACTGTATAGTAGTTTGAACTGTACTATGTGTAGCCTACTGGTATGGAGGGAGGTGACTCCTGGGACACAGTGATACACCTACTGTATAGTAGTTTGAGCTGTACCATGTGTAGCCTACTGGTGTGGAGGGAGGTGACTGCTAGGACACAGTGATACACCTACTGTATAGTAGTTTGAGCTGTACTATGTGTAGCCTACTGGTATGGAGGGAGGTGACTGCTAGGACACAGTGATACACCCACTGTATGGTAGTTTGAACTGTACTATGTGTAGCCTACTGGTATGGAGGGAGGTGACTCCTGGGACACAGTGATACACCTACTGTATAGTAGTTTGAACTGTACTATGTGTAGCCTACTGGTATGGAGGGAGGTGACTGCTAGGACACAGTGATACACCTACTGTGTAGTAGTTTGAACTGTACTATGTGTCGCTTACTGGTATGGAGGGAGGTGACTCCTAGGACACAGTGATACAGCTACTGTGTAGTAGTTCGAACTGCACTATGTCTAGTCTACTGGTATGGAGGGAGGTGACTCCTAGGACACAGTGATACACCTACTGTGTAGTAGTTTGAACTGTACTATGTGTAACCTACTGGTATGGAGGGAGGTGACTCCTGGGACACAGTGATACAGCTACTGTGTAGTAGTTTGAACTGCACTATGGTTAGTCTACTGGTATGGAGGGAGGTGACTCCTAGGACACAGTGATACAGCTACTGTGTAGTAGTTTGAACAGCACTATGTGTAGCCTACTGGAATGGAGGGAGGTGACTCCTGGGATACAGTGACACGCCTGCTCTATAATAGTTTGAGCTGTACTACGTGTAGCCTACTGGTGTGGGGGGAGGTGACTCCTGGGACACCGTGATACACCTACTCTATAGTAGTATAAACTGCACTATGTGTAGCCTACTGGTATGGAGGGAGGTGACCCCTAGGAGACAGTGATACACCTACTGTATAGTAGTTTGAACTGCACTATGTGTAGCCGACTGGAGGGGGGTGACTCCTGGGACACTGTGATACACCTACTGTATAGTAGTTTGAACTGTACTATGTGTAGCCTAGTGGTATGGAGGGAGGTGACTCCTAGGACACAGTGATACACCTACTGTATAGTAGTTTGAACTGTACTATGTGTAGCCTACTGGTATGGAGGGAGGTGACTCCTGGGACACTGTGATACACCTACTGTATAGTAGTTTGAACTGTACTATGTGTAGCCTACTGGTATGGAGGGAGGTGTGCCCTAGGACACTGTGATACACCCACTGTATAGTAGTTTGAACTGTACTATGTGTAACCTACTGGTATGGAGGGAGGTGACTGCTAGGACACTGTGATACACCTACTGTATAGTAGTTTAACTGCACTATGTGTAGCCTACTGGTATGGAGGGAGGTGACTCCTGGGACACCGTGATACACCTACTCTATAGTAGTATAAACTGCACTATGTGTAGCCTACTGGTATGGAGGGAGGTGACCCCTAGAAGACAGTGATACACCTACTGTATAGTAGTTTGAACTGCACTATGTGTACCCGACTGGTATGGAGGGAGGTGACCCCTAGGACACAGTGATACACCTACTGTATAGTAGTTTAAACTGCACTATGTGTAGCCTACTGGTGTGGATGGAGGTGACCCCTAGGATGCAGTGATACAGCTACTGTCTAGTAGTTTGAACTACACTATGTGTAGCCTACTGGTATGGAGGGAGGTGACTCCTAGGAGACAGCGATACACCTACTGTATAGTAGTTTGAACTGTACTATGTGTAATCTACTGGTGTGGAGGGAGGTGTCTCCTAGGAGACAGCGATACACCTACTGTATAGTAGTTTGAACTGTACTATGTGTAGTCTACTGGTATGGAGGGAGGTGACTCCTAGGAGACAGTGATACAGCTACTGTATAGTAGTTTGAACTGTACTATGTGTAGTCTACTGGTATGGAGGGAGGTGACTCCTAGGAGACAGTGATACAGCTACTGTATAGTAGTTTGAACTGCACTATGTGTAGCCTACTGTTATGGAGGGAGGTGACTCCTAGGAGACAGTGATACAGCTACTGTATAGTAGTTTGAACTGTACTATGTGTAGTCTACTGGTATGGAGGGACGTGACTCCTAGGAGACAGTGATACAGCTACTGTATAGTAGTTTGAACTGTACTATGTGTAGCCTACAGGTATGGAGGGAGGTGACCCCTAGGACGCAGTGATACAGCTACTGTATAGTAGTTTGAACTGTACTATGTGTAGTCTACTGGTATGGAGGGAGGTGACTCCTAGGAGACAGCGATTCACCTACTGTATAGTAGTTTGAACTGTACTATGTGTAGTCTACTGGTATGGAGGGAGGTGACTCCTAGGAGACAGTGATACACCTACTGTATAGTAAGTTTGAACTGTACTATGTGTAGTCTACTGGTATGGAGGGAGGTGACTCCTAGGAGACAGCGATTCACCTACTGTATAGTAGTTTGAACTGTACTATGTGTAGTCTACTGGTATGGAGGGAGGTGACTCCTAGGAGACAGCGCTTCACCTACTGTATAGTAAGTTTGAACTGTACTATGTGTAGTCTACTGGTATGGAGGGAGGTGACCCCTAGGAGACAGTGATACACCTACTGTATAGTAGTTTGAACTGTACTATGTGTAGCCTACTGGTATTTAGGGAGGTGACTGCTAGGACACAGTGATACACCTACTGTATAGTAGTTTGAACTGCACTATGTGTAGCCTGCTGGTATGGAGGTAGGTGACTCCTAGGAGACAGTGATACAGCTACTGTATAGTAAGTTTGAACTGTACTATGTGTAGTCTACTGGTATGGAGGGAGGTGACCCCTAGGAGACAGTGATACACCTACTGTATAGTAGTTTGAACTGTACTATGTGTAGCCTTCTGGTATGGCGGGAGGTGACTGCTAGGACACAGTGATACACCTACTGTATAGTAGTTTGAACTGCACTATGTGTAGCCTGCTGGTATGAAGGGAGGTGACTCCTAGGACACAGTGATACACCTACTGTATAGTAGTTTGAGCTGTACTATGTATAGCCTACTGGTATGGAGGAAGGTCACTGCTAGGACACAGTGATACACCTATTGTATAGTAGTTTGAGCTGTACTATGTGTAGCCTACTGGTATGGAGGGAGGTGACCCCTAGGAGACAGTGATAATCCTACTGTATAGTAGTTTGAACTGTACTATGTGTAGCCTACTGGTATGGAGGGAGGTGACTGCTAGGACAGTGATACACCTACTGTATAGTAGTCTAAACTGTACTATGTGTAGCTTACTGGTATGGAGGGAGGTGACTGCTAGGACACAGTGATACACCCACTGTATAGTAGTTTGAACTGTACTATGTGTAGCCTACTGGTATGGAGGGAGGTGACTCCTGGGACACAGTGAAACACCTACTGTATAGTAGTTGGAGCTGTACTATGTGTAGCCTACTGGTATGGAGGGAGGTGACTGCTAGGACACAGTGATACACCCACTGTATAGTAGTTTGAACTGTACTATGTGTAGCCTACTGGTATGGAGGGAGGTGACTCCTGGGACACAGTGATACACCTACTGTATAGTAGTTTGAACTGTACTATGTGTAGCATACTGGTATGGAGGGAGGTGACTGCTAGGACACAGTGATACACCCACTGTATGGTAGTTTGAACTGTACTATGTGTAGCCTACTGGTATGGAGGGAGGTGACTCCTGGGACACAGTGATACACCTACTGTATAGTAGTTTGAACTGTACTATGTGTAGCCTACTGGTATGGAGGGAGGTGACTGCTAGGACACAGTGATACACCTACTGTGTAGTAGTTTGAACTGTACTATGTGTCGCTTACTGGTATGGAGGGAGGTGACTCCTCGGACACAGTGATACAGCTACTGTGTAGTAGTTCGAACTGCACTATGTCTAGTCTACTGGTATGGAGGGAGGTGACTCCTAGGACACAGTGATACACCTACTGTGTAGTAGTTTGAACTGTACTATGTGTAACCTACTGGTATGGAGGGAGGTGACTCCTGGGACACAGTGATACAGCTACTGTGTAGTAGTTTGAACTGCACTATGGTTAGTCTACTGGTATGGAGGGAGGTGACTCCTAGGACACAGTGATACAGCGACTGTGTAGTAGTTTGAACAGCACTATGTGTAGCCTACTGGAATGGAGGGAGGTGACTCCTGGGATACAGTGACACGCCTGCTCTATAATAGTTTGAGCTGTACTACGTGTAGCCTACTGGTGTGGGGGGAGGTGACTCCTGGGACACCGTGATACACCTACTCTATAGTAGTATAAACTGCACTATGTGTAGCCTACTGGTATGGAGGGAGGTGACCCCTAGGAGACAGTGATACACCTACTGTATAGTAGTTTGAACTGCACTATGTGTAGCCGACTGGAGGGGGGTGACTCCTGGGACACTGTGATACACCTACTGTATAGTAGTTTGAACTGTACTATGTGTAGCCTAGTGGTATGGAGGGAGGTGACTCCTAGGACACAGTGATACACCTACTGTATAGTAGTTTGAACTGTACTATGTGTAGCCTACTGGTATGGAGGGAGGTGACTCCTGGGACACTGTGATACACCTACTGTATAGTAGTTTGAACTGTACTATGTGTAGCCTACTGGTATGGAGGGAGGTGTCCCCTAGGACACTGTGATACACCCACTGTATAGTAGTTTGAACTGTACTATGTGTAACCTACTGGTATGGAGGGAGGTGACTGCTAGGACACTGTGATACACCTACTGTATAGTAGTTTAACTGCACTATGTGTAGCCTACTGGTATGGAGGGAGGTGACTCCTGGGACACCGTGATACACCTACTCTATAGTAGTATAAACTGCACTATGTGTAGCCTACTGGTATGGAGGGAGGTGACCCCTAGAAGACAGTGATACACCTACTGTATAGTAGTTTGAACTGCACTATGTGTACCCGACTGGTATGGAGGGAGGTGACCCCTAGGACACAGTGATACACCTACTGTATAGTAGTTTAAACTGCACTATGTGTAGCCTACTGGTGTGGATGGCGGTGACCCCTAGGATGCAGTGATACAGCTACTGTCTAGTAGTTTGAACTACACTATGTGTAGCCTACTGGTATGGAGGGAGGTGACTCCTAGGAGACAGCGATACACCTACTGTATAGTAGTTTGAACTGTACTATGTGTAATCTACTGGTGTGGAGGGAGGTGTCTCCTAGGAGACAGCGATACACCTACTGAATAGTAGTTTGAACTGTACTATGTGTAGTCTACTGGTATGGAGGGAGGTGACTCCTAGGAGACAGTGATACAGCTACTGTATAGTAGTTTGAACTGTACTATGTGTAGTCTACTGGTATGGAGGGAGGTGACTCCTAGGAGACAGTGATACAGCTACTGTATAGTAGTTTGAACTGCACTATGTGTAGCCTACTGTTATGGAGGGAGGTGACTCCTAGGAGACAGTGATACAGCTACTGTATAGTAGTTTGAACTGTACTATGTGTAGTCTACTGGTATGGAGGGACGTGACTCCTAGGAGACAGTGATACAGCTACTGTATAGTAGTTTGAACTGTACTATGTGTAGCCTACAGGTATGGAGGGAGGTGACCCCTAGGACGCAGTGATACAGCTACTGTATAGTAGTTTGAACTGTACTATGTGTAGTCTACTGGTATGGAGGGAGGTGACTCCTAGGAGACAGCGATTCACCTACCGTATAGTAGTTTGAACTGTACTATGTGTAGCCTACTGGTATGGAGGGAGGTGTCCCCTAGGACACTGTGATACACCCACTGTATAGTAGTTTGAACTGTACTATGTGTAACCTACTGGTATGGAGGGAGGTGACTGCTAGGACACTGTGATACACCTACTGTATAGTAGTTTAACTGCACTATGTGTAGCCTACTGGTATGGAGGGAGGTGACTCCTGGGACACCGTGATACACCTACTCTATAGTAGTATAAACTGCACTATGTGTAGCCTACTGGTATGGAGGGAGGTGACCCCTAGAAGACAGTGATACACCTACTGTATAGTAGTTTGAACTGCACTATGTGTACCCGACTGGTATGGAGGGAGGTGACCCCTAGGACACAGTGATACACCTACTGTATAGTAGTTTAAACTGCACTATGTGTAGCCTACTGGTGTGGATGGAGGTGACCCCTAGGATGCAGTGATACAGCTACTGTCTAGTAGTTTGAACTACACTATGTGTAGCCTACTGGTATGGAGGGAGGTGACTCCTAGGAGACAGCGATACACCTACTGTATAGTAGTTTGAACTGTACTATGTGTAATCTACTGGTGTGGAGGGAGGTGTCTCCTAGGAGACAGCGATACACCTACTGTATAGTAGTTTGAACTGTACTATGTGTAGTCTACTGGTATGGAGGGAGGTGACTCCTAGGAGACAGTGATACAGCTACTGTATAGTAGTTTGAACTGTACTATGTGTAGTCTACTGGTATGGAGGGAGGTGACTCCTAGGAGACAGTGATACAGCTACTGTATAGTAGTTTGAACTGCACTATGTGTAGCCTACTGTTATGAAGGGAGGTGACTCCTAGGAGACAGTGATACAGCTACTGTATAGTAGTTTGAACTGTACTATGTGTAGTCTACTGGTATGGAGGGACGTGACTCCTAGGAGACAGTGATACAGCTACTGTATAGTAGTTTGTACTGTACTATGTGTAGCCTACAGGTATGGAGGGAGGTGACCCCTAGGACGCAGTGATACAGCTACTGTATAGTAGTTTGAACTGTACTATGTGTAGTCTACTGGTATGGAGGGAGGTGACTCCTAGGAGACAGCGATTCACCTACTGTATAGTAGTTTGAACTGTACTATGTGTAGTCTACTGGTATGGAGGGAGGTGACTCCTAGGAGACAGTGATACACCTACTGTATAGTAAGTTTGAACTGTACTATGTGTAGTCTACTGGTATGGAGGGAGGTGACTCCTAGGAGACAGCGATTCACCTACTGTATAGTAGTTTGAACTGTACTATGTGTAGTCTACTGGTATGGAGGGAGGTGACTCCTAGGAGACAGCGATTCACCTACTGTATAGTAAGTTTGAACTGTACTATGTGTAGTCTACTGGTATGGAGGGAGGTGACCCCTAGGAGACAGTGATACACCTACTGTATAGTAGTTTGAACTGTACTATGTGTAGCCTACTGGTATTTAGGGAGGTGACTGCTAGGACACAGTGATACACCTACTGTATAGTAGTTTGAACTGCACTATGTGTAGCCTGCTGGTATGGAGGGAGGTGACTCCTAGGAGACAGTGATACAGCTACTGTATAGTAAGTTTGAACTGTACTATGTGTAGTCTACTGGTATGGAGGGAGGTGACCCCTAGGAGACAGTGATACACCTACTGTATAGTAGTTTGAACTGTACTATGTGTAGCCTTCTGGTATGGCGGGAGGTGACTGCTAGGACACAGTGATACACCTACTGTATAGTAGTTTGAACTGCACTATGTGTAGCCTGCTGGTATGAAGGGAGGTGACTCCTAGGACACAGTGATACACCTACTGTATAGTAGTTTGAGCTGTACTATGTATAGCCTACTGGTATGGAGGAAGGTCACTGCTAGGACACAGTGATACACCTATTGTATAGTAGTTTGAGCTGTACTATGTGTAGCCTACTGGTATGGAGGGAGGTGACCCCTAGGAGACAGTGATAATCCTACTGTATAGTAGTTTGAACTGTACTATGTGTAGCCTACTGGTATGGAGGGAGGTGACTGCTAGGACAGTGATACACCTACTGTATAGTAGTCTAAACTGTACTATGTGTAGCTTACTGGTATGGAGGGAGGTGACTGCTAGGACACAGTGATACACCCACTGTATAGTAGTTTGAACTGTACTATGTGTAGCCTACTGGTATGGAGGGAGGTGACTCCTGGGACACAGTGAAACACCTACTGTATAGTAGTTTGAGCTGTACTATGTGTAGCCTACTGGTATGGAGGGAGGTGACTGCTAGGACACAGTGATACACCCACTGTATAGTAGTTTGAACTGTACTATGTGTAGCCTACTGGTATGGAGGGAGGTGACTCCTGGGACACAGTGATACACCTACTGTATAGTAGTTTGAACTGTACTATGTGTAGCATACTGGTATGGAGGGAGGTGACTGCTAGGACACAGTGATACACCCACTGTATGGTAGTTTGAACTGTACTATGTGTAGCCTACTGGTATGGAGGGAGGTGACTCCTGGGACACAGTGATACACCTACTGTATAGTAGTTTGAACTGTACTATGTGTAGCCTACTGGTATGGAGGGAGGTGACTGCTAGGACACAGTGATACACCTACTGTGTAGTAGTTTGAACTGTACTATGTGTCGCTTACTGGTATGGAGGGAGGTGACTCCTAGGACACAGTGATACAGCTACTGTGTAGTAGTTCGAACTGCACTATGTCTAGTCTACTGGTATGGAGGGAGGTGACTCCTAGGACACAGTGATACACCTACTGTGTAGCAGTTTGAACTGTACTATGTGTAACCTACTGGTATGGAGGGAGGTGACTCCTGGGACACAGTGATACAGCTACTGTGTAGTAGTTTGAACTGCACTATGGTTAGTCTACTGGTATGGAGGGAGGTGACTCCTAGGACACAGTGATACAGCTACTGTGTAGTAGTTTCAACAGCACTATGTGTAGCCTACTGGAATGGAGGGAGGTGACTCCTGGGATACAGTGACACGCCTGCTCTATAATAGTTTGAGCTGTACTACGTGTAGCCTACTGGTGTGGGGGGAGGTGACTCCTGGGACACCGTGATACACCTACTCTATAGTAGTATAAACTGCACTATGTGTAGCCTACTGGTATGGAGGGAGGTGACCCCTAGGAGACAGTGATACACCTACTGTATAGTAGTTTGAACTGCACTATGTGTAGCCGACTGGAGGGGGGTGACTCCTGGGACACTGTGATACACCTACTGTATAGTAGTTTGAACTGTACTATGTGTAGCCTAGTGGTATGGAGGGAGGTGACTCCTAGGACACAGTGATACACCTACTGTATAGTAGTTTGAACTGTACTATGTGTAGCCTACTGGTATGGAGGGAGGTGACTCCTGGGACACTGTGATACACCTACTGTATAGTAGTTTGAACTGTACTATGTGTAGCCTACTGGTATGGAGGGAGGTGTCCCCTAGGACACTGTGATACACCCACTGTATAGTAGTTTGAACTGTACTATGTGTAACCTACTGGTATGGAGGGAGGTGACTGCTAGGACACTGTGATACACCTACTGTATAGTAGTTTAACTGCACTATGTGTAGCCTACTGGTATGGAGGGAGGTGACTCCTGGGACACCGTGATACACCTACTCTATAGTAGTATAAACTGCACTATGTGTAGCCTACTGGTATGGAGGGAGGTGACCCCTAGAAGACAGTGATACACCTACTGTATAGTAGTTTGAACTGCACTATGTGTACCCGACTGGTATGGAGGGAGGTGACCCCTAGGACACAGTGATACACCTACTGTATAGTAGTTTAAACTGCACTATGTGTAGCCTACTGGTGTGGATGGAGGTGACCCCTAGGATGCAGTGATACAGCTACTGTCTAGTAGTTTGAACTACACTATGTGTAGCCTACTGGTATGGAGGGAGGTGTTTCCTAGGAGACAGCGATACACCTACTGTATAGTAGTTTGAACTGTACTATGTGTAATCTACTGGTGTGGAGGGAGGTGTCTCCTAGGAGACAGCGATACACCTACTGAATAGTAGTTTGAACTGTACTATGTGTAGTCTACTGGTATGGAGGGAGGTGACTCCTAGGAGACAGTGATACAGCTACTGTATAGTAGTTTGAACTGTACTATGTGTAGTCTACTGGTATGGAGGGAGGTGACTCCTAGGAGACAGTGATACAGCTACTGTATAGTAGTTTGAACTGCACTATGTGTAGCCTACTGTTATGGAGGGAGGTGACTCCTAGGAGACAGTGATACAGCTACTGTATAGTAGTTTGAACTGTACTATGTGTAGTCTACTGGTATGGAGGGACGTGACTCCCAGGAGACAGTGATACAGCTACTGTATAGTAGTTTGAACTGTACTATGTGTAGCCTACAGGTATGGAGGGTGGTGACCCCTAGGACGCAGTGATACAGCTACTGTATTGTAGTTTGAACTGTACTATGTGTAGTCTACTGGTATGGAGGGAGGTGACTCCTAGGAGACAGCGATTCACCTACTGTATAGTAGTTTGAACTGTACTATGTGTAGTCTACTGGTATGGAGGGAGGTGACTCCTAGGAGACAGTGATACACCTACTGTATAGTAAGTTTGAACTGTACTATGTGTAGTCTACTGGTATGGAGGGAGGTGACTCCTAGGAGACAGCGATTCACCTACTGTATAGTAGTTTGAACTGTACTATGTGTAGTCTACTGGTATGGAGGGAGGTGACTCCTAGGAGACAGCGATTCACCTACTGTATAGTAAGTTTGAACTGTACTATGTGTAGTCTACTGGTATGGAGGGAGGTGACCCCTAGGAGACAGTGATACACCTACTGTATAGTAGTTTGAACTGTACTATGTGTAGCCTACTGGTATTTAGGGAGGTGACTGCTAGGACACAGTGATACACCTACTGTATAGTAGTTTGAACTGCACTATGTGTAGCCTGCTGGTATGGAGGGAGGTGACTCCTAGGAGACAGTGATACAGCTACTGTATAGTAAGTTTGAACTGTACTATGTGTAGTCTACTGGTATGGAGGGAGGTGACCCCTAGGAGACAGTGATACACCTACTGTATAGTAGTTTGAACTGTAGTATGTGTAGCCTTCTGGTATGGCGGGAGGTGACTGCTAGGACACAGTGATACACCTACTGTATAGTAGTTTGAACTGCACTATGTGTAGCCTGCTGGTATGAAGGGAGGTGACTCCTAGGACACAGTGATACACCTACTGTATAGTAGTTTGAGCTGTACTATGTATAGCCTACTGGTATGGAGGAAGGTCACTGCTAGGACACAGTGATACACCTATTGTATAGTAGTTTGAGCTGTACTATGTGTAGCCTACTGGTATGGAGGGAGGTGACCCCTAGGAGACAGTGATAATCCTACTGTATAGTAGTTTGAACTGTACTATGTGTAGCCTACTGGTATGGAGGGAGGTGACTGCTAGGACAGTGATACACCTACTGTATAGTAGTCTAAACTGTACTATGTGTAGCTTACTGGTATGGAGGGAGGTGACTGCTAGGACACAGTGATACACCCACTGTATAGTAGTTTGAACTGTACTATGTGTAGCCTACTGGTATGGAGGGAGGTGACTCCTGGGACACAGTGAAACACCTACTGTATAGTAGTTTGAGCTGTACTGTGTAGCCTACTGGTATGGAGGGAGGTGACTGCTAGGACACAGTGATACACCCACTGTATAGTAGTTTGAACTGTACTATGTGTAGCCTACTGGTATGGAGGGAGGTGACTCCTGGGACACAGTGATACACCTACTGTATAGTAGTTTGAACTGTACTATGTGTAGCCTACTGGTATGGAGGGAGGTGACTGCTAGGACACAGTGATACACCTACTGTGTAGTAGTTTGAACTGTACTATGTGTAGCCTACTGGTATGGGGGGAGGTGACCCCTAGGAGACAGTGATACACCTACTGTATAGTAGTTTGAACTGTACTATGTGTAGCCTACTGGTATGGAGGGAGGTGACTGCTAGGACACAGTGATACACCTACTGTATAGTAGTTTGAACTGTACTATGTGTAGCTTACTGGTATGGAGGGAGGTGACTGCTAGGACACAGTGATACACCTACTGTATAGTAGTTTGAACTGTACTATGTGTAGCCTACTGGTATGGAGGGAGGTGACCCCTGGGACACAGTGATACACCTACTGTATAGTAGTTTGAGCTGTACCATGTGTAGCCTACTGGTGTGGAGGGAGGTGACTGCTAGGACACAGTGATACACCTACTGTATAGTAGTTTGAGCTGTACTATGTGTAGCCTACTGGTATGGAGGGAGGTGACTGCTAGGACACAGTGATACACCCACTGTATGGTAGTTTGAACTGTACTATGTGTAGCCTACTGGTATGGAGGGAGGTGACTCCTGGGACACAGTGATACACCTACTGTATAGTAGTTTGAACTGTACTATGTGTAGCCTACTGGTATGGAGGGAGGTGACTGCTAGGACACAGTGATACACCTACTGTGTAGTAGTTTGAACTGTACTATGTGTCGCCTACTGGTATGGAGGGAGGTGACTCCTAGGACACAGTGATACAGCTACTGTGTAGTAGTTCGAACTGCACTATGTCTAGTCTACTGGTTTGGAGGGAGGTGACTCCTAGGACACAGTGATACACCTACTGTGTAGTAGTTTGTACTGTACTATGTGTAACCTACTGGTATGGAGGGAGGTGACTCCTGGGACACAGTGATACAGCTACTGTGTAGTAGTTTGAACTGCACTATGGTTAGTCTACTGGTATGGAGGGAGGTGACTCCTAGGACACAGTGATACAGCTACTGTGTAGTAGTTTGAACAGCACTATGTGTAGCCTACTGGAATGGAGGGAGGTGACTCCTGGGATACAGTGACACGCCTGCTCTATAATAGTTTGAGCTGTACTACGTGTAGCCTACTGGTGTGGAGGGAGGTGACTCCTGGGACACCGTGATACACCTACTCTATAGTAGTATAAACTGCACTATGTGTAGCCTACTGGTATGGAGGGAGGTGACCCCTAGGAGACAGTGATACACCTACTGTATAGTAGTTTGAACTGCACTATGTGTAGCCGACTGGAGGGGGGTGACTCCTGGGACACTGTGATACACCTACTGTATAGTAGTTTGAACTGTACTATGTGTAGCCTAGTGGTATGGAGGGAGGTGACTCCTAGGACACAGTGATACACCTACTGTATAGTAGTTTGAACTGTACTATGTGTAGCCTACTGGTATGGAGGGAGGTGACTCCTGGGACACTGTGATACACCTACTGTATAGTAGTTTGAACTGTACTATGTGTAGCCTACTGGTATGGAGGGAGGTGTCCCCTAGGACACTGTGATACACCCACTGTATAGTAGTTTGAACTGTACTATGTGTAACCTACTGGTATGGAGGGAGGTGACTGCTAGGACACTGTGATACACCTACTGTATAGTAGTTTAACTGCACTATGTGTAGCCTACTGGTATGGAGGGAGGTGACTCCTGGGACACCGTGATACACCTACTCTATAGTAGTATAAACTGCACTATGTGTAGCCTATTGGTATGGAGGGAGGTGACCCCTAGGAGACAGTGATACACCTACTGTATAGTAGTTTGAACAGCACTATGTGTAGCCGACTGGTATGGAGGGAGGTGACCCCTAGGACACAGTGATACACCTACTGTATAGTAGTTTAAACTGCACTATGTGTAGCCTACTGGTGTGGATGGAGGTGACCCCTAGGATGCAGTGATACAGCTACTGTCTAGTAGTTTGAACTACACTATGTGTAGCCTACTGGTATGGAGGGAGGTGACTCCTAGGAGACAGCGATACACCTACTGTATAGTAGTTTGAACTGTACTATGTGTAATCTACTGGTGTGGAGGGAGGTGTCTCCTAGGAGACAGCGATACACCTACTGTATAGTAGTTTGAACTGTACTATGTGTAGTCTACTGGTATGGAGGGAGGTGACACCTAGGAGACAGTGATACAGCTACTGTATAGTAGTTTGAACTGTACTATGTGTAGTCTACTGGTATGGAGGGAGGTGACTCCTAGGAGACAGTGATACAGCTACTGTATAGTAGTTTGAACTGCACTATGTGTAGCCTACTGTTATGGAGGGAGGTGACTCCTAGGAGACAGTGATACAGCTACTGTATAGTAGTTTGAACTGTACTATGTGTAGCCTACTGGTATGGAGGGAGGTGTCCCCTAGGACACTGTGATACACCCACTGTATAGTAGTTTGAACTGTACTATGTGTAACCTACTGGTATGGAGGGAGGTGACTGCTAGGACACTGTGATACACCTACTGTATAGTAGTTTAACTGCACTATGTGTAGCCTACTGGTATGGAGGGAGGTGACTCCTGGGACACCGTGATACACCTACTCTATAGTAGTATAAACTGCACTATGTGTAGCCTACTGGTATGGAGGGAGGTGACCCCTAGAAGACAGTGATACACCTACTGTATAGTAGTTTGAACTGCACTATGTGTACCCGACTGGTATGGAGGGAGGTGACCCCTAGGACACAGTGATACACCTACTGTATAGTAGTTTAAACTGCACTATGTGTAGCCTACTGGTGTGGATGGAGGTGACCCCTAGGATGCAGTGATACAGCTACTGTCTAGTAGTTTGAACTACACTATGTGTAGCCTACTGGTATGGAGGGAGGTGACTCCTAGGAGACAGCGATACACCTACTGTATAGTAGTTTGAACTGTACTATGTGTAATCTACTGGTGTGGAGGGAGGTGTCTCCTAGGAGACAGCGATACACCTACTGTATAGTAGTTTGAACTGTACTATGTGTAGTCTACTGGTATGGAGGGAGGTGACTCCTAGGAGACAGTGATACAGCTACTGTATAGTAGTTTGAACTGTACTATGTGTAGTCTACTGGTATGGAGGGAGGTGACTCCTAGGAGACAGTGATACAGCTACTGTATAGTAGTTTGAACTGCACTATGTGTAGCCTACTGTTATGGAGGGAGGTGACTCCTAGGAGACAGTGATACAGCTACTGTATAGTAGTTTGAACTGTACTATGTGTAGTCTACTGGTATGGAGGGACGTGACTCCTAGGAGACAGTGATACAGCTACTGTATAGTAGTTTGAACTGTACTATGTGTAGCCTACTGGTATGGAGGGAGGTGACCCCTAGGACGCAGTGATACAGCTACTGTATAGTAGTTTGAACTGTACTATGTGTAGTCTACTGGTATGGAGGGAGGTGACTCCTAGGAGACAGCGATTCACCTACTGTATAGTAGTTTGAACTGTACTATGTGTAGTCTACTGGTATGGAGGGAGGTGACTCCTAGGAGACAGTGATACACCTACTGTATAGTAAGTCTGAACTGTACTATGTGTAGTCTACTGGTATGGAGGGAGGTGACTCCTAGGAGACAGCGATTCACCTACTGTATAGTAGTTTGAACTGTACTATGTGTAGTCTACTGGTATGGAGGGAGGTGACTCCTAGGAGACAGCGATTCACCTACTGTATAGTAAGTTTGAACTGTACTATGTGTAGTCTACTGGTATGGAGGGAGGTGACCCCTAGGAGACAGTGATACACCTACTGTATAGTAGTTTGAACTGTACTATGTGTAGCCTACTGGTATTTAGGGAGGTGACTGCTAGGACACAGTGATACACCTACTGTATAATAGTTTGAACTGCACTATGTGTAGCCTGCTGGTATGGAGGGAGGTGACTCCTAGGAGACAGTGATACAGCTACTGTATAGTAAGTTTGAACTGTACTATGTGTAGTCTACTGGTATGGAGGGAGGTGACCCCTAGGAGACAGTGATACACCTACTGTATAGTAGTTTGAACTGTACTATGTGTAGCCTTCTGGTATGGCGGGAGGTGACTGCTAGGACACAGTGATACACCTACTGTATAGTAGTTTGAACTGTACTATGTGTAGCCTGCTGGTATGAAGGGAGGTGACTCCTAGGACACAGTGATACACCTACTGTATAGTAGTTTGAGCTGTACTATGTATAGCCTACTGGTATGGA
Source organism: Tenodera sinensis (assembly GCA_030765045.1). Classification (NCBI taxonomy): domain Eukaryota; kingdom Metazoa; phylum Arthropoda; class Insecta; order Mantodea; family Mantidae; genus Tenodera; species Tenodera sinensis. The sequence continues at coordinate 42,549,372 of CM060970.1, forward strand.
GGAAGGTCACTGCTAGGACACAGTGATACACCTATTGTATAGTAGTTTGAGCTGTACTATGTGTAGCCTATTGGTATGGAGGGAGGTGACCCCTACGAGACAGTGATAATCCTACTGTATAGTAGTTTGAACTGTACTATGCGTAGCCTACTGGTATGGAGGGAGGTGACTGCTAGGACAGTGATACACCTACTGTATAGTAGTCTAAACTGTACTATGTGTAGCTTACTGGTATGGAGGGAGGTGACTGCTAGGACACAGTGATACACCCACTGTATAGTAGTTTGAACTGTACTATGTGTAGCCTACTGGTATGGAGGGAGGTGACTCCTGGGACACAGTGAAACACCTACTGTATAGTAGTTTGAGCTGTACTATGTGTAGCCTACTGGTATGGAGGGAGGTGACTGCTAGGACACAGTGATACACCCACTGTATAGTAGTTTGAACTGTACTATGTGTAGCCTACTGGTATGGAGGGAGGTGACTCCTGGGACACAGTGATACACCTACTGTATAGTAGTTTGAACTGTACTATGTGTAGCCTACTGGTATGGAGGGAGGTGACTGCTAGGACACAGTGATACACCTACTGTGTAGTAGTTTGAACTGTACCATGTGTAGCCTACTGGTGTGGAGGGAGGTGACTGCTAGGACACAGTGATACACCTACCGTATAGTAGTTTGAGCTGTACTATGTGTAGCCTACTGGTATGGAGGGAGGTGACTGCTAGGACACAGTGATACACCCACTGTATGGTAGTTTGAACTGTACTATGTGTAGCCTACTGGTATGGAGGGACGTGACTCCTGGGACACAGTGATACACCTACTGTATAGTAGTTTGAACTGTACTATGTGTAGCCTACTGGTATGTAGGGAGGTGACTGCTAGGACACAGTGATACACCTACTGTGTAGTAGTTTGAACTGTACTATGTGTCGCTTACTGGTATGGAGGGAGGTGACTCCTAGGACACAGTGATACAGCTACTGTGTAGTAGTTCGAACTGCACTATGTCTAGTCTACTGGTATGGAGGGAGGTGACTCCTAGGACACAGTGATACACCTACTGTGTAGTAGTTTGAACTGTACTATGTGTAACCTACTGGTATGGAGGGAGGTGACTCCTGGGACACAGTGATACAGCTACTGTGTAGTAGTTTGAACTGCACTATGGTTAGTCTACTGGTATGGAGGGAGGTGACTCCTAGGACACAGTGATACAGCTACTGTGTAGTAGTTTGAACAGCACTATGTGTAGCCTACTGGAATGGAGGGAGGTGACTCCTGGGATACAGTGACACGCCTGCTCTATAATAGTTTGAGCTGTACTACGTGTAGCCTACTGGTGTGGGGGGAGGTGACTCCTGGGACACCGTGATACACCTACTCTATAGTAGTATAAACTGCACTATGTGTAGCCTACTGGTATGGAGGGAGGTGACCCCTAGGAGACAGTGATACACCTACTGTATAGTAGTTTGAACTGCACTATGTGTAGCCGACTGGAGGGGGGTGACTCCTGGGACACTGTGATACACCTACTGTGTAGTAGTTTGAACAGCACTATGTGTAGCCTACTGGAATGGAGGGAGGTGACTCCTGGGATACAGTGACACGCCTGCTCTATAATAGTTTGAGCTGTACTACGTGTAGCCTACTGGTGTGGAGGGAGGTGACTCCTGGGACACCGTGATACACCTACTCTATAGTAGTATAAACTGCACTATGTGTAGCCTACTGGTATGGAGGGAGGTGACCCCTAGGAGACAGTGATACACCTACTGTATAGTAGTTTGAACTGCACTATGTGTAGCCGACTGGAGGGGGGTGACTCCTGGGACACTGTGATACACCTACTGTATAGTAGTTTGAACTGTACTATGTGTAGCCTAGTGGTATGGAGGGAGGTGACTCCTAGGACACAGTGATACACCTACTGTATAGTAGTTTGAACTGTACTATGTGTAGCCTACTGGTATGGAGGGAGGTGACTCCTGGGACACTGTGATACACCTACTGTATAGTAGTTTGAACGGTACTATGTGTAGCCTACTGGTATGGAGGGAGGTGTCCCCTAGGACACTGTGATACACCCACTGTATAGTAGTTTGAACTGTACTATGTGTAACCTACTGGTATAGAGGGAGGTGACTGCTAGGACACTGTGATACACCTACTGTATAGTAGTTTAACTGCACTATGTGTAGCCTACTTGTATGGAGGGAGGTGACTCCTGGGACACCGTGATACACCTACTCTATAGTAGTATAAACTGCACTATGTGTAGCCTACTGGTATGGAGGGAGGTGACCCCTAGGAGACAGTGATACACCTACTGTATTGTAGTTTGAACTGCACTATGTGTAGCCGACTGGTATGGAGGGAGGTGACCCCTAGGACACAGTGATACACCTACTGTATAGTAGTTTAAACTGCACTATGTGTAGCCTACTGGTGTGGATGGAGTTGACCCCTAGGATGCAGTGATACAGCTACTGTCTAGTAGTTTGAACTACACTATGTGTAGCCTACTGGTATGGAGGGAGGTGACTCCTAGGAGACAGCGATACACCTACTGTATAGTAGTTTGAACTGTACTATGTGTAATCTACTGGTGTGGAGGGAGGTGTCTCCTAGGAGACAGCGATACACCTACTGTATAGTAGTTTGAACTGTACTATGTGTAGTCTACTGGTATGGAGGGAGGTGACACCTAGGAGACAGTGATACAGCTACTGTATAGTAGTTTGAACTGTACTATGTGTAGTCTACTGGTATGGAGGGAGGTGACTCCTAGGAGACAGTGATACAGCTACTGTATAGTAGTTTGAACTGCACTATGTGTAGCCTACTGTTATGGAGGGAGGTGACTCCTAGGAGACAGTGATACAGCTACTGTATAGTAGTTTGAACTGTACTATGTGTAGTCTACTGGTATGGAGGGACGTGACTCCTAGGAGACAGTGATACAGCTACTGTATAGTAGTTTGAACTGTACTATGTGTAGTCTACTGGTATGGAGGGAGGTGACACCTAGGAGACAGTGATACAGCTACTGTATAGTAGTTTGAACTATACTATGTGTAGTCTACTGGTATGGAGGGAGGTGACTCCTAGGAGACAGCGATACACCTACTGTATAGTAGTTTGAACTGTACTATGTGTAATCTACTGGTGTGGAGGGAGGTGTCTCCTAGGAGACAGCGATACACCTACTGTATAGTAGTTTGAACTGTACTATGTGTAGTCTACTGGTATGGAGGGAGGTGACTCCTAGGAGACAGTGATACAGCTACTGTATAGTAGTTTGAACTGTACTATGTGTAGTCTACTGGTATGGAGGGAGGTGACTCCTAGGAGACAGTGATACAGCTACTGTATAGTAGTTTGAACTGCACTATGTGTAGCCTACTGTTATGGAGGGAGGTGACTCCTAGGAGACAGTGATACAGCTACTGTATAGTAGTTTGAACTGTACTATGTGTAGTCTACTGGTATGGAGGGACGTGACTCCTAGGAGACAGTGATACAGCTACTGTATAGTAGTTTGAACTGTACTATGTGTAGCCTACTGGTGTGGAGGGAGGTGTCTCCTAGGAGACAGCGATACACCTACTGTATAGTAGTTTGAACTGTACTATGTGTAGTCTACTGGTATGGAGGGAGGTGACACCTAGGAGACAGTGATACAGCTACTGTATAGTAGTTTGAACTGTACTATGTGTAGTCTACTGGTATGGAGGGAGGTGACTCCTAGGAGACAGTGATACAGCTACTGTATAGTAGTTTGAACTGCACTATGTGTAGCCTACTGTTATGGAGGGAGGTGACTCCTAGGAGACAGTGATACAGCTACTGTATAGTAGTTTGAACTGTACTATGTGTAGTCTACTGGTATGGAGGGACGTGACTCCTAGGAGACAGTGATACAGCTACTGTATAGTAGTTTGAACTGTACTATGTGTAGCCTACTGGTATGGAGGGAGGTGACCCCTAGGACGCAGTGATACAGCTACTGTATAGTAGTTTGAACTGTACTATGTGTAGTCTACTTGTATGGAGGGAGGTGACTCCTAGGAGACAGCGATTCACCTACTGTATAGTAGTTTGAACTGTACTATGTGTAGTCTACTGGTATGGAGGGAGGTGACTCCTAGGAGACAGTGATACACCTACTGTATAGTAAGTTTGAACTGTACTATGTGTAGTTTACTGGTATGGAGGGAGGTGACTCCTAGGAGACAGCGATTCACCTACTGTATAGTAGTTTGAACTGTACTATGTGTAGTCTACTGGTATGGAGGGAGGTGACTCCTAGGAGACAGCGATTCACCTACTGTATAGTAAGTTTGAACTGTACTATGTGTAGTCTACTGGTATGGAGGGAGGTGACCCCTAGGAGACAGTGATACACCTACTGTATAGTAGTTTGAACTGTACTATGTGTAGCCTACTGGTATTTAGGGAGGTGACTGCTAGGACACAGTGATACACCTACTGTATAGTAGTTTGAACTGCACTATGTGTAGCCTGCTGGTATGGAGGGAGGTGACTCCTAGGAGACAGTGATACAGCTACTGTATAGTAAGTTTGAACTGTACTATGTGTAGTCTACTGGTATGGAGGGAGGTGACCCCTAGGAGACAGTGATACACCTACTGTATAGTAGTTTGAACTGTACTATGTGTAGCCTTCTGGTATGGCGGGAGGTGACTGCTAGGACACAGTGATACACCTACTGCATAGTAGTTTGAACTGCACTATGTGTAGCCTGGTGGTATGAAAGGAGGTGAATCCTAGGACACAGTGATACACCTACTGTATAGTAGTTTGAGCTGTACTACGTATAGCCTACTGGTATGGAGGAAGGTCACTGCTAGGACACAGTGATACACCTATTGTATAGTAGTTTGAGCTGTACTATGTGTAGCCTACTGGTATGGAGGGAGGTGACTGCTAGGACACAGTGATACACCTACTGTATAGTAGTTTGAGCTGTACTATGTGTAGCCTACTGGTATGGAGGGAGGAGACTCCTGGGACACAGTGATACACCTACTGTATAGTAGTTTGAGCTGTACTATGTGTAGCCTACTGGTATGGAGGGAGGTGACTGCTAGGACACAGTGATACACCTACTGTATAGTAGATTGAACTGTACTATGTGTAGCCTACTGGTATGGAGGGAGGTGACTGCTAGGACACAGTGATACACCTACTGTATAGTAGTTTGAGCTGTACTATGTGTAGCCTACTGGTATGGAGGGAGGAGACTCCTGGGACACAGTGATACACCTACTGTATAGTAGTTTGAGCTGTACTATGTGTAGCCTACTGGTATGGAGGGAGGTGACTGCTAGGACACAGTGATACAGCTACTGTATAGTAGTTTGAACTGCACTATGTGTAGCCTACTGTTATGGAGGGAGGTGACTCCTAGGAGACAGTGATACAGCTACTGTATAGTAGTTTGAACTGTACTATGTGTAGTCTACTGGTATGGAGGGACGTGACTCCTAGGAGACAGTGATACAGCTACTGTATAGTAGTTTGAACTGTACTATGTGTAGCCTACTGGTATGGAGGGAGGTGACCCCTAGGACGCAGTGATACAGCTACTGTATAGTAGTTTGAACTGTACTATGTGTAGTCTACTGGTATGGAGGGAGGTGACTCCTAGGAGACAGCGATTCACCTACTGTATAGTAGTTTGAACTGTACTATGTGTAGTCTACTGGTATGGAGGGAGGTGACTCCTAGGAGACAGTGATACACCTACTGTATAGTAAGTTTGAACTGTACTATGTGTAGTCTACTGGTATGGAGGGAGGTGACTCCTAGGAGACAGCGATTCACCTACTGTATAGTAGTTTGAACTGTACTATGTGTAGTCTACTGGTATGGAGGGAGGTGACTCCTAGGAGACAGCGATTCACCTACTGTATAGTAAGTTTGAACTGTACTATGTGTAGTCTACTGGTATGGAGGGAGGTGACCCCTAGGAGACAGTGATACACCTACTGTATAGTAGTTTGAACTGTACTATGTGTAGCCTACTGGTATTTAGGGAGGTGACTGCTAGGACACAGTGATACACCTACTGTATAGTAGTTTGAACTGCACTATGTGTAGCCTGCTGGTATGGAGGGAGGTGACTCCTAGGAGACAGTGATACAGCTACTGTATAGTAAGTTTGAACTGTACTATGTGTAGTCTGCTGGTATGGAGGGAGGTGACCCCTAGGAGACAGTGATACACCTACTGTATAGTAGTTTGAACTGTACTATGTGTAGCCTTCTGGTATGGCGGGAGGTGACTGCTAGGACACAGTGATACACCTACTGTATAGTAGTTTGAACTGCACTATGTGTAGCCTGCTGGTATGAAGGGAGGTGACTCCTAGGACACAGTGATACACCTACTGTATAGTAGTTTGAGCTGTACTATGTATAGCCTACTGGTATGGAGGAAGGTCACTGCTAGGACACAGTGATACACCTATTGTATAGTAGTTTGAGCTGTACTATGTGTAGCCTACTGGTATGGAGGGAGGTGACTGCTAGGACACAGTGATACACCTACTGTATAGTAGTTTGAGCTGTACTATGTGTAGCCTACTGGTATGGAGGGAGGAGACTCCTGGGACACAGTGATACACCTACTGTATAGTAGTTTGAGCTGTACTATGTGTAGCCTACTGGTATGGAGGGAGGTGACTGCTAGGACACAGTGATACACCTACTGTATAGTAGATTGAACTGTACTATGTGTAGCCTACTGGTATGGAGGGAGGTGACTGCTAGGACACAGTGATACACCTACTGTATAGTAGTTTGAGCTGTACTATGTGTAGCCTACTGGTATGGAGGGAGGAGACTCCTGGGACACAGTGATACACCTACTGTATAGTAGTTTGAGCTGTACTATGTGTAGCCTACTGGTATGGAGTGAGGTGACTGCTAGGACACAGTGATACACCTACTGTATAGTAGTTTGAACTGTACTATGTGTAGCCTACTGGTATGGAGGGAGGTGACTCCTGGGACACAGTGATACACCCACTGTATAGTAGTTTGAACTGTACTATGTGTAGCCTACTGGTATGGAGGGAGGTGACTCCTGGGACACAGTGATACACCTACTGTATAGTAGTTTGAACTGTACTATGTGTAGCCTACTGGTATGGAGGGAGGTGACTCCTGGGACACAGTGATACAGCTACTGTGTAGTAGTTTGAACTGTACTATGTGTAGCCTGCTGGTATGAAGGGAGGTGACCCCTAGGACACAGTGATACACCTACTGTATAGTAGTTTGAACTGTACTATGTTTAGCCTACTGGTATGGAGGGAGGTGACTGCTAGGACACAGTGATACACCTACTGTATAGTAGTTTGAACTGTACTATGTGTAGCCTACTGGTATGGAGGGAGGTGACTGCTAGGACACAGTGATACACCTACTGTGTAGTAGTTTGAACTGTACTATGTGTAACCTACTGGTATGGAGGGAGGTGACTCCTGGGACACAGTGATACAGCTACTGTGTAGTAGTTTGAACTGCAGTATGTCTAGTCTACTGGTATGGAGGGAGGTGACTCCTAGGACACAGTGACACAGCTACTGTGTAGTAGTTTGAACTGTACTATGTGCAGGCGCGGCTCCTCAGGGTAGGCAGGGTAGGCACTGCCTACCCTATCGAAATACATCAACAAATAATGTTTAACTATGATTCTGCATTTTATCATTTGAACCGTCATTTTCCTCTAAATTGCAGTTCAAGAAAAGTTTTCTCGGTTATAATGACCAGCGCATGGTCAAATCCTTTAATCTCAATTCCGATTCATGAAAACTGCGCTGCGTGTTTGAAACGCGCGGCAGAAATGATACGAATAGAACCTGGGTAGTGGAGAGCAGGCTAGGTTAACCTCTGCCTGCCCGGCCCCATTTCCTCAGTACGAGGCCCTTGAACAGGGATAAAGAAACATTCGGTCTGTATATGCACTCCGAGCATGCGTAGACGCGTCTGCCAGCAGTCCGAACACCTGCCGGCCCAAATCCGAAATTATACGACATTTTCCGAACAGCCATACTCCATGAACGAAGATCTCAGAGATCTGAACCTGTCGTTATCTCTGTGTAATACCAGTATGACCGACTTAATTAGTGAACTATTACAAATTTCGCTTTCGCGGCGCACTGACAATGAAAAGAGGAGTGTTTTAGCTATTTAACACAAAGCTACAGTCAGACAATTTTTCAATTTCTTAATCCATTTTAGTCATGGGCATTGCAAAACTTGGGCAAGGGGGGCTCGGCCCCCCTTGGAAGTCGGTGAACTTAATGTGCAGTCAGTTACTAACTATTAAACTATTATTTTAATTTTGATGTAAAGAACAATTTTTGTTTAGCACAAATTAATACGGTTATCTGCAACAAATACTATAAATTTTGACAGTAAAATAATGATTTAATATTATATGATTGCAAATTTCCAACATGTGCCCCCCACCCGGAAAAAGGTCTGCCGACACTCGTGATTTTAGTTTTGGCGGTAATTCGTCCGCAACTCACACTCATTCATTCTGCTCTTATTAAACAACCAAACAATATATTGTTTGCGTTATCCGCAATGACTTCGCCCCTATATTTCGGATAAACGGGGTTTATTATTATTATTATTATTATTATTATTATTATTATTATTATTATTATTATTATTATTATTATTATTATTATTATTATTATTATTATAATTATTATTATTATTATTATTATTATTATTATTATTATTATTATTATTATTATTATTATTATTATTATTATTATTATTATTATTATTATTATTATTATTATTATTATTATTATTATTATTATTATTATTATTATTATTATTATTATTATTATTATTATTATTATTATTATTATTATTATTATTATTATTATTATTATTATTATTATTATTATTATTATTATTATTATTATTATTATTATTATTATTATTATTATTATTATTATTATTATTATTATTATTATTATTATCATCATCATCATCATCATAATCATAATCATCATCGCCGTCGTCGTCGTTGTTGTTGCTGTTGCTGCTGTTACACTTTGCCTACCCTAAAATTTTGACTGCGAGCCGCCACTGACTATGTGTCGCCTACTGGTATGGAGGGAGGTGACTCCTAGGACACAGTCATACAGCTACTGTGTAGTAGTTTGAACTGCACTATGTCTAGTCTACTGGTATGGAGGGAGGTGACTCCTAGGACACAGTGATACAGCTACTGTGTAGCAGTTTGAACTGCACTATGTGTAGCCTAGTGGTATGGAGGGAGGTGACTCCTAGGACACAGTGATACACCTACTGTACAGTAGTTTGAACTGTACTATGTGTAGCCTACTGGTATGGAGGGAGGTGACTCCTGGGACACTGTGATACACCTACTGTATAGTAGTTTGAACTGTACTATGTGTAGCCTAGCGGTATGGAGGGAGCTGACTCCTAGGACACAGTGATACACCTACTGTGTAGTAGTTTGAACTGTACTATGTGTAACCTACTGGTATGGAGGGAGGTGACTCCTGGGACACAGTGATACACAAACTGTATAGTAGTTTGAACTGTACTATGTGTAGCCTACTGGTGTGGAGGGAAGTGACCCCTAGGACACAGTGATACACCTACTGTATAGGAGTTTGAACTGTACTATGTGTAGCCTACTGGTATGGAGGGAGGTGACTCCTGGGACACAGTGATACACCTACTGTATAGTAGTTTGAACTGTACTATGTGTAGCATACTGGTGTGGAGGGAGGTGACCCCTAGGACACAGTGATACACCTACTGTATAGGAGTTTGAACTGTACTATGTGTAGCCTACTGGTGTGGAGGGAGGTGACCCCTAGGACACAGTGATACACCTACTGTATAGTAGTTTGAACTGTACTATGTGTAGCCTAGTGGTATGGAGGGAGGTGACCCCTAGGACACAGTGATACACCTACTGTATAGTAGTTTGAACTGTACTATGTGTAGCCTACTGGTGTGGAGGGAGGTGACCCCTAGGACACCGTGATACACCTACTGTATAGTAGTTTGAACTGTACTATGTGGAGCCTACTGGAATGGAGGGAGGTGACTCCTGGGATACAGTGACACGCCTGCTCTATAATAGTTTGAGCTGTACTATGTGTAGCCTACTAGTATGGAGGGAGGTGGCTGCTAGGACACAGTGATACACCTACTGTATAGTAGTTTGAACTGCACTATGTGTAGCCTAGTGGTATGGAGGGAGGTGACTCCCAGGACACAGTGATACACCTACTGAATAGTAGTTTGAACTGTACTATGTATAGCCTACTGGTATGGAGGGAGGTGACCGCTAGGAGACAGTGATACACCTACTGTATAGCAGTTTGAACTGTACTATGTGTAGCCTACTGGTATGGAGTGAGGTGACTGCTAGGACACAGTGATACACCTACTGTATAGTAGTTTGAGCTGTACTATGTGTAGCCTACTGGTATGGAGGGAGGAGACTCCTGGGACACAGTGATACACCCACTGTATACTAGTTTGAGCTGTACTATGTGTAGCCTACTGGTATGGAGGGAGGTGACTGCTAGGACACAGTGATACACCTACTGTATAGTAGTTTGAGCTGTACTATGTGTAGCCTGCTGGTATGAAGGGAGGTGACCCCAAGGACACAGTGATACACCTACTGCATAGTAGTTTGAACTGTACTATGTGTAGCCTACTGGTATGGACGGAGGTGTCCCCTAGGACACTGTCATACACCCACTGTATAGTAGCTTGAACTGTACTATGTGTAACCTACTGGTATGGAGGGAGGTGACTGCTAGGACACTGTGATACACCTACTGTATAGTAGTTTAACTGCACTATGTGTAGCCTACGGGTATGGAGGGAGGTGACTCCTAGGAGACAGCGATAGACCCACTGTATAGTAGTTTGAACTGTACTATGTGTAGCCTACTGGTATGGAGGGAGGTGACTCCTGGGACACAGTGATACACCTACTGTATAGTAGTTTGAACTGTACTATGTGTAGCCTACTGGTATGGAGGGGGGTGACTCCTGGGATACAGTGACACACCTGCTCCATACTAGTTTGAGCTGTACTATGTGTAGCCTACTGGTATGGAGGGAGGTGGCTGCTAGGACACAGTGATACACCTACTGTGTAGTAGTTTGAACTGTACTATGTGTAGCCTACTGGTATGGAGGGAGGTGACTCCTGGGACACAGTGATACAGCTACTGTGTAGTAGTTTGAACTGCACTATGTCTAGTCTACTGGTATGGAGGGAGGTGACTGCTAGGACACAGTGATACACTTACTGTATAGTAGTTTGAACTGTACTATGTGTAGTCTACTGGTATGGAGGGAGGTGACTCCTAGGACACAGTGATACAGCTACTGTGTAGTAGTTTGAACTGCACTATGTGTAGCCTACTGGAATGGAGGGAGGTGATTCCTGGGATACAGTGACACGCCTGCTCTATAATAGTTTGAGCTGTACTATGTGTAGCCTACTAGTATGGAGGGAGGTGGCTGCTAGGACACAGTGATACACCTACTGTATAGTAGTTTGAACTGTACTATGTGTAGCTTACTGGTGTGGAGGGAGGTGACCCCTAGGACACAGGGATACACCTACTGTATAGTAGTTTGAACTGTACTATGTGTAGCCTACTGGTATGGAGGGAGGTGACTGCTAGGACACAGTGATACACCTACTGTATAGTAGTTTGAACTGTACTATGTGTAGCCTACTGGTATGGAGGGAGGTGACTGCTAGGACACAGTGATACAGCTACTGTGTAGTAGTTTGAACTGTACTATGTGTAGCCTACTGGTGTGCAGGGAGGTGACCCCTAGGACACAGTGATACACCTACTGTATAGTAGTTTGAACTGTACTATGTGTAGCCTACTGGTGTGGAGGGAAGTGACCCCTAGGACACAGTGATACACCTACTGTATAGTAGTTTGAACTGTACTATGTGTAGCCTACTGGTGTGGAGGGAGGTGACCCCTAGGACACAGTGATACACCTACTGTATAGTAGTTTGAACTGTACTATGTGTAGCCTAGTGGTATGGAGGGAGGTGACCCCTAGGACACAGTGATACACCTACTGTATAGTAGTTTGAACTGTACTATGTGTAGCCTACTGGTGTGGAGGGAGGTGACCCCTAGGACACCGTGATACACCTACTGTATAGTAGTTTGAACTGTACTATGTGGAGCCTACTGGTATGGAGGGAGGTGACCCCTAGGAGACAGTGATACACCTACTGTATAGCAGTTTGAACTGTACTATGTGTAGCCTACTGGTAGGGAGTGAGGTGACTGCTAGGACACAGTGATACACCTACTGTATAGTAGTTTGAACTGTACTATGTGGAGCCTACTGGAATGGAGGGAGGTGACTCCTGGGATACAGTGACACGCCTGCTCTATAATAGTTTGAGCTGTACTATGTGTAGCCTACTAGTATGGAGGGAGGTGGCTGCTAGGACACAGTGATACAGCTACTGTGTAGTAGTATGAACTGTACTATGTGTAGCCTACTGGTATGGAGGGAGGTGACTGCTAGGACACAGTGATACACCTACTATATAGTAGTTTGAGCTGTACTATGTGTAGCCTGCTGGTATGAAGGGAGGTGACACCTAGGACACAGTGATACACCTACTGTATAGTAGTTTGAACTGTACTATGTGTAGCCTACTGGTATGGAGGGAGGTGACTGCTAGGACACAGTGATACAACTACTGTATAGTAGTTTGAACTGTACTATGTGTAGCCTACTGGTATGGAGGGAGGTGACTGCTAGGACACAGTGATACACCTACTGTGTAGTAGTTTGAACTGTACTATGTGTAACCTACTGGTATGGAGGGAGGTGACCCCTAGGACGCAGTGATACAGCTACTGTATAGTAGTTTGAACTGTACTATGTGTAGTCTACTGGTATGGAGGGAGGTGACACCTAGGAGACAGCGATTCACCTACTGTATAGTAGTTTGAACTGTACTATGTGTAGTCTACTGGTATGGAGGGAGGTGACTCCTAGGAGACAGTGATACAGCTACTGTATAGTAAGTTTGAACTGTACAATGTGTAGTCTACTGGTATGGAGGGAGGTGACCCCTAGGAGACAGTGATACACCTACTGTATAGTAGTTTGAACTGTACTATGTGTAGCCTACTGGTATTTAGGGAGGTGACTGCTAGGACACAGTGATACACCTACTGTATAGTAGTTTGAACTGCACTATGTGTAGCCTGCTGGTATGGGGGGAGGTGACTCCTAGGAGACAGTGATACAGCTACTGTATAGTAAGTTTGAACTGTACTATGTGTAGTCTACTGGTATGGAGGGAGGTGACCCCTAGGAGACAGTGATACACCTACTGTATAGTAGTTTGAACTGTACTATGTGTAGCCTTCTGGTATGGCGGGAGCTGACTGCTAGGACACAGTGATACACCTACTGTATAGTAGTTTGAACTGCACTATGTGTAGCCTGCTGGTATGAAGGGAGGTGACTCCTAGGACACAGTGATACACCTACTGTATAGTAGTTTGAGCTGTACTATGTATAGCCTACTGGTATGGAGGAAGGTCACTGCTAGGACACAGTGATACACCTATTGTATAGTAGTTTGAGCTGTACTATGTGTAGCCTACTGGTATGGAGGGAGGTGACTGCTAGGACACAGTGATACACCTACTGTATAGTAGTTTGAGCTGTACTATGTGTAGCCTACTGGTATGGAGGGAGGAGACTCCTGGGACACAGTGATACACCTACTGTATAGTAGTTTGAGCTGTACTATGTGTAGCCTACTGGTATGGAGGGAGGTGACTGCTAGGACACAGTGATACACCTACTGTATAGTAGATTGAACTGTACTATGTGTAGCCTACTGGTATGGAGGGAGGTGACTGCTAGGACACAGTGATACACCTACTGTATAGTAGTTTGAGCTATACTATGTGTAGCCTACTGGTATGGAGGGAGGAGACTCCTGGGACACAGTGATACACCTACTGTATAGTAGTTTGAGCTGTACTATGTGTAGCCTACTGGTATGGAGGGAGGTGACTGCTAGGACACAGTGATACACCTACTGTATAGTAGTTTGAACTGTATTATGTGTAGCCTACTGGTATGGAGGGAGGTGACTCCTGGGACACAGTGATACACCCACTGTATAGTAGTTTGAACTGTACTATGTGTAGCCTACTGGTATGGAGGGAGGTGACTCCTGGGACACAGTGATACACCTACTGTATAGTAGTTTGAACTGTACTATGTGTAGCCTACTGGTATGGAGGGAGGTGACTCCTGGGACACAGTGATACAGCTACTGTGTAGTAGTTTGAACTGTACTATGTGTAGCCTACTGGTATGGAGGGAGGTGACTGCTAGGACACAGTGATACACCTACTGTATAGTAGTTTGAGCTGTACTATGTGTAGCCTGCTGGTATGAAGGGAGGTGACCCCTAGGACACAGTGATACACCTACTGTACAGTAGTTTGAACTGTACTATGTTTAGCCTACTGGTATGGAGGGAGGTGACTGCTAGGACACAGTGATACACCTACTGTATAGTAGTTTGAACTGTACTATGTGTAGCCTACTGGTATGGAGGGAGGTGACTGCTAGGACACAGTGATACACCTACTGTGTAGTAGTTTGAACTGTACTATGTGTAACCTACTGGTATGGAGGGAGGTGACTCCTGGGACACAGTGGTACAGCTACTGTGTAGTAGTTTGAACTGCACTATGTCTAGTCTTCTGGTATGGAGGGAGGTGACTCCTAGGACACAGTGATACAGCTACTGTGTAGTAGTTTGAACTGCACTATGTGTAGCCTACTGGAATGGAGGGAGGTGACTCCTGGGATACAGTGACACGCCTGCTCTATAATAGTTTGAGCTGTACTATGTGTAGCCTACTGGTATGGAGGGAGGTGACTCCTGGGACACCGTGATACACCTACTCTATAGTAGTATAAACTGCACTATGTGTAGCCTACTGGTATGGAGGGAGGTGACCCCTAGGGGACAGTGATACACCTAATGTATAGTACTTTGAACTGCACTATGTGTAGCCGACTGGTATGGAGGTAGGTGACCCCTAGGACACAGTGATACACCTACTGTATAGTAGTTTGAGCTGTACTATGTGTAGCCTAATGGTATGGAGGGAGGTGACTCCTGGGACACCGTGATACACCTACTCTATAGTAGTATAAACTGCACTATGTGTAGCCTGCTGGTATGGAGGGAGGTGACCCCTAGGAGACAGTGATACACCTACTGTATAGTAGTTTGAACTGCACTATGTGTAGCCGACTGGTATGGAGGGAGGTGACCACTAGGACACAGTGATACACCTACTGTATAGTAGTTTAAACTGCACTAAGTGTAGCCTACTGGTGTGGAGGGAGGTGACCCCTAGGACGCAGTGATACACCTACTGTATAGTAGTTTGTACTGTACTATGTGTAGCCTACTGGTATGGAGGGAGGTGACCCCTAGGACACAGTGATACACCTACTGTATAGTAGTTTGAACTGCACTATGTGTAGCCTAGTGGTATGGAGGGAGGTGACCCCTAGGACACAGTGATACACCTACTGTATAGGAGTTTGAACTGTACTATGTGTAGCCTACTGGTGTGGAGGGAGGTGACCCCTAGGACACAATGATACACCTACTGCATAGTAGTTTGAACTGTACTATGTGTAGCCTAGTGGTATGGAGGGAGGTGACCCCTAGGACACAGTGATACACCTACTGTATAGTAGTTTGAACTGTACTATGTGTAGCCTACTGGTGTGGAGGGAGGTGACCCCTAGGACACCGTGATACACCTACTGTATAGTAGTTTGAACTGTACTATGTGGAGCCTACTGGTATGGAGGGAGGTGACCCCTAGGAGACAGTGATACACCTACTGTATAGCAGTTTGAACTGTACTATGTGTAGCCTACTGGTAGGGAGTGAGGTGACTGCTAGGACACAGTGATACACCTACTGTATAGTAGTTTGAACTGTACTATGTGGAGCCTACTGGAATGGAGGGAGGTGACTCCTGGGATACAGTGACACGCCTGCTCTATAATAGTTTGAGCTGTACTATGTGTAGCCTACTAGTATGGAGGGAGGTGGCTGCTAGGACACAGTGATACAGCTACTGTGTAGTAGAATGAACTGTACTATGTGTAGCCTACTGGTATGGAGGGAGGTGACTGCTAGGACACAGTGATACACCTACTATATAGTAGTTTGAGCTGTACTATGTGTAGCCTGCTGGTATGAAGGGAGGTGATCCCTAGGACACAGTGATACACCTACTGTATAGTAGTTTGAACTGTACTATGTGTAGCCTACTGGTATGGAGGGAGGTGACTGCTAGGACACAGTGATACAACTACTGTATAGTAGTTTGAACTGTACTATGTGTAGCCTACTGGTATGGAGGGAGGTGACTGCTAGGACACAGTGATACACCTACTGTGTAGTAGTTTGAACTGTACTATGTGTAACCTACTGGTATGGAGGGAGGTGACCCCTAGGACGCAGTGATACAGCTACTGTATAGTAGTTTGAACTGTACTATGTGTAGTCTACTGGTATGGAGGGAGGTGACACCTAGGAGACAGCGATTCACCTACTGTATAGTAGTTTGAACTGTACTATGTGTAGTCTACTGGTATGGAGGGAGGTGACTCCTAGGAGACAGTGATACAGCTACTGGATAGTAAGTTTGAACTGTACAATGTGTAGTCTACTGGTATGGAGGGAGGTGACCCCTAGGAGACAGTGATACACCTACTGTATAGTAGTTTGAACTGTACTATGTGTAGCCTACTGGTATTTAGGGAGGTGACTGCTAGGACACAGTGATACACCTACTGTATAGTAGTTTGAACTGCACTATGTGTAGCCTGCTGGTATGGAGGGAGGTGACTCCTAGGAGACAGTGATACAGCTACTGTATAGTAAGTTTGAACTGTACTATGTGTAGTCTACTGGTATGGAGGGAGGTGACCCCTAGGAGACAATGATACACCTACTGTATAGTAGTTTGAACTGTACTATGTGTAGCCTTCTGGTATGGCGGGAGCTGACTGCTAGGACACAGTGATACACCTACTGTATAGTAGTTTGAACTGCACTATGTGTAGCCTGCTGGTATGAAGGGAGGTGACTCCTAGGACACAGTGATACACCTACTGTATAGTAGTTTGAGCTGTACTATGTATAGCCTACTGGTATGGAGGAAGGTCACTGCTAGGACACAGTGATACACCTATTGTATAGTAGTTTGAGCTGTACTATGTGTAGCCTACTGTTATGGAGGGAGGTGACTGCTAGGACACAGTGATACACCTACTGTATAGTAGTTTGAGCTGTACTATGTGTAGCCTACTGGTATGGAGGGAGGAGACTCCTGGGACACAGTGATACACCTACTGTATAGTAGTTTGAGCTGTACTATGTGTAGCCTACTGGTATGGAGGGAGGTGACTGCTAGGACACAGTGATACACCTACTGTATAGTAGATTGAACTGTACTATGTGTAGCCTACTGGTATGGAGGGAGGTGACTGCTAGGACACAGTGATACACCTACTGTATAGTAGTTTGAGCTATACTATGTGTAGCCTACTGGTATGGAGGGAGGAGACTCCTGGGACACAGTGATACACCTACTGTATAGTAGTTTGAGCTGTACTATGTGTAGCCTACTGGTATGGAGGGAGGTGACTGCTAGGACACAGTGATACACCTACTGTATAGTAGTTTGAACTGTATTATGTGTAGCCTACTGGTATGGAGGGAGGTGACTCCTGGGACACAGTGATACACCCACTGTATAGTAGTTTGAACTGTACTATGTGTAGCCTACTGGTATGGAGGGAGGTGACTCCTGGGACACAGTGATACACCTACTGTATAGTAGTTTGAACTGTACTATGTGTAGCCTACTGGTATGGAGGGAGGTGACTCCTGGGACACAGTGATACAGCTACTGTGTAGTAGTTTGAACTGTACTATGTGTAGCCTACTGGTATGGAGGGAGGTGACTGCTAGGACACAGTGATACACCTACTGTATAGTAGTTTGAGCTGTACTATGTGTAGCCTGCTGGTATGAAGGGAGGTGACCCCTAGGACACAGTGATACACCTACTGTACAGTAGTTTGAACTGTACTATGTTTAGCCTACTGGTATGGAGGGAGGTGACTGCTAGGACACAGTGATACACCTACTGTATAGTAGTTTGAACTGTACTATGTGTAGCCTACTGGTATGGAGGGAGGTGACTGCTAGGACACAGTGATACACCTACTGTGTAGTAGTTTGAACTGTACTATGTGTAACCTACTGGTATGGAGGGAGGTGACTCCTGGGACACAGTGGTACAGCTACTGTGTAGTAGTTTGAACTGCACTATGTCTAGTCTTCTGGTATGGAGGGAGGTGACTCCTAGGACACAGTGATACAGCTACTGTGTAGTAGTTTGAACTGCACTATGTGTAGCCTACTGGAATGGAGGGAGGTGACTCCTGGGATACAGTGACACGCCTGCTCTATAATAGTTTGAGCTGTACTATGTGTAGCCTACTGGTATGGAGGGAGGTGACTCCTGGGACACCGTGATACACCTACTCTATAGTAGTATAAACTGCACTATGTGTAGCCTACTGGTATGGAGGGAGGTGACCCCTAGGGGACAGTGATACACCTAATGTATAGTACTTTGAACTGCACTATGTGTAGCCGACTGGTATGGAGGTAGGTGACCCCTAGGACACAGTGATACACCTACTGTATAGTAGTTTGAGCTGTACTATGTGTAGCCTAATGGTATGGAGGGAGGTGACTCCTGGGACACCGTGATACACCTACTCTATAGTAGTATAAACTGCACTATGTGTAGCCTGCTGGTATGGAGGGAGGTGACCCCTAGGAGACAGTGATACACCTACTGTATAGTAGTTTGAACTGCACTATGTGTAGCCGACTGGTATGGAGGGAGGTGACCACTAGGACACAGTGATACACCTACTGTATAGTAGTTTAAACTGCACTAAGTGTAGCCTACTGGTGTGGAGGGAGGTGACCCCTAGGACGCAGTGATACACCTACTGTATAGTAGTTTGTACTGTACTATGTGTAGCCTACTGGTATGGAGGGAGGTGACCCCTAGGATACAGTGATACACCTAGTGTATAGTAGTTTGAACTGCACTATGTGTAGCCTAGTGGTATGGAGGGAGGTGACTCCTAGGACACAGTGATACACCTACTGTATAGTAGTTTGAACTGCACTATGTGTAGCCTAGTGGTATGGAGGGAGGTGACTCCTAGGACACAGTGATACACCTACTGTATAGTAGTTTGAACTGTACTATGTGTAGCCTACTGGTATGGAGGGAGGTGTCCCCTAGGACACTGTGATACACCCACTGTATAGTAGCTTGAACTGTACTATGTGTAACCTACTGGTATGGAGGGAGGTGACTGCTAGGACACTGTGATACACCTACTGTATAGTAGTTTAACTGCACTATGTGTAGCCTACTGGTATGGAGGGAGGTGACTCCTAGGAGACAGCGATAGACCTACTGTATAGTAGTTTGAACTGTACTATGTGTAGCCTAGTGGTATGGAGGGAGCTGACTCCTAGGACACAGTGATACACCTACTGTATAGTAGTTTGAACTGTACTATGTGTAGCCTACTGGTATGGAGGGAGGTGTCCCCTAGGACACTGTGATGCACCCACTGTATAGTAGCTTGAACTGTACTATGTGTAACCTACTGGTATGGAGGGAGGTGACTGCTAGGACACTGTGATACACCTACTGTATAGTAGTTTAACTGCACTATGTGTAGCCTACTGGTATGGAGGGAGGTGACTCCTGGGACATCGTGATACACCTACTATATAGTAGTATAAACTGCACTATGTGTAGCCTACTGGTATGGAGGGAGGTGACCCCTAGGAGACAGTGATTCACCTACTGTATAGTAGTTTGAACTGCACTATGTGTAGCCGACTGGTATGGAGGGAGGTGACCCCTAGGACACAGTGATACACCTACTGTATAGTAGTTTAAACTGCACTATGTGTAGCCTACTGGTGTGGAGGGAGGTGACCCCTAGGATGCAGTGATACAGCTACTGTGTAGTAGTTTGAACTGTACTATGTGTAGCCTACTGGTATGGAGGGAGGTGACTCCTAGGAGACAGCGATACACCTACTGTATAGTAGTTTGAACTGTACTATGTGTAGCCTAGTGGTATGGAGGGAGCTGACTCCTAGGACACAGTGATACACCTACTGTATAGTAGTTTGAACTGTACTATGTGTAGCCTACTGGTATGGAGGGAGGTGACTCCTGGGACACTGTGATACACCTACTGTATAGTAGTTTGAACTGTACTATAAGTAGCCTACTGGTATGGAGGGAGGTGTCCCCTAGGACACTGTGATACACCCACTGTATAGTAGCTTGAACTGTACTATGTGTACCCCTCCGAAGGAGTGTCGCCTTGCCGTGGCGGAGGGGCTCAGTACCCGATCCAGACGGCCTACTGAGTGAGTCTTCGTGACCACTGGTGGGCAAGAGGTGAGGGGAAGCTAAGAACATTCCAACGGGTAGATGAGGCTCGTTAGTCTTGGTCGACGACTCATCTAGGAGAAGAGGACTCCGAAATCAAACTCCCCCAGGGGAACCTACCACGGTAGGTCCGGGTTTGGCGCACCCGGGGCCCCGAGCTGCTCACTATCACTTCACCCCCTCCACCTTCATCAACTGTGCCACGTGCAACGTTTTATGTTGCTTTTTATATCACCCTCTTCCTCTTCTAGGCTTATACTGATTATTAGTTTGTAAGTTCCTAGATTTATAACTCCTGTCTCACCAGCAGGGATCTTTCCTATCTCCGTGGTCCTGTCCCACGGTTTTCAGCGCGGCCCCCGACTTGTGTGCTCTTCGGAGGTCTCAGGCGCGAAGGTTGTGCGGACCCTTCACACTGCCCCCATGTGTAGCCTTAGGTGCGGAGCCCGTCCACACGTCATGTACACCCACGTAGCTCCTGGAGGGCACGGCCGGTGTTAATCTCCCGACGGCCGCGTGCCGTCGGGTTAGTATCACCGGCCGGACGTGTTACCGCTGACGGAGCCCCGGTGTAATCAACCCGAAGTCCCCTGAATCCACGCTGACTCCGTTGAGGCAGCGTGTGCTAAAGCGGGGAGCCACAGGCGGTTATTCCTGTGGTGGGGGCATAAAACCGGGGTGTCATGTGGTGAACGGTTTACCCATGCGGACAAGCAGTGGAGATCGGAGGGTAGCTCCTCTGAAGTACGCCTTGAGGTCAGTCATGGAGGGGTCTCCATGGCGGCACAGACCGTGGAGATTTTGGTGTCTTTTATCTTTTGACCCCCGGATGGCAGGCTGACGCCGACGGTTCCGGATGGGGGTCCAATTCATAATGCATCCGCGCAAACCCTCCTCATTTGACACGTTTTTGGTTTTGACTTTGGCTTGTGACGGGAAAACGGTAAAGGATCTTAGCCCCTTCTATATTAAACGGGAAGTTGACCGAATCTGTGGCCCTGTAAAAAATGCGACCAGAATACGCGACGGTACGCTATTGATAGAGATGATTACTGCAGACCAGTCGCAGAAACTACTGAAAGCGAGTTTATTGGGCTCCTACCCTATCCGGGTAGTCCCACATAAAACACTGAATACTTGCAGAGGAGTTGTCACCACCTCCAGCCTTGATGGTCTGTCTAATGAAGAGATAGTCACCTGCCTTTCAGATCAACGGGTGTGTCAGGCGTACCGTCTCACTCGAAAACAGGATGGAAAAGTGATCGATTTACGCACTGTGTTTTTGACATTTAAGGGTACTCAGTTACCCGAATACATCTTCTGCGGTTACGAGCGTGCCGCAGTTCGGCAGTATGTACCGAACCCTATGCGCTGTTTTCAGTGTCAGAAGTTCGGTCATACTAAGCCTTCGTGCACCCATCCTGCTACGTGTGAGCGTTGTGGACTACCATACCATGAGGGCACGGCTTGCACCCGTGACCCTTACTGCGTTAACTGCGAAGGGAGTCATCCATCCAGCTCGCGACAGTGTCCGAAGTTTCTCGAGGAAAAGTGTATCCAGGAGTTGCGCGTGAAAGAACGCCTGACGTTTGTTGAAGCGCGCCGTCGCTTTCAACAACTGCAACCTGCTACCACCACAGGTTTTGCATCCGCTGTTCGTCGCCCTCCTGTGAACACTGTTGCTATACAGCATGTACCCGTCGCAGATGCTTCGACACAAACAGATTTACCGGCGAGCACCTCTCCACCGCGTCGTGATAAAACTGCACCAGCAACTACATCTTCCGCTGTGCAGACACACGCTCACCAGTCGTCCACAAGCAGAGGCTACACCGTATTGCCTGTTCCCACAAATCGTTCGCGACCTAAACATCGGGCGAGTAGTCGTACCTCCACGAAGTCCCGCTCCCGCTCCGCGAGCCGCCGGGGATCTTCTGACTCCCGAAGTTCCGAGGAGTCGCCTGAGGACGGTGAAAAGCACATCATTGGTCCCAAGTGCGCCAAGGTTAAGATGAAGAAAAAGATAAAGACTATGCCTTAACCTTTTTATTATGGAAATAATTCAGTGGAATGTTAATGGGTACCGGGCCCGTGCCCCGGACATACAACACTTAGCTTGGCACCATTCACCTTCAATCGTCTGTCTACAAGAAACCCATCTGAAGCCTAACCACACCTTACATCTTCGTGGTTTTTCGGAATTTAGACATGACTCTGCAACTGATAGACGAGCAAGCGGTGGTGTTGCTACTCTGGTGGCGCATACCATCTCAGCCACAAGCATCCCGCTAAACACGCCGCTGCAAGCTGTAGCAGTGCGTGTCCATATGCAGGGCGTGAGTCTGTCAATTTGTAATGTCTATCTGCCACCGGTCAGTGCCGTACACGCGAACGACCTTCGGGCTCTTTTGGCTCAGATCCCGCCACCGCTTATCTTCCTTGGTGATCTGAATGCCAAACACACTTTATGGGGCTCCGACACTGACGATGCTCGTGGGTGCCTTGTAGCAGACGTTTGTGATATGTCCGGCCTCCTTTTGTTGAACACTGGTGCCCCTACCTTCTTATCATCTGCCTATGGTACCTATTCCGCCTTAGACGTTAGCTTCTGTAGCCCGTCACTGGTACCACTTATTGATTGGTCGGTGCTCTCCGACCTCTTTGGCAGTGATCATTTTCCCATTAACATTCACATTACTGGTTTCCATCCTATTCCAACACGATACCCTCACTGGATTATTTCCAAGGCTGACTGGGGGAAATTCCGTTCCCTCATTCACCTTACGGACGATGGTTTTACCACCATCGACAACATGGTGGAGTATTTTACATGTTCTGTCCTGCTTGCAGCAAATTCCAGCATTCCTCGCGGTTCTACTACACCTCGTCATGTTCCCGTGCCTTGGTGGTCCGAGGAATGTCGTTTGGCTGTTAAAGCCCGCAAACGGGCTCTGCGAGTTTTCAGTGCACATCCTACGGAAGAGAACTTCATTGCCTTTAAGCGTGTGCGTGCCCGGGCGCGTTTTGTACTTCGCAGTGCAAAACGCACATCCTGGGTAACTTACGTCTCTTCCCTCTCTCGACGCACTTCAACACAAAGGGTGTGGACTGCGGTTCGGCGTATGTACGGCAAGTGTCGCCGGACGATTATTCCCGGTCTTGCCGTACAGGGCTCTTATTACACCAACGAGCAGGCGATCGCCGACGCCCTTGCCGAATCTTTCTCTGCTACCAGCCAAACCCAAAGTTACGATAGGTCGTTTTTAGCTATCAAGGAATCTGCGGAGCGGATAGTTCTTAATTTTAACAGCGACGGTAGTGAACCATACAACACGCCTTTTAGCATAGCAGAGCTGATGCACTCCTTGTCTCTGGCGCACGACTCTTCTCCCGGTCCGGATGACATCCACCGACAAATGTTGCTTCATCTACCACCTCAGGCTCTTTCCTTCCTGCTGAGCATCTATAACCGAATCTGGCTCCAGCGGGTTTACCCGTCTTCCTGGCGCGAGGGTATCGTCATCCCTATACCTCGGCCCGGGAAAGACCGGGCACTTGCCTCTAGCTACCGCCCTATTTGCCTAACGAGTGTCGTTTGCAAAACCCTCGAACGTATGATCAACACTCGTTTAGTGTGGTGGCTAGAGACGAATAACCTGCTGAGTAATGCCCAGTGCGGTTTTCGTCGCCATCGCTCCAGTGTCGACAATCTGACAAGCATGGAGGCCTACATACAGAATGCATTTCTCTTGAAGCAGCATGTCGTGGGTGTCTTCTTTGATCTGGAGAAGGCCTACGACACTACATGGCGCTATGGCATTCTCCGTACTCTACACGATTATGGTTTACGCGGGAACTTGTCGTTTTTTATTTTTTTATTTTTAACTTTTTACTAATTCGCCGTTTTCGTGTCCGCATAGGCAACACGCTCTCCCAAGTGAAGGTTCAGGAGAATGGTGTACCCCAAGGGTCGATTCTCAGCGTTACGCTTTTCGCCGTTGCCATTAATGGCATCACCAGCGCTGTTCGTAGCGGAATCCCGATGTCGCTGTATGTTGACGACTTTGCGATATACTATCGCTCTTATAGTTTGGAGCACATCGAGCGTCAACTGCAGATGACCATAACATCCATCGCCGAGTGGGCGTCTCGCACCGGCTTTCGGTTTTCCCCTACGAAAACACAGTGTCTCCACTTTCACCGACTCCGTGGTGTACACCCTCCTCCTGATCTTCATTTGCGTGGCACACGTCTTCCATTTGTTCCGCACCTGAAGTTCTTGGGCTTACACCTCGACAGCAAACTCACATGGGAGCACCATATTCGTCACCTTCGTGCTTCCTGCGGTCGCTCGCTTCGGGTACTCAGGGTCCTGTCTGGGGCATCTTGGGGCGGCGATCGCACGGTAATGTTGAGGTTGTATCGCTCACTGGTCCGGTCCAAATTAGACTACGGCTGTTTTATCTATGGCTCTGCATCAGCCTCTAAACTCCGCCTTTTAGACACAATTCATCACACTGGTATCCGTCTCGCTACTGGGGCTTTCCGCACAAGTAGAGTGGATTGTCTGTATGCTGATTCTGGCGAACCTCCACTGTCTGTTCGACGCTCATTGTTACTTTGTTCCTATGTGGCAAGGTTGGCCGCTCATCCAGGTCATCCTTCGTTTCCACCTGTATTGCGTCCAGACCTCGCGCACCGTTATATGCGGAATAAAACAATCTCCCGTCCAAGTGGCATCAGGTTTCAAGAACTACTTGTCGCAAACGCCCTCCGACTGCCAGTTGTAGAGCGGCATTCATTTGGCCACTGTCCTCCCTGGCAGCTCCAGCGTGCACGCTTTGACCTGGAGCTGTCGGGCTGTCCAAAGACCGCTACCCCTCCTTCGGTGTTCCGTCAACTCTTCACCGCAGTTCTGGGCCGATACCGGACTTATACTCCGGTATTCACCGATGGCTCCCAGTTGGGTAGTACGACGGGTTCCGCATTTATATACAACGGTGAGGTTCACACATACCGCCTTCCAGACGCCAGTTCAGTTTTTACCGCCGAGCTGTTTGCCATCTTTTATTTCTTACTTTTTATCTCCCGTTCAGTTCCTGGACATTTTATTGTGTGTTGCGACTCCCTGAGCGCTCTTCAGGCGCTGCAACAATTTGTTGGCAACTCGGCATCAATTATTAAAATACAGACACTTTTATCTCAATTGTTATCTCGCGGATACCAGTTCGTTTTTACGTGGATCCCAGGTCATGTGGGTATTCCGGGTAACGAGGCAGTTGATGCGGCTGCGAAGTCTGCATGTCGCCTTCCGGAATATTCCACCCGTACGCTACCCTATATAGATGTGCAGAAGTACTTCCGTCGCCATCTATTTACTCTTTGGCAACAATCTTGGGAAGCGTTAGCTGGCACTCAGTTACGGACAATCAAGGACACGGTACAACCCTGGCAAACATCTTGCAGGGATTCCAGGCGTGAGGAGGTGATTTTAACCCGCCTGAGGATAGGCCACACTCGAGCCACGCATGCACACCTTTTGCGCGGTGATCCGGAGCCTGTCTGTGCGACGTGCAATGTGCCACTCTCCGTTGCACATGTCCTTGTTGATTGTCCGCGGTATGCTCGTGAGCGCCAGTCCTTTGGCCTGGGTCTTACACTGTGCACCATGTTAGGCAACGACCCAGCAGCTGTAAATACAGTACTGCGGTTTGTTGCGCGTATCGATTTTGGTAAGCAAGTGTAAGGTTTCTTTTATCTTGGCGGAAAAATACTTTTAGGATGTTTTACTTGTGTTTTTACCCTTTTTCAACAGTATAAGTAGTTTAGGGTTTTCTTAATATGGTTTTATTGGTTTTTAATTTTCCTTTTTTACCTGTTTTTAGCTCTCTTTTTAATGGTTTTAACGTTCATTTTTAGGTATTTTAACTTTCACTTTTTAGCTTTAAAGCGGGTGAGGTTTTATTTTCTTTGATTGCTTTTACATTGGACTTCGGGCCCTAATGACCTAGTTGTCGACGGGCCCGTAAACCCCACTACTCACTCACTCTGTACTATGTGTAACCTACTGGTATGGAGGGAGGTGACTGCTAGGACACTGTGATACACCTACTGTATAGTAGTTTAACTGCACTATGTGTAGCCCACTGGTATGGAGGGAGGTGACTCCTGGGACACCGTGATACACCTACTCTATAATAGTATAAACTGCACTATGTGTAGCCTACTGGTATGGAGGGAGGTGACCCCTAGGAGACAGTGATACACCTACTGTATAGTAGTTTGAACTGCACTATGTGTAGCCGACTGGTAAGGAGGGAGGTGACCCCTAGGACACAGTGATACACCTACTGTATAGTAGTTTAAACTGCACTATGTGTAGCCTACTGGTGTGGAGGGAGGTGACCCCTAGGATGCAGTGATACAGCTACTGTGTAGTAGTTTGAACTGTACTATGTGTAGCCTACTGGTATGGAGGGAGGTGACTCCTAGGAGACAGCGATACACCTACTGTATAGTAGTTTGAACTGTACTATGTGTAATCTACTGGTGTGGAGGGAGGTGACCCCTAGGAGACAGCGATACACCTACTGTATAGTAGTTTGAACTGTACTATGTGTAGTCTACTGGTATGGAGGGAGGTGACTCCTAGGAGACAGTGATACAGCTACTGTATAGTAGTTTGAACTGTACTATGTGTAGCCTACTGGTATGGAGGGAGGTGACTCCTAGGAGATAGTGATACAGCTACTGTATGGTAGTTTGAACTGTACTATGTGTAGTCTACTGGTATGGAGGGAGGTGACTCCTAGGAGACAGTAATACAGCTACTGTATAGTAGTTTGAACTGTACTATGTGTAGCCTACTGGTATGGAGGGAGGTGACCCCTAGGACGCAGTGATACAGCTACTGTGTAGTAGTTTGAACTGTACTATGTGTAGCCTACTGGTATGGAGGGAGGTGACTCCTAGGAGACAGCGATACACCTACTGTATAGTAGTTTGAACTGTACTATGTGTAGCCTACTGGTATGGAGGGAGGTGACTCCTAGGAGACAGTGATACACCTACTGTATAGTAGTTTGAACTGTACTATGTGTAGTCTACTTGTATGGAGGGAGGTGACTCCTAGGAGACAGTGATACAGCTATTGTATAGTAGTTTGAACTGTACTATGTGTAGTCTACTGGTATGGAGGGAGGTGACCCCTAGGAGACAGTGATACACCTACTGTATAGTACTTTGAACTGTACTATGTGTAGTCTACTGGTATGGAGGGAGGTGACTCCTAGGAGACAGTGATACAGCTACTGTATAGTAGTTTGAACTGTACTATGTGTAGCCTAGTGGTATGGAGGGAGGTGACCCCTAGGACACAGTGATACACCTACTGTATAGTAGTTTGAACTGTACTATGTGTAGCCTACTGGTATGGAGGGAGGTGACTGCTAGGACACAGTGATACAGCTACTGTGTAGTAGTTTGAACTGTACTATGTGTAGCCTACTGGTGTGGAGGGAGGTGACCCCTAGGACACAGCGATACACCTACTGTATAGTAGTTTGAACTTTACTATGTGTAGCCTACTGGTGTGGAGGGAGGTGACCCCTAGGACACAGTGATACACCTACTGTATAGTAGTTTGAACTGTACTATGTGTAGCCTACTGGTGTTAAGGGAGGTGACCCCTAGGACACAGTGATACACCTACTGTATAGGAGTTTGAACTGTACAATGTGTAGCCTACTGGTGTGGAGGGAGGTGACCCCTAGGACACAGTGATACACCTACTGTATAGTAGTTTGAGCTGTACTATGTGTAGCCTAGTGGTATGGAGGGAGGTGACCCCTAGGACACAGTGATACACCTACTGTATAGTAGTTTGAACTGTACTATGTGTAGCCTACTGGTGTGGAGGGAGGTGACCCCTAGGACACCGTGATACACCTACTGTATAGTAGTTTGAACTGTACTATGTGTAGCCTACTGGAATGGAGGGAGGTGACTCCTGGGATACAATGACACGCCTGCTCTATAATAGTTTGAGCTGTACTATGTGTAGCCTACTAGTATGGAGGGAGGTGGCTGCTAGGACACAGTGATACACCTACTGTATAGTAGTTTGAACTGCACTATGTGTAGCCTAGTGGTATGGAGGGAGGTGACTCCTGGGACACAGTGATACACCTACTGGATAGTAGTTTGAACTGTACTATGTGTAGCCTACTGGTATGGAGGGAGGTGACCCCTAGGAGACAGTGATACACCTACTGTATAGTAGTTTGAACTGTACTATGTGTAGCCTACTGGTATGGAGCGAGGTGGCTGCTAGGACACAGTGATACACCTACTGTATAGTAGTTTGAGCTGTACTATGTGTAGCCTACTGGTATGGAGGGAGGAGACTCCTGGGACACAGTGATACAGCTACTGTTTAGTAGTTTGAACTGCACTATGTGTAGCCTACTGGAATGGAGGGAGGTGACTCCTGGGATACAGTGACACGCCTGCTCCATACTAGTTTGAACTGCACTATGTGTAGCCTACAGGTATGGAGGGAGGCGACTCCTTGGAGAGAATTAGTGACACGCCTGCTCTATACTACTTTGAACTGCACTCTGTGTAACCTAGTGGTATGTAGGGCGGTACACTGGGTAGGAGAGGTGGCTCCTAGGGAACAATGTCATGCCTATACGAAAGCAAATGAGCACATCATAAGGAAATATATTCTCATGGACAGGTAGTTCAGCTTAAGGGCACAGCATTCAAGCATGATTCAGTTAACTTGAACCATAGAGCATATATCATGAGGCTAGAATCTTAATAAATCCTTTACAATCATTGTCATTGATGTTCTTCATACACTTCACCATCTAGGGCTTGTCAGTATACTGAAATGCAAGAGTTTCAATGACTTTATTCAGAATAATAATTGACTACCTAACAGAACATTTACTGTTCAAATACATGAAATAACCTCGTCAGGTTGAGGAATAATAGCTGTCCTACCCAAATGAGGCTGCTAGGTCTTTTGAGCTTGAAAACAAACAACACACAACTGTCTGTTTACATTGATGATATGGCTATTGCAGCTCAAACATTGAAATCGGAAAAGAACAAAAGCTAACCAAAGACAGTAGTTACATCCTAGGAACCACGGTTGTCCAATTGGCATATCAAGGTAAATCTGGGGAAATCTCGGAACATTCTGTTCAATAGAAAACCGAAACATGCAAACTGGACTGCTCCAATTAAGTTATATGGCTGGACCAATACAGTAAAAAAAAATATTTGGGAGTAATGCTTGACTCCAAGCTTTCTCTGACTCTGTAGTCCAAGTCTAAGGGCAATAACCGGGCCTCCTGTACCTGGTAATAATCTACAGATCAGTCTCAGTATGCAAATGAGCTTTATTATACTTGCATATACCGGTTGTCATTCTTTGATCACTCTATACCAATCAATAAACTTGACTGGTCACCAATGACAAAGTTCTTCATCTCCTGAGCACTGTGCCCCTTTAACAGTAATAGTAGCCTTGAATAGTCCCGGTTTGGGGTACTATTATAATCTGGTAAGAAATCAGGTGATCCTAAGTACACGTAGGAAACCAAATAGCTTGGTCAAACACACCAAAAAATAAAGAGACGTATCCACTGTTCATAGGAATGTTGCATATACTTCTACCACCATGCAAAAAAATAATTGAGCTCTCTAACATATCAGTGTCACTTCTGTCTCTCAGAAGCACAGAGTTAACAGCTTGGTTCACACATGCTATAAATGAAACTTTTACATAGTGAGGTAAGACAGTTTATTTAATTATTATTATTCCTGTAACAACCAGGAAACAGTTAAAAGAATTGTTATTCACCAACTTGCCGGTGTGTGCATCTATCTGTATGTCTGTGTCTGTCATACTCGGGAGTTAATAACAAAATCATTCTGCTTCTTGCTTCCCAATATTTTGATGTTAGTCCCAAAAACCATAAGGGGAGAGCCTTTGGTTTCTGTAAGCCTCTGTTTTACAGGAATTAATCTGGAGGAGGAGATGTAGGTTTAAGTGTGCTCAAATGCATGGTCATCACTACACTTAGAAAACATTTCATGGCATATGCCAGATATGTTGTTGTTAGCTAATGCTGGATTTCTGACAATGAAGTCATTAATCCTCTTGCTCTCCAATATTTTTCACTGATGGATGGGGCACTAGAAGTGGCCGGGCATATTTGAAGGTGGTCTCGGTCCATTTCCTCTTGCAGATCACATAGAGGACAGAGTGGTGAGGAATATATCCCAATTCTGTTTAAATGTTTTGCCAGACAATCATGTCCTGTAATCAACCTGAAGGTTGCAACTGCTGTTTTTCGAGGATACTCAGGAATCACTGTTTGAATGTTTGGTAATATGCCAGATATGAACTTCAATCAAAAATAAAATTACTAGTAAAAAGGGAAATATACAAAAACACACTGGGAAAAGCCAAAATAAAGACAGTGTTAAAGATTTTCAATGAGTATAAAAATTTTGTATCTAAAGATTTAAATCCTCAAATTCATGTTACTCCCCGCTAAAAGCTTACTTTTTCAACCACTTGTCCACCAAATTCTCTGCAAGTCTGGCAGGCAGCTGCAGAGAGTCTTGAAGGTACACTAGAGAGGAACACTAGCAGCATGTGATGGACTGTTGCATAGCAAAGAGAAGTAGGGTCTGGTTTAAATAGGCAACCATTGCAGTGGCCCATTTGCAACCGAGGATGGGAGTTGTGCAGCTCATGGAGGCTCTAAAGTACGCTAAGGACCAATCTGGACAATACCTCCATTACCTTCCCATGGTGCAGCTGTTAGTATACATGTTGAACTAAAGGGAGGGGCTGTTGCTTAGCCTGATGAGTTTAATGACCTAGTCTGGTGTTCTTCCTTTTTCTGATCAGACAGCCTCTTTCCTTTCCTATCCAGTCTTCCTTGACTCAACTTTTGTTTTATGATATTAGAGCATTCAAGGCCTAAGGGTTCATTTGTACCTAATTCTTTACTCTATGTGCTGACCTGCAATGGCACATTGGCAAAAGGAGGAAAGGTTGGTGATCTCCCAGTAAAGCCTGTGGTCCTCCAAACACTCTGGGGGTTAAGGATGATTCAACTGTTAACTATTAAAAAGTGCTGTCCTAAAGAAACAATTGAGATCTGCTCGAAAATGACCTGCAATGGCACATTGGCAAAAGGAGGAAAGGTTGGTGATCTCCCAGTAAAGCCTGTGGTCCTCCAAACACTCTGGGGGTTAAGAATGATTCAACTGTTAACTATTAAAAAGTGCTGTCCTAAAGAAACAATTGAGATCTGCTCGAAAATGAAAATGTTTCGCAAAATTCTGGATTAATAGTCCCTCATTCAGATTTCTGGGCAGGCACTGTTTTGAGAAAACATGATCAAACTTGCACAATTAATACTTGTAAACTAAATCAGTCCATTGAAGTTCTGCATAAACCAAGTCAATATTTCTCCATGGGAGAAATGGCTCAATGCCAAGGTAGTGTGCTCAAATGTGTGTACTGCTGAAAATGTAGGTTCAAATCCAGCCAACTGCATAGTTTTTAAGCAATTCCGTCCTTTGTTACTTTCATTTTCATATTTGCATCTTTTATATTAAAGTAAATTGCTGTACAAAATCCATTCTATTGCATGTAAAATACTCTGTGCTGTTCTCATAAACTTCAAAACAAAGAAAAACATAGCGACCTCATCTCCAGTTACTTTTAAATCTAACAGAAGTCAATAATACATTGGTTACCACTTTCTTAATTGCCACATGTCTAACATTTATTCTGGTACCTTTACAAAGGTTAATAACCAACGGTTCACTACCTGGGAATGAAGACAATCCTTTTATTCAGTGCTGGCTATGATAAAGATATGTGAGTGTATCTAACACTAAATTATAGATTTTCCACAATATTTGTTATAAATTTAAACTAAGAATTTGAAGTACATATTGAAAATAGAAGAAAGCAAACA
The DNA here is from genome assembly GCA_030765045.1 of Tenodera sinensis. Lineage (NCBI taxonomy): Eukaryota > Metazoa > Arthropoda > Insecta > Mantodea > Mantidae > Tenodera > Tenodera sinensis. Next base: position 42,582,084 of record CM060970.1, read on the forward strand.
AAGGGTAAGAAAGTGTTTACTATAAATTAATATGATTTGAAGCTTTCCTGGCGACGAACATATTCAAGATGTTCTCGGGCTTCTAGCCAGGTGTAGTGATGCAGAGCAATCGACCTGATGATGGGAGAGATGTGCGCTCCTGAAACTTAGATCGCTCTGCATCACTACACCTGGCTAGAAGCCTGAGAACATCTTGAATACTATAACTTAAGTTTGGAAGTACCCAAAGCACGTTACTTCTGAGCTACAGATACTGGAGCTTCAATAGGTTCAGTTAATAAAGACCGCCAGGGTCTTTGTGATAACATGATTTATTTATGGTATTCAGGGTGCTTGATGAACTAAGCTTCAGGTCATTGGCTGTTTGATCAAATGGCTTTTGGTTGCTCCTCAATAAGCATAGTACCAGACAGATCGACAGACATTGTTGATGCATTGGCTGTCAATGGGGAGAACAGCAGTTTGCTACACAGCTACAAATACAAATGTAAGTGGTGATTCAAGACACAGCCTATTTGTGTGTCCTACAGACAATAACATATGAAACAAAGATTAACAATAAACTCGGCTGCATGTTGGAAATATTGACTTGTGTAAACCATGCTGCAACATAACATGGAACTTACACACCACCTGAAATAAGATGTCGATCTGGGTGACTCAGTTGGTTAGACACTTGTCTCTTGATCCCAAGGTTGTGGGTTCAAATCTTGCCCAGACCGATGGTTTTTAAAGTGTGCTTAAAAACAGCAGCTCAATGCCAGTACATTTGTAAAAGAACTCCTGTGGGACAAAATTCTAGCACACCAGGTAGGCTAATGTGATCCTGGCAATTGACAGCATTGCTAAACAACAAAGTAACTTTAATTTCCTGAAATAAGAAACACACTTGAGGTAACTAAAGATGAGAGGCAGCTCCAGCATGTGGCCATGCTCATTGGTTCCTGATTGAAACAGTCAGTCTAAGAGTAGAAAACAGATCTCATATTTTCTTTGTTATTACTTTTAAAATGTGATAATGTCTATGTCTAACAATTTTGTTAAAATGTACTACATTTGCATTATTATTTGGAAATAACCAATAGACTTACTGAAAGTAAAGAGTTATTGCATATCTACTGCGTATGCTGTGCACAAGTTGTGTGGAGTAATACAAAAGTGTTTCTTAGAGTGGAACCAGTATAGGAACTCCTAATGTGCTGAATCACTTTTCTATGGCTGTACAGTACCTATGCTAGAATATGTTTCAGAATGTGACAGTCAGCTCCCTCTCCAGCTGGAGCCACTAAGTATCTGTGTGCACCCCATCTCAGTTCCTGCACACCTAGGTCCAAGTCAGTGCCTAACTCTACTCCTGAGTTATCACCTACTAACATCAGGTTTGTATGAGACCTCACTTACCATGTAGTAGTGCAGTTAGTGCATGGCAGGGGAGGTGAGCACCACCAGGAGTAGCAGAGGCAAAGCCACAAGAAGTTGCTGGCATGTGATTGCCGGCCACATATAAGCGAGTCGGCCCGGACAGGAAGGACAGCCAGTATTGAGCCAATTAGTGTTGCAGGAGTTGTGGGTGAGTAGATTTGCCACAGCAAGGTGCAGCCAGCGAGTAGTATTTGTGTGAAGGTTATGATGGAATACAACAGTTGTGACTTGTAAGATAATAAACAATTGTAAATTGTGTTAACAGAGAACTATGTTTTATGATTCATGTTTAGAAGAAATCAAGGACATTAAGTAATTGGACTTGTCATTTACTGCATCATCTGCAATGTCGTATACTTTTGGTAAGTTGTCGATAAATAAGTGTTTTGCTTCCAGTGTCAAAGTGGCAAGTTCCATTGCCAACTGTCAGCAGAGATGTTATGAGGGCAAAGCTGTATAAAAACTGGTATACCTGAGAATTGGATAAAAGCTTACTACACAAAAAATGTTCATTCTATTACATCCTCAGCTTTGCTGACTCCATTTGTTGTTAAAATTACTGCTGGTTGGTGATGGGTTGTCTGCTATTGTATTGCCATATACCAGAAGTAGAACAAATTGTTGACAGAACGAATTGGTTGTATTTCAAAATTCATTTCATGATCCCTATTCTTAAAAATGTTTTCTTCCACATCTTCAAATCTTGGGTCCATTTAAATGTCTTAGCAATCTAGCAACTTTATTAAAAGGAAAAATGGCAGCATTATGACTTTTGTTGCATTTTATTTCCTAATGTTAACACCTGGATCCTTCTCTGAAAGTAGCAGCAAATTTTAATCTTACGAAAACATTGATCTTGCTCTGGCCTCTGGGTATATCAGGTGGAAAGTACTGCTTCAGTCATACGTTAAACAGGGAGTCTACTTGAGTATAACAATTATTGTCAATAAAGAACCATTTTGCTGAAAACGGTCCCTCAATGGGTAACACCAGCAACAACATCTGGAACTAGCAACCCACACCTCCCACTGTCTGAGACAGAATCTGAGGATGACGAGAACATTGCACAGGACGACGGCTTCACCGTAGTCGAGCGCAGAAGGGAGTGAAGGACTTCCCAAGCACAGTTGCATCCCCAACAAGGGGCCGATCAAACATCCCCAAGCAAAAGGGACATTAAGATTCCGCCTATAATAGCAGATTCTTTTACAAACTACATAAAGATCATGAAACTCCTAGCGGCCAAATTGGTCAAGGGATTTGAGGCTCAGAGGAAGCCAAGAAAGGTTCATATTCGAACCTACATGTCTGAAGATTTCGAGAGGGCGAAACAGGTACTAAGGGAGCAGAATATTCATTTCTTCTCCTACTCACTCCAGCGTCCCAATGTGGAAAGACGTATAATTCGGGGACTCTCCTCTGAGTGTACACCAGAGGCACTCCTGGAGGAGCATGAAATTAAAATCTCAGCTGCAGTACAGCTGAGAAAAACCATTTAGACTGAGGAGGGGTCCAAAAAGTGCCCATGCCACTGTATCTGGTAGTGGTGGACAAAGTCCCAGACCAGGCAGTACAGCCTATAGACACTGTGCACACCTTGTTCCACACTGTGGTCAAGGTGGATCGTTTCTATGGGCAAGATGGTCCAGCCCAATGCCGCAGATGCATGGGTTTCCATCATTCCAGCCAGGCATGTGAACGAAAGCTCGCATGCCTGTGCTGTGCGGGGGAACACCTTGTTGCAAACTGCGACAAAGGCACTGATGAAAAAGAATGTGCCAACTGCCACAAACCCCATGTAAGCGTTTACAAGGGGTGTGAAGTGCGGCAGAAAATCATTGATAACCGCCCCCGCGGTCCAAAGAACGTGGCACCAGTCCGCACGGGGGGTGAGCTTCGCCACCGCCCTTAGTGAGGCTGAAACAATTGTGCAGCAGGCTGAAGCTGCACATACTGGACCAGCACAGATTGAAACTGTGCAAACTGCACCAGCCACTAGCGTGGAAGGGAAAGTAGTTGCACCTCCACACCCCTCTCGTGGAAAGCGAGAAAAAAGGGCTGAAAGACACAGGCCAGCTCCAGTAGAGTGAGAGGCCGCATCTAGTGCTAAGCCTCAAACAGCCGAGGTACTCACTCCGGTCCCAACCATAATCTAAATGCCAAACCGGCACATACCACTCCGAAGACCCCATTGGCCCCACTCGGAGGAGCTATATCCTCGGCTGACATAGAGGAATTCAGGACCCTGTCCAATTGGTTCGGGGACATGATACATCGGACACTTCCCATACTGCAGAAGTGTATGCAACAATTGACGGACGACAAAGTCGACGTCCTGCAAAAACACCAAATCCTGCTGCAAACACTAGAGCAGCTGTTCCCTAGATCCTCCCAGTAATGGCCTACCGTGTTGTGCGTAGACCATTACGCGCCACTTTCTGGAATGCTAATGGCGTAAGGGAGCAACGCCCGGGCATTCTAGAGTTTGTATTTCTACAGGATTGACATCCTCATGGTGACCGAGACACACCTGCATGCTGGTATAAATTTCTCGCTGCCTAGATACGTCGCTCATCGGTCTGATCGGGTCGGCCGACAGGGCGGTGGTACAGCTATATTCATCAAGCATAATATCACTCATACACCCTTTCCTCTCCCTGCCCTTCAACACGTGGAGGCTACTGTCGTTAGGCTTGTCATTGGCGGTGTGGACACGCTATTGATTGCGGCTTATGACCCTCCAGATTATATATATTATGACACCGGCCGTGAAAGCTTACGCAGTTTGTACACATGGTTGCCAACCCGTACGATAATTATGGGGTATATGATAATTCGAACGTGTGATAGTTTGATACAGGCACAGTATCATTTTCACTGTTTTGTCACACCAGCGAAATGAAACTAATTTCAAATAGCAACACCATATTTGCCCTGATGGCCTGTTTCCACCCACTAAGATAGATGTTTCATACCCTACTAAGCCTCCTACCCTTTATCCTCTTATTGCCAGTGTGGCCAGATCTGGTAATTTCAATGAAGATGCTACTGCTCAGAAAGTTGATCAATGGAGAAAACTCTGAATACGTGATATTCCGTGTGAAATAAAGAACATGCCTGAACCTGGCAGTTTCTGGAGTGCTGTTAAACACATGTCACCTTGGTGGAAATACTGATTTCAAAGAACTAAGCGGCCTTTGCATTATCAGTGATTTTGTTGCCCCACAGAAGCACTTCTTGTGAAAGAGTTTTTTCTAAACTGGGTCTAATAAAAACCAAAGGTTAGAAACAGATTGGCACTAGATACGGTAAATGAACTTATCCTGCCGTCTCAGCTTATGAAAGGATGTGTTAGATCCGAAAACCTGCAAGTCACTGAGAAGATGTTAAGGTTTATCTCAACAAATTTGTATAATGCTGCAACAGTTGAGGAAGATGAACTTTCAGATGAATAGTACGAGAAACATAACTACTAAAGCTAAAGGTAATACTGATTGAGGTCATCAATCTCGTAAGTGGATACTATAAACATCAATACTGTTACATTTTCATAAGTATTATACTGATATTTTTATTGTTGTAGCATTTGGTTTATAATGTATGATAATTTTGAATCCAAATCTATAATTTTGAGTGGCTGGTACAATATTGTTGGCAAACCTGGTTATAACCAATGACACATTAGCATGAAAGGGAAGTATTGATTTCTTGTGATGGCTCACTAAATAGTTACTCATTAAGCTACAGCTGTTGCTTGTTCCACATCATGTCTTACACGTGGCCAGATTATTGGTCTATGGCAAGTTGGTAACACAGTTCAGCAAATTTCAGAAACTGTGAAAATTCACAGAAATGTAATTAAATTTTAGCATCACCCAAGAAAGGTGGCTTATTGCATAGATATCAGAAGAAATAGAGATTAGAATTACAAATAGACATGTAATACAAGGGTGGGTCAATAAGTAATGCCTCCTATTTTTTTTTTCCTTAAACAAGTTAGTTATATGAAAAATTTGAATTTGGCGCAATTCCTCAAACCTTCTTCTCCAATCCCTTGCAGTAATAACTTCGTAAGTCAACAGGTGGCAGCACTGCATCCTCTTGCAAAATGGCTGACATCGACATTCGTATTAGACAGTGTTCTGTGATTGAATTTTTGACTGCCACTTTGATTCAGGTTAAAAAAAATGAATCCACGTTTCATCTCCAGTAACAATTTTTTCCAGAAACCCATCTCCCTCCAAATTGAAGTGCTGCAAGTGTTCGGAGGCTATTATTTTCCTTGTTTCTTTGTTTTGGGCGGTTAACATTCTTGGTACCCAACGTGAACAAACTTTTGAGTAACCCAGTTGTTGAGTAATCGTCATCACACTGCCTTTACTGAGGGAGGTAATGCGACACAATTCACCTGTTGTTAACCGGCGATCACCACAAATGATCTCATCGACTTGCTGAATGTTGCATGGAGTCACTGCAGTCACCGGCCTGCCGCTTCGCCTTTCGTCTGCCAATGGTGTTTGCCCTTCAGCTTCGTTACAGCGAGAAACCATCGTCTAACAGTGCTGACATCCACCGTTGCATCACCATACATATTTTTTAGCCTTTTGTGAATGCAAATTGGCGTTTCACCTTCCGCAGTAAAAAATTCAATCACAGAACACTGTCTAATACGAATGTTAATGTCAGCCATTTTGCAAGAGGATGCAGTGCTGCCACCTGTTGACTTGGGAAGTTACTACTGCAGGGGATTGGAGAAGAATTTTTGAGGAATTGCGCCACATTCAAATTTTTCACATAACTAACTTAAGGAAAAAAAAAATAGGAGGCATTACTTATTGACCCACCCTCGTAGACAAACATGTTTAGAGCTATTTTGATATGAATCTTAATTCCAGTATAGATATAGGAAGAATTTATAGGAAGATTAAACGTTTTCAGTGTAATATTGTAATGTTTGCTGTAATGCTTTAGACATTTTTGTGACTAAGGACAAAGTAAAAACTTTTCTTATAAAAGAATTGTTTAGCTCAATAAATACTGATTATTTCAAGCAACATGTATATTATTTTCCTTACTAGGCATTAAGAATTTGGAGATAAATGTAAAAAGAAATTAAAATGTGGCTTTTACCTTTTATTACAGCGCTACGCCTCTAGCCCCGTATTGCAACTGTCAGTTATGTCTCACTCCTTACGAGATGCTGTAAGATGATAAGAAACTGAGATAGCCCCAAACACTGCGTTCTACTAAATTCATTTAGTGTACCTAGTTGCCTTTGTCCCTGGTGCAGTTGAAAGAACCTCTGCATTTGTTATGTTATAATCTGAAATTTAGTAACTCCTGTAACAAGGTTTCATGAGGAGGAATTGATAAATAAATGCAACACAAAAACAGTGATAAGAAACCTTTAATATTACTGATCATTGGCTGACAGTATGTTGCAAAAGCTGATATCATGAGTTTGATCTGATTATGAGATTCATAAGCTAAAAAAACAATGTTACAATTGTTTTGAAGCTGGAAAGTTTCCTAGTTTAATATAACCTTAGATAACGGTGGCTCAATAAAATGAAAATATCATCTGACAGACAAAGTTAACATTTCCCATGTCTACTACAGGTAAAGAGCATTTAGGCTTCTCTGAATGGGATATATTATAATTGAATAAAGATTCCTCTCAAAAAGTTATACTGTAGTAGCGAAAATAATTTTAAATTCATTATTGCTTTCAGTAATGAATTTTCTTTGTAATTTCTCATGGTTTATACTATGAGACACCGTTGAATGATAAGGTTTGAAGAATTTCAAAATCCAATTAAAATACTACAGCAGTGTAAAGTTTCTTAGACATAATTTCATATTGAAAACATTTTACACATTATGCAAAATATAAGGATCTATAAATTTTCAGTATAAATACAATAAAATAATGTAGAAGGAATTTTAATGCATAGGTACATAAAGTGAAAACTTAGAAATAACTAAAAGTAATTAAACATACTGCTATTTGGTAGTTTTTTATCACAATGCAGAACTGAAGCATTTAACTTTGGTCAGCTTGCTAGGAAATTTATAATAATAGATTTTTCCATGAACTTTAAAATGACATGACATAAAACTGTTGTACTGGTAACTGACTGACAGCAGTATAAAACAATAGGTTATTGAACCTATGTTTTAGGGATATGTTTAACTTTTCTTGTAACGTGTAGGTAACCTTAACAAAATCTAATTACACTGTAAACAGTTCCAAACTTTCATCTTAAATTATGCAAGGCAATAGTTCAATTCCCGTTGTATGGTCAGAGGGGGATGCTTTTCACTAAAACATATATTAGAATGCAGTAAGCTCCTCAAAACCATCATGGTCACACAAGGGCCACTTCAGTAATGGGTTCACATTTTAACTACCTAATTTAGTGTTCACCTACTCTATAGACACCTTTCGTCTTTTACTTTTTTTCATTTGCTTCAAACCAATCTTTATACAGAAATTCACAGTACCAAAAAAAAAAAAAAAAAAAAAAAAAAAAAAAAATCATTTTCTTGATTTAATGGTATGTAGTATTAAAACTGAAAATTTCTTGAAATTTCTTTTATAAATGTACTTTATTTATAAGGGATATAACAAACGTTGTAGAAGAAATTTTAATGCACACATGACCTTAAAACTTACAACTATAAGTAACTTAACATACTGCTATTTGTTTCCAGCTATGTGATGTAAAATTGATACTTGTTAGCTATCATGATGATCTGGAGAACTGAAGCATGTAACTTTGGTGAACTTCCTACAAATTGTATTTTATTAAAAAAATAATCAGAAAATTGTTTCCAGTGCTTGTATCAAAATCAATACCCCAAATTTTGAGATTGCTTGAATACAAAGCTAGTGCTTTTTAAAAAGATTTTGAAGTATACATATGTGGGAACATTATATTGGGAAAGGTGAAAGTTAAATGATACCATAAGGATTTGAAGGACAGACCAGCACTGTACAACTCAGCTGATGCAGCTATCACCACCTGCAATGAACCTTCTGGTTCCATGAATGGTAACCTATCAACTGGATTACCATAACCTCAAAGGTGTCTCATTGCAGAGGCAGATCAACAATTCCTTTAGAGAATCACATTTTAACATTTATTGAGCTATTTTCACACATCCATCTAAACATCACATTTGGGTATTTAAATGGGCAAAACCAAACTTGCATCTGATTCTACAAACTTTGAGGATTTTTTTTTTCTTTAGGGTTGAAATTTCAGTACTGAACTGCTCTAAGATTGAAGAAAAACCAATAACATTACCTATTTCCGATTAAGCAGGAAATTTTAACATTGTTGAGATTGGTATTACTGCATTACAACTAGAGCTGGGATTTCTATGGAATTACATAGTTTTTCCGTGCTATTTAGATGCTGGGAAAAGTGATATGTTAACAAAGTGCTATGTTAGGGTTAATATAACTGAATTTCATTTCACATATTTTTAAATATTTGTGAGTATATTACATATTTCAGCATTTTCCTATTCGTATACATATATTGTAAACATGTTCATCAGTCAACGCTGCACAAGAATTAGTTTCAAGCCTGCTATAATGAGATAATGGACAACATCAGAGAGTACATAGGAAATGCTTAAATATGTATTACTGTTGATGAAACAATGGATGCCAAGGGTCAAACTATTGCAAATCTTGTGGTGGGAAAGCTAAAATCTGATGGAACCTCGACACCATGTTTGATCTTCTGTAAAGGGCTGGACTTTACAAATCACTCAACTGTTGTGAGATTTGTCCGTCGCAGACGGCCAACTGGTCTGCAAGACCAGAAGGTATTAGTTATGTATTCAGATGCTGCAACTGCTCTAAAGTGCTTTATCCCAATATGCTCCAATTTACCTGCTTGGCTCATGGACTGCAACATGTTGCTGACAATATTAGAGCTACGTTTCCGCAAGTGAATAGGATAATTTTAGCAACAATAAAGGTTTTTCTAAAATTTTCAAGTGCTCTCTTACAAGCAGCAGTTACCAGACACCACTGTCTCTTGAACCAGTATTAACAAGGTGGGGAGCATGGATAGAAGCAGTTAATTTCCATAGTGAACAGCTAGCTGATATAAAGACTGTTACAGACTTTTGATCCTGAAAGTGCTGCATCTATTTGCGAATGCCAGGCCACCTTTCCAAAAGCATTAAACATTTAGAAACATGAGGGCTGCCTATGCAACATTCTATTGCTGTCATAGAGGATGCTACTGAAAAACTAAATGCTATGCATGGAGAAATGGTGCAAGTAAATTGCAAAATATATTAAAGAGAAGTTCTGTTTATTCATACTTCATAGTGTAGGTATGCCAAATTCTAAATGGAGATGATGTTGATCTACCTGAGGACATTTCTCTGAGAAGAATTCCTTTCCTAAAATGTGCCCCAGTTGCATCATGTGATGTTGAAAAATCTTTCACTGTCTATAAGAACATTCTCAGTAACAAACTCAATGACCCCAGAAAACATAAAAAAATAAATAACTGTTCACTGTGCTAGAAAACACATAGTATAAATATGATATGAGTGCTATAACTAAGAAAATTAGTTGGAATTAAATATTTGATATTACATATTTCCCCATTCTAAATATTTTACTACATATTTCACTGCTATTTACTACATATTTATGTACATATTTTGCTGAGTGTTACTGCATAAAAATTGCAGCTCTCATTATAACATATAAAGGTAATCCCAAAACTAAGGTCTCCAAAGCACTACAGTTGCAGGGATGTTGGCCTTACCGCTTCTTTCCTCCCTTCCTCCCTCCCTCCACTCTCTACAGACACCACTACACATTCACTGGGCTCCCAGTTTTCGCTTGGCAGCCAGTTGTAACAGAGCTTCTATTAGCGACTACCGTCAGGTGTGAAGTTCGTACAGTTATTTGGTTTTTAAGTGCAAAAGGGGTTAAACCATTTGAAATTCATCGACAGTTGGTGGAAGTGTATAGAGAGACTTGTATGGATGTCAAAAATGTCCGCAAGTGGTGTAGAGAGTTTGCAGATGGTTGCAAGGAAATTCAAGATGAGAACAGAAGCAGGATACTGTCAATTCCTGATGAAACAATCGCAAAGGTTGAACAAATCGTGCTTCAAGATTGGCGCATCAGTCTCGATGAGTTCTGCATTGTTGTTCCCGAGATTCCTCGAAGCACCATTCACAGGACTTTGACTGAAGAGTTGAAATTTTGGAAGGTGTGTGCAAGATGGGTCCCAAGAATGCTGGCAGAAGATCACAAAAGGCAACGTGCTGAAAGTTCCTGCCAATTTCTTCAACGCTATGCTGACAAAAAGGACAACCTTTTGAATTCAATAGTCACAGGTGATGAAGCTTGGCCTTTCCACTTCACACTTGAGACAAAACAACAACCTTGTGAGTGACGACATTCCGATTCACCCAAGCCCTGAAAGTTAAAAAACACAGTATGGCGGTAAAGTCATGGCAACTGTTTTTTTGGGATCGAAAGGTGTTATTGTTAGTTGACTTTATGGATCCTGGGACAACAATCAATGCCGATAGGTATTGTAAGACATTAAGAAAACTTAGACGGGAAATTCAAAACCAAAAAGGAGAAATGTTAAGCAAGGGCCTTCTCCACGATAATGCCCACCACCACACTGCCCGTCAAACTCTGAATCTCCTGCATCAGGTTGGATGGGATATCATCACCCACCCACCCACCCACCCTATAGCCCGGACTTAGCACCCAGTAACTACCATTTGTTTCCCAAATTGAAAGAACACTTGGCTGGAAGGCACTTTAGTGATGACGAGGTGAAAGTTGAGGTCCAATGCTTCAAGAGCATGGCGGAGGACTGGTATAACATGGGCCTACAAAAACTGTCACAGTGTTTAAAAAAGGCATTAATCGAAATGGCGATTATGTGGAAAAATAGAAAAATGTTCAAGCTTAAAATCGATATACAATTTGTTGTCAAGAAACGTTTATTTTAATTTTAAAAAAATTGGAGACCTTAGTTTTGGGTTTACCCTCATGCATCTGTGGCATTGCAGCCCAAGTAGGTCTAAGCCTAAAAACCCAAATGGCAATGTCATATCCACATTAGCATGACAAAGATAGACAATATTGGGAGATGATGTGGTCAGCACCACTTATCTCAGCTGGAATGTTGGTATTCTTATCTCAAGTTTGCCACTTATCATAGCTGAAATATGATTTTAATGTTTTCTATGATATCTTGAATTTTCTGAAAATAACCTGTGATATCCTTAATTCTGAATGAATTATAACTTAAGAGACTACACAACAAATGTTGGTCTTGTCAACTTTGTATTATTTTCATCTTTCATTTAGTATTCCTGTGATGTGTTTTATTGGTAATATATTTTTTTTCAAGTTCTAACTGGAAATGTCTTTTTTTGAATTTACCTTTAAAAAAAATAAGTCAAGCTTTGTCGCAAAGTGTTGATTAGTATATTATATAATGAGAGCATAATTCCCATCATACTAGAGTTTTGTATGACTATTTAAGCTTAACCATGCGTCTTAAGTTTAAAACATTTATAAATGGTGTTAATATTCTACACTGCACGTTATTGTCACTGGTGTCTGACATTTTAATCTTATATTTGTTATTCAGTTATACATAAGTGAATCGACAGTTGTGCCTTTTCAACTTTTTTTTCATGTTGGTCTTGATACAATGATACAGAGGTTCTATATGCCATAACCTTTAAAAAAGTAGGCTCAAAAAATTAAAAAACCAAATTGAATAATTTCTTAGAATTTTTAGTTTTTTTAAACTCTTAACTAGTCATTCAATTGAACATGTGAGAATCACTAGTTTCACTTTCAGCTGCATGGCAGTGTGTACAATTGGCAAAGCATCAAATGATACATGCAGATCTTTTGGTTGGTGAATAGCAGTGTCGTTATGAATAGGTGCACCTTTGATAGGTGGATAGCAGTGTCGTTATGAACAGGTACACCTTTGTTTGGTGGATAGCAGTGTCGTTATGAATAGGTGCACCTTTATCTTTCTTTCATGTTGTTCAGTGTTATTAATTAACTCACCTTTTAAATTAAATTAGGTACACCTTTGTTTGGTGGATAGCAGTGTCGTTATGAACAGGTGCACCTTTATCTTTCTTTCATGTTGTTCAGTGTTATTAATTAACTCACCTTTTAAATTAAATTAGGTACACCTTTGTTTGGTGGATAGCAGTGTCGTTATGAACAGGTGCACCTTTGATAGGTGGATACCAGTGTCGTTATGAACAGGTACATCTTTGATAGATGGATAGCAGTGTCGTTATGAACAGGTACACCTTTGTTTGGTGGATAGCAGTGTCGTTATGAACAGGTACACCTTTATCTTTCTTTCATGTTGTTCAGTGTTATCAATTAACTCACCTTTTAAATTAAATTAGGTACACCTTTGTTTGGTGGATAGCAGTGTCGTTATGAACAGGTGCACCTTTGATTGGTGGATAGCAGTATAATTATGCAGAGGTGGACATGAGGTCCATTACATTGGCTTATAAGCACTATATTATTGCATGGTTGAGCATAAATATATCTATGTAGTTGCTTCACTCTTGCTAGCTTCAATTTTTACCCCTTATTAATGCTAGGGTTACTATTATTCAGAGTTGTCAGATACATGGCAAGAATGAATGTTTCATTTTAAAATATACTAATTTAGCAGTTTTACTGTAATAATTTGACCATGCCTGTAGATATAAAAGTGAGGGTCCCAAGAAAAGTTTACATAAGCTACATGTATAAAAATAAACACTAGTATATTGAAAGCATCGCTTTAATGTAAGAGACCCACTTTAGGTGTTTTGTGACCTGGTGGTGTATGTTGGAGGCTTACTGCATACTATACTCTATAGACATACTGCAGCTATACCAGCTCAAACTGTTCCATGCACAAAATGTGAACATGAATGTTCAACAATTACATCATTCTTTAAGCACCTAGTAATCAATACATATACATATTTACAAAATTTATATCTGCTAAAAATAATGTCTTATCCAAAACAAGAAAACCAGCAGATGTAAGCAAATGTTTCAGCTTTCACAAGATATCATTATCAAATGCCTGCTTCAGATGTGTTCATAAGTACTGACTTACAGGAGGCAAAGTACTTTATGATCCCCTAATTTGCAAATCCAGGGACACCGCCACAAATTTTTGTGGAGGGGCATCGCCCTTCAAAAATTTAAAAATATATCTCTCATTAAACAAACAAAAATAAGAAAAAATGTTGTTGTTGTTGTTGTTGTTGTTTTCTAGTGCCTTGCATCTGGCAATGAAGCCATTAGCATTCGTGCTTTCCAATACTTTTGAACTGTAGTTTCTTCTGATCTTAATGCTTCACAGGTCTTCAAGTGGTCTTCGTTCATTTCTGCTGGATCGTTACACAGGACACATATTGGTGAGGCAGAGATACCTATTCTGTAGAGATGACTTGCTAAGCAGTCGTGATTTGTCAATAGTCGGAAGGCTGAAACCGCTGTTTTCCTTGGTCTCTGGGGGATTATATCTGGGTTGGAAAGTAGTGTAATCCATTTTTTATCCTTGGCATTTGTTTCTATTTCTTGTAGGTATGAATGAGAAAATGTTTTAATGATCAAGCGTTTTATTGAGGAATATGAGAAATTGAATTTAGATTTTTGCTTTATTGTTGTGCCTTTCTTTGCAAGTGAGTCTGCAGCTTCATTCCCCATGAAGGAGTCTCTTCCGGCTGGTATCTCCCGTCACCAGTATGAAGGGAATCTTCTGCTCGTCGTCACTTTGAAGGGTTGGTATGATGAATTCTTTTCTCGTATAAAAGATCCGGCTAACTCTTTCGATGAACTGCGATGACTCTTTCTTTCCTATCTCGGTCGTGGTACGGGTATGAAGTATGTTCACAATTTACAGCTAATAATTTTCCTTGAGACGCGACCCCCGTGAAAATTATATGTTACGTCGATGTATTAACTTTTAGTCTTTCTAATGAGATAGTCTTCTTTGCTCTGGAGGCCACCATTGAAATAATATTAGTGTATTTATTATCACAATTTTATTCGTTAATATATATAACATTTACAATGAAGACAAAAGATAATCGCACTAGGCCAACTGCAAACGATATAATGCAAACAATCAAACAATGGGAAACAAAGCACTCCAACACAACACCTACCATAACTAATAATACTGCATCACCCATGAGTCCACAGTGTGCTGGAATCCATTGGAGATGAACAGTCTTATTAACTTTTTGGAGTTGTGTTAACATTTTGTAGCATTCTCTAATTTTTGTTGACTTCTTTGTAGTGTTTGAACATATTCCCTGAATTGCAGCTTTAGAATCTGAAAGAATTACTGCCTTGTTAAATTTATTTAAGGGAAGATTTAATAATTGTCGGAGAGCAATGTGTATAGCCTCTATTTCTCCATCATAATTTGTTGTGTCTCTGCCAACAGAATGATAAAAGGAAAAATGTGAACACATAACTCCAGCTCGAGTAAGGTTTTCCTTGGAGGATCCATCAGTATATATGTGCAGCCATTCTTCTGTGGGATATCTAGTATTGATTGTTTCCAGAGCTAGAAGTTTTTGTATTTCTTTTGGTGTGTCTGAATAAGAAAAAATGTTAAATAGGTCAGAGTTGAAAAGCAGAGTTCAACTGTTAAACAAAAGCAGTGGGATGCAACCAAGGTTTCAGTTAACATTCATTCAAAATTGGAGCGCACAAATACCACATTGTTCATGTGTAGACTCATCTGTAGTTATAGAAAACTACTTTGCAGGTTTAATACTTGTGATCAGTTTTCAAAATAAGGTTATGACAGTTCATTCCGCTTATAGAAATCATTGAAGTTCTCCATCTTCCAAGGATGTACATTAAGATTTTGAGAAAAATCCTCACACCCAAAACTATCCTCTATATGGAAAAAAATTTTGAAATGTTTGATTTTTCCAAAAACAGGTGTAATGATTTTGATTAAAACACCATAGTTTAAGGGGAGGCATCTGTGAAAATTGACAAAAATCCACAATTTTTGTCACAATGATGTGAAAATTTGTATGTATGTGTGCCAAAGCATAACTAGAAGATTTACCAAGTTTCACTTTTCTATGCAAGATAGTTTTTGCAAACAAATTTTTTTATTGGTTTTTTTGCTGCAATTTTAGGGTAGTATAGCAAACGCTTCTTATAAAATATTATTTGTTCTAAGTAAACTAAACTCTGGCCATATGTTTCCCTAGATTATTTCTACAAAACCTGGTATTTTTATTTGGCTATGTCAAACAGTTTTGGAGAAAAAAAATATTGAATACCTGAATGTCCATTTTTTTTCAAATTATTAATAATTTTCAAAATAAAAATTCAATAACAATTAAACTACTCCATCTACAGCATTTAAAATACCAAGTTTTATGAAGCAAGTATCTAAGAAGTTGTGTGCAAAATTTAAAAGAAATCTATTAAGAACTGTATTAGAAGATGAATTTTGAAGATTGAAAAATGTGAAAAAATAGAAAGCAGAGAAAACCGACTTTAAAGTTTTAAGTGTATGACAACATACATTTACTGCTTTAGAATTCCCCTGGACCATGTGAAGATCCTTCAGTTAACTGTTTAGCTTATTCTTCTTTAAGTTTTGCTACTCTTAACTGTTTTTTTGCTGATTTGAATGTATTTAATGTACTCAGTGCACTCTGCTTTAATCTTCCCTTATCCCTAACAATACTAATTCTTTTGCTTACTGGACTTACATTACTAACTGTGACTCTTTCCTTTACATAGAGAGTAGTCTCACAACTCATATTAAATTCACTGAAAGCTGAAGTCACTGAAATTGTTTACTATTTGAATCTGCTCCTTCAAGATCTACTGTAGATCTAGTTATGCTTGTTTCCCCCTGAGATTTGCCAGTTTGCCATCTAGGCATTATATTTTTTCTTGCTGCAAGAGATTTCTTTGTTTGCTTTTGCTTACCCACTTTACAATATTTTTAATATTTTAATAAAAATCTGGTCTACTTAATGTACAATCTTTACAAATTTGCAATAAATTATAATAGTGAAAAGAGTATTAGCTGCTTGTGTGTTTACAAACAGCTAAATAAAGAATTTAGATTTTCACTTAGATAGAGCAAGAAGACACTTATTTAGTACTCCCTGCCTTATCTTATTCTATATTATACTTATTCTAAACTCGATGACGAGGAGGAAGAGGAGGAGGAGCAGGAAAAGAACGAGGTCCGGGTGATGGTGGAGGAGGAGGAGGAGGAGGAGGGGGAAGAGGTGGCGGTGGAGGAGGAGGAGTAGGTGGCGGAAGTGGCGCAGGAGGAGGACGAGGACGAGTAGATACAGGTAGCCAAGTGTACTGTTTTATTCACATCGTACATTGACTAAAATACTGTGCAAGTTATCCAATATAATATTATGCAAAGGCCTTTATAAGTAGAAACTGACATAAATACACCAATTTGTTTTACTAAATGTGTGTTATTCTGTAAAATTATTTAGAACGCAATACAGAGGTGTATAACAATTGTGTTGGCATCCTTTTAATGTTTGTCGCAGGAAGTACGCAGTGTCATCTAGCGTGTGAATTTGAAAGTAAGGGTTGCATGCAGCGCTGGAAATGTTTGTTTCACCACGGTGAACTTGACAGAACGATGAAGAACCGGAAGTGCCTATTTCAGTCGGCACCCACTGCTCTGAGCTACGTAATATGGAAATAACCAAGCCAGGCGCTTTCAGTGAGTGTGTCCCTGTGGTGTGTCCACAGTACAGGGACCGGCAGAGCAGGTGTTCTGTGCGGCAGAGGTTGAAGTGGAAAGCCGAGTACTCCCACTTTCGTAGACTTTATTTTTAGAATGGAAGGGATTGAAAAGAGAAACGGAGAAATCATCATAATTTAAGCCAACACTGCCAGGCTGCCAACAGAGACGAGAATTCGGATAAAAATAAGGATTAAATTCAAGCTCAATCAGCTTCACGTTCCAAGGAAGGGAGCACAGTATATATGAATAAGGGAGGCCAACCTTTGTTCTGTGGTCCTGTATTACATTCAAAATTACTCCTAAAATTTCAGTGTTGCGTAAATTGTGATGTTGCCCCAAGTAATATCTGTAGATAGTTTACGCAACTAATCAATAGTTGCTAATATTTAGCGAATGTTGTAGCCACAGGTTGTAGCTGTACAAAATAGCAGAGGCATAAATAATAAATATGCTGTTCATTCATAATTGCACCCAAGTCAGTAGTGCTTTTCCCCATAAGTAAAAGTAAATAGAAGTACCAGGTGTGAAAACTGAAAACTATAAACTATTTTTTTTTTTTTTTTTTTTTTTTTTTTATATATAACATACGTGCAGAATTAAGTGATTAGGAGTTAAGATGACATACAATAAGAAATTTGTACACAGCTGGAGATCAGTACCAAAATAAACTGATTTTCCTGTATAAGATGTCTCTAAACTTATCAAGTCTCTGTCGTTTGTGCATGTCTGAGACAAAGCCCCTCTTTGCTTTATTTAGTCATAAGGACAATATTGCAGAAAAAGTAACAGAACTTTTGCCACTATTAAAGGTCTGTGGAAATTAATGCTCGCTGTTTGTTTACAATCGTGATTGCAAAATAGGTTAAGATATCAGGAAGGATCACGTTAATGGTTGAAGTTAGTGATCTATCTAGAGCCTATAGCCTTTTAATTGCTGGAAAAGTCTCTGCATGAGATTTTATTTTTATATTTAAAGTATACATTTTCAGTTACTAAATTACACTGCGATTCTAGGTCAGTGTTTATTCGGACTGATATACAATTTGTTTATTTTTTGTTGTAGCTTTCTGAAAATGATGGCTTACCATCTAAGTTATGTGAATCTTGTCTACAGAATATAAATATATTTTATGATTTCAAGATTCAGTGTGAGATTTCAGAAGAAACATTACGGAATTACCTTGCAAGCCAACTGCTTGTATTCAAATCATGTTGGGTAAGCTTTGCAATCACAGGTGCACACTTTCTTAAGAATAATTGGGTAAGGGGAAAATTTCCAATTGGCCATTAGAAATTAAGGAGTTCAGCTGGTCAGTGTTTTCATTTACAATACATCATATGTGTGTTCTGTATAGCAGTGGTGAAGCTAGTGATAACTGATTGGGGATTCTAAGGTTTGCCTTAAATTTACCTGTAGATTAACTCCATATGACATTCTTTTCTGTGAGCAAATACATCATTGACACAGTTCCTGAGGCTCTGAAAGTCATTCAGTAAAGGTTTCTTAGTGTAGTGTTTTTGGAGTTCTTTATTAATCTTTAAATACTTTTTTAATGTGTTCATATTTCCTTCATTGGAGCGTGACATTGGAAATGTAAGGAACTACTGTGCTTTTCAAATGGAAAGGAGTTTGTCCTTGAGCATCTCCAGGCAGGTAACCAATTGGAGTCCTGTTGTGTTGTCATATTGCTTTCCCCATAAGTGGGCCTTGACGTGCGCCAAGAAATTTGAAGAGTGGGGGTGATGAGCTTGCAATGCTGTGCATGTAAACATATTTTATTGGCTGCAGATCAGAACTCTTCCCATTTGAAAAACACTATTAGGACTAAACCTAACGAACATTATGAATATAACAAACATTCATTCATAAACTTTATCAAGACTATTATCCAAAAAATACTTTAGTAGCGTTTGTGATGGTAACTATTTTGTTTCATCAGAGTATAACTTTACTTTAATTTAAAAGGTGAGTTAATTAATAACACTGAACAACACTTACAACATATTTTTCCGGGACGCGTTTTGAAGAAACACCAGAAGAAGCATCACCATCTGCACCATGAAACACCATGGAAACCCAGTTATTGTCTGGTTGATAATGGAGGAAAGTTAACCTTCGAAACGCGTCCCGGAAAAATATGTTGTAAGTGTTGTTCAGTGTTACTAATTAACTCGCCTTTTAAATTAAATTAATTACAACAACACTGTTTTCAAACTTCTATGAAAGGAAGATAACTTTACTTGTTCATTCTTTAACTGTTCAATCTCAAAATATAATGGATATAGATCCAGTAGTGCTTCAGTTTTGTTGTTGTGAATGTTCGCTATAACCCCAAAATTGCTTTTCATCTATAACTTATTGAAATGGACGTTTTCCAAATCTCTAAATTGCATTTTCATCTGAACCACCATTACATCAATAATTTCATGTGCCAGCATTTTAACTGTGGGCAATGGACATGATTGTGCAGCCATAACTTCGTTCAAAGTTTTGCTGATATTAACAATCACTCACTGTGTCTTCATTTTGCAGATTTTTTAGATTGTGTATGATTAGTTTTGTGCCATGGTTGCACATGTTTACATTAGATGTGCTCTTTGTTTGTCACACCTTAAATAAATTATCTGTGAAGCAAAATATCTTGTTATATAAACAAATCAGAAAGAGGAATATAGGATCATCCAATCTCTTAACTAGTCCTGTAGCACCATTTAACATTCAAAATCCCATTTTTCATGAATTATCAACTGTGTACATGAGAGCTTCCTTCTCGTCTTTGAAATAAGCTATTTGTATCTGTTGCTCTGGAGTGGAAGTTCAGTCTTGCTTATGTTAGTTTGTAAAGTGCATCTCTCAGGACTTGAGTTCTCTTCTATGATTTTTCTAAAATAAGTAATAAAGCCAGTGAAATCATAAATGAAGAGATACACTTTATTCTTGCACTAAATTTAATTTTTGTATACAACAATGAATGAACATTGCATGTAGACACTCTTGGTTTGATGATGCTTTGGGCTCCGGCTGAATCTAACATCACAGGGATTCCATCCATGGCTAACCAAAAATACAGGCTCTGGCGCAAACTCCTAGTCTGATTGTGGCCCAATGAAGTAAAACCATGACTGCCTAATATAGCCATGCTCTAAACAAACAAAAAATTTTCTTGTTAAATTCATACAAAAGATAGTTTTATCACGATGGTATGCAATGTTAACATGTTGCAGACTACATAACTCCGATTTATGCCACAGCCCCTTTTTGTTAGCCACTTGCCATCCTAAGTCTGACAGATTAATTTATCTACTCCCCATTCTCTTAAGACACTCAAAATAACAGCTGAAAGTCCAAGAGCAATTTTATCCATTGAAGCATCATAAAACCCTACAAATCTATCCTGCCAGCACAGTAGCTAAATACGTTTATCTGGGACTGACAAGAAACATCCAAAGTTTCATCTGCTTGAACAGGTATAGATAGATTCACAAGCTGAAATTCTTATTCTTCTTCTTCTTCTTCTTCTTCTTCTTCTTCTTCTTCTTCTTCTTCTTCTTCTTCTTCTTCTTCTTCTTCTTCTTCTTCTTCTTCTTCTTCTTCTTCTTCTCCTTCTTCTTCTTCTTCTTCTTCTTCTTCTTCTTCTTCTTCTTCTTCTTCTTCTCCTTCTCCTTCTCCTTCTTCATCTTCTCCTCCTCCCCCTCCTCCTCCTTGTTTGTAGGACTTACAAGCCTGTGCCTAGGGTCAGATGCCTGTCGGGGAGCAGAGGAACCTATATACCAGACAGAGTGAAGACTTGGAAACTGGTGGTCAGCCCAGCACAAAGTATGACAGCAAGGATGAGGATATGAAATCCAGGCGAAATGGATGAAGGGAAAGGTGTTGATAGAGCAGTTTCTGGAATGAGTGGTTGGGGAAACTGATAGACAAAATCTCACTATATAAAAAAATGTTGTTGTTGTTGTTAGCTAATGCTGGATTTCTGACAATGAAGTCATTAATCCTCTTGCTCTCCCATATTTTTCACTGATGGATGGGGCACTAGAAGTGGCCGGGCATATTTGAAGGTGGTCTCGATCCATTTCCTCTTGCAGATCACATAGAGGACAGAGTGGTGAAGAATATATCCCAATTCTGTTTATATGTTTTGCCAGACAATCATATGATATTGAAGAGAGCAATAGCAGTAATAGTAACCGTTTTTTAGAGAGCACCATATTTTTATGTTTTGGCAGTCACATCGCTCTCTCACAACCCCCAGAATGTCTGGAGGACCACACCTGTCGTTGGTTTACGGGTCTCACCGACCTGACTGGGAGAGTTATCAAAATAAATGTATTAATACAATAATACCTGTAATGTATATGTGCATAAATTTCAAGTTGAAGGAATAAAACCATATAGTCATAAGTATAACAACTTACCCATTAGCTTACGTGGTCAAGCTAAGAAAGTTATTCAAGATATGTTATGTCACAGAGTAATACGTGAATGTCAGTCAGAATATCTAAACCCATTATGCTGGACAGTAAAGAAGGACACCTCAATATTAGGAATAAATAGCGAAGAGGTAGTCAATGGTCAAATTGAAACTACACCTGCATTGCGAACTACACTTGATGCCCGAAGATCTTGCTAAAACACACTATTCTAAATAAATTTCTTTGTAGAGTGAACTATTTCAGATATTCCTTGTTATTTGTGTGAATTTTGGAGAACTACTTCTGTCAAATGGAACATCATTAATTTTTTATGTTAACCATGCAAAGAGAAGGGGATTTGAAAGCTTTAAAAGACTTGACTATCGCTCAAAGTCTACTGTATTCCCCTATTCTTCTTGTCCCTACAAGAAGATAATAAGATAATTTCTGCAAATATTTATCTCAACTACAAAATAAGAAATGATCATATTAAGAAAATTTTGAAGGTTGAAAATTCAGTTTTTAATTTTATTACAAAGAAACAACTAAAATGGTATGAACACACCAGAAGAATGGAAAATAAAAGACTACCAAAAGGAATCATGGATTGGATTCCTCCAGGAAGGATGAGGAAGGGAAGACCCCCGATCACATGGATCCAAGGCATTGATGACGCAAAGAGGGAGTGGGAAATTGAAGAGAGCCTATGGTTCAATAGACAAGAATGGAAAAATATTTTAGATAGGATTTGTTAATTTGTTTTGTGAATTATTGGGTGCCGGTAAAAATGTGTATTGCTCGTACATTGTATGAAAACTGGAATCATAAAATAAAACTTTATCTCAACTAACCAAAGAAGATATAGGAATAGGCGTTTGTAAGAATGCTTAGTACAAGAGTAGAGAAAGTCATGTGAGTGCAACACATCAGATTTTTTTTAAAATGTAATGTTCTTTAACCTGACAGGTTATATCAGATGCTGAATGAATGGGTGAAATGATGCTCAAATGAGCCTGGAGTCCATAGAGCTTAAAGTTACCTGACATTTGCCTTCTCAGGATAAAGAAAACCCTCCAAAAAAACATTCAGATAACTCGCCCTAACTGAAATTTGAACTCGGTACATTTTGAATTTGAGGCAGGCACACTATCCCCACACCACAGAGGCAAGCTATTTTCTATTGTAGAATGGAATTGAAGGAATGTAGGATTTTTTAACGTTATTGATGGTTGTTCATGTTAGAATAATTTTAATTTAGGTTTATGTGGTACATGTACTTTATAGTAAAATGAAAATATGTATGCTGAGGGTTTTTAAGTTTGGTTGTTATCAAGAAAGGGTGTAGTGGAAAGCATAAAATGAAGTGTGTTTTTATAATTTGTTCATCCCTTTTCTGTTGCAGAATCATGAAAGTCCATCAAGCAGCAAAACCAAAGAGGAGCAACAGAATGAACAACTGACAAATTTTACTGAATGTAAAACTGAGATAGACGTGTGAGTTCAGTTCATTACAGTTCTCAAATATTTATAGTTAAAAAATTAATGGACTAATGAAATATTTAAATAGGTGCTACTTGCACACTTTATCTTAGCCGTTGAATCTAGCGCCCTTAATGTTGTAAGTCAAGAAGGCCTGTGCTTTGCCAAAGTAAGAACAGAGAATCAAATGTCCATGCTCCAGTGTTGCCTCTTGTGCACTTCACTGTATCGTGTTACCTTTATTGCTGTTCTGTTGCATTATCATGCCAATTCACTTTTGTGGTTTACTTTTGCATTTAACCAACTTAAATAGTAATTTTAAGTATTAAATTCCTGAAGAAGATCCATCATCGACACCATAAACTTCTGTAAATAGTAAAAAAGGAGTGATATGTTTAATGCTGTACTTCAGCCATTGGCTCACCTGGAAAAAACAATTATGTAAACTGCAACTCACTGCCTTCTAGGATATTTAAAGTATGACTGTGTTAAAGACAAAAAGTCCTATAATGCCATTTGGAAGCTCAATATAAAATGTGTGTATATTGTAATCATGAAAATCTTCCAGTTGAGAAGCTTCATTGTTTTAACTGCAACTTTCAATAAAAAATCGTTGCCAATAAAAGCACTGGGGCTTTGTTAAACTTGGATCATGATCAATAAACCAGAGGAGGGGAATATAGCCACTGAAAAAAAGAAAAAGATGTACAGCTTGATTATTTAGACCTGACCCTGCAGAAACGCAGATGAGGAGAAAGTAGTCTAGGGTGGAGGAGAAAGGCTGGCAGTATTCTCCTTACCTGCGTTTGCTACCCACATTGTGCACACACTAGCTACTCTGCTACTACATACCCAAAACCCCTCCAAGAAGATCGTGGACTAGTCCGGCTACTGCGCATGCAGCTAAGCAGGTTCAGGACGAAAAAATCATACTGTAAGTAAAGATTAGAGAAGGGTTTAAAATAAATTATTGAAGTAGTAAAAATATTTAAAGTTTTTGGATACAATTTTAAATACACTACATGGTTCATCTCAATGAGTCAAAAGTTGCTTAGTTCTTAAAAGTCCATTAATTCTACAATGACAAAGCAAATTTAAAGTTTAAAACCAGATCTTTTAATCAGAATGTGCTAAATTCTTATATCATAATTATTACATTTACACTTAAGCAATTTGTCTCATATTCTTAATGCAACTGAATCCATTTTAAATACAAAATTTTACATTTAAAAAAAATCTCGAGTTATAGACATGCCATTTTACTGCTCATTCAATACATTAGCATAAGGAAATTCGTTCAGTATGTTGAAAGCAATGTATAGAAATGGAAAAATTTCTATTTGAACACACAGGTTAGACATAAATTCATCTCAGCAGTTTTAGTCATCCCAATCTTTTGAGTATTGAGAGAAACAGTTTGTTCATCCACAAGGCATTCTCAAAAGTGTAAGATTTAAAGCACTTGCAATATTGTAAATCACCATTGCAATATGTTATCTCAAAATGAATTTGAGTACACCATGTGCTTTACCAGGAAAAATGTAAGTATTTTGAGAAATTTAATATTGTACTGGCATGTTGCCATGGTAGCTCAGTTTATTAGCTCAGTGGCACAGAAGGAGAAGCCATAGCCAAGTGGTTAGACCATTTGCTTCTCACCAAAGCAGCTCGGGTTCGGTCCCAGGCAACCGCATGTGGGATTCATGGTGGACGAAGCAGCGCTGGGGCGGGTTTCCTCTGGGTTCTCCGGTGTCCCCCGCCATCTCATTCCACCGGTGCTCCATCATTCCATGTATCGTCAGTGTCACTGCCTGTGGTGCTGTATGTAGTGAAACACTACAAAAAAAAAGTGGTATACAAAGTAAAGATGTGCCATTTAAATTCCAGCTATGACATTTAATTAATCGTCTATTTTACCTTTCTTTAACATTGTTTGCTAAAAATAAGAACCAAGAGTTTTATAAATTTGAAGTTGATTTGCTTTGTTTATTATTTGCTATTATTGCATTTAAATTTGGCATCAAGTCGAGTAAGGTGTAACTAGTGCTGCATGATGTGGAGTTTTAACCTAATCCAGTTTTTGTAGATTTCATAGTATGTCATAGTGCATTTAAACCTTTCCGGGTAATTCTGCAGAGCTGGATCCAAAGACTGCAGTGCCTCACTCCTGAAGCATGAACTGAGTCTATTGTTAATTCACTTAATTGCCTATTCAGATTGCATTGCCCATACTACCATTGGGCTCATTTCTTTTTTTCTGATTTTCTTTCCCTCCTCTTCATAATGCATAACGTAATACTATGTAGAATTATATTTTCAACAAGATTCTGCTGCAGTGTGTCCTGCCCATGATCTTTGGCAGCTATAAGGCAGATTTTTGGAGACTGAATTATTTGTAAAGGGCTCTGAACTGCATGTTCCCCAGATCGTACTGCATGCAATTATTTTTTGATGAATCCTAAAAAAGAGTCTCTATAGAAATAACCCACACAGTGTAGATGAACTGTAAGAACAGAAATTAGAAGGATTAGAGAGGAAGAACTTTTGTGTGAATGTAAATTTCATTAAAAGATGTTTGAAAATGTATGAATGTTGAAGGACACAACTTTGAGCAATACTGTAACAGGTTAGTGAAATAAAATGATGATTGTGTGCATGCAATGGACTAATAAGCATTTATGAGTAGAGTACTTGGAAAATGTTGTGTCTAGAATGCTGCAGTTTATCTTGCTGTCTACTGGCCTGCTCTCGCCCATTTTCCCGGCTGCAGCATAATGATTACTTTCATACAATTATTATATATACTGTAAAGTTAAATATTTTCACTGAATAATCTTTTTAAATGCATGCTGGTTTGAAAAAACATTATTTTTCTATTTTGTTTGCCATGTTAGCTCAATGGTTAAGAGTACCTGTGTAAATCAGGAGATCTGTGGTTTAAGTCCTAGCTATGGCATTGAAAGGTAGGATCAGAACCGAAAAATTCAAAGTTTGCCTATACACATGTCTTAAAACAATCAATTGTCATTGATTGGCCTATATATGAAAGTCATTAAGAGTTTGGAAAAAATTCTACATTGCTCACTGTATTTAATGAATGGGCATAACAATGAATAAAAATTCTCTAGAGTAAAAGTTGTTGTTGTTAGCTAATGCTGGATTTCTGACAATGAAGTCATTAATCCTCTTGCTCTCCAATATTTTTCACTGATGGATGGGGCGCTAGAAGTGGCTGGGCATATTTGAAGGTGGTCTCGGTCCATTTCCTCTTACAGATCACATAGAGGGCAGAGTGGTGAAGAATATATCCCAATTCTGTCTTTTTGTTTGGGTGAGACCACCTGCGTTCCATTGTAGAATTCTGGAACATTTTACCCCTCGAGTCATATTTCATAATTTGATATTGAAGAGAGCAATAGCAGTAATAGTAACCGTTTTTTAGAGAGCACCATATTTTTATCTTTTGGCGGCCACATCGCTCTCTCACATCCCCCAGAATGTTTGGAGGACCACACCTGTCGTTGGTTTACGGGTCGTACCGACCTGACCGGGAGAGTTATCAAAATAAATTCACCGACCATATCCTCTGAGTACCAATCAGAGGACGTATACATGCCATGACAGGTCAGCATGTTAGGGGTTAAGAGTTTAGAGAGAAATTAGAGAAATGGAGAGGTTGGAAAAATAAAGACTCCCTAGCCCTCAGGAACCCTAATAGCATTGGGGTCGGAAGAGAACAAGAGATGACCAAGGTAGGGTCAGATAGAAAAGTTACAGTGAGGAGCAAAACACCAGTAAGTGGAAGTAATGTTCTGCTCAGCTTGGGTACCTTGTGATCGCTATCCACATATCCCCTAGACACCAGTAAGTGGAAGTAATGTTCTGCTCAGCTTGGGTACCTTGTGGTCACTATCCACATATCCCCTAGACACCAGTAAGTGGAAGTAATGTTCTGCTCAGCTTGGGTACCTTGTGGTCACTATCCACATATCCCCTAGACACCAGTAAGTGGAAGTAATGTTCTGCTCAGCTTGGGTACCTTGTGGTCACTATCCACATATCCCCTAGACACCAGTAAGTGGAAGTAATGTTCTGCTCAGCTTGGGTACCTTGTGGTCACTATCCACATATCCCCTAGACACCAGTAAGTGGAAGTAATGTTCTGCTCAGCTTGGGTACCTTGTGGTCACTATCCACATATCCCCTAGACACCAGTAAGTGGAAGTAATGTTCTGCTCAGCTTGGGTACCTTGTGGTCACCATCCACATATCCCCTAGACACCAGTAAGTGGAAGTAATGTTCTGCTCAGCTTGGGTACCTTGTGGTCACCATTCACACATCCCCTAGACACCAGTAAGTGGAAGTAATGTTCTGCTCAGCTTGGGTACCTTGTGGTCACTATCCACATATCCCCTAGACACCAGTAAGTGGAAGTAATGTTCTGCTCAGCTTGGGTACCTTGTGGTCACCATCCACATATCCCCTAGACACCAGTAAGTGAAAGTAATGTTCTGCTCAGCTTGGGTACCTTGTGGTCGCCATTCACACATCCCCTAGACACCAGTAAGTGGAAGTAATGTTCTGCTCAGCTTGGGTACCTTGTGGTCGCCATTCACACATCCCCTAGACACCAGTAAGTGGAAGTAATGTTCTACTCAGCTTGGGTACCTTGTGGTCACTATCCACATATCCCCTAGACACCAGTAAGTGGAAGTAATGTTCTGCTCAGCTTGGGTACCTTGTGGTCACCATCCACATATCCCCTAGACACCAGTAAGTGGAAGTAATGTTCTGCTCAGCTTGGGTACCTTGTGGTCGCCATTCACACATCCCCTAGACACCAGTAAGTGGAAGTAATGTTCTGCTCAGCTTGAGTACCTTGTGGTCGCCATTCACATATCCCCTAGATGGAGACCCCTGAGCAAATTGCATGAGTTTATACTATATGAGAAGAGTACAAAGATATTACAAAATCCGAAGTTCTTAATAGTTGATGTCTTCCATTTTACCTATATATACGGAGAGAGTCGAACTATGAACCGTCTGCATGGTGTTTTTTCTGTTTGCATCATCAGTGCTACTGCCGTCTGCTACTATCATAAAATGGCACAGATGGAACCACACAACATTTTTAAAACTGCTTTTAAAGGCTTTGCTTACCAACTTAATAAAAGGAGATGCTGAAACTGACCACCATCATTATCCATATATTTTTGACACCTCTTTATGAAACTATTCATCACTTGCTGTAGTTCACACTGAAAAAGGCTGGCAATTTTCTGGCAGACATGTTTCAATTCCTCCAGGGTCTGGGAGTTTGTCTTCTATATTGGCTGTATGGCCTGTTGCAGTCTGTTGTTGAAAAAAGGCAAAATCATACTCCGTGTCAGTTTATTTTCTAAAAATAGGGGGGGGGTGGGCCAAATTGTATTCCTGTGTATATGAGCATCAATAGTTGATACAAAAAAACAATTGGCTCTGTAAGCCTTTCTTTGCTTATGTTGCACTATACACCAAATGTTTTCATTGTGAAGGGGTATTTCATGAATAATATTAGGTTTGTCAGGGCTCCAATAATGATTATTTTGTGCAGACATATCCATGAAGGTGGAACCAAGTCTCATCTGTGAAAAATATTAAATATGAGTAGTTCACCATTGTATATACTATTGAGACTCCACCTAAATATGCACCTAATTGTAGGATCACCTGGTTGAAGAGCATGTGCCACCATTATTTGATACAGATTTAACTTCAGCAATTTAGTAGCTCTTTGCACATAACCATAAGAAATGCCTGTCTGTTGTGAAATATGCCTAAGTGATTTTTGAGAGGAAGTCTCCAAAAGATGATTTATGTCGTTCTTACGTTTCTTTGGTAAGAACCCTACACTGTCTTTTAGGTTTCTTAGCCTGAATACTTTCTGTGGCCTGAATTTATTAAGTTTATGAATTTTTGTATAGCCTGGAACTTTACACCAGAAGTCCTTCTGCAAATCATACTTTCACTTGATGAGAAACATGAGTTAACATACATACGTGATCACAAATAAATACATGCTGTGCAGTAGAAAACATATAGAGGCATAATATACTTTATGACCAAGTACAAGACAAAATAACGAATAACTCATAATAACTGAACCACACCATATTACAGCCAACTGAACATTGCACTTTTAGAGCAGAGCAAAACCACATCAGAAGCATGGCGTTGTTTACAGTAGCAGTGCAGAATCATGTGTCCACACACCCAGTGGAAAAATGTTGTTGTTAGCTAATGCTGGATTTCTGACAATGAAGTCATTAATCCTCTTGCTCTCCAATATTTTTCAAATTGCATAAATATTGAAGAGACTTAGCAATAAATGTAACCGCTTTTTAGAGAGCACCATATGTTTATGTTTTGGCGGTCACATCGCTCTCTCACAACCCCCAGAATGTCTGGAGGACCACACCTGTCGTTGGTTTACGGGTCTCACCGACCTGACCGGGAGAGTTATCAAAATAAATTCACCGACCATATCTGCTGATTACCAATAGAAGGATGTATTACATGCCATGACAGGTCAGCATGTTAGCGGTTAAGGTTTTATAGAGAAATTGAGAGGTTGGAAAAATAAAAGACTCCCTAGCCCTCAGGAACCCTAATAGCATCAGGGTCGGAAGAGAACAAGAGATGACCAAGGTAAGGTCAGATAGAAAAGTTACAGTGAGGAGCAAAACACCAGTAAGTGGAAGTAATGTTCTGCTCAGCTTGGGTACCTTGTGGTCACTATCCACATATTCCCTAGACACCAGTAAGTAGAAGTAATGTTCTGCTCAGCTTGGGTACCTTGTGGTCACTATCCACATATCCCCTAGACACCAGTAAGTGGAAGTAATGTTCTGCTCAGCTTGGGTACCTTGTGGTCACTATCCACATATCCCCTAGCCACCAGTAAGTGGAAGTAATGTTCTGCTCAGCTTGGGTACCTTGTCACTATCCACATATTCCCTAGACACCAGTAAGTGGAAGTAATGTTCTGCTCAGCTTGGGTACCTTGTCACTATCCACATATCCCCTAGCCACCAGTAAGTGGAAGTAATGTTCTGCTCAGCTTGGGTACCTTGTCACTATCCACATATTCCCTAGACACCAGTAAGTGGAAGTAATGTTCTGCTCAGCTTGGGTACGTTGTGGTCACTATCCACATATCCCCTAGACACCAGTAAGTGGAAGTAATGTTCTGTTCAGCTTGGGTACCTTGTGGTCGCTATTCACATATCCCCTAGACACCAGTAAGTGGAAGTAATGTTCTGCTCAGCTTGGGTACCTTGTGGCCGCTATTCACATATCCCCTAGACGGAGACCCCTGAGCCTTATATGCAAAACTAAAAATGTTTATCAATCTGACTTTGTTCCACAACAGAACTTACTAAAGACTCCAAAATATATTTAAGTAAATTCTGGTATAGAAATTACAGGTAAGAGTAATAGGTTACTCCAAATTTCACATATAAATGGAAATAACTTTATTCTATTATTCAAAATTCATAAAGATTCAAAATTTGAACTAATTTTGGTATTTATCCTACACTCATTTTTGAGATATGCTATTCTTTCTCTCACTCTCTCACCTAGACACACACACACACACACACACGTACACACGCAACTTCTTTCTAATAACACCTTTTTATGGTAATTATTATTTATTTATGCCAGTGGTAGAGCATCCGCCTGGCAAGCGGAAGGTCTGTGGTTCAAATCCCAGCTGTGGCATTGAATTTTTAAGTTCCAGTTCTACCTCTTAAACCTTTTTATGGATTTACAGGATTCACTCATATATCTGGTGAACTACCAATATTAAATTTTTGGGTGAAATGTAATAGTGCCTCTATCTTGTAAGTATATGATACAGAAAGTAAAAAGTACGATCCAAAAGCAATGGTAAGGATCTGGGCAAAGAAAAATAAGAAATCTAATATGGAACAGTGGTTCTTATGATCCAGTCAGAAATATTTTTAAAATAAAATTTAAAAATGATTTTGCTAAATTATAACTACACTTTCAGCTAACAATCTCTCAGCTAACAATAAGTGCAATGAAAGCCAGAATTTTGATATTGTATTCTGGAATACTGCATTTGACATCCTAAATCATGACATTTTATTCCAAAAACTTGGTAATTTAGGAGTTAGGGGGAAATCATTAGACTAGATCCATTCCTATTTAAAAGAGAGGAAACAAATTGTTGAAATAATACACAACAAAAATGGGAATGCCATAAATTACCTGTCATGTACAAAAAAACTTAAACAAGGAGTACCTCAAGGATCAGTGTTACGCCCTATTCTACTCTTTTAATTTGTGAATGGTCTTGAGGGACATATACCATCACACACTATAACTCAATTTACCGATGATACAATCACAATATTAATTCACCAAAGGAAGTAACAGAAGCAACATATAGATATTTTGAAAACCATAAATTAAGTTTAAACACGGCAAAAACAGCAGCAATTCATTTTCACACTAATCAAAACAAACAGTTTGCACGGTATTAATACACTAGATATTAAATCCCCAAAAAACGCAAAATAAAAGTAGTCAATCATGGTTCATTTTTAAGAGAAATGAATTTATATTGCTTTCTGCATTGTCCCTGATGGCTCAGAAAAAAGATATTTCATCAAGTTCTGAGTCCTACTCATAACATTTATCCTAATGGTGACTTACATGTAAGTACATTGTGCTACACATGGCTGCTGTGAATCAATTCCATTAATTGGCCTTGTACGTGGTTAACTATGAAGTGAGTGACTTGGCGAGTGAGTCAGTAAGTCAATGAGTGAATAAGCAAGTGAATTAGTGAGTGAACAAGCGAGTGAATCAGTCAGTAAGTGAATGAGCCAGTGAGTGAGTGAGTGAGCAAGTTAGTGGGGTTTAAGGGTTGGCCATTTGGGCCTGTTAAACTATGAAACTGTGACTTAAAGTACTTACACATTGTAAGTCACCATTAACGTAGTCTGTCACTTGTATTTGAGATCTCCCCGTGGGTCACCGGAGAAAATTGAGTCACCTGGAGAATTCAGTGTTGTGTCGGCATGTTGCCATGGCAGCCCAGTGGCCAGAGCAACCGGACAGAGACCAGAAGTTCCGCGATTCAAATCCCGGCCACGGCACTGAACCTCCCAATCCGATTCTACCTTTCCAGTAATCTCATTTTTTTGAGCTTAACATTTATTGAGCTTTGACAGTACTAGAACAAACCAGAAGGGACATGTTTATGGCACCATTATGCAGCTTAAAGTGACAATAGAGTGCAAACTTTAAACCCATTAGTCAAATTAATGATCAATTTTCAACTCATCATCTGCACTATTTGCTTGCCATAGTGTGCAACATAACTGAAAATCACAGATTACAGAAAATATAAAATAGAAAAGGAACAGATAACAAAAGGAACTTAACATTAAACAACTGGATAAATTAGGCCATCAGCTTGGAGAAGAACAACACATTTCTCATTTCTGTACAGAATAAATAAGTTCAAAAAATGCTGCAAGCATATTACATGCCTAAAACACACACAAAATAGATGCTCATGTGTCCACAGGGTTACTTGTTTCACATTAAAGATGCTTTTTAACAATGTAGGTTCAGGTTCAATTTCATTTCAATGTGCTGATACTGTCAATTTTTCCACTTTTTTACACTTTAAATTTTTAAGATGTTATTTAGATCTTGTTTTTAATTTTCATTTTGTTTTTCCAATATAAATTTTGTTGCAGTCTTTACAGTTGAATTGGTATATTCCCAATTTTTCTATTTCTGGTATGTTGTCCTTCAGTTCAGAGTACAGTGATTTTGGATGGAATGTGGGTTTTTAGGTGCTAGAATAATTCTAATTGGAATGCTCTAATGTCTAATGTCTTTGAATAGTTTCTGGAATTAGGTATGGACTTTGGGATGGTATGTGAACTTCGTGTACCTGCAATTTTCTTTTTCCATTGACAGTTTGGTGGTTTATTTTATTGTCTTCCATTTTTTGCCTTTTAGATATTTGTGTGTGTCTGTGTGTGTGAGTAGGGACTGGACAGAGCGAGGTGAGCCTGGTACTTGATGGCACTAAGGGGCAGAAGAATTTTTTGTCTATTGTTTTTCCATTGAAATCATTGTTTTCAGTTATTCTGTGGATTATATCTTTCTTTGTTAAATTCTGCTCTGTGAAACCGAAATTATAATGTAAATGTATGTAATTGATAATAGAAGGAAACAAAAGGAGATTCTAATCAATAGCTAAGGGGAAGACGTAATAAAGCTGAATAGATTAAAGTCTCAAGAATGGAAGCCTAGGCAGATTTAAATGAGTGATAAGGTTACAATTGTTGTACGAACGATTCTGCGGGCTGATTCATATCTTACCATAACGTGCTCTAAAGTTGACCAATGGAAATCGCTTCCTTCGTGTCGCCCACGCAAAACAAATGCAACGCAAGACACATTCGTCTTGAATCGAGCAGAGAGCGCACGTGCAATTTGGGATTTGTACGTAAGCTGGCATGTATACATTTTTGGGCGGTTGCCAAAGGGTGACAAAGTTCAAGTATTATAAAGTTGCAGTTGAAGTTAGAAACTTATATTCTATTTACACATCATCAGCAGTTCTCCACAAATCTGGAAATTTGCAAATAAAGTCAAATGTTTGTTAACTCTTCGTTTGGTTCCATTCCTACCACAACTCACGCATACCCTGTAGATTAGGACCTCTTGCTAGAGCTAGTCAGATACCGGGACACCAAACACAGGATAGGAGATATCCTGGTGACGAGATCTTATAGATCCTAAAGGCGACGTCTTGGACTTAGGGAAGAGGAAAATATGCGTCATCTGTTGAGAGAAAGGTATCAGGCTGTTGAAAGCAGCATATTTGCATGGTTTTGGATTTTATGTAGTTATCTGTATGTGTAGGTTTTCTGTAAATGTGTATTATGCTTGGCAGTACTCTGCACGAGCATTGGCTGGCCTTCATATACCTTTAACCTCTGTACTTACTGAAAAATACAATGCAGGCAGTTCCTAGGTAATTGACTCTCCCAATATTTTGTATTATATCTTAGATCCTCCCTTAAAAAAAATCCTGGTTATAATTTGCTCACAGCAATAATAATTGTCTGTGTCCTAAATCCAGTAGGTTTCCATATTCACAGGACTACGCTGGCAGTGTACAAAACAGTACACCTATAAAATTGTACCACCATTGCAACTGAATCCATTACAATAAAACACATTGCTGTTAATTGCAAATTATGTGCTTGAATATGTACATAAATAAACCCTTTCTAGAACTGATGATGTTAAATCTGAGCCTGAAGATGTCACCGCTGACGTCTCTGCAACACTATTGGAGAACAACATGGAACAGCCACAGAAGGAAAAAAAGAATGTAGAATCTAACCAAGGTCTGGAAGAAGAGGAGCCAGCATATGCACCTGTGGTAGATGAACATTCCACACCAACTATTTCCCAGGAGAAACATTTGAAACAATCTCAAAAAGAGAAGAAGAAGCAAATATCCAAGGGTACTAGAGGTGAGTGTTTCCTTTAACTTTAATATTCATGATTAAGTCAGTGCACCTATGAAATTGGATGAAAATGTTGAAAAAATACACAATTTATACTCTATACTTTCGTATGGTGCCTTTGATTTACGGGCAATATTTATCATACTGTACAGTATTTGAAAATGTTCCTGAACACATCACTGTAATGTACATTCCAATTTTAAGTATAACATTTTTTCAAAATTATTTTGTCAACATTTTTCATAACTTACAATGCCCCAAGTGTCAAAATGTTTGACGGATTAACTTATAACTTCGAACAAAACTTCATAAATTATTACTTATGTGTCTCATATAGCCATTTTTGCACTTTTATAATTACATTACTTTTAATTAAATATTTTCATAGCCTGAAATTCTTAAAATTGAAAAATGTCAAAATGCTAAGGGCTTAAGACTGGTTCACAATCACGCGATAATGGTAATCAGAATGACAACAGCAATGGGAAGCAAAACAGCACATAACATTTTGGTTCACAATAGCATGGTAACAAAAATGGAAAGATATACTATTGATCAGCTTAACGATAGAAAGTGGAGGTTGATATTGCACATTGGGAATTCAATTGTGTCTGACCAATGATACTTTTTTAGTCTGCAACTAGAGAGAGCTCTGGTGGCTGTTTCATGGCATGGTCACCTTGAATAATTTATACAGCAAAAGATTTAATATGCACAACATGCCATGCCTGGTAATGGGAACAAAGTTAAAACTTGGCCAAGTCTTTTTTCCAGTCCCTGGGGCCCGGGAAAGCTTTCCATCGATTGTGAACACTTCCATTTGAATATATGTACTTCAACTTTCTTGTCCAGCTTATTGTTGCCATTACTGGCACTTGTGAACTGCCTTTATCTTTCTTTTCTAGTATAGAATTTAAAAAAAATAGAATATATGGAATTTTAAAAAACTGCAATTTGGGGCTCTTTATAATGGTCTATAACCCCTAGAACTACAGCCCAGGAAGGGCCTTGGCTTGCTGCCTAGCCGCTGCATCCCCCATCTCTGCCCATTACAGGCGTCACAGGTGGGGTGCAGTACTGGGGGGTGGGACGTGGTCAGTGCACTGATCCCTCCCGGCCAGTTATGTGGCCTTTGCAACCTGGGGCCGCTACTTCTCCATCAAGTAGCTCCTAAATTGGTCCCCCCAGGACTAACGAGGCTGAGTGAGTGCACCCCGTACCAGACCTCCCAAGGGGGGCAAAATCCCCATGCTGGGACCGGGGATCAAACTCGGGTCCTCCGTGCCAGAGTCAAGTGCACTATCAATTGCGCTAAGGAGGCGACCTCTTTATAATGGTCTGCTGAAGGCAAAATAAAATCCTTAGTACTCCTTGAATGTAAAATTCCATTTGATATTAGGGTTATTATTAATTAACACAATAAAATGCATTAAATCAAGAACAAAAACATTAATATCCAGTAAACAAATGCATATATTTTATTGAAATTTTGTATGTGATTGTTGTGTTACATTACCATACTGCAATAAAACTTTTACGTAGCTCAAATGCAATTTGTGGACTTTCCGACCTTTTATAGGTACATTGCCTTAAAATGTTTGTTATTTTCACAATAGAGAAGTGACTGTCACTAGACTTACAGAAATAGAAATCATTATAAAATACTTCTTGAAGCAGGTATCTCAGTTTGACTGTTCAATCTGTGGAAAACATTTTAAGCAGAAATACCTTCTTCGAAAACAACTAGAAAATAACTTCACAAGCATTAAAGTAGTGTTAATTCAGTGGATCATTCATTCAAAAACTTCATCATTTGGCTATTTACCTTAAACATGTTTTGCAAGCATCTTGTTTCCAAAACATGTTAAAGGTTAATAACCAAATAGTGAAGTTAATGAATGAATGATGATAAGTTACACTATTGTAATAACTAATGTGCTTCATTGTGTTCTTCCCAAAAACTTATTTGTGTTTAAGTTCACAAGTGTTGAAATATCCATGACAGAGCCTTTTATTTACCATTTGCAGTCATATTTATTTTATTTAATAAGGTATTTAATTGTCACAAGATAATAACTTTGCAAATTGATTCTAGCCTCATTAAATATCACTTATAATATTCATGACAACTTTAAATGATTGTGTACATTACTATAGGGTGGCGTTGAACCGACTGATACTTTTCAGATATAAATTATCCAATGGAAACAGGAAAAAACAAAGTGGTATATAAATACACTGACATATACCATTTACTTACCAACATTCAAAAGTTTATGTAAATAGTGTCAGAAAGATGAAATTCATTTAAATTGATGCATTCTTGTAAACACTTCTGGAAGTTGCTGAACACCCGCTTCTACAGGTCATTGTCAATAAATGCAACTTCTCAAGAATGACTTGTTTAAATTTTTAATTGTTTTGAATATGACTTTTGAACATGTGGTCCTTCAAAAATTCCCATAGAAAAAAATGTAGTATAGTAAGATTGGGTGACTGAGCAGGCCAAGAAATGTCTCCAAAATGAGAGATGATTCTTCCAACAGTCTACGAGCAATGGTCATGCTCTCTTGCACATTGTGGGCTGTTGCACCATCTTGCGAAAAATAAAGTTCCTTCGGATCAATGCCAAGTTTTTGGAAGGAAGGGTTCAACACGGTTTTGTATCATAGTGACATAACATTGTGAACTAAGTGTGACTTTTTTCATTGTCATTTGGTAAAAGTATGGGTCTGCAATCCCAAAAGCACCTGTTGCACACCAAACTGTCACCTTGGGAGTGTGCCATGGAATTTCATGCAGCTCTGGAGGCATCACCGCATATCAGTACCACATATTCTGTTTGTTGACAAAGCTCAGAAAATGAAAATGCCTACCAACATTAAAGTGTCGTCCAAAAAAGGCATTATACTTCTGTCACAGGCTTAGTTTTGTAATAACTGTGAACTGAGGTAACACAATATTTCCTGCTCCAATGCTCTATTACGACTGATCATTTAACGTAGTGATCTTTCCTCTACCAGTTCTCACCCTGCCAAACAACAACAAATTATTGCTCCTGCACAATATTCAATTCAATTCATTTATTGCATCCTTTCATGATGAATATATAACATGGAATTGTCAAAATTTGTATACACATAGGTATTACATAGTAGTTGTTTTCTAGTGCCTTGCATCTGGCAATGAAGCCATTAGCATTTGTGCTTTCCAATACTTTTGAACTGTAGTTTCTTCTGATCTTAATGCTTCACAGGTCTTCAAGTGGTCTTCGTTCATTTCTGCTGGATCGTTACACAGGACACATATTGGTGAGGCTGAGATACCTATTCTGTAGAGACGACTTGCTAAGCAGTCGTGATTTGTCAATAGTCGGATGGCTGCAACAGCTGTTTTCCTTGGTCTCTGGGGGATTATATTTGGGTTGGAAAGTAAAGTAATCCATTTTTTATCTTTGGCATTTGTTTCTATTTCTTGTAGGTATGAATGAGAAAATGTTTTAATGATCAAGCGTTTTATTGAGGAATATGAGAAATTGAATTTAGACTTTTGTTTTATTGTTGTGCCTTTCTTTTCAAGTGAGTCTGCAGCTTCATTCCCCATGACTCCACAGTGTGCTGGAATCCATTGGAGATGAACAGTCTTATTAACTTTTTGGAGTTGTGTTAACATTTTGTAGCATTCTCTAATTTTTGTTGACTTCTTTGTAGTATTTGAACATATTCCCGGAGCAGCTTTAGAAACTGAAAGAATTACTGCCTTGTTAAATTTATTTAAGGGAAGATTTAATAATTGTCGGAGAGCAATGTGTATAGCCTCTATTTCTCCATCATAATTTGTTGTGTCTCTGCCAACAGAATGATAAAAGGAAAAATGTGAACACGTAACTCCAGCTCCAGTAAGGTTTTCCGTGGAGGATCCATCAGTATATATGTGCAGCCATTCTTCTGTGGGATATCTAGTATTGATTGTTTCCAGAGCTAGAAGTTTTTGTATTTCTTTTGGTGTGTCTGATTTACTTATTTCCTCTATTAATTCCAAACTGAAGGTAGGTTGCAATAATTCCAATGGATTTTCTCTTATAAGTAGATTTTCTCTGGTGTTAGGAATGTTCAATTTGGATTTAATCTGTGTTACCTTTTCTAGGAAACTACTATGAGTTTTAAGGATTGAAGGGGGGAGGTTCTCTTCTGTCCATTTAGAGTTTGGGTATTGCATAGTAAAAGTAGTAATAATCATATAATGGTATTTTTACAAATATATACAATAATAATAATAATAATAATAATAATAATAATAATAATAATAATAATAATAATAATAATAATAATAATAATAATAATAATAATAATAATAATAATAATAATTTATTACAGTTTCACGGGCGATCAGCCGTGTGAGGTTTGAAAATATTGAGCTTTCGGCCATTCTAAGCTCCATGGCCTTCGTCAGAATGAAATGACCGTGACGACGTGCTACTGGCAGGCTGAGGATTCAGCCCGATGACTTTTGCTGCGTACCTACCCCTGTTAGGGCTTAGCCGCAGGTAGGAAATTTGGATAAGGGGTTTTGTAGGGTGACTTGTTTTGGTTTAGGTTGGTGTGGACTAGAAGGGAGCACTAAGGCCCCTTGACAGCTGTCCTGCAGGATGCAACAATGTTAGCATTCTGACGTTAAAAATAGATTTTTAAAAGTTTATGAAATTGGTGTTTTGAATTTTGATTGGGGAAGAAATTTTGGAGAGGATCAACTCTCTGTGGGGATCTTTGGAGATCAGCTTTAGCTGCTGGTGGAGGTTCTCCATGGTTATGGGGCGTGCTCGCAAGCCATGCAGGGTACCCTATACGCCTTGAAGCGGCGTATTGATGGGTCGTAGTCCCCTAGAGACCTAACTAGGGCGCTTTGATGGTTTGGCAATTTGGCGTATAATTTTGCTGCCCAGCGCCTAATTTCATCCTCCACGTATGGAAGAGATGAGGCTTCGTGAAGTAGTCTCACTGGGAAGGGTAAGGGGACAGAGAAGATGGACCGAAGTCCTCTGTTCTGAGCCCTCTGGAGCCATAGGAGCCAACTACCTGCAGCCATGCCCCACAGTTCACAAGCGTAAAGCATGAGGGGGACTACAAGAGCCCGGAAGAGGTGTAGCTTTAGGCGGACTGACATCTTGGACTTCAGCATGGGGTACAGGGAGGCAATAGCCCCCTGAGTCCTTGCCGAGAGGTCTCTGCTGTGACCGCGGAAAGTCAGACCCCTATCCAGTTTGACTCCTAGGTATGTGATGAAATGTCCGATGACGGAGGAAACAGTGTAATATGTGGATGAGCTATGTGGGTAGCCCCAGGTGGATTAGCTTGTAGAGGAGCCCTGCATGCCAGGTCGTCGAGAAGGCTTTCTCCACGTCCAGTGATACCGCAGCAGTGAAGGCGCGTTCCTGGAAACCCAGGGCGGCAGCCTCCACCACCCGCAGCAGCTGCTGAGGCGTAGAGTGCCCAGGACGGAACCCGAACTGATGTTCGGGGATGGC
Source organism: Tenodera sinensis (assembly GCA_030765045.1). Taxonomy (NCBI): domain Eukaryota; kingdom Metazoa; phylum Arthropoda; class Insecta; order Mantodea; family Mantidae; genus Tenodera; species Tenodera sinensis. The sequence continues at coordinate 42,622,314 of CM060970.1, forward strand.
TTGAATGTCCCCCAGCAAGGGGGACAAGCGGTTTAAAATCATCCTCTCGAAAACTTTCGAGAGGTTGGAGAGGAGGCTAATGGATCGGTAGTTGGATGGGTGTACCGGGTCTTTCCCGGGCTTCAAGATGCAGATCACCCGGGCCTCTCTCCACTCTCGTGGGAAGTGACCCAGGGCGAGGCAAATGTTGAACACCCTGGTCAGAAAGAGCACGGCGTTGAAGGGAAGGTGGCGAAGCATGAGGGGTGTAAGCCCGTCAGGTCCCGCCGCCTTTTTGGGTTTGAGACGCTGGAGTGCGTCCTGGAGTTCACTGGGGCGTATTACCGGGAGTCGGTCTGCGTCCTCCGGGGGGCGTCGAAGAAATCGACGTACATCCCGGCGGACACGTTCCGAGTGGTGGTAGTCCTGGGGGTCTTCTCTTGGACACATGGTACGTTCCAGGTAGTCGGCGAAAACATTGGCTTTGGCACTGGGTTCATAAGCCAGGCCTCGTGTGCCTTGGAGAGGGGAGGTATATTGGCCTCGACGGTTGCGGAGGCTTTTTGCTATCCGCCACACGTCCCCCGACTCAGTGCCCAGGCTGGCCATCTTGTCCTCCCACGCTTGCACTCGGTGCTCGCGTAGGTGGGCGCTGACCAGTCCGCGCAAGCGCCGTAACAGGGCTCTGTTGTGGGGTGTGCGGTGCCTCTGGTATAGTCTCCGTGCCGCCCAGGAGCGTCGGATGAGAAGGATAATGTCCAGTGGAAGGACATCCGGGTGAAGGGGTGCTGGAGCTTGGACTGTTAGGTTGAGAGCAGTTCGTGTCACGATGGATATGAAGGACGAGACTGCCGCCTCAAGGGTAGGGGTGTCTGTGATTCTTGGATTGGGTGGGATGGAGGTGCGAAGGCAATTGCGCACACCCTCCCAGTCCGTTTCTCGAGTTGACCTCGAGCAATCATGACTCGCAATCCTAGTGTTGATTTCAGTCAACACCGGATTGTGATCTGACTGGAGGACGTTTAATGATGTGAGGGTGAGGTGAAATGGTAGGTGCTTGATGATTGCGAAGTCGATGACTGAAGGCAGTCCTCGACCTAGCGGATGATGCGTGGGTTGCCACGGACCCTCAACACGAAGTTCGGGGTCCGCGTCAATGAAGCGGATGATCACATTGCCTCGAGCATCTGCCCGTCGGTCACAGTGCCAGCGCTGGTGCTTGGCATTGAAGTCGCCGGCCAGGATGGCAGTAGGATACAGGGCCAGTATGGAGAGGTAATCGTTGGGCACGAACTGCCTGCGTGGAGGGTGATACGCAGAGACTATCATAACTTCAGTACCGTCAAGTTCCATGGTGATAGCCGTGGCTTCTAGGGTTTGAAGAGGTGGGAGCTAGACTGGACGGTGGACCACGTTCTGCCTAACGAACACCGCCGTTCCGCCACCAGGACGGCCTTGACGATCTGTTCTATGGCAGACGTAGCCCGGAATGCGGAAATGGTCATTTGGACGGAGATGTGTTTCGCCGACTAGGATGGCGTCAAGGGCATAGGTACGGGCAAAATGGGACAGATCACCCGCCTGGTTACTCACTCCACACACGTTCCAAAACGCGAGCCGAAACGAGGCACAAGACCTAGTTTGACCCGCCATTCCGGGCGTGCGGGAGGAGAGATGTCAGGAGGGCAAGCCCCTCCATGGCGATCAGCGTCTTTCCTGCAGTGTCGCTGGAGAAGAATCTGGCGAGGAGCTCGCAGATCTGTTGCCCGTGGGATTGCAGAACTTGCTGCACCCACTCGAGCAGGTCCGCGAGCTGGAAGCCAGGGGTTGAGGGTGTGGTGGTTGTGGATATGGTGGTTGTGGGTGGGATTGGGGCTGGTGGAGACACCTCAGCCCTGGTTTCCCCCTGAGGGCTTTGAGGAGTGGTCGTGAAATGACCGTTAGTTTTCCGCTCCCCATATATATAAAAGTTAGGTGGGAGGGGGTTGCGTTGCCCTGGCCAATGAGCGGGTGACGATTTGTGATTGGGCCTGCTGTTTCGGGCTATGTTTGTCACCGGCCACAGTGTTTTCTTGAGGGTCAGTACTTGGTCCAGAATCACTATAGTTGCTGTTGTGAATGTGGGGCAACATGGCGCAGTTGCCCAGTCTACCAGCTGGCACTTAACTCAAGGCCAAGGGAACAGCCAAATAGGGCCCCCCGTCCCCAACCTCAGAGACAGCAAAACACTACTCAGGCTGTTCCTACTAATAACGAAGGGTGGTTCATCCAGGACCGTCGCGGCCGCAACAGGCCAGCCCCCGAAACCCGCCCTTCTACTGCCAGGGATGACCGAGTCACCGCCGGGCAGACCCTGGCCACACCAGAGCGCACCCCAATCACCAGGGACCGCAATAACACAAAACAACCAACACACACGCAAACACACACACAAGCACCCCCAACACCGCTGGAGGATTCAATTTTCTCTCCAGTAGCGCTCACCACTCGCGAAGCTTTTGTAAATGGAATGGCCTTGAGGGAGCTTCTGGCTTCACTAGGAGTCTCCAGGGAAGTAAGCTACAAAAACTTCCTTAAACACACAAAATGGCTGCTGGAGTTAATCACACACCAAGACGCAGACCCACTTTACCTCTTTAACTATCTTGCCAGATATCTCCTTGTACTTTCATCCCACAACCAGTAATGGATAGTACATCTACACTAAACGTATTATACTGGAACTGCAACAATATCAGACGAAAACGTCAGGAATTAACGGACTTCCTGATAAGAAACTCGATCCAAATTGCGCTTCTAAACGAAACACATTTAGGACCATTGGACCGCTTCTCCATTCCGGGTTACAGTATATACCGCAATGACCGAAATAGAAGAGGCGGAGGCACGGCAGTATTAATACTGAACACTATCAAGCACCACCAGAAACAAGTACCAGAATTAAACCGGTTGGAGGCCACAGCGGTAAATGTGCAATTGCACCGCGCCGCGGTAACGGTAGTAGCCGTATACAACCCTCCACTGAATATTGATATTGAGGATGTTGACAAAATAATGCGAATGGACACCAAGGTAATTGCGGCTGGCGACTTCAATGCCAAGCATTACCTTTGGAACTGTCGAACAGCGAATCCGCAGGGTAACCAACTACTAAATTTTATCAACCGGGAAAACATCCTCCTAACGGGCCCAGAAGAGCCAACCTTTATCCCGCGAGCGGCCAATCAAATGCCCGACATCCTCGATATTGCCCTACTAAAGGGAATACCATATGACACCGAAACTACGGTACTAAACGACCTCACATCAGACCATTTACCGGTAATAGTGGAGGTCGCGGCGCCCGTAATGTTCAAACCAGAACAACCTAGGCGCAACTACAAACACGCCAACTGGCCCGAGTTCAAAGCGTTAGTTCAAACGCAACTCGAACAAAACAACCCTGTCATTAGCTCACAAGATACTCAAGAGCAAGCCGTAGAAATAATTACCAGAACTATTCACCATGCGACCGAAAAACATGTTCCCTTAACTAGGCCAACGAATAGGGCAACCACGCAGTTCCCTCGGGCTGTAAGACAGGCAATGCAGGACCGAAATAGGGCCAGGTGCAAATGGCAGCGAACGCGAAACCAAATACATCGCAACGAATATGACAACCTCAAAGTCGCGGCCGATATACTAATGGCCGAACACACAAGGGAGCAATGGAACGCCACACTGGAGGACGTTGATCCTCATAACAGAACAGTGTGGCGAATAGCGAAGTGCCTGACACGTACTCGCACAAACATTCCGCCCCTACATATTGATGGGCAAATAGCCGAAACACCAGCAGAAAAAGCAGAAGCTTTCGCGACCACACTAGAGCAGGTATTCCAACCGAATGCTGAACCATGCGACAGACAGTTCGCAACAGCAACGGAAGACCAAATTGCTGAAATAGGGAATATTCCAACGCACAACAAACTTCGAAAGACCAGTGCAAGCGAAATTAAATGGCTAATAGCACACTTGCCTACTCGCAAGGCTCCAGGACCAGACAACATTCCCAATATAGTCCTGAAACATCTACCGCCCAAAGCCTTAAAAGTGCTGGCGGATATATTCAACTACGCGCTGGAACACGGAAAATTCCCAAAGCGCTGGAAGGAAGCACGAATCCTTATGTTTCCTAAGCAACATAAAGATAGGTCCATTCCTACTAATCACAGGCCAATTAGCCTCTTAAGCACACTAAGTAAACTGCTAGAGAAAATAATACTTAAACGCCTCAACTCATTCCTAATCAAAAACAACGTGATAACTGACGACCAGTACGGCTTCAGGGCCAATCACTCTACAACCCTACAGATACTTAGGCTTACCGAAAGTATCACCAGGGGATTTAACACTAAATGATCGACAGGCGTGGTCCTATTGGACATAGAACGCGCTTTCGATAAAGTGTGGCATGCAGGATTACTCCACAAACTCATTCACATAGGGGTACAAGATTCAATGGTCGCCCTAATAAAAGATTACCTCAGTGGAAGGAGTTTCAGAATCTCAATTGAGAATACCGAATCCTCATTGCACCCCATAAACGCGGGAGTCCCACAAGGAAGTTTACTCGGGCCTACACTATTTAATATATATATCAATGATCTACCACCACTAGTACGAGTAGATAAATACATATACGCGGACGACACGGCACTAGCCACGCAATCTACTCAGCCACGCATCATACACCTGCGGCTCCAGAATGCTCTAAACACATTGGAGCCCTGGTTCACGAAATGGCGGTTAAAACTAAATGCAAGAAAAAGCCAAGCAATCATTTTTACCAGGCGAAAATTGCACAGGCAAAGGAGGCGAGCCCTCCCACCCCTCACCCTAAATCAGGAACCTATTGGGTGGGAGACATCCGTCACGTACCTAGGGGTTAAGATGGACGAATATCTCACATGGAGAGAGCATATTAACTCAGCCAGAGCAAAGGCCAATGGCCAACTCAACAGACTGTACCCGCTCATAAATCTTAACAGCAGCCTTAAGCTACGCATGGGACTTACGCTCTATAAGACGCTGATCCGACCCATCTTAACTTACGCCGCCCCGGTATGGGGATATGCGGCAAAAATGCACATAAAACGCCTCCAAACGATGCAAAATAGAATACTGCGAATTATTGCTAAACTACCGCCAGAGGCTCCGACGTACCAGTTACATGAAGAGCTAAAAATGCTCACAATCGAGCAGTTTATTAAACACCTGGCATGCAACCTATACGCCAAAAAGAATAAGAACCACAACGAGCAAATACGAATGCTCGGGGAGTATGATATGACTCGCGACAAACACCTCCGCCCTCTATCATTGTTCGATCGCACTATAAGCGTAGGCGAACCTGAACTCAACATACAGGAATACCTGAATAATTTAGTACCATGAAATTACTTGTTAGGGGATGAAGGGAAGCACACAACAAACACACAACACTATAAAAACATACACTTACACTCAAGCCCTCACAAGTCCTTGTGCTACCTAGCCAAGGCGGACCCCGGGAGACGAGGGCCTCCCCGGTAGTGGCACAGGCTCGCTCCTGCACTTCAGGCAGACAGCCCACCATGTGTGCACTTATACGACCAGGCAAGATCAGGTACACGATTAATGATGAAGCCTCCGGCTTAATCACACCCTAGTAACTAAGATTAAATGACACAGTAGAAGTTATCTCTACAAGTTGTAAATTTTATAAATATCACCATAACTGCACCTAGTTATATAAGCATTTCTTAAAATACTACTAGCATAGATTATAGGACGCAATATAAATTAAAAAAAATAAAATAAAATAATAAAAAAAAAAAATTACGCTAAGGACAAGAAACGAAACCTTCGGGTGGAGTTTTAAAACAAAACATGCTCATTCACTCATCCCTCACATCCATCTACACCTAACGATGCCAAATGGCTGAAACATAAAAAGAACACCATCAGCTATCATACACATCACCATTATTTACTACCAGGGGGCACTCAGGGCTTATGTCATGTTTGCCCTCCGGCACATCAGTAATACTCGCTGTTACTGCCACTGGCAGGCAGCTTCCATCTCTCACCACAGAATGCGCAGGTGCTTTATGCGGTACTGCAGCATAGAGGCCTTGACCTCAAGACTTCCGGTGGGGTTTTTTAGTGAGTAGGCTGCCCGGGTTCAAAGCCAGGGTAGGAGTCTTACACTCGCATGCATGCATGCGGTTAGGGCGTAAGTAGCCTTTTTCCACACCACAAAAAAAAAAAAAAAAAAAAAAAAAAAAAAGTGAATGTGTTTCATGGCTATTGTCCAGGCAGGGCTTAGCTGAAGTGCCCGTTAAGAAAACAGTTACATGAAAGCCACATACATGAATATGAGTCCTAAAGATAAATATTCTGGAGTTAAAACTGTCCCCCAATCGGATCTCCTGGTGGGGACATCTTTAGGCAAATTTCATAACAATAATAATAATAAAACTACTTCTATAAAAATGCATTTACATTAAACAAGAACATAAAATATACAATTCATTCTTTCAAATACAAAAATTCATCAACTGTATAAAATCATTTGTGAAGCAAGAATTTGTGAATCTGCTTTTTGAAACTTGCTATAGATTGTATATTATTTATTTCCGAAGGTAAACTATTGTAGAATTTGATACCATTGTAATAAAAGCTATTCTCAAATCATCTACTATGATGTGGGGTTAAATGTAATTTACATTTACCTCTTGTGTTGTAATTATGTATTTCTGATACATGTATTTCAAGTTTGAAATATGTCAGTTGGCCCGGCACCACCCTGTATTACTCTGAACTTCCATTTGTAAGATGACTAGAAGCTGCTGAGTCTTTACATTGCAGTATACCTTCCTGAATTAAGTGAAGAAGAAGAGGTGTTTGACTGTTCAATCTGTGGAAAACATTTTAAGGAGAAATATCTTCTTCGAAAACATCTGAAACGCCATGCAGGAGCACGACCTCATGTCTGCAGCACATGTGGACGTCGCTTTGCTAGCAACTGTAGTCTGAAAACACATCTACTGTCACATACTGGCCTGCGTTCACATGTGTGTGACATATGTGGAAAGCAATTCACACTTGCTTCACATTTGAAGTAAGTATCTCTTGCTCATTTACCTGATATGCTATTTTAGAGGAGTATGCTTCTTTAACAAAAATACTAGTTTGGGGAGAATTTCAGTTTATTAGTTACCATTATACATCATCTACTTGAATAACTAGGAACATTTAAATTTATAGAAAAAATTGAGCTGGAAGTTGGAACACTTATATCACTTACATTTTTTATGTTTTCACTGGTTTCAAGAGTTGCTTGCTCTCATCGTCAGAAGTGACCGATTGGGTGCTGGTGGTATTGTTGGACGTTTGGTGGTTATTTGTGGTGACATTTAGCTGTGAAATGATTAATCTCCATAGTGGATTTGGTGGTGGCAGCTCAAAATTCATTAAGTGGTGTTTGTCTTTTATGATTAAAATCTTTTTCCAAGTACCCAGATCTGTTGTTTTTTGTAGTGTTTAGGAGTGTTATGTTGATGTGATGTTTGATTGGTTGTCCAGATCTGAAGTGAAACTGCAGATTTAGGCATCTGTTTGTATTTGATGTGTCTGATATGTTCTTTTAATCTGGCTTCTAAATTTCTCTTGGTTTTATCTGTATAAACTTGGTCACATTCTGGGCAATTGATTTGCAAATTTCAGTTTTTTTGTTCTGGGGCATTGGGTCCTTTGACTTGTTGCAGATTAATTTCTTATGCTAAATCTCGTTGTGAAGGTAAATAGATGTGTTTTTTAAAAATGTGGAATTTGTAGTGAGTTTATGGTTGGAGCGTAAACTTTCTGAAAATCAATTTATCCCTTTGCTAGGTGAGTTTTGTGGTATCCTTAAAGTTTTTCTGTTTTTTGAATGTTGCTATTTTCATGTCAACGATTTTTGGTAAAGCCATTGTTTTCTGCTGTGTTGAGTATGTGTTTGTATTCTTGTTTGTGTTCTGCTTTTCTTAAGGGGGTATAAACCATTTTATGGGTTAAACTGTTTAGGACCGCAGAACAAGGACAGAGTATTCAATTTCAATATTCCACAGAGCAACCCTTTGTACAAGTTTGCACAAGTTGTACCACCACCAGAGCAGTGTATGGAAGGATCAGCTTCACCACCCAAGATTAGTCGATATCCGATTAATAATGGAGAAAATTGGCCTTCAAAGCATGTTCTGGGAAACTTAAAAAGTGAATGTTGTTTCGTGTTATCATTTGATTAAATTTCTACTTCTGATTTGATTTCAACTCCACTGTCATCAACTTCCAGTGTCTGAAGATAGCTGATTTTCATGTTTGGGGTGCAATCAGTTTCATGACGATAACTAAATAACAACATAAACTATGTGAATGAAACTTGAAAAATAAAGTGTTTAGATCAAACTCCCACGTGTTCAAAAAACTGCTAGAAAATATCAACCAAGAAATTAGCTCTAAATTTTGGAAGATGAACTGCAGTGTTGGAAAGAGAATTTCTTGGTGCCAGAGATATGTGGATGCATGAGTGGGGCATTTACACTATCAATTATGGCACTGACAGGTAAGGACTTGATTTTATTGTACAAAGTTAATGTTTCAATTGTGGAAATATTTTATATGATTACTTGGGACTAAGACTTCTACAGCCAGATCTCCTGCATGAGAAGGTAACATATACATAAGAGCAGTGAAAATTTGATACTCTTTTACTTTCTATACTGGTAAGTTGGGGAAGTATTGTATTCCACCCAAAGCTTTGATGTTGAGATTTTGCCGGAAATATATGTTTTGAGACCCTTGGATCCAAAAAAAGCATTTTTAGAAAAAGGTTTGTGAGTGTGTCTGTCTGTCAGTCTGTGGACAGTATAACTCAAAAACGAAAAGTTGGTTAAAAACCAAAGTTGGTATTTAAGTTTAATGTCTTTCAAGGATGCAACATGAAGATTTTGAAGAAAATAGCCACACCCTAAACCACCCTTTACATGGAAAATTTTTCGAAAATTTTTATTTTCTTGAAAATGGCTCTAATGATTTTGATTAAAATGCCATATGTTTAAGATATTTTTATAACAAGTGAAATGTATATTTTGAATTTTCTGGCTATAGCCCATGTAGTCCTGTTTACTCTGGATGACTTTTGAATAACTCGTAAACCGTAAGAGATAGACAAAATCTTACTATACAAAAAGATGTGTTGTTAGCTAATGCTGGATTTCTGACAATGAAGTCATTAATCCTCTTGCTCTCCAATATTTTTCACTGATGGATGGGGCACTAGAAGTGGCCGGGCATATTTGAAGGTGGTCTCTATCCATTTCCTCTTGCAGATCACATAGAGGACAGAGCGGTGAAGAATATATCCCAATTCTATTTAAATGTTTTGCCAGACAATCATGTCCTGTAATCAACCTGAAGATTGCAACTGCTGTTTTTCAAGGATACTCTGGAATCACTGTTTGAATGTTTGGTAGTTCCCATCTTTTATTCTTTGATTTTTCATAGTAATATTTGGCAATAATTTTTTTGAATTCAGAGTTGACTAATCTTTTAGCTGCATAAAATGGTAAATTAACTATAGATTTTTGTACACGGCTGGTACCCTTTTTTGCAAGAAAATCAGCTTTCTCATTACCACTCAGTCCACAGTGAGCCGGTATCCATTGGAAGTAGGTGTTTTTGAAGTGCTGTTAGATGGCTAAGCATCTTCCAACATTCTATAATAGTTTGGTTTTTTGGTGACAACTTGGAAGTAATTGCTATAATTGCTGCCCTGGAATCTGAGAGAATAACTGCTTGCTGAAAATGTGAAATTCTGTACAAAAGATTTTGTAGGGCCATTCGAATTGCTTCAATTTCTCCATCAAAGTTAGTAGTTCCATAACTTAAAGATTTGTAATAGGAAAAGAGGTGACATGTGACTCCAGCACCTGCTCCATCTTTGTTTGATATAAATGATCCATCAGTATATATATGGAGCCACTCATGTTCTGGAAACCTAGTATGGATTGTCTCTAATGCCAATAATTTTAGAACACTAGTTGGAGTATCACTTTTTTTAACTTCTTCTGTCAGGTGTAAATAATATGTGATGTCTAATGTATGTGTTGGATTGACTTTAGATATGAAGTTTTCCTTTGAATTAGGAAGGTGTACATCCTTCTTGATGTCTTGAATTTTGGAAAGAAAGCTCTCCTGAGTCTTTAGTGTATGTGTAAAATTTCTCTTGTGCCATGTATTGAATGGGAGTCTGATAAACTTTTTGTGTTGAATAAGAGCCGCTTTTTCTATTTCATATTCAATGGGATATTGGTTGGTTAGTATTTCCATAGCTGCTATTGGTGTGGTTTTGATAGCACCTGTAATTAATCTCAGACTTTGGTTTTGAAACATTTGAATTTTTTTTTTGTGTTTGCTGTTACAAGAACTTCGCTGCAGTAAGTAAACAATGGTTTTATATATATATGTATTATATGTTGTGTTAAGCGTTGCTCTGGAACATCCCCACTTCATTCCTGATACAAAAAAATGTAGATCTCATTAAAACACACAATTTATGTCTGAATAAATGTTTTTTGTAGAGTGAACCATTTTGGAGATATTCCTTGCTATTCGTGTCAGTTCCAGAAAACTTTTATGAAATGGAACATCGTTGTTCATTTTTTTATATGTTAGCCATGCAAAGAGAATGGGATCTGAAAGCTTTAAAAGATTTGACTATCACTCAAAGCCTACTGTGTTCTAATATTCTCTGTGAACCTACAAGGAAATAAACAATAAGATAATTTGTACAAATATTTATCTCAACTATCGCGAAGAACACATAGGAATAAGAGTTTGTAAGAAAGTCATGTGAGTGCAACACATCAGATTTTTACTCATATATCTTTTCAGTTGTATTATATTTAAACTTATTGCTTTCCCTATCACATATGCAATAGTTAAACTGTCACTGCATCACTTATATTTATGTGAAATGGGGCATTATTGATGCCGATCGACAGATTAATGATGAAAGCAAGAGCTCTCGAAACATTTCCCTATTTTAAATAAGTGATCTATTGTCAGTAAACTGATTCACATATACTATGTTTACATGCTTATATATCACTCTATATAAAACTTCCAACGAAGTAGTGGAACTAAACTTGGTATTTAAGTTCATTATTTTCCAAAGATGCAACTGCACTTGATTTTTAGAATTTTTGTAAGTCTACACTGACCGACATTTGATTTATGTGAATGAAACCTGTAAATCAATCTGTGTAGATGGATCAAAGAGCCTCAGCGGTGTTGGATGTGCTTATGTTCATGGAACCGAGCCACATGCATTCGGTTTTCATTATATAAGTTCCATGTATAATGCAGAACTGTATGCAATATACCAAGCTGTTTTAAATATATGCCGACATACATTGATTCTCTTAGTTCACTTCAAAGCTTCCGTGAGCTGTACAACTACTACCCTATTGTACAGCATACCCAGAATGTCCTCCATATGCTTCTGGCATTAATGTGGTTGGTGCAATGGATTCCTGGTCACATAGGTTTGCCAGGGAATGAAATGGCAGATTTGGCAGCAAAGGTGGCAACCACAGAACCCAGTATTGCCATCTCTAGCATTACTTCAGAAGACTTCAAGCTTGAAGTGTGGAGAGTGGTGCTGTCATGCTGGCACGAAGAGTAGTCAGCTCTCCATAGTAATAATCTTGGAGAAGTGAAAGAACTTCCGGTAAACTGGGTAACTTCCTCTGATGTATCTGGTCATGAGGAAATAGGTTTAACTTGTTTGCATGTTGGCCACTGCAATTTTACGCGTGGTTATCTTTTAAAATGGGACCCTGCTCCTCTTTGTCCACTGTGCAACAACCTTTTGATGGTCTGTCATATGCTGCTAGAGTGTGCTTCCTTAGGACATCTTCTAAACCCTCTGCAAGTGCCACTCAGACTTGCAGAGATCCTGGTGGACAATAAACATGCAGTCGAAAGCATTTTGAAGTTTTTAGGAGTGGTAAACATAAACCTAAGGATTTAAAGTGTTGTTGTTGTTAGCTAATGCTGGATTTCTGACAGTGAACTCATTAATCCTCTTGCTCTCCAATATTTTTCACTGATGGATGGGGCATTAGAAGTGGCCGGGCATATTTGAAGCTGGTCTCGATCCATTTCCTCTTGCAGATCACATAGAGGACAGAGTGGTGAAGAATATATCCCAATTCTGTTTAAATGTTTTGCCAGACAATCATGTCCTGTAATCAACCTGAAGGTTGCAACTGCTGTTTTTCGAGGATACTCAGGAATTACTGTTTGAATGTTTGGTAGTTCCCATGTTTTATTCTTTAATTTTTCATAGTAATATTTTTCAATAATTTTTTTGAATTCAGAGTTGACTAATCTTTTAGCTGCATAAAATGGTAAATTAACTATTGATTTCTGCACATTGCCGGTACTCTTTTTTGCAAGAAAATCAGCTTTCTCATTACCACTCAGTCCACAGTGAGCTGGTATCCATTGGAAGACTAGGTGTTTTTGAAGTGCTGTTAGATGGGTAAGGATTTTCCAACATTCTATAATTGTTTGGTTTTTTGGTGACAACTTGGAAGTAATTGCTATAATTGCTGCCCTGGAATCTGAGAGAATGACTGCTTGCTGAAAATGTGAAATTCTGTACAAAAGATTTTGTAGGGCCATTCGAATTGCTTCGATTTCTCCATCAAAGTTTGTAGTTCCATAACTTAAAGATTTGTAATAGGAAAAGAGGTGACATGTGACTCCAGCACCTGCTCCATCTTGGTTTGATATAAATGATCCATCAGTATAAATATGGAGCCATTCGTGTTCTGGAAATCTAGTATGGATTGTCTCTAATGCCAATAATTTTAGAACACTAGTTGGAGTATCACTTTTCTTAACTTCTTCTGTTATTGTTGTTGTTGTTGTTGTTGTTTTCTAGTGCCTTGCATCTGGCAATGAAGCCATTAGCATTCGTGCTTTCCAATACTTTTGAACTGTAGTTTCTTCTGATCTTAATGCTTCACAGGTCTTCAAGTGGTCTTCGTTCATTTCTGCTGGATCGTTACACAGGACACATATTGGTGAGGCTTAACTTCTTCTGTCAGGTGTAAATAATATGTGATGTCTAATGTTTGTGTCGGATTGACTTTAGATATGAAGTTTTCCTTTGAATTAGGCTAGTATATATTCTTCTTGATGTCTTGAATTTTGGAAAGAAAGCTCTCCTGAGTCTTTAGTGTATGTGTAAAATTTCTCTTGTGCCATGTATTGAATGGGAGTCTGATTAACTTTTCGTGTTGAATAAGAGCCGCTTTTTCTATTTCATATTCAATGGGGCATTGGTTGGTTAGTATTTCCATAGCTGCTATTGGTGTGGTTTTGATAGCACCTGTAATTAATCTCAGACTTTGGTTTTGAAAGATTTGAATCTTTTTTGTGTTTGCTGTTACAAGAACTTCGCTGCTAGGTATGTTAATCTCTTACTTTTTCGAACTTTTTATGACTTCATTTTGTTCTGGCTTTTGCCTCCTTGTTTGGTATATTTATCTACATTTGATTTTTACTGTTATTTTTATTTTATATTGAAATTTATCTCTGGCTTCTGCCATGAACATTTTATAAGGGTGCAGATGACCTAGTAGTTGAACACCCTTAAACCTAAATCATCATCTGGCAAAGTAAGCAGAGGTACCAGACATGCTGCAGTACATGAGATCTAGGGGGATCATCAAAGAGTCTGACAGTCCTGGATGCTCCCCTGTACTCCTAGTGAAGAAGAAAAATGGCAAAATTCTCTTCTGCATGGATTACTGGAAGCTGAACGCTGTCACCCAAAAGGATTGCTTTCTCTTACCCCAGATTGACGACACTCCAGATACTGTTGCTGGTGCCCAGTGGTTCTTGACTTTTGACATGAAATCAAGCACTGCAGGTGGCTCTAACCCCAGAGGAAAGGAGAAGGCCACATTCTCGATGGGCCAAGGGCTTTGGCAATTCACATTTATGCCCTTTGCCTGTGTAATGTGCTAGCCACCTTTCAGCACTTCATGAAGTCAGTGATGAGGGGTCTGACTTATGACGCCTGCCTGCTATACCTGAACGACGTCATTGTGATTGGCAGCACATTCGAAGATAATCTGGAGAATGCAAGCATGTGTTACAGAGATTACAGGCAGTCAATCTGAAGCTGAATGTGAAGAAGTGCCAGCTGTTTAGCAAGAAGGTTTACTACTTGGGCCAAATAGTTTCTCCCACAGGGGTAGCCACAGAGTCAGAGAAGGCTCAGGCTGTGAGAGGCTGGCTTCTTCCAAAAGATAGATGACAGTTGCACAGCTTTCTGGGTCTGTGCAGCTACTACCGCCAGTTCTTCAGAGGCTTCTCCAATATCCCAAAGTCCCTCACTCATCTAATGGAAGAACACCAGGGTTATATGTGGATGGAAGAGGCCAAAGGCACATTCCAGACACTTAAGTCAGTGCTCTGCAGTGCCCAATTTAGCATTCCCACTATTGGACTGTGATTTCATTGTAGACACTGATGCTAGCAAAAGCAAAATTGGAAGCGTACTATCCCAGATCCAAGACAGATAGGAGCGAGTGATAGCCTACTATAGCAGAACTGCTGCATTACCTGTTGTGAGCTCCTAGCAGTAGTAAAGACGCTGAAGCATTTCTTTATGTCCTGCACAGTCAGCCATTCCATCTGAGGACTGACCACTCTGCCCTCATCTGACTATTAAGCTTCAAAAACCTAGAGGGCCAGATAGCCCATTGGATCCAGAGTTTCCATAGTATCTGGGATCCAACCACACTTTTGACAAGCTGTGATAGCAGTACTATGGATTGAAACACATGCTAAGAGTTGGTGCCGCCAATGTCATGTGTGTGCGGCAAGTTGCGGCCCACAGATCAGTTGCTGAGACCTCATGCAGTGGTATAATGCGGGAGCACTTTTCAAGTGCATCGCCATCAATGTAGCTGGACTGTTCCCTCTCTCCAACAGAGACAATAAATATTTGTTGGTGGCCATGGACTATTTCACAAAGTGACCGAAGGTGTATGCGATCCCTAACCAGGGGGCCAAAACGATTGTGAACTGCCTTGTGGAAGAACTGCTCTGTTAATTAGGAGTGCCGCTGCAACTGCACAGCAATCAGGGCAGAAACTTTGAGTCCAATCTGATGAAAGAAATTCTAGAGACGAAGGATCTACCATGAGAGCCGAAGCTCCTCCCCTAAAGCCAGGAACAGTGGCAGCCTAGTGCAAATCCTTCCATGGGGCTTTCCATTAGGCCAATACCTTGTTTCCTAAAAGGCCCCTCCTGCTGTTACACATGGGACAGAAGTGGATATGCCCCTTATGTGCATCAAACCATCCAAAAGACTACCTATAATCTAGGTGGGGTCACCGGACGTCTAGCTTACCGGCTACTAGCTCTGCAGGCTAGAATCCAAGAATGCTGAGTCGTCTCCCAACCCCACCTTGACAGGTCAGGACATACTCAATCTCCCATGAGTATCGGGAACCACTGCCCACCCGAGACCAACCCAATCTGAACTCCCATATAGGAGGAGCTCAGATGTTCAGTCCGGCCTACTTCTGGTAACGTCAGAAGTACCATGAGTGCTAGGGGTAAGCAGCGCTCACACCAGAGCAGCTGAGGGAGTTGGAACCCCTCCCCTTAGTGCACAAGACATGCACGATGCCTCTCCACCCACAGTCAGAGGGCATGGTCGAGACCTTCAAAGAACATATGAGGAAAGTTATGGCCACCCGACAGAGGGACTGGTATGTCAGGGTGCCACTGTTCTTGCTGGCCTATGGTTCATCTAAGCATGGCACCATGATGACGCCAGCTAGTTTGGTCTTTGGCAGAGAATTGCACTTTCTGTGTGACCTGTGATTGGAAGTTCCCCTGGGTCAGAACAGCCAGCAAGCAACTATGTGGAGAACCTCATGGACCGTCTTCATGATGTACATGAGCTGACCCATCAGCACATCCAGGTAGTGAGTGACCGGATGAAGATCCAACAGCCTAGGGTTCCAGCAGGGTGATTTGGTGTGGCTGTATCACCCTATGTGGACCAAAGGGTGCTACTATAAGCTGCAACAACCATAGCAAGAATTGTACTGCATGGTAAAAAGGATCAACAATATAGTTTACTGCATCCAGAAGCTACCCCATGAGAAGATGCTTGTGGTACATTTAGATTGTCTGGCCCACTGTGATGGTGCTGCCCAGCGCTGAGGGGGAGTGGTAGTGTGACATGCTTCAAGCTTCCATGTAAAAAGCATCCCACAAATTAGATGTTCCTTGGCTGACATCACGTTGCCGAGGAGGCAGAGAGAGTAACTTTGTGAGTTTTTGATTGCTAGTTCAAAAAGTTTGTGTGAACAAGAGTTGATCAGAATAGTATATGTAATTTGTGTTATTTTGAGGCCAGCAATACTGTGAGGAAAGGAATTAAATAAAAAGGTAAGGATTAAGAGTAATGGATTGAGAAATCAAGTCACAATATATTTTATTTGTTTGTAGTTGTATTTCAAATTTACATTTTAATCAAAACTACTAAACATTTTTGAGAAAAAAAATGTAAAGGATTGCCTGGGGTAAGAAGAAATTCATGAAAATCTTTGTCTTGCATCTTCTAAACTTAGACTTAAATACAAAATTTGATATAATGGCTTCTGCTGTTCTCTCCCTCTCTCAAAGAAAAAGCAACTTCGGATATTGTTTAGTTTAGCTTACGCGATGACTTGGTCAGAATTTCGGCAAAGTCCCACTCGGCAGTGTGTACGAATGGTCACGAAATTTGCCGAAGTTGCTGTGTTAATGCAGCGCTGCCAACAGCAGAATGTCCCTAGGAGTTTGTTGCCAATAGTAAGTTTGAATGTTTTTGCGGTAGTCGGCAGTATGCTGTTGACCTTCTTAGAAGCAACTAGTGCAATGGCTAGGTTTATCAGTATATTGGATTTGGCGCCTCTGTGCTTAAACGAAGAGGCATGCATGCAGTTCCTGTATGACGAGGGCCTGTTGAGGACTCAAATGCTATGCAGGGAATGTGATGCCATGCTACACCACTCGAAAATTAAAAAAAAAAATAAATAAATAAATAAATAAAAAAGAACGATAATTAATAAAAATAATATAAATATAATACTATTAAATATAATATATATATAATATAATAATACAATAAAATAATATAATATAAAATAAATAAAAAAAGAATGATAAATAATAAAAATAATATTAATATAATAAATATAATATATATCTTATATATTTAAATGAGCAATTCTTGTATATATATATTTATTCCGCACAACTTGGAAATGGCTCTAACGATTTCGATCAAATTTTGTATTCAGATAGGGTTTTGCATTTTAAGTTCAGCTATATAGGTGTAATTCCCGAAAAAAACGCGATTTTACATAAAAAATAACATTTTTTATTCCTGCTTCTACGGTGCAATTCTTGCATATACTCACGGTATTTCAGAAACGGCTATAAAGGTTTGATTAAATTTTTGTATACATGCATATTACATTTACAGCGTTTTCTCTACTCACTTTTAGGTAACACATTCACATCTCTATCTCTACTCACTCTTCTATAAACAATTTTCCATAAAAACCGTCATTTTGCACCAAAAAACATTTTTAATAAGTTAATGTTTAAATTCAATATAAACTTCATGATTTGTTTTTTAGTTTCCTCCTAATAAATAAATTTAAAAAAATAATATAATAAAATAATATAATAATAAAGAACGAGCCAGCGTATCGTGGACCCAGTAACAAGGCAATAAGGATAATGTACACAATAACTCGCACTAGTGATATATCTGTGTGAGCAAGAGCAAAATAATGTACACAATGAGCAAAATAATAATGTACAGAATCCACAACAATAGTATGGAGTTGCGCTAGGGATAGCGGTGTATGTCTGTGGCGGCAACGACGCGAGTGAGTGCATTTGTGTTTAATGTGTTGGCAACAAAAACTAGTGTAGTGTAAAAAGCAATGTTGGCAGATGTGAAAATCGTCTGCTAGTCATGCAGTGAAATCTAGTGGGCTATTTTGAAACTAATGTAGGTGCATGCGCAGTAAGTAATTTCTACTGTAGGTGCATGCGCAGTAAGTAATTTCGGACTTAGAATCTGGCTGGCAAGTGGAAAGTGAGCTAAACTAAACAAGAGCCGCAACTTCCTCTGCCGTAGGTTAGTTGCAGGAAAACTAAATAAAAACTCTGAAAATGACATTAAGTGAGGTTCAATCCCACCTAGTTATTCTTGAGTTACAGTTGAACCGAAAATTAGGACCCAGTCTTATTGGACACTGTTATGACAGGTGCTTTCACTTCAAGTGTGCTCAAGCCTTTTATTTTTTCCTCCAATGTGTATATGTTTGTATTAATACATAAAATGTGATTAATCCAACTGTGTTTCTTCCTTTCAGAACTCATGCAACAGTTCATTCTGGAGCCAAGCCCCACATGTGCGAGATATGTGGGAAGAGTTATACTCAGGTCGGCAGCCTTCGTCAGCATGCGATGAAACATTCTGGGGAACGACCCTTTATTTGTGAGATATGCCACAAGACGTACCCTCAGAAGAAGAGTCTTGAAATACATATTGCTACACATACAGGTGCTAGGCCCTATATATGCAACATCTGTGGCAATGATTTCGCACAGCCCTCATCCCTTAGATCACACATTCGCTCACATACAGGAATAAGGAGGTTTGTTTGTTCTGTCTGTGGTGTGGGTTATACAAAAAAGAAAAATCTAGAAAAACATGTGGCTAGAAATGTAAACTGCCAAAATGCTGATGAATCTGAAACTCGAAGTTCAGATACTAAGGATTGAGGAATGAACATGATTCATTTAATAACTAGCCGAACATGCAGCATTGGTTGCATTATCCTTTAGAGTGATGAGCTGGCTCTCTCTCTCTCTCTCTTCCTCTCTTTCCTGTCCCTATATCTATGCGGTAATATTTCCAGAATCTTAAAATGTAATGTGATTCTTCTGAAGCAATGATGGAAATTAAACTTAAAAAAAAAAAAAGAAAGAATTTCATGTACTATGTTGATGTTTACTGTATATGTTGTGAAGGAAATGTATGCAACAGTCCAAAGTTGTTGAAAACTGATGTCCCAAATCTTTTGTCTGTCATGCTAATAATAAAAATCCAACACTCTACAATATATCAAAGATGAAGTCATAAAACTTATTTTGTTTGGCTTTTATGACTACCTGTGTTCTGTGGTGACCAGAAATGACAACAATTATATATGTTGTAACTGTTTTATAGGGACATATAACTAGTATAACCCCTTAAACATTCATCCCTTATTGGAGAGCAAGAGGATTAATGACTTCATTGTCAGAAATCCAGCATTAGCTAACAACAACAACATTTATCCTGTTGACATTTTTGTAAATTGTTTGTACAGTTTGTTAAATTGGCTAATGATATTGAACAGTTTTCTCCCATTTCTCAGTTGTCATCCAGATTAATGAAAGTTTTGGAAGCATCTGTAATCAATGCTATCTGTGAACTGCTTTTGGTAAAGTAGTCTTCTGACATGAGTGACCAAGGTCAGTAAAACAGGAGCCTGCGGTTTGAACTCTGGCAGGACTGTTCACCCTGAGATTTTATCCAGGTCTTCCTCAAAGCTGGCATATTCTGGGGAAGTTCCCTAAACTTAAGCCTGAAATATTTCCTTCCCAAATATTCTTTCACAGTTATTTTGTTTTATGTATCATCAGTGTCCACTACGTGTGTGCTGAATGTAATAAGAATGGGCATTAAACACCATTCAAAGAAAAAGGGAGCAGTTTCAAATCACTAGCTGCTTTTCATCTTTTCATAGCAATAACATTGCTAAAATACCAAAATGCAACAGTACAAAATGTGAATGATCAAGTGTTTTATAATACAGCAGATCACATATGCAATCTGCATATGAGCTTAATTTGGTATGTGATAAAGAATAAATATTAATTTAGAAAGCAATGAAAAATTATGAAATCAAATTAAATTGATTACAGTTTGTAAGATTTAACTTGTCAGGTCCAGAAAAGAAAGAGACAGAAACATTTCTCTCTTGTTGTCCCTCGCTTTACGGTGATGGGTATTTGAAAAGTGCATGTAGATATTTAACAGACAATAGAGGGTTGGGAGAAGCTGTGTGCTTTCCAAGCATTTAGACAGGGTAAGTAGAGCACCCTAAAGACAAGGACAGAACCAAACTATACTAGTTAAAGTATTTCAGGGTTACAATGTAGGAGACAATGGCAACAGTGGCATAGGAATAACTTGATCATAATGGATCCATTCAGTAATATTTTATACAGGATGGAAGTTAAATAATCCATCAGACTTTAACAGCGAATTTTTCTTATTGTGAATAACAAGAAAATCTAATACCAAAAAGCTCAAAAGTTTACAGCGTTCTAGAAAAAAATATTTTAATAAAAAAATTTATCATCACCTGGCTGAATTATTGAAAGGTTCTTGATTTATGGTTATATTCATAGAAAATGAAATAAACAACAACTTTTTCCTTTGGCGTAGTTCAATGGATTCAACGGTTTTTGTGTAAATTAAATTTAAAGAACCCACAATTAGTTGCCTTCTTAATTCTGGTAGAACTGTAACAACACATCAGTTGTGTTTACTTTCTTTGCATATCAGTACAGATCGCACAGAATGTTTACTTAATTGCATGCAAGTGTTTTTTTGCAAGTAATACTGCAACTGTGTTGGAGGTTAGTAAACAATTTTGCGTGGCATTTAAAAGAAGAATCTGATTCCAAGTTAGGTCATTATCTTACAATAGCATAAGACTCTCATAGAACAGACCAGATATTCAATCTTTAAATGTACCAAATAAAATCTATGTAATTGCGCGGAAATGTAAGACTTGGGGTAATGTTTTCATACGGAACAATCAGCCATAACCTTACTTTTTCGCGTGATTTTCTTGTGTTTAGCGCAGTACAATAAAACATCTGAATTCAATACATGGCTAACATTACTTAAATGCAAGGAACAATTGAAAGAGGAAGGCCTTAAACTTAACAGAATATGGCAAACAGCGCTAACAAAAGCAAAAATCAAGAACTCCACAGAAGCCAATCAGATGCCAGCAGATCACAACATGCCATCTTAGCACAAGTCCAGCCCGTTGCCCAACTAGACATCCCCTCCAGCCACTGATATAAATACTGCAGCCCACAGAGAAAACAGCACAGTTGCTGTTGAAATCTCCACTAGGATACTTGGACCTTGCCGCCACTGATGTCTGCCATAGTTGCAGACGAAACATATGGGAAGAAGAAGGAGCCCAGTAGACCATGGTCCATAAGCCCGGAATATATTGTTTCTAGTATTGACACCGGCCGTGAAAGCCTTAGAATTTAAATTACTTAAATGGTTTTTATAGAGCATTAGAGTAGTTCATTGTACCGCCGATAGAAGCTGAGTACCCAATCAACAGTTTGTGCCACATTGCCTTTAAATGCAATTATCTAGTTAATGGCACATTTAATTAAAGAAAGTTATTGGAATTTTTTATGGTTTACATCCACTCTCTCACCTCCTTCAGTCTGGTGGATTATTTCACTTGCACCCTATATAGTAGATATCAACTGTGTTGATGTTAAGTTTTCCTTAAAGATCCTCAAACTTCAAAACTTTTTTTGTAGTATGAGAATAAGTTATTGCATTATATATCCAGAATACCATCTTTTAAGTGTATTTTTGTACAACCTTAATAATAAATACTGTAATAGAACATTTGTTCCCTTTCTTTTTATAGTATATTCAGTGTTACAACTTTCTTAAAGCTTAATGTAAAAAATTAATTTTATAAAAGTCCCTGAAACCATAGCTGTATTCCGAAAGCAGTCTGAGTACAGTCTGAAATGGAATATAATGGGACCATGTTGTAGAATGTGTGAAAAGAAGTTAAACTAAAAAACAAAACAAGGATAAATTCCTGCAGTTTTTAGTAGTAGGTACTCTATTTTCCACACCCTAAAAGCATTTGGTTTCAAATCTTATAGCACAGTGGTAGTGCCAGCTGCACCATAGCTGAGTGGTTAAACCATTTGCTTCTTGCCAAAGCTGCTCGGGTTCGATCACAGGCAACCACATGTGGGATTTGTGGTGGATGCAGCAGCGCTGGCGCAGGCTTCCTCCGGGTTCTCCAGTTTCCCCCGCCATCTCATTCCACCGGTACTCCATCTTCATTTCATGTATCACCAGTGTCACTGTCTGCAGTGCCATATGTAGTAAAAGTAGGTGTTAAACAGTACACACACACACACAATGGTAGTGAGTAAGCATGTTGAAGTACTTTACATAATTTTAATAGCACACACATTATTTATTGGCGTGCTTTTATTTTTCAAAGTAAGGGAAGACTTAATGATACTTAAAATTATAAGAGTACTGAAATAGAAATGGCATTTATTCCTTGCTATGTCAAAACTGGTTTTCATAGTGGATATAGCATGGGAAATGGAATTATACATTTCTATAACTATTTTACACACTAAGTTTACCAAAATATTTGAGGGAACTTAAAAATTGACTATTTCATATTATAACACAATTATCATAAAATAAAAATACAAATTACATTACAGCAATTGGGCAGCATCATATTCCATGTCGCATGGTGCGTAGTTTTGCCTCGGTGTGCAAATTTGGATTTAGTCATAGCTAAGGGCTTGCGTTGACCAACGTTTTGGATGACAGCTTCTGGATAATCGACACTACTGTAAATGTATACTGTATAGTAATAATTTAGAAAACAGGCTCAGAAGATGCAGATCTCAACATATGGGTATTTTTTAGATAGTTCCATTTAGAGCATTATGTGTCCCTTAAACAGCTTTTTTTCACTAAGCTGTTGTTATCTAATGCCTTGTGTTTAGCTATAAAGCCATTCAATTGTCTTGGTCTCCAGTTTTTGCAGAGTATATAGAATGTTAAGGGTGTAAGTGCAAATATTTTGATAACAGGTAACTTAATATGTATCAACTTGTGTCTTAGTTATTTTTTCCCTTTGCCTAACAGTTTTCCCACAAATCACTCATAAAATTTACTATCTTTTGTATTTTTACAGTCTTAACTGTGCTGCAAAATGAACACCTGTTACATAGACTGTCAATTTTGCTTCACATTTCAATGTGTGACCTACTGGCCTAGGTAGCTTGAGGTCATTGGCCTTGCAGAAACCATGCAAACTCAGTTCCGGTACAACATTTGTTATTGCAAACCCCTGCTTACACGGTGTCATGCCACACCTACTTGGAGGTACTAACCAATCTAAAACAATACTTTTAAGAAGTAAAACTATAAGTCTGCAAATGAAATATATATTGATGTAATATTGTTCATTACACTATCCTCAATTACCAATAAAAATATCTGTGCTTATACCTCTAACATGGATGCTGAATAAAGAGATGGGAACCACCGAAAATTATACTAGTCCTCCTCTTGAAGGTCACACAATGGACAAATTGAAGAAGCAAAAATTCTAAACTTGTGCAAGTGTTTCAATACAAAGTGATCACACTTCTTTTACCTAACATATATAATGAGCTTTTGGTGGATGACTTACTAAAGGAACGCAAGCCCTTGAAGATAACCATGGGGTAGCTGATACATTTGGGAGAGGTAATATTGGTTTATTGCGATCTTCTTGAGTTAGTGTTTCCCCAACTTTGAATACCATGATTATTCTCTAATAAATCATATTGATAGGTATAACTAATGGCAGACATATTTCACATTAGTTTTAAAAGATTTGGTTATATTTTACCCTCAGGCGACTTGAGAAAAATGTGATAAAGTTGAAACCTAAGTACCCATTTATCTTATGAGCATTGTATGCAGTTGACATCTCTAGAACCTGGCACCCACCCACCCTCCCCTTTTTTTTGGATGCTTTTTATAGTTGTTGTTTTCTAGTGCCTTGCATCTGGCAATGAAGCCATTAGCATTCGTGCTTTCCAATACTTTTGAACAGTAGTTTCTTCTGATCTTAATGCTTCACAGGTCTTCAAGTGGTCTTCATTCATTTCTACTGGATCGTTACACAGGACACATATTGGTGAGGCTGAGATACCTATTCTGTAGAGACGACTTGCTAAGCAGTCGTGATTTGTCAATAGTTGGAAGGCTGCAACCGCTGTTTTCCTTGGTCTCTGGGGGATTATATCTGGGTTGGAAAGTAGTTTAATCCATTTTTTATCTTTGGCATTTGTTTCTATTTCTTGTAGGTATGAATGAGAAAATTTTTTAATGATCAAGCGTTTTATTGAGGAATATGAGAAACTGAATTTAGACTTTTGTTTTATTGTTGTGCCTTTCTTTGCAAGTGAGTCTGCAGCTTCGTTCCCCATGACTCCACAGTGTGCTGGAACCCATTGGAGATGAACAGTCTTATTAACTTTTTGGAGTTGTGTTAACATTTTGTAGCATTCTCTAATTTTTGTTGACTTCTTTGTAGTATTTGAACATATTCCCTGAATTGCAGCTTTAGAATCTGAAAGAATTACTGCCTTGTTAAATTTATTTAAGGGAAGATTTAATAATTGTTGGAGAGCAATGTGTATAGCCTCTATTTCTCCATCATAATTTGTTGTGTCTCTGCCAACAGAATGATAAAAGGAAAAATGTGAACACGTAACTCCAGCTCCAGTAAGGTTCTCCATGGAGGATCCATCAGTATATATGTGCAGCCATTCTTCTGTGGGATACCTAGTATTGATTGTTTCCAGAGCTAGAAGTTTTTGTATTTCTTTTGGTGTGTCTGATTTACTTATTTCCTCTATTAATTCCAAACTGAAGGTAGGTTGCAATAATTCCAATGGATTTTCTCTTATAAGTAGATTTTCTCTGGTGTTAGGAATGTTCAATTTGGATTTAATCTGTGTTACCTTTTCTAGGAAACTACTATGAGTTTGACCTGTCATGGCATGTAATACGTCCTCTGATTGGTAATCAGAGGATATGGTCGGTGAATTTATTTTGATAACTCTCCCGGTCAGGTCGGTGAGACCCGTAAACCAACGACAGGTGCGGTCCTCCAGACATTCTGGGGGTTGTGAGAGAGCGATGTGACCGCCAAAACATAAAAATATGGTGCTCTCTAAAAAGCGGTTACATTTACTGCTGAGTCTCTTCAATATTTCCATCAGTGAAAAATGTTGGAGAGCAAGAGGATTAATGACTTCATTGTCAGAAATCCAGCATTAGCTAACAACAACTATGAGTTTTAAGGATTGAAGGGGGGAGGTTCTCTTCTGTCCATTTAGAGTTTGGCAGTCGTAACATTTTCTCGTGTTGGAGCAATGCTTGTTCTTCTATTTTTGTTGTTATTGATGGGGTCCGTGTTAAGGCAAGCATGGCTTCAATAGGTGTGGATTTAACTGCTCCAGTGATTAGACAAAGAGCCTAATTTTGCATTTCTTCAAGTTTATTGATGTTAGCATTTGCTGCTGTTATTAAAGCTTCAGAACAGTACAAGAGGTTTGGTGTAACATACATTTTGTATGTTGTGTTAAGGACTCTCCTTGAGCAGCCCCATTTAGCACCAGCTAACCTTTTCAGGATTTGCAGTTTCTTTTCAACCTTTTCTGAGATGTTTGTTATATGTTTTTTCCAACTTAGCTTTCTGTCGAAAGTGATGCCTAAGTATTTGGCATCAACTGCTTTGAGTGGTTTACCATTATAATTTATGTTAATATCAACTGGTTTGTATTTTAGTGTAAATAATTCATAATTTGTTTTTTCCACATTGATAGTCATGAGGTTTTTGGAGCTCCATTCATGTACTTTGTTTAGGGCTGTTTCTATTCTGTCTTTAATTAATTCAGGTTTTTTTGGAAAGCCTGAAGTCCAAATGACTACATCGTCAGCAAATAAAGCAATTTTGTTTCTAAAGTTTTTATTATTGATGGAAGGTCATTTATATATATGTTAAAGAGTGTTGTGCTCAGAACAGCACCTTGTGGAAGTCCTCGGTGTGGTTGTTTATATTTGGAACTGCTACTGCTATTGCTCTCTTCAATATCATTGTGAAAAATATTGGAGAGCAAGAGGATTAATGACTTCATTGTCAGAAATCCAGCATTAGCTAACAACATGTATTATACTAGATGCAATAATATTAACCGGGCTTGTGGGCCGTGGTCTATTGGGTTCCTTCTTCTTCCCAAACGTTTCGTCTGCGACTACGGCAGACATCTTCAGTGGCGGCGAGGCCGAAGTTTCCTAGTTGAGATCTCAGCACCGACTGCGCTGGTCACCACCAGAGGTGCGGTATTTATGTCGGCGGCTGGAGGGGAAGTACGTTGTGATAGGTCCGGGTGGCCAGTGGGCTGGACTTGTACCAGTGGAGTACTACAAGGAGCTGGCGTCTGATTGGCTCAGAAGATTAAAACCTGGCAAATCCCCTGGTCATGATGGCGTCACGGCGCCCATGCTCCAGCACCTTCCCCGAAAGGCCGTAGTCCACCTGACGAGGATTTATAATGCATGTCTGCAGCTCTGAATCGTCACTTTCCTACTTGTTGGAAGGAGGCGAGGGTGGTCTGCATTTTGAAGCCCGGCAAGGACCCGGTTTTCCCTTCCAATTACCGTTCCATAAGCCTATTACCTATCGTTTCAAAAATCTTTGAACGATTATTCCTATCCCGCCTCACTCCTCTCTTCGAGGAAAGGCAACTTATCCCGGATCATCAGTTCGGTTTCCGTCATGGACATTCCACTACACTACAGCTGCTGCGGCTGGTTGAGAAGGTTGCCCTGGGTTTCCAGGAAAACTTCAAAACAGTCGCGGTGCTTCTGGATGTAGAAAAAGCCTTTGCAACCACATGGCACCAGGGGTTACTGTACAAACTCAGAGAGGCTGAAATCCCTCCCCCCTACCTCACCCTGATTGGTAACTTCCTTCGTGATCGCTCTTTTCGGGTGCGGGTGGAGGGGAAGTTGTCCTCGGTCAGACCCATAGCGGCTGGAGTTCCGGAGGGTAGCGTGCTATCGCCGTTGCTCTTTGCTGCCTACATGTCTGACCTACCCGTGGAACCGCATACTGTTACGTGCCAGTATGCTGACGATGTCCTCATACTGGCACAGAACAAAAATGTTCGGTACTGCTTCCCTCCACTTCAGCGACAGCTCGACGCTATCGGCAGGTGGAGTGAACAGTGGAGAATGGCCATTAGCCCGCAGAAGAGCCAAGCTCTACTTCTGGGCAAAGTTCGAAACTGGCGGCCGGGTGTATCCCTGGCAATGCGGCGGAGAAGAATCCCTTGGGTTAACTCTGCCAAATACCTGGGGGTACTACTTGACCGTGGTCTAACCTTCACTCCACATGTCAGAATAAAGGTCGGTCAGGGACATGGCGCCCTGAGACAGCTATAACCCATACTCCAATCAACCATGCCCACATACCTGAAACTACGCTTGTACCGTGCGATCGTCCCGCCCCTGATCCTGTACGGGTGCGAGGTCTGGGGTACGGTGGCTCGTTCCACCATCCGCAGGCTGCAGACCGTGCAGAACAGGGCGCTTAGGATGATCTACGGTACCGACCGTAGGTTTCCATCACACATCCTTCACACTCATTCCGGCATCCCATACATTGTGGACGTAGTGCGGGACAGGACTCGCACAATGTATGACAAACTCATACCTCACCCAAACCAGCTGGTGAACAGCCTGGGGCAATATGACCATCGCCTCCCTAGGCGGAGACAGAGCTACCGTCTACCCAAGGACGCCCTTGGCTGGTAGGTACCGCTTTGCCTTCATCATCCATCCACACCTATCACCTATTCCCCCGGTTTCCTGTCACTGGCACTGCATTGCTCGCCGGCCAAGGCTGACGAAGTAATCAGTAGGGAAATGGTCGCTTGGATGGCTAGACATCCAAGATCCGACAGATTCCGCCGCCAGTGACAACACAGGAACCCACCCTGCACCATCAGACATTACAAAGACAAAAAAGCCTGTTACATATACCAACCTATACCACCACACGGGTAAATCCGTATTTAAACGGATAGGTACCGTGGCCACCTTACCATCCGCCTGGGTTAACCCAGACGACTAGTACTCACTCCTGGACTCCTGGCGTCTGATTGGCTGGAGAGGGGTTCTTGATTTTTGTTTTTGTTAACGCTGTTTGCCATATTCTGTTGAGTTTAAGTCCTTCTTCTTTGCGATTGATATTGTTTTTGTGCTTGTGTATTTCAATGGCTTCACGGAATAAGCGAGAACAGTAGTGGGAAGTAGATGCCAGAATATCTGTGTTACCATATTGGATGATGTGTTCCCCTTCTTCGAGTATGGCATGTTCAGCAATTGCTGATTTTTCAGTTTGACCCAAGCGACAATTTCTTCTGTGTTCTTCAATGCGGGTTTTTATACTACGTTGTGTGGTTCCGATGTACACCTTGCCACACGAACAAGGTATTCTATATACTCCTGCGGTGGATAGAGGATCCCTGGGGTCTTTGGCGGAACGGAGTATGTTACAAATCTGTTTAGTGGGCTTGTAGACGGTGTCAATGTTGTGGCGTTTAAGTAGTTTGCCTATGCGGTCTGTGACTGATCTGATGTACGGTAAAAAGGCCTTGCCCTTCCTATTGTTTGCGGCTGTTTCTGTGATGTTGGGACCTTTACTAGGATGTAATGCTCTCTTAATTTCTCGTTTTGCGTAGCCATTAGAGTGGAGCGCTGACTCTAAGTGTTGAAGTTCCTGGTGTAGAACTTGTGGTTCGCAAATGCGTGTAGCTCGGTCTGCCAGAGTTTTAATCATAGCACGCTTTTGTTTCGGATGGTGGTTGGAGTTCTTGTGAAGGTAGCGGTCTGTATGGGTCGGTTTACGGTACACCTTGTGGCCTAGTGTGCCATTCTGTTTTCTGTTTACCATGACATCCAAAAAGGGCAATTTGCCGTCTTGTTCCTTCTCCATGGTGAATTGAATTTGTTTATTGATGCTGTTGAGGTGATCCAGAAATTCTGTCAGGGCTGATTCTCCGTGACTCCAAATGACGAACGTGTCGTCCACGTAACGCCACCAGCACGAAGGTTTAAGCGGTGCTGAATCCAAGGCAGTAGCTTCGAAAAATTCCATGTAAAAATTCGCAATAACCGGACTGAGAGGACTTCCCATTGCTACACCGTCTGTCTGTTCATAGTATTCGTGGTTCCACTGGAAATACGTAGTCGTGAGGACGTGGTGGAAAAGCGTCGAAGAAGGGGAACACATCATCCAATATGGTAACACAGATATTCTGGCATCTACTTCCCACTACTGTTCTCGCTTATTCCGTGAAGCCATTGAAATACACAAGCACAAAAACAATATCAATCGCAAAGAAGAAGGACTTAAACTCAACAGAATATGGCAAACAGCGTTAACAAAAACAAAAATCCAGAACCCCTCTCCAGCCAATCAGACGCCAGAACCAGAACCAGAACCATTATCAGGTCGTACAGGTACTCCTGTACGGTGTGTCTTTTCGCACAGCACCTAGCCGCTTCTGCGGCTTTATCTGTGCGATATGGGAGGTTGTCCGTGTATTGTCGTGCGTGTTTGTTTTGGGCAAAGGTTACTTTCTGTATACCTAATACAGGATACAGAAAGGGGGCAGGAATAGGTGTTGGGTAATGATGTGTTGGAGGATGGGAGTGGCGTTACCCTTATCCAAGGACATCCTTGGGTAAGCGGTAGCTTTTCTTCCTTCTAGGAGCTAAGTGGTCATATTGACCTAATACCCGTACCAGCTGATTGGTGTGAGAGTTGATTTTCGAGTACATGGTTCGGGATCGCTCCTTTACCATGTCCTCGATGTAAGGAAGTCCTGTTTGGGTATGTAGGATGTGAGACGGGAATCTACGTCCGGTATTGAAGATCATTCTAAGTGCCCTGTTCTGCACCGACTGAAGTTTGATGATATGTGAAGGTGCAGCTGATCCCCAGGCTTCGCAGCCATAAAGGATCATGGGCGGAATGATGGCCCGGTAAATCCTTAATTTAAGGTGGTTTGGCATAGTAGATTTGAGGATAGGGTAGAGCTGACTAAGCGCAGCGTGACCAACTTTGGCCTTGGCGCGGACATGTGGGGCGTATGTTAGCCCGCGATCGAGGACAACGCCTAAGTATTTGGCAGAGGTTACCCATGGGATATTTCTCCGCCTGAGCCGAAGTGACCGATCCGGTCGCCAATTGCGAACCTTACCAAGGAGGAGAGCGGAGCTTTTCCCCGGACTAATAGCCATTCTCCACTTTTCACTCCAACGGTCGACGGCGTCGAGTTGTCGTTGAAGGGGAGGGAGGCAATATCTCACGTTTTTGTTCTGTGCCATGATGAGGACGTCGTCCGCATACTGGCATGTCGCAGTGTGTTGTTCCGTGGGGAAATCGGACATGTAAGCCGCGAAGAGTAGCGGGGAGAGTACACCAATCAGACGCCAGCTCCTTGTAGTACTCCACTGGTACAAGTCCAGCCCACTGGCCACCCGGACCTATCACAACGTACTTCCCCTCCAGCCGCCGACATAAATACCGCACCTCTGGTGGTGACCAGCGCAGTCGGTGCTGAGATCTCCACTAGGAAACTTCGGCCTCGCCGCCACTGAAGATGTCTGCCGTAGTCGCAGACGAAACGTTTGGGAAGAAGAAGGAACCCAATAGACCACGGCCCACAAGCCCGGTTAATATTATTGCATCTAGTATTGACACCGGCCGTGAAAGCCTTAGAACTTTGATGAACATGTATTATATTTTGTGGCACAAAATCTTTGTGAAATAAACTGAGTTATCCATTTAAGCATGTTACTTTTCACACCTATTGATTGCAACTTCTCAATTAATTTGTTTCTCCAGACTGAGTCATATGCTGATTTAAAATCAATGAATACTGCTAAGGTATCCTCCTTTCTATTGAAAGCTCCCTTGATGTCTTGGCTTAATAGGAGTACATTTTCACTTGTACTATGATTCTGTCTGAAGCCGGTCTGTGAACTATTAATTAAGTTGTAATATTCTAGGAACCAGTTAAATCTAGATGCCACCATTCTTTCCATCACTTTTGCAATAACACTGGTCAAAGATATTGGTCTGAAACTATTAATATTGTTTGAAGGTTTGTTTTTCTTTAAAATTGGGATGATAATGGCTTTTTTCCAGTCGGAAGGTACAGTCATTCTCCAACACGTGTTATACAGTTTAAGTAGGACTTCTTTTCCTTTCCTGCCAAGGTGTTTAATAAACTCTGGGTGGATCTTGTCAGGTCCTGGAGATTTTTTGTTCTGTAGTTGTTCTATTGCTAAATCCAGTTCTGTTTCGTTAAAATCCTGAATAAAAATATCATTTCGTATACCTTTTGGCTTATTAGTTTCTCTGATAGTTTTTTGGATAGCCTTATCTTGTTTCTAATACACTTGGGGTATTCTTTGTGACTGAGCATAAAACTTGTTAAGGGATTCTGCTATTTCCCTATCTGTAGTTAAGCTTTTGTTATTATGTTTTAATGGTTCAGTTGTATTTTTTGATAATTTTGTTTTATTAAGGAATTTGTATATTTTATTTCCATCTTTCCTATAGTCCATATGTTCTACAAAATTTGTGAAACTGGCCCTCTTTGCTGTAATTAATTCTCTCTTAAAAATGGCTGCTTTTCTTCTCCAGTTTTGTACATCTTCTGGACACTTGGTTCTTTCGGCTTTGACTCTTGCTATATTTCTTTCGTGTTTTAACTTAGATAAAGATGGGGACCAAAAGTAGCTATATTTCTTTAACTTTCCTTCGGGGATATGTGTTTTAGCTGCTGTCAATAATATTTCACAAAATTTTTTATTCATTTCATCTGCTGACTTGAACTCTGATTCTAACAGTATATTACACTTCCCTTCTATCTCATTTTGGAAACTGGACCAATCTGCTTTTTTAAAATTCCAAGAAGTTTTAATTTTTGGTTTGTTACTTTTATTTATTAGACCCCTTATGGAGTTTATGGTGATTCTGTGGCCTGAACCTGGGTCTTCTATTATTTCTCTTTTTGTATTGTCAATTATGTAAGATGACACCATCAGATGATCAGGATTTGTACCTGAACCATTATAATGAAGGTAAGTAGGTGGATCATTTGGATTAAATATTAATTCCATTGTTGATGAGTTTAATAGGTCTTCTATGACTCCTCCTGCTGAATTTATATCTCTGTAGCCCCACCTAGGGGAGTGTGCATTAAAATCACTAATTAAAATACTTTTGGGTTCTATGGGAATAGAATTTAGATCTAGTATATTGTCTGGAGGATTGTAGATACTGTAAATTCTATAGTGGTAGTTACTTTTCCATACTTCAATTTTAACTATTTCTGATTTATCTTGTTCTTCCATTATTTTTTGGATTTGGATAGTAGCTTTCATATTTCTTTTAATTCCTGTAAGAATACCACTTGCTATTTGACGAGCCTTTGGAAGTATATGTGTAGTGTACTGATCCATTTCAAAGTATATTTCCTGTTCTTCTGATATATTGGCTTCTTGTACTGTGAAGACATCTATATCTTGGTCTTTTAATATTTTCATTAGCTCTTGTTTTTTGGGCTGGGACATGCCTCCTGCATTCCATTGTAGAATTCTTAAAGTATTGGAATTGTGGTGAAATTTGCCTAAAGATGTCCCCACCCGGAGATCCGATTGGGGGACAGTTTTAACTCCGGAATGTTTATCTTTAGGACTCATATTCATGTATGTGGCTTTCATGTAACTGTTTTCTTAACAGGCACCAGTTTTACAATGTGGCATTTACATCATCCGACTTAAACCCCTATTTTGCAAGGGGGACCACACCTATCGTTGGTGATCGGGTCCATCGGACCTAGCCGGGAGGACTAAATAGGTGGTATTTAGATCCACCGACCTTCCCCTCATGTGCCTCTGAGGGACGCTGTTGTGCTGTGATAGGCCAGCACATATGTAAATGGCATTTGCTTTTTATAGTAAAATGATCAGAAATGATGAACATGGTAATTTTCCTGTTAGTGATCATCTGCAAGGTAACTACCAACCTAAACGAGATGCGAGATCCACTGGATTAGCCATGTTTTGATTTGTTGTTCTTCTTGTTTGCCAACCACTCACATAAACATAAATGCCAAGACAGTGTATTGTTGATAGTGTTACACAAAACAAAAGGACATGAATCAGAAACCTAAGCTTATATACTTAATCAGTGGTTAATCATATCATTAAGGAATGCATGCTTGCTTTATTCGCATGCTTTGATGTAACCATTGGTTGCTAATTAACCTAAGCTTGGACAAAAAAAAAAATCTAACCTCCCATGGATCCGAAATCTAAGCTTATATAAATAGTGAACCATTAGATTTGTTAAGGAACGCACGTTCATTTCACTCACGTGCTTTGGTGAATCACTGGTTACTAATTAATCTTAAGCTTTGCGTGCTTTAGTATGATGTTTGTCAGTCATGGGCGGTTGTTATACCTATGTTGGCAGCATTTTGAACATTTATTTCAAAACTGCTGGAGGTAGGAGGTGCCGTCTACTGGGAAGATAGGATATGACAGGTTCTCAAGCCATCCAGTAGCAAAAAATATTTTTAATTGACTTGAACTAAGTTTCCTCTTATTACCTTGAACTTAGATAAGAATCACTTTAGTAAAAACAGTTAAGGGAAATACAACCCATAGTTTTATTTCAGAAATGCTTTTGAATGGGCTAATGACAATGATTTTGCATTTCACAACTTCATACAGTCAAAAGTTTAAACTCATTTTGCCACGTAGTTTTAATTATAACATAAAAATGACGGATTAAAGACATGAAATTAGGTGTATGTTTCCAGCTCAGAACAATGTTTAACAACATTTAAATCTTAACAATATGACTCATTTTGTATAAGGAATGGAAAGGCACCAATATTTAACATCATTTATCTCCATCTTCATTAACCTTTGTGCTGCTCTTCTGAAGATTTAGGCAGATGTAATCAAGACAATGAATGATGATCACAGCCTCTGTAATGAACTTAAGAACCTGGATCTTAATAGTTGCTGGTTCCATGACTTCAGCCTTCATGTTATCACAAATGTGATCATCGATGACATTCAGTCCATAGATGGGAGAGATCTTGATTAATTTTACTGGAGTTATGGGTAAGCTCGCAGTTTTAATACCAAATCCGTAGCATGCAGTCCAGCGTCTTGGGTTTCATAAGCAATGACCTAGCGATAGCCAGCTGCTCGCGGGAGCTGATGGAAGTGACACGTTTTCAAGGTGAACAGACAGCGCCGCTTGTATGAAGCCGCCACCAACCACGAGCTCCTGAGTCTCTGACACTCTGTTCACGAACAAGAACGTATTGTGCTCTATTTCACAGTAGCATTCGCTAGGGCCGCCAAGTATAATTGTGTTCCACTTTCGAGATTTCGGGCCCCTCACTATCATTTCTTTATCGCACACACGTTCCTCGGGAACTTCACTTGCCTCGCCCAAAAAGCTAGTATCGAAAGTGTCCTCCCCTATGTCTACAAGCGAACTAAGGAATGTCGCACCTGTAGCTTTTGTAATTCTCAGTAAATCTAGTATTTTGAATCTTTGCACCGCCATAACTCCAGCGTTGATCAAGTACTTCAATGAAAGATGATCATCTATACCTCCATTGCTTAAGATCACGTTAGTTCGTGCGTTCAAAATCTTCTGTTTTATCCTTAGTGATACCCGATTCCCTCTTATTCACTTCTTCAAGCTTGTCGGGATCCGTTACCACAACCTGACTGCCCAACTTCATTCTGCATTTTTGCAGAGAAAAATTCAAGTAAGCGATCTTGGCGTCAGTGATCTTCTTGAGCACCGCTTGAGAAGTAACAGAACAATTAAGAGCATATCCTGGGATGAGCACGCTTTCCTTAATGCTAGCTCCATGAGCTTTTAGAATGCTAATGGTATTTACAGCATACAACAGACCAGTATTTGCCGTTGTTACCTTCGATATTTCCGCTGCAGGTACTACCATATCAGCAAGGAAATCAGCATTTGCTGACACTATCTTACTGGACATGACTGTTTTAACTGCATTCATGACGCCTTGGCCAAGAGTCTCTACGTTCAGAACTAAATGTTTTTGGATGTAATGACAGACCTTGCAGGCAAGGCGATAACCACTTCTAATCGAGGTCGGACATATGTTCATTGAAGGGCGATTGTCAGCATTCTTTAGCAATTCAACAACGAGTATCACGTCGCTAGTTGTTCCATCGCCGATCTCTTGATCTTGCAGCTGCGCCAAATCCACCGGAATGCGTGAAGCTGGGCATTCAAGATCCAACATAGGCAAAATAGTAGCCCCATCGCTCGTGACTACATATCCAATATCATACACTATCATTTTATTCAAAGTGTGTTTTAATTATATTTACAATTGCACATGCTGCATGTTTTCGCCTCTTACTCCAGAACAACGAATTCATGTACCATCTACGCATAAAATACTCGAAATACTCGACATTTTGTACATATATACTTGTCGTCTATGATTAAATCGTAACTATGGTTATTTGTTGTGTTTCAATGTTACCAATATAAGAAATTCCTCTGTAAGTAAAACTGGTAAAACCTGACGCTAAAAAGCAAATGAACGAACAAATGCATTCACAATGTTAGAATTATGTAAAATATAAACAGTGTCATGTTTCATAAATATTTGTAGAAATTGTTTTATTAAATATTTCTTCTTAAGTACAAAGGAAATAGGTAGACTTAAGCGATAGTTAAACTTTTTAAGAGCTGGTTCTAATGTGATGACTTTGGACTCCGTTCTCTTTACATAACCAATAAAAATAATTTCTTATTTTGAGAAAAGTGTAAGTATTTTATAATTCACACCAATTACTAAAAATCTCGCGTACATGGTTAGCTTGAAAAAAAGTGTATTTGCCATAAATTGTCTGTTTTAAACTATGGCCACAATAGAATGGGAAAATCTTCGTTCCCAATGTGGAAATGCCGTCGGTTTCCCAGTAGCTTTTTATCAAACGATATTAGTATATACCAGGTGTCGTCCGATATGACACAATGTTGGAGGACGTTAATTGAAAATATATATACCAGGTGAATCAGCTACCCCTTATTCTCGAGTTTTATGCAATCCGCATTTTATACTCCAACATGAAAACATCGATCCCATTACCAGGTTCTACCCGCGTATTTAACATGGATGTTTAACACTCGATGAAATTAGTGCTAATATAGATGTTATCACATCGCCTTTTAATATATTCGTGCTTAGCTGACGTTTGCACTTCTGTAAATGTTCACTGGAATCAGCGAATATTACATCTTAAACGGAATGTTTGTCTTACACGTTACTAGGTAGCTCGGTTGGAACGAGCGCAAGACTCCGAAGTAACCTGTCTGCTGTGAAGGTGGTTCGAATCACCTCCACATACTAAGTTTTTTACCGTGCAATCCTCACAATTCACAAATTATTATTCTGAAAACTGTTATTATATTCAGTTTTATTGTTTTAATTATATTTTATGGCATTAGTTGATGCTTCTTTATTGGTGAACTACAATTAGGTAGTTGTTTAAACACACCTATAGGTAGGTGTAATTGAAATAAGGATCTTTATACACATTTGAACACAGAAAGCAAGGAAATTACATTGTCAGAGTTTAACATGGAAGTTAAACACAATTTTGCAGACAATGAATTATTGTGCTATTAAAAATGTTTCATAATGATATGTTTTACGACGCTGGAATGACCCGTTTTCTATTCCTGGAACACTACTCCTCTAACGAAGTAAGTGCTCGAACTGATGACCTTTTTGGGTAATGCACGCCTAGGCACGCTGCTGGATGGAACCCCTGACTCAGTGTAGCATGGCGAGTTGAACAGATCTACAAGCCACTGTAATACGTTGAAGAATTTCTGGATTGTCCAGCTCCTCTGCATAAATGCGTTCTTTTAAATAACACCAGAGAAAGAAGTCAAGGGGTGTCAGATCACGTGATCTGACAGGCCAGGAGACTGGTCCTTGTCTTGCTATCCAATGGCCAGGATGTGCGGCATTCAAATGATTGCAGACGATCCTCGACCGATACGGAGGAGCGCCATCGTATTGAAACCACATCGTTATTCGCTCCTGCAGTGGCTCATTCCCTAATAATGTGTGAGCTAAAGAGGAGTTCCAGGTAGATTCCTGTTAGATTCCCCTCGAAGAATAATGGTCCAACAATGTGGTCTTCCAAGATTCCACACCAGACATTTACACCCC
Organism: Tenodera sinensis; assembly: GCA_030765045.1. Taxonomy (NCBI): domain Eukaryota; kingdom Metazoa; phylum Arthropoda; class Insecta; order Mantodea; family Mantidae; genus Tenodera; species Tenodera sinensis. Next base: position 42,659,721 of record CM060970.1, read on the forward strand.
ACTGCTCTTGGAATGCTGCCTCCCTTACCCAATGAGGATTATCAACACTCCAATAGCGCATATTGTGACGATTTTCAGTTCCATTGTTGTGGAATCTTGATTCGTCAGAAAACAACATCCTGGGTGCAAATCCCACATCGCTTGCTACTCGCTCTAGCAACCATTCACAAAAGATCACTCGAGCTAAGACATCTCTCCTGTGGAGTGCTTGGTGTAGGTGCAGACAATAAGGATGGAATTTATTAGTGTTCAATATTCGCACTACAAAAGACAGATGTTCACCTCCTGAGCAACTGCCCGTGTACTAGTATGCGGATTGTTCTGGGTGGCGTTCAAAGCTGCTTCTGCATTAACACCGATATTGCTGGTGCGTGTCTATGAAGAGGCATTCTTGCAAGTGATGCTGTTACACGCAGACGCCTTTCAACTTTCCGGAAGGTGTTTGCTGTTGGTTGTCGTCTATTCGGATATCTCTACCAATATAGATGCTGTGCCACTGGTGTATTTGTTCTTGCTTCTCTGTAGATCAAAAGCATATCTACGTACTCGTCTGTCGAATACATAATGAAAGACTGGCACAAAATATCGTGCGACAGCATTCGTTTGGAGAACGCAGGGGTCGGCATTCACAACACATTATGCCAATCCAGTGGGGCAGAAGTCATTATACCTGTTCAATTAAAAATGCAAACAACCAAAAACGATTTAAATTAAAATATCCTAAACCCTCAGGGACTTTATAATTAGATTATTGTGAATTCGGTTCACAATTACTACTCGTGCCTCATTCATTGACATTTTGCCTAAACCAACAAAGAACACTAAATTAAACACCAATAAAACAACCCCAATCATTCAATATAACTGAATCACGGGAACTGAAATTACCACCGTTAACACGAAAGCAGAAATCCAAATTGAATCCATAACAACTTGAAATTCTTTCCCTCTCTTATGAAGGACAACAACAGTTTTAAGTTATCTTCAATATCATTATTCAGTTTTTTTAAGAATTTTGTAAATCTGTGGTTGAGGCCTAGTAATGTCGTTTTCCAAAAAAAACTACAAAATCTGCCCAAGAATGTCTATGTTTCTTTCGAATTGCTTTACAAATTGTCCTTAACTTTGTCAGAAGTCTCATTGGATAAATCCGTCCGGTTCCGAAGCTTATGTTGATATTTGAAAGAAAATATCAGATTTACCATCCGATGGGTTGCTGGTCCGAAGGAGTAAACTTGGTGGGATGTCCACCCATATAGCATTTCCTCTGTATGTGAAATTATGGTTATACCGCCAATATTCGGTCTCCGGAGCCTCATCTGTAAAAGCAGGTTTCACCATGAGGTTGAGAATGGAATTTGGATAAGAGAGGTTATACTCGTAGAATGCACTACACTATCCCTTGCAACCCGGTTAAAGGACGTTAAACTTATTTAAAAAATAGTTCTCCTCACATTGGAAACTCCTTAAAATTGAGTGTATTTGGAGAAAGTTGATGTTCGGACACAACTTGATGAAGGATATGGGCTATCTGTTAAACGACACAATAAATTACTCCGGGAAAAACAAGGCAGGCGGATATTAAATATAATTATTGATTGCCTAAAATTCTGTGGCGAACATGAAATTGTTCTAAGAGAAGTCAAAGAGAAGAATCATTAAAGAAATCGAGCCATATTCTTGGGTTTAGTAAATGAAATTGCAAAGCTAGATAACAACTTGAGTGAATATCTTGAGGAAACCACTAATACTAAATAGGTTACTGGAGTGCATGCACCAGGTTTACAAAGAAGTCGTAGAGGATGAAGTAGGTAAACAAAACAATGTTTATGACTGCACACATGGGCGCCGCGAAGGGAGGGGAGTGCCAGGAGGGTCCGCGGGCCCCCCTTGGAAGTTGGTGAACTTATTGTGCAATCAATTACATACTATTCGATTATTTTAATTTGGTGTAACACAAATACGGTTATCTGCAACAAATATTGTAAATTTTGGCAATAAAATAATGAATTAATATTATCTGATAGCAAACTTTCAACTTGTGCCCCCCCCCCTCCCTTGGAAAAAAGTCTGCCGACGCTCATGACTACACAATTAGCGATATCTTCAGTAAGACAGAGTTGGTAACGGTTTTCGCTCTGCTCAAGGAGCACAAGCAGTCGAAGCAGGTTTCATACATCTTACTGAAGGATCTGCACCAATTAATTATGTTGCTGTTAATTGGCCCTATCAGCGTCGCCGGTGTACCGGAATTTCGTATCGCAGGAATTCTGACATGGAGCTGTCGTTTTTAAGCACACTTGAAAACCATCGGTCTGGGGCGGATTTGAACCCGTGGCCTTGGGATCAGTAGGCCAGCGTCTAACCAACTGAGTCACCCAGACCGACAGTGGATTCAGAGCTACTATATATGTATGCAAGTTAAAGTGATCCCAAGGTCGCGGGTTCAAACCCTGTCCAGGGCGACGGTTTTTAAGTGTGCTTAAAAATGACAGCTTCATGTCACTAGACTTACTGGCATGTAAAAGAACTCCTGCGGGACGAAATTCCGGTACACCGGTGACGCTGATGTGATCCTGGCAATTGACAGCGTCGTTAAACAAAATATTTATTTGCAAGTTAAAGATTATTTATTTGTTTGATTATTTATTATTAGTTTCGAAACCTTCGTACACGTACTTATGACGAAACAATTTTACGCATTCTTTTGTCGCTTATTTCACTGAAAAAATTAAAATATCCTGTTTCTTTTTGTTTAAAAAATATGGCTATCTTATTTTGTGCACATTATGGTGGTAATTTAAAAGCACAATTATTCATGCAAGAAAAGCGTTTTACAAAACGATGTGAGCACTTTGTAATGTATAGAAATGTATCTTGTATGTGCTATTGGTTTATAATATTCGACATTAAATAGCCTATCACTGAACTTTGCTCTATACTGTATAGTATTCGGGGGTAATCATTTGCTGGAGCCGATACTGCCGATTCCCCAGTAATATTCCTAAGATGTTTTCATATTGTGATTTTCATTTTGAAGAACTCAAAATTGAAACTGAGTTTTATTCATACTAAATGCTCTTTAACTGCTATAGCTCTCAGCGTCCATTGCAGCACAGTTTCTTTCTTTCCCTGATTACCCTCCCCTTATGTACGACTTACACCCCCTAGGACTCACTAGGGTCAGACGCCTGTCGGGGAGCAGAGGGGCCTCTGGACCAGAGTGAAGACCTGGAAGTAGGTGGTGAGCCAAGCGCCAGGTATGATAGTGAGCAAGAGGATGATATGAAATGCAGGTGAAATGGATGATTGGAAGGGTGATAATGGAGCAATTAGTGGACTGAATGACGGGGGAAATCGGAGAACCCGGAGAAAACCCGCCCAGACGCCGCTTCGTCCACCACAGATACCACATGCGAGTCCCACCTAGCTGGTAGGCGAGCGGTGTACAGTTTAAAGCTGATTCAAACCTTGGCGAGAATCGACTATTTTGTTTCTTTTTTTTTTTTTTCTTTACTTTTTTAGCCTATGTTGAAGGGTACAGTTCGACACTGCAATGTTACATATGTACATATTCAAGTAGCCTTCGAACCCGCGACCCTTCACATATATTGGACGTTAATGCCTAACGCGCCAACGTATGCGATACATTTCTTTAAAAAAAAAAAAAAGCGCGTTTCACCCTTAGAAGACAGTACACGTTAAATGGAGCGCAATGTTGCAACATGTACTAGTTGCGAATCTTTCTCCGCGAGCGACTCGAGGTGGCCGGAGTCCTGCTCTTAGTCCTTCAATTGTTGCTTGACGGACACTTTTAACCTTGGTATCCCTCCATGCCTTTGTTACTGTATGACCTAAATTTACAAATGACTCGTCTGTATAAACAACTGATTTCCCCTGGTCCCTAAACCTTTTTACGTCTTTTAGATACTTATGTCGCCATCTGATGATATCGATATCGTCTCTTTCTATTAATATGCACTTGTTACCTCTTCTTTCATATTCCAACCCTAAATCATGTAAGAACCGACTAAGAGTAGCCCTTGAGAAATTTGGTAGGGTCTCATCACTGTTGAATCGTGACAAAATTATATTCAGCATGGATGGAATATTTGCAAACTGTAAAGAATGAACAATTCGCCGCACTCCACCTTGCACTATTCAATCAAATTGCGTTAACCTATCGTTTTGTGTAGTCCCGCCCTTTTTGCTTTCTTTTTCGATGGCGTTCTTAGAGGTCCTTTCATTAGTTCCTTTTTAATCATACACACTACTGCTTCTGAACACCGATAGCCTTAGCTGTTTCTTTTACTGCCTTACACCCATTTTGCTTCAAAAATAATCTAACACATTCATAATTATTTGGCGTTCCTTACTTCTTAATTTACCAACATATCGTCTCTTCCTAGCTTCCCCCTCCATAACTACCAATATTTACAAAACTATTAAACAAATAACGCAATAACAGCTCACAGTTACACGGCTTCTTTCGAACTAATGCTAGTGCTGCTCCTTATACTATCTTCTGTGTCAGGCCTGACGCTGAATAGATGAATACCTTTTGTTTGCCTTACTGGATAAAAGAAAGAGGTTACTACCTTTTGGTTTATTTTATAAACTTTCTCCAACCTTCCTCAACATTTGTTCTCGCTGGTTCCCTGATGTAAACTCAGTAACAAAAAAGTTTCACACTGCGTAACTTTTGCAGTGCACATATATAAAATTTTCCGAAAACATTTCATTTTAAACATTATAACACTTAACTGGGTAAACATAGAGAATTCAAAGTGGGCAGGCAGTAGCACTATGGTATACTCTACCTAAGAAAAAAAAAATATAGATGCATTCTAGCAGTTTGTTAGTTAGTGCGCGATGAGTATAGAAACAGCAAATATCGGACTTCTATTGAAAAAAACGTTTTCTGAAGAAATTTGGGCCTATAGAAATGTATAATGACTCTAAAAAGGATATAACCTGATAGAGAAAAAAAATTCTGCATAGGAAATTCTGAAAATCTGAAATTTATAACAAATGAATATTTATACCATGCTATTAGGAATCTGGCAACACCGCCAGGGTAGAAAAGGACGCGGCTAATGGCAACTTGTATCCGCTAGATAGAGACTGATAGAGACAGAGATGTCCCATTTAACTCCATACTGTCTTCTAAGAGTGGAGCGCTATCACAGAGCGCTATATACTTATATAGAAGCTCGTTGAAGTTCGGAGATCAGACAGTTCGTGGCGAGTCTTTGTGACAGCAAGACGTCGGTCCTCGGGTTTCTTCGGCGGAAGACGGCAAGCGGCAGTACCACTCTCTGGCAAGCATCGCTACGATAAGACGGCAAGCGGCAGTACCACTCTCTGGCAAGCATCGCTACGATATTTATTGGCATTAATACGGCACAAGACCACGCGTTCGGAGCCCGAGTCCAGCAGCGTGGCCAGACCTTCAAGACCGTCAACCGGCCCTGCCTATTTTACCACACAGCCTACCGTAACCTTAATCCTAAACCACCCATCCTGGTAGCCAGGTTTTTAACGCCCTCTGGAGACTTGTCTCCAGCCAAAAGAACGAAAGTTCTGTAGTCTCTCTGGAGCTACACTTCGGCAGTTTTACAACTGTGGGCAACAAATACCGTGCTTTTTAGCAGCTACTCCTTTCACCTATAATCTTAACCGTCGTCATGCCCAAATACCAAGGGCCAGCGACATTCCCCTCAAAACCCCCTCCCGACCCTGACACCGAAACCGCTACCACGTCCAGACACACTCAGATGCCCACTACGAGCACCACCCGGTCCCACAGCCATAACATAAGCAGCTCCAGCGATTCTTCAACATCATCCCATGACACCAGCATAAACTCTAACGCCTCGCTTACTAAAACACCAACGGACCCAAGCAAATCTTCCAGGACCAACACGACACCGGCAATCCCCCACGGACACCACGCATTATATATCCTGTCATGTGACGCAGACAAGCAAAATATTTGGCTCGTGAAATCATTAATAGAAAAACACCAGATAACATTCGAATCCCTGTACAGAGCACACAGACTTCATACCCCTAGGAATACATACATGCTGATTTTCAAAAACCACCAGTCTGCAGTAACATTTTCCCAAGGAATCCCCACGACACACTTTGGCAAAACTGCACGTTATACCACAAACCTGCAAATCCCCCAGGATACCGGCAACAAACAAGACAAACCCAAGAAAACACTGACGGCCGTACTCAAAGGACTCCCTTACAATATAACTGAAGAGGTAATACTGACAAGCATACAGCAGGACTACCCAGAAATTACCCGCGTCTCACGCATCATCAGTCGGGAAAAACCCACGCCACTAGTGAGAGTCTTCAGCTCCAGCATAGCCACCATACAAACTATCCTTGCCGAAGGGGCAATTATTGAAAAACAAATTTTCCGCGCCGAACCGTCCCGACACACAGAACGCCATATTCCATGCCGAAACTGTCAACAGTACGGCCACCAGATAGAGCAGTGTAAAAACAGCCCAAAGTGCTTTCACTGTGGAGCAAAAAACCCCACCAACAGATGCAGCCACACAATTAAACATGCAGCACCATATTGTGCAACATGTGAAAGACTTGGACATTATACCGGACAGGTAAAATGTCAATCATATCCACGCACGGCACCAACATCATCTACACAAGTAGCAGAGACGCATATCTTCCCCCACAATATTGCACCACCACCCCCCCAGCCAACACAGAACCAAGAATGGCCCGCAATCAAATTCCCCAACATACCAACCACCAAGAAAGAAATGAACGCGAAAAAGATAGTAACAACCCTGAAAAATGTGATAACCCACGCAGAAGAACAGATAAAGACACTACAAACACAAATACAAGACATACAGGCAAATGTAATTAAATACGTGCAACAAGTCACAGAAACGATAATCTCACAAGTATTAACCACGCTAATCCCACCTATATATGACGCAACACCACCAAACCAACGAACCAGATTATTACAGAACCTAAAAATTACAGCACAAAAGACAATGAAGAAAACAATAAACACGGCAAAAATAGGCAACCAACTAGGTATCTTTATACACAGCATAAAACAACAGTAAACGAACACACATCACACCACAAGGAAGCAGAGAAACAGAAATGGCAGGAACAATATCAAATACCCAAGTCCAACACAACATAAAAATCCTCCACATAAACATCAATGGAGTGACAAATAAGAGACAACAGCTACAAGACCTAATGACATACCACAGAGCAGACATAATCACAATAAACGAAACCAAACTGTCCAAAAAGCGGAATTTCACCTTCCAGCCCCTACAAATCTTCCGAAAAGACAGGCAAACAGGAATAGGAGGCGGGGTAATGGTACTTGTGAAGGATGAGCTATGTCCAACACAGGTGGCCATGCCCCCCGTCTTCCAAGACCAAGAGTTCCTCCTAATAGAAGTTAAAATCAAAAGAACCAAGATATACATAGCCACAATATACGTCCCTCCCACCGAAACATTCCCACACGATCTGATAACATACCTCAACGACAACTATACAAATCTAATCATCGCTGCAGACCTAAACGCCAACAACCGAGAATTTTTAGATGAATGTACAAACCCACACGGCCGAGAACTCAAAAAAGTACTAAGTAACACGGACTTAAGAATAGTTCTAATACCTGGACCCACAAGACTAGGCAACCACAATCAAAACAACACATCCCCAGACAAAATCCTAGCTTCAAAACGAGCCTATGCCCTAGTGGAAAACATAGAGACAGACGCGCCGCCAGACACTGACCACGTACCGGTGATCGTCACGCTGCGTACGGGGCCATGGAACGCACAAACCCGGCGAACAATCACCACAATGGACCCGGAAAACGCCGACTGGGACCTCTACAGACAGATTGCAACAACGCTGACAAACAACCTAATACACATCACACCCAACACACAGCAAGAACTTGAAGAACAAGCAACACAAATAACACACATCATCACACAAGCAAAAACAGCAGCAATACCAACAAAAACCATCAACATAAACCCTTACAGTAAACCCCTACCAAAAGAAATCATCCATCTCATCAAACAAAAAAGGAAAGCTTTTAGAACATACTTAAAAACACATCACCCGGCAGATAAAACAATATTAAATAGACTGCAACAGGAAGTAAAAGATCGGATCTACGAACATAACAAAAAGCACTGGGAAAACAAATTAGAACAATTCACCAACACACACGGCAGAGATCCAGCGAAATTCTGGAAACTCGTAAAAAGCACAAGGAAGAAAACCACACCCACTTACCCACTCAAAAAGGATGGACGTGATATACACGACATCCAAGAAAAATTGCAAATCTTCAGCCAACACTACAATGATGTGTTTCAGACGCCACAAAGCCCTCACTTCCACAAAGGACACTACAACACAGTAAACAAATACATCAAACAGAATGAACAGCTCTACACCCCACAGTTCCCCATTGAAGACCTAAACCCAGAAGACAACACAGAAACACCAGTCACACCACAAGAAATCATCAAAATAGTATCCCACACCAAAAACACCGCGCCCGGACCCGATGGCATCACCTACCACATGCTAAAACACCTCCCATTATGCACCATCGAAGCACTAGCAAACGTATACAACCACATGCTGAAACACGGATACCACCCCCGGCAATGGAAGACAGCGCACATCCATCTAATTGAAAAGCCTGGGAAACTCAAATCAGACCACAGAAACTATCGACCCATATCACTTACGTCTACCCTATCAAAAGTATTCGAGAGAATCATGATAGGGAGACTGAGTAGCATATGCGAACAAAACAACATACTACCCAACACACAAGCAGGGTACCGAGGTGACATTACCATACAAGACCAGCTTGTACGGGTAATGTCACAATTCCAAGATGGATACAACAGAGGTTATACCACCGCCGCAGCCTTCCTAGACGTTCAGTCAGCATTCGATAAATGCTGGCTGAACGGTCTCCTCTACAAACTTTCCACATATAAAGTTCACGCACGACTCATCAGGTGGATATCCAGTTTTCTTACGGACAGGACAGCACAGATCAGGATACAGGACAAACTGTCAGACCCAATACATCTAAGAGCCGGAACACCCCAAGGAAGTGCCATATCAGGCCTCTTATACATAATTTTCACCGCAGACACCCCACAGCCCATTCACCCAAAAATACAGCTTGCACAATACGCAGACGACACAGCCTACTGGTGCACCAGTCCGAGGATAACAATGGCAAAACACCAACTCGAGCGCCAACTGAAAAAATTCTCGGACTGGACACGAAAGTGGCGCATCAACATCAACGTACAAAAAACACAAGCCATCCTAAGCAGGAAAAAAACAAAAAAATATGCCACCATAAAATTCGAAAAAACCGAAATCAACTGCCAAAAAACCATCAAGTATCTCGGCGTCCTCATTAACAACAAGCTCTCCGTACAACTACACTACACAAAACTACTCCAACGAACCAGACAAGTGCACTCCACGCTAAACTTCCTCGCCCGCCTCGATAATCAGGGGCTCAGCCCAAAAATCCTCAAAAAAGTCTATATAGCTCTAATAAGACCTCAACTAACATTCGCCGCAGTTGCCCTCATGCCCCTTATTAATCGCAAGACCATCCAACAAATACAGGCATTTGAACGACGATGTCTAAGAACGGCCTTCAAACTAAAGAGAGACTACAAGTCAAATCTGGTACACAGCCACACAAATACTAAACCCATAGACAATCACATAGCCCAACTAATGCTACAATATATCCACAAAGCCCACACAAGAAAACACAGACGACAACTAATAAGAACAGCGCAAAATATGAGAACCCTCCCTCCCGGCCAAGAAGAAAAAAATCCACCACTGCTCACACTGATCAGGATATATGATAAATACCAACAAGACGAACTGGACAAAGTAGAACAACACATACAGACACTCAACCAACTACTGAACCGATAAACCAACACCCCGACAGGAAAATAACATCATAAGACAATAGTAATGCGAGGCGAGTCAATTGCAGCAGCGCAAGGAAACAACATTAAGACAAGAAAAATCCAATTTTTTTCTCAGTCGGCACAAAATGGTTGTGGGACCTGGTACCAAAAAACCCGCCTTCGAACGTCACTGATGTGCACTAATATTTAAAAAAAAAAATGACAATCTGCCCCACCGCCGAAGATCTCCAAGCACACGACACACACAAAACCAAGCTAGGCTGAAGAGGGGAAACCCTAAGCAGCCCGGGCATGGTGTATACCATGTCCAAATTCCTCACTTTATTATTATTATTATTAAGTTCGGAGTGTTGTCCCCATTGTCCCGTTGTCCGAAATATTTGCACTTTTGTTTCCTTTCTTTAAAACATACATGGTTGCCAATATGAGCATAAATTATTTTTGTTTCCACAAGCTTTACATACCAGCAGCAGATGCACAAAATAATGAATATGCTCTTCATCTTTAAATTACATCCCTGTAATGCACACGCTTTTATGAACAATTCTGCTAACAGTAGCGCTAATTTCCGTAACTTATCCTAAAATGAAGTAGCATTTGTGTGAAAACTGCAAAGTATTATTTGAGGCGAGATATATGACGTTTGTTCAGAATTGGGTGATTAGGAGAAAAAACAGCTGGAGATCAGTAGTGAACTGTGGTAGTGAAATAAAGTGTTTGCTTTTTTCTAATTAAAAATGTCACTAAACATATCAGGGATTTGTCGTTTGTGCATGTCCGAGGCAAAGGCCCTCTTTGCTTTATTTAATAGTAATGGCAATATTGCAGAAAAAGTAACAGCACTTTTGCCCCTTTTAAAGGTCTGTGAATAATCCAAGCTGTTTGTTTTACAATCGTGGTGAGCAAAATAGGTTAGGGTTGTCCAGAAAGATTGCGTTAATACATTAGGATTAGTCATTTTTTAAATAGCCTATAGGTATTTAGTTACAGGGAAATTTGTGTCTATTTTGTACATAAGTCGTGATTCTCAGTAACGAAATTTAATTGCAATTGTAGATCAATATTTACCCATGTTTACCTATACGCTGATAAGAACTTTTTATTATCTGTTGTAGCTTTCTGAAAACGATGGCTTACCATCCAAGATATGTGAATCATGTCTGCAGAATATTCATATATTTTATGATTTCAAGATCCAGTGTGAGATTTCGGAAGAAACATTACGGAATTACCTTGCCAGCGAACAGTTCCTACTCAAATCAAGCTGGGTAAGCTGCACATATGCATGTCATAGTTACCACAGAATGACAAATTAGAGTAATTGGGGAAGGGGAAGATCATATTTGACTTAGAAATGAAAGTTATTCAGGTGTTCAATTTTTTCATTTACAATACCCAGATGTGTTCACTGTACAGTTGTGGTTTCTCTATGAACTATTTGTTGCAATGCAAAATGATGGGATAGCAGAGTAATTATGCACTGATTCATAAGCAGTTGCTGCGCTCTCTCTTTCTCAAATGCAGGCACCACACATACACACACAAACTTTTAACTAACCTACACTGAAAACCCAGAGTAACTATAAGTCACAGGACCTGATCGTTTCATTGCAGCTTTCTATGTTGTGGTGGCCCCTGCTGGGCTTCTTATTCAAAGTTTAAAATCATAAAAATAACTTTGTAAACTTTATTAAATTAAACATGCAAATGACACAAGATTAGTAACACTGAGAATATTGGATGACTCCTCTGAAACGTGAGTTCTGTGAGAAAAATATGTAAAATAGTACAACCACAAAAAGCACAGTGAAAAGTTTGCTCCTATTAACTACAGTGAGAAATTACTTTGTGATTGACACAAGCTCCTGCCAGAGAGCTCGTCAGATCTGTAACTAATCGTTGACCTGGGAATGAATGAATGAAAATGTTTTTTGGGCATGTTATTGAACATACCCTGGCTGTTCAGGGACACCCCTCTTCAGCCTAGTAATATGGTTTTTGATGGTCGTGTGGCGGATTTCGGTGGCGTGTGTGTATATGTATATGTGTTGGTGTTGTGGTTTTTATGTGGGTGATGATGGTGTGTTTGGTCATCCCTAGCTGCGTGGCCCGTCTTCTACCCGCGAAGAAAGAGTTTTTATGCTGGATTTTTTGTCAAATTTGTGTGTCTGCTGCAATGGCTCATCGGTAACTTTTATATGTTTGTGTTTATGTGTGAGGTGTATGTGTTTGTTTTTAAATTTTGTGTATTTGTGTCTATTGTGTGTTTAGATGTTTTGGAAGTGTTGTAGATGTGCTTGTAGTCTGTCTTGTTCCTGTTGCTCGTATTTGTCGTATACGTCAATTAGTGTTATGAGAGGAGGATTTTTGTCTTTTTCTGTGTGTGTCATTGTTTTCATTTTTTGCACAGTGTTGATGAGTGTTCTTCTGTATTGTCTGGTGTGTAGTTTGTCTTCCTGAAGTTATTGGTCTGAGAGATACTACACCCTCCACTGGCTGATTCAGAAGAGTTGTACCAGTCAAGAAAGTAATTTCTCCTTCACCTTAGTCTGATATTCTGCTTGTGTATGTTTCATAAAATAGTGGGCATTTTTAGCTATAATGCATAATTTACAAATCGATTAGGTGCAGAAAATTTTGTAGAAACTTTAATTAATTTTGTAGAAATTTTAAGAAGCATTTTAGAACTATCAAAAAGATTAATATTCAGTATGATGCCCTCTGCTCCGGGTTATTTGTTATCACATAAATCTGTCATTTTCCTCTCATAACAAAAGTAGTAACAGAAAATGTTCCTAAAGAATCAGGCTTAGAATGAGTTAAACAGCCTAAATTGTAATTTTTGATCAGTTTTGATCAATTTTCACGGATTAGTCCCATTAAATTGGCTAGCTGCACCATTGGATAATGTATAAAAATGATCAACCTCATTGTCCTTCATAGTGTCATTCAATATGACTTTTTAAGAACATGGCAGCACCCTTATCATGCTGCATGTCATCTATGATTACAAGCTATGAAGTTGATAATCTGCACAATTTAAAACTGTGTAAGTAATTATTATTTATTTATGCCAACAAACTTACTGTTGGTGTTTTTAAACACACAAGCCGTGTGTGGGCAAAGTTTGAGAGGTAGAACTAGAACTTAAAAATTCAATGCCAGTTCGTATTACCAGGAGAAATATGAACTGGCTTGAGAATTTAATGCCATTCTGGCAGTTTGTCACAATAGCTCAGTGGTTAGAGCGTCCGCCCGGTAAGCGGAAGATCTGTGGTTCAAATCCCAGTTGTGGCATTGAATTTTTAAGTTCCAGTTCTACCTCTCAAACTGTGTAAGTAATTTGACTGATGTGCAGACATTTTGTCTTGCTGTTTTATTTCAAAATTCTTAGAAAATTCTTCGTGCAACATGTCATGATTACCTTCCAGATTTGTTTTTGAGTATGTTATTTTGTTTAGCTGAGTTTTGGCAATGAAACAGTGTTTGTGCAATACCTTGAATTAATTTATTAACCTTTTTTTTGTTGCTTTGAAATTGAGACATATTTTCTTTCTTATTAAAATTAGTCCACTGATAAAAGCTGCATAGTTTGACAATTTCTGAGTAATTTTCCATTGGGAAACAGTTTATCGCAAATGTGCTTAGATCATTATAACTATCATGTTTACCCATATAACACAACGTATCCCACTCACAGACATTTCAGCATATTTTTTGATAGGAGGAATGTTAATTTCACTACCTTTCTATAAGCCTTCAATAAGCTGATCAGTATTTTCATGGTATTTACAATAGCAGCTGGGTCCTTTTTCAGAGATGGTGGAACTTTGTATGCAAATTTACCGATTTAGACTTCTTTATTTTAATATTAGAATATTCACTTTTGAAGGCTCCCCAGACTGTCATCATTGGCACTCTTCTTTTTCTCCAGCTTTATTTATAATAGTAAAAAAGGTTTGCATTTATGAAAGAGGTAGAAAGTCACTTTTACAAAATTGTTACTTCTTTTGCTGTCACTCCAAATTTCTCTACAAGCTTTTCCACAGGTGCAATTTTTTCTCTTTGAGAGGTGCAATGGGCTCTGCACCTGATGCATACCTAGTCTTCCTCATAGATTGAAATAATAAAAATTGTTTGCATGGTGAACCACAATCATCATTTGCAATTTCTGTTACTTTCTTTAATTTTTCTTGACATTTTCTTATGTATAATTTTATTGTTGTCAGATTCTATTTTCTTTTGTATAATTGCTCATTATTTTTACTTTCTCTACTAGTAAGTAGAGGAGGTATTGTATTCCACCCAAAACTTTGATGTCGAGATTTCACCAGAAATATATGTTTTGAGACCCCCTGAATAAAAAAAAAAGCATTTTTAGAAAAAGGTCCGTCTGTGTGTCTTTCAGACTGTGGACAGCATAACTCAAAAACGAAAAGTTTATTAAAAACCAAAGTTGGTATTTGAGTTTAATGTCTTTCAAGGATGTGACACAAAGATTTTGAAGAAAATAGCCGTACCTTAAACTACCCTTTTTATGGAAAATTTGAAAATTTTTATTTTCTTGAAAATGATTCAAACGATTTTGATTAAAATGACATGTTTAATATATTTGTATGACAAATGAAATGTATATTTTGAATATTCTGGCTATAGCCTATTTAGTCCTGTTTACTCTGGATGACTTTTGAATAACTATAATCGCTTCACCCTTAGATCCGCACCTGATATAAGCACAAGCCGTCAACAACTATCCAGCAATATGCGGGAAACTGAAGCACACCACAAAATACCTTATATATTGGCGATTTTCTGAGTTTTCAAGATGTACGATAACCCTGGTATAAACTACTTGAACATAACGCAATAATAGCACTGTTTCTAAAACTCCCGAGTGAATATCACTGTGTTGCATCATAAACATGAAGCACGAATCCACATGGCATTTGTTTGTGTTAGTCGCAGATGATATGAACATCAGGTTATCATGGAGGGATATAAGGGGGGGATCTAAGGCTGGATGGAGTATAGTAAACCGTAAGAGATAGACAAAATCTTACTCTACAAAAAATGTAGATCTTGTTAAAACACACAATTTATGTCTAAATAAATTTTTTTGTAATGTGAACCATTTCGGAGATATTCCTTGTTATTTGTGTCAGTTTTGGAAAACTTAAATTTTCGTGAAATGCAACATTGTTGTTCATTTTTTTTTTGCTAAGCGTGGAAAAAGAACAGGATCTCAAAGCTTTAAAAGATATGACTATCATGCAAGGCCTACTTACTCTAATATTCCCCTTGCACCTAGGGAATAAGCAATAAGATAATTTCTGTAAATGTTTATCTCAAGTAACACGAAGAAGATATAGTAATAAGAGTTTGTAAGAATGGTTAGTACAGGAGTAGAGAAAGTCATGTGAGTACAACACATCAGATTTTTTTAAATTTAATTGTTTAGTGTTCTCCATTTTTATCTTGTTTCTTTTTTCCTTCACTTAACTTCTAGAAGACATTTTGGGTGATATCTTACATACAGAATATTTGGGGTGTGAGTGCGCAGATTTCATGTGATGGTAGATTCAAATTTGATGAATAAAATGTCCAATGACAAATTCATCTATTGTGAAAGGTAAAGGAGATGGTTGAACAGTATTGAATACATTATCTGCACAGTGTGACAACAGAGTAGGACTGAAGAAGTGAATGTTTTGTTTACTGTCATGCATGTGTTCACACCCATGACAAGTAAAAGTAAACCAGGTCAACCCTTGAAAATTGGTTTCAGAGTCCATTGCTCTGGGTTTCTGCAACAAGGCTTTCATTGCGACTATATCTTTGGATGTTGATAATGCCTTCTTGTTGACCTGGCATGCAGGTCTCCTGGGTAAAATCGCTCCTATTTTAAATACTGTACTTTTGCTGTCTCAGCCACAGGGAAATCATCAGTACTCAGTCAAGCCAGTACAGTTTTTCAATTTTCATGGCCTACCTAATTACAGAGTAGTGCATCAACGCAGCCCAGTATTCTGATTATGTGCTGTTATTCGATACAGACTGGAACTCCCTCAAAGCTTTCAACGCTATATGATACTTTTGTCTCATCCAAGATTGGTGCAGTGCGAATGTATGTCCATTAACCCAGACTTAAGCCATGTCATGCTATTAGCAAAGTTCTGCTTACCCGTGGATTGCCCCACATTTACTAGTCTCTGTTGAAGGATTCAGTGGATAAACGTTATCTTCTACTTGGACATCAAGCTAGGTAGAGGTTTCTACTCCAAGAAAGGGATTAAGGAAGTTGCAATGTGTATAATAATTTGTACATGCCTTTTCTGTTGCAGAATCATGAAAGTGCGTCAGGAAGCAAAACCAAAGAGGAGCATCAAAATAAGCAGCTGACAAATTTTACTGAATGTAAAATCGAGATAGACATGTGAGTTTTGTTGATTACCTTTCTAAAATATTGGTAATGCAGAAATGATGAAAATTCTAACATGTATGTATACTACAAAAAAGGGTCAATGCAGGATATACAGAATTAGAGACCAGCATCAATGTTATCAGTGTTTTAAGAAATCCTAGAAAAACTTATCTACTACAACAGAATCATTAACGTCCTAGAAGTGAATACCATCATAACAGATTCTCAACTTGGTTTCAGGCATAAAAGATCAACAGAGGCAGCTTTTTACATGTTATTACAAAAAATAATTGAGACCATAGAGTAGAAAGAAAAAACAGTAGGAATGTTCATGGATCTCACAAAAGCATATGATGTAATAAGCCATAAAATATTACTCAAAGCTAAATATCTACAGAATAAGGGGAATAGCAAATACAAATATGGTTTGAGTTGTACTTATCACATAGAACTTGAGTAGTAGAAATTAGTCAAGTAAATAAAGAACAACATAAAAAAGAGGAATATAAGTCAATACTGAGAATAGTAACACACAGAGAGTGCCACAGGGGTCAGTGCTAGGTCCACTTCTCTTTCTGTTATTGTATCTAAATATGCTAATGAATGTTCCAAAAACAGAGGTGGACTGTTTGCAGATTTACCTAATGCATTTTAATATGGTTGTGAAAATCTTCTAGTTTTAAGTTTCCATAACAGACCTTTGTCCATAAAATCAAATTGAATTATGATTTAGAAGCGAGATGAGAATACTGACATATTGTGTCAAACCTTTTTTTAAGCAAAGATTGGAGAAGGATTTAAAATAAAATGAAGTAAGTGTAGTATTAAAAATAATTTAAGCCATTGGATACAGTTATGCATCACTAACAATGCAGCACAATTATTAGTAAACAAAGTTGACCACTATCTTCTTTCTTGGAAGTTTGAAAACAGTGTTGTAATAATCAATTTAAACCATAAAGGTGAGTCAATTAATAACACTACACAACACTTATAATTTACCGGAACATGTTTCGGAGGCTGTTGACCACATTCATTGTCAATTAAAGATGGGCAGTTTTCCCAGAATTTCTTAAAAGCATTTAACACAATAAAATTGTCTTCTATCCTTGAGAGGTAGAACTGGAACTTAAAAATTCAATGCCACAACTGGGATTTCAACCACAGACTTTCCGCTTACCAGGCGGCTGCTCTAACCATTGAGCTATTGTGACAAACTGCCAGAATGGCATTAAATTCTCAAACCAGTTTGTATGAATTTTTTTTTCAATTTTTAAGTTCCAGTTCTACCTCTCAAACTTTGTCCACACACGGCTTGTGTGTTTAAAAACACCAACTGTAAGTTTGTTGGCATAAATAAATAATAATTGTCTTCTATCCACTTTCCACATTTATGTTTCTCCACATGGCTGAAGGTTCACAGTGATGACTGTTGAAAGCAATATTTTCTTAACCTTTGCACCATGTGACAAGGATCCAGAAACAAACTACAGTTCTGGTGCATAGTGTCGTAAACTCTCTGCTTTAGCGGTTTAGTTAGTTATAAGTGAACCTGAATGGACACACATTGTTTCTAAATTTAACTGTTACAAAAATAAGCTTTTAAATTTCTCTGCACAGCAATAACCACAGAATGTTAGGATTTGAACAGAACTGTTTTACGTAGAGGAAGAGACAACATGCGAAGCAGGAAATGTACGCCCACCAGCCAATTATGGCACTCCCTTGTCACATGGTTTTGTTTAGAACTCCTTTGAATTTAAAATGAAACCTTTTTAAGCTCTGTAAATATATCTTTCTCTCTCTAAAATTTGCGCACACTTAGGAGAGAGGTGCAAAGGTATGTTATAAACACATAAGGTATAAACCGTTAGTTGAATATTGTAGAGACTGGTAAAACTCAGCCTCCATCATTAAAAAAGAAGTCCTTCAAGTGGATTGGATTTAACAGAGCCTCAGAATTGTGAGACTACTGTATATGCACAAACGATTTGTAAGCACATAAATGAATTCTTTACAATAAATTGTTTACTGCAAATAATTGTTTGAATATAAATAAACCCTTTTTAGAACTGATGATGTTAAATTGGAGCTTGAAGATGTCACCGCTGACTTCCCTACAACATTACTGGGGAACAACATGGAAGAACTACCACAAAAGGAGAAAGAGAATGTAGAAGCTAGCAAAAACTTGGAAGAGGAGGCCATAGATGCACCTGTAGTAAATGAACGTTCCACATCAACAACTATTTCTCAGGAGAACCATTTGAAACAGTGCCAAAAAGAGGAGAAAAACAACCAAATTTCCAAAGAGATTAGAGGTGAGTCTTTCCTTGATGCCAAAATTAATACTATAATTCCATTTAGCCAATATATGGAGGATATATTTCTTTTGTTTCATAGTGATTAACATGTAATGTAAATTCAGTGATTTAGAATTGCAACCCCTCTATAATTTCTTGTAATATTAAAGGTGTTTATGTATTATTCCATTTAATGTATGCTAGTAGCATTTATTTATAACAGAATATTAATTATATTGGTCCCAACAAAATTATACATGATTCGTATCCCACACCAGTATTGGTCAAAACATATCAGCTAATAGCTGCAAGTAGCCAACTGTTGTCAACCAATCAGAGGTAGCTTTGGAAAGCCAGTGTATTCCAAGACAAGTCATTCCAAAACTCACTCAGCATCTTACACTGGCATGCATAAGACTTGTATATGCAGCTCGGTTGGAATTACTGAGAAAAAGTTTAAGCAGTAGAACCCCGCTAATCCAAAATTCTGGATAATCTGAACTTAAAATCAAAATTCTAAAATAAGAACAAATTAGAAACTAAAAACTTCACTTATCTTAGTATGTTGATATTCTTTTTCTATTTTTCTGACCCAGGTGTTTCAAGCTATATCCAGCTCATTCTCAAAGTCATATAAACTTGATATATGACTTTGAGAATGAGCTGGATATAGCTTGAAACCCCTGGGTCAGAAAAATAGAAAAAGAATATCAACATACTAAGATAAGTGAAGTTTTTAGTTTCTAATTTGTTCTTATTTTAGAATCTTGTTGCTTCACTGTTAATAGCTTCAATTTTTACTTAATTAAAATCAAAATTTTAAAAAAACAACGAAAAGCTGATTTGTAGTGTAGAAAAAGCACTTTTATTATGGAACTGACAAACTCATTGAAACTACATGGCATTGTTCCATTGTTTTTTCACAAGTTGTGCTGCACAAGCTCTCAAGTGAAATGAGTGGGGTTTAAGGGTCTGTTGACAATTTGGACTTGAGAAGCTCTCTATTTTTTTATTTCTTTTTTCAGTCACTGATAGTAGCGTTTCCAGTACCAAATTCAATAGCCAGTTTTGCAGCACTTTCCCCCTTGTCAAATTGCTTAAGCACTTCCCGTTTTTCTTTTAGCATACAGGAACTATGTTTTTATGTGATTGCCATCTTAGTGCAAGGTATAACACAAACAAGTACCTTTTCAGTATAAATTTATGAGCAAAAGGCATAAATTACTGTAGAATTACTGCTAACAAAGTGAAACAAACTGAACTACCTACGTACCTCGCTATCACTTGCGATTGGCTATGTCCACAGGTCAGAATACATTGTCATTATGTTGAATTTACTGTCATTATGTTGTGCGTGGTAATTGCAACTTATCACTTCCTCACATCGTTACACTATGTTACCTTATAGTTTATAATTCTATAGCTGAATTTACATATCTTCCATATTCCATGACTAAATTATTTTCACATTTTTCAAGTATAAACTGTGAGAAGTGACCATTTGTCACTTGAGTTATGAAAATGACTGAAATAAAACATTTCTTGTTCCAAGCAGGTTTCACAGTGGTACTGTTTTTATAATTAATGAAGGGTGATGTTGATGAGCTTTTGACTCTTACAATATCCTGTCTCAACAGTTTTGCAGTTTCTGCCAACAACACATTAAATAAATTCACTACTTTTGTAGCATCTATGGCAGGACCGTTTATTTGTAATTGTAGTTCATTTCATGTTTAAATCTCATGTTTAACTCAATGATTCTAGTAATGCACTATGACAGATAATATATAATTTTGAATATATTAGGTAGAGCTGAAAAATTGGAGAAATGTAACAATTTCATGTCTGTATACAACATAACTATTACTCTAAACATGCATTTATAAGACAACTAAAAGCTATTTTGTTTTCTTTGCATTGCAGTTTTAGTTCCCGTACTAAGTGATAAAAAAGAGGCATTTGACTGTGCAATCTGTGGAAAACATTTTAAGCAGAGACATCTTCTTCGGAAGCATCTAAAATGCCATTCAGGAGCACGACCTCATGTTTGTAGCACATGTGGACATCGTTTTTCTAGAAAATCTAATCTAAAAACACATCTACTGTCACATACTGGCCAGCGTTCGCATGTGTGTGACATATGTGGAAAGCAATTCACGCTTGCTGCACATTTAAAGTATGTATCTTGCTATCTTCCTTTCATAGAAGTTTGAAAACAGTGTTGTTGTAATTAATTTAATTTAAAAGGTGAGTTAATTAATAATTAATTAATGTTGTAAGTGTTGTTCAGTGTTATTAATTAACTCACCTTTTAAATTAAATGTACCTTGCTGTTTATCTGATATGCCATTTTGGGGTAGTATGTTTTATTAGAAAAATGTGTATTCATGTCTCTTCAGTTATATGATTTGCTCCATAATGGCATTTAGATGATATTGTAGTGATGAACTAGCATTTTACAAGAGTGATTGCAAAGAAAAATATTTCATAATGGAAACCCATTTCACAATTAAAATAAGCCAAAGGGTATAAATTAATACCTCCGTATATGTACTGTTTATGAAATCAGTTACTTTACAAGTTAAAATGTTGAACATTTAAATTGAATTAAAATACTGCATTTCATTGCATAATTATCACCATTACATAATCGTTGCAACTTGATGTATAGACAAGCAGTCAGGACCTAAGCATTTCACAGCATATTTGTCACATTAATACTCCAAGTGTTACAGTTCAAAAGTATTGGAAAGCACGAATGCTAAAGGCTTCATTGCCAGATGCAAGGCACTAGAAAACAACAACAACAACATACTCCAAGTGTTCACTATGGAAAAATGACAAGCTGCTACTGCATCCTCTTAGATTCATGGGAGAGAGTACACAATAAGCAGTGCATTGTAATATATTCCTCATTATGAATATTAAAAATTGAAGCACTAATAACAATGAAGTATTTTTCATGTTTGAGGTCATTTTGAGTCACTTTTTTACACTCACTTTCACTTAAATTGTTTTAAAAACTGGAAACGTTTTCAAGACCATTCAATCCCATCATCAGCCCTTGGGTGACTGACGCTATGCTCTTGTTGTTGTTGTAGTGTTTAACGTCCGCTTTTACTACTACGGCACCGCAGGCTGTGACTCTGATAATACATGGAATGAAGATGGAGCACCGGTGGAATGAGATGGCGGGGGAAACCGGAGCACCCAGAGAAAACCCGCCCTGACGCACTGTCCTCTTGTTCCCTCTCTCTGCTACCATTGTCCTGTTGCCATCTGGTGTTAGGGCCGCAGAGCTTTAACACTTCATTTAAAGCTGGGATTTTGAAGTTAATCACTTTATTATTGTTTTCGATTATGTATATTTTTTTTGTAATAGTTGCAATAAAAGCTACATAGGAAAAACTAAAAGAAATTTGGAAATAAGAGTAAAGGAACACCAGAGAAACATAAAATTAAAACAAACTGAAAAGTCTGCTGTGGCACACCACTTTTTGGAATGAAAACCACAATATTGGCCTCGATACAAAACTGTTAAAATCTCTAAATTCACCAATAGAACTAAGCATTTGGGGAAAAAATATACAAATAAATGATTAATATTTCATTGTAATTTATGAGTTGTATATAGCATGTATTTTTCAATTTTTTTTTCTATGACTTATGTGCATTTATGCTGTTATTTATTATATTATTTCAACTATAAATCAGTATTATTGTATTTTATTGTACCCTCATCTGATGTGTGTAGAATTGTAGTTGTTTTACAGCTGTTGCTAAGCAAGTTGAATGACAATATATTGATGATGATTATGTTGTTGTTGTTTTCTAGTGCCTTGCATCTAGCAATGAAGCCATTAGCATTCGTGCTTTCCAATACTTTTGAACTGTAGTTTCTTCTGATCTTAATGCTTCACAGGTCTTCAAGTGTTCTTCGTTCATTTCTGCTGGATCGTTACACAGGACACATATTGGTGAGGCTGAGATACCTATTCTGTAGAGATGACTTGCCAAGCAGTCATGATTTGTCAATAGTCGGAAGGCTGCAACAGCTGTTTTCCTTGGTCTCTGGGGGATTATATCTGGATTGGAAAGTAGTGTAATCCATTTTTTATCTTTGGCATTTGTTTCTATTTCTTGTAGATATGAATGACAAAAATTTTTTATGATCAAGCGTTTTATTGAGGAATATGAGAAATTGAATTTAGACTTTGGTTTTATTGTTGTGCCTTTCTTTGCAAGTGAGTCTGCAGCTTCGTTCCCCATGACTCCACAGTGTGCTGGAATCCATTGGAGATGAACAGTGTTATTAACTTTTTGGAGTTGTGTTAACATTTTGTAGCATTCTCTAATTTTTGTTGACTTCTTTGTAGTATTTGAACATATTCCCTGAATTGCGGCTTTAGAATCTGAAAGAATTACTGCCTTGTTAAATTTATTTAAGGGAAGATTTAATAATTGTCGGAGAGCAATGTATATAGCCTCTATTTCTCCATCATAATTTGTTGTGTCTCTGCCAACAGAATGATAAAAGGAAAAATGTGAACACGTAACTCCAGCTCCAGTAAGGTTTTCCTTGGAGGATCCATCAGTATATATGTGCAGCCATTCTTCTGTGGGATACCTAGTATTGATTGTTTCCAGATTATTATTATTATTGTTGTTGTTATTCTTGTTATTGTTATTCTTATTGTTGTTACTACTGTTCACTATTGTCATTGTTGTTGTTAACATATTTATATGAAAAACAATAGAACTGCCATTTAACATTTTAAACTTGCTTAACAGTTTGGAAAGTTTATAAATAACAAATATTTGGAATGATTAATATCATAAAAGATGTGGTGGGTTTTAATGTAACACTGGCTGGCAACAGGTCCAACAGGTCCACATTGGAAGCTAATTGCGTGGTCTTTGATATCAGGCTGGCTGCTCTGGGTTCAAGTTCTGGTCACATCAGTTCTTTTGTACTGCATTGTTGTTTTGAAGTTGGTTTGAATTTGTTGGTGTGATGAGACTTCTTGTGTATGTCTTAGACATGCTTCAGGGAAGGTGATTCAGAATAAATTTATCGTATCTTCACTAAATTATTTTATTTAGAATTTCAATAATATTTTTTTATAATGACAATAAATTATTTTGATTATTTATGTAAAACATGCCAGCTAGTTGTATAAAACACAATGCATTCGTAGATTGTCCTGACAGCCCCACAGCGGCACCGAACCAGCTGAGGATCAGCGCATCCTATGTCAGAGTTAATTATTAGGTTAACAATAAGTATTATGTATAATAACTGCTCCACTAAATAATATTTAGTAATTATCTTCCTTTCTTAGAAGTTTGAAAACAGTGTTGTTATAATCAATTAAATCTGAAAGGTGAGTCAGTTAATAACACTAAACAACACTTACATTTATAATTTTCCGGAACGCATTTCAGAGGCTAACTTTCCTCCATTATGATAATGGAGGATTATGGATAATTATTATGATAATGGAGGAAAGCTAGCCTCCGAAACGATTTCCGGAAAATTATAAATGTAAGTGTTGTTTAGTGTTATTGACTCACCTTCTAGATTAAATATTTAGTAAGTTTACCCTTAGGTTAACAACAGGCATCATAATTACAACCGAAAGGTTTTGCTAGCTGTGAACAGAAAATTCAAGAGGTATATTTTATTTGTTATGCAGTTAATAAAAACTGTATGCATGAGGTGAGGAAAAGTCATGAAAGTTTTATCTTGCATCTTTTAAAGGATGTCTGATGAAAATATGGATTTCATTGTGCTCTGCTCCTCCCCCTATCTTTCTTTTGATGGAACTCATCCTGTTATTCTTGTCTGTACAACTAATCAGGTTTAATTAAAGATCCACATTTTATACTTGTTTTGACAAGCACTCTTATATTTAAATGCACTGATGCATGTTTATCCTCTTTGTATTAATGCAATCGTTTTTCTGTCTTTTAGAACTCATGCAATAGTTCATTCTGGAGCCAAGCCCCACATGTGCGAGATATGTGGGAAGAATTTTTCTCAGCTCGGTGGTCTTCGTCAGCATGCGATGAAACATTCTGGGGAACGACCCTTTATTTGTGAGATATGCCACAAGACGTACCCTCTGAAGAAAAGTCTTGAAATACATATTGCTACACATACAGGTGCTAGGCCCTATATATGCAACATCTGTGGCAATGATTTCGCACAGCCCTCATCCCTTAGATCACACATTCGCTCACATACGGGAATAAGGAGGTTTGTTTGTTCTGTCTGTGGTGTAGGTTATACAAAAAAGAAAAATCTAGAAAAACATATAGCTAGAAATGTAAACTGCCAGAATGCTGATGAGTCAGAGACCGGAAGTTTGAATGCCAAGGATTAGGGAATGAACATGATTTATTGAATAACTACCAGGACCTGCAGGTTTACTTGCATTCAGTGGTGTAGTGTCAAATGAATACATCCACAAAATGCTCTTTGATGTTACGTTTTGATGTAAATAACATGCAATAATTCTTGGCTTCTTTCTGCCAAGCACGGTAGTCAATCTTGTCTACATTACAAAGAACCAGGGTCAACCACAAACAAACATATCTCAACATACTGTTATGCCAGGTGTGGTGAAACACAAAGGACGGTCTTAGTTGTGTTGCTTCACACCCACCTCACTGGCAAGCGGGCAAAGACATTCAAGGTCAGGCAGCCTCATGCAGCGGTTTTTGTGTGCATGACTAACAAAAATGGAAACAGCTACACAAAAGGTGCTTTCGCCAGAACTTTGGAGTAAGATCTGGCCATGTGATTGTTGGCATGTGTGTAGAAGTTGGCAAAGGTGTGTGTGACGTCCACCTTCTATATAAGGAGGTGAGAAACAGCAGTGGTTGAGTTTTACGGTTACAGACATGAGTCGATCAGTGTGTGAGGAGTGCAAGACAGCTGTGCATGTGTATGTCGTTGTGACATTGGTCATCATGAAGATTCTAATGGGCATTGAGTGATTGCATTGTCATAGTGAGTTTATTATAGACAGGGAAAGTGAAGAAAGACACACTGAAAGGACTGAGCAAGGTTATGGAAGTAAAAGTTGTGATAACACAAAAGACTGTAGACTGTGTTAACAAGAAGAAAACTCTGTATTTGTAATGAAATTTTAGAAGATAATAAAGTGATAGAAAAATAACTGGGCTTGATTTTGTCATTTTGTTACAAATTGTTTCTTTGAACTTTAACATTGGCAACACTATATTTCATAACAGATAACTGTAAGCTGATACCAAGCATATTTACCAATTGGATAGATAAGACCCATGGTATCATTGAAATTATAAAACATAGACATGCAGTCATTTGTCACTAAGAAAGATTAATTCTGAGTGGTTTAGAAAAAAATTGTTTTTCAAAAAATGTATTTTTGTAGATACGTTCATTTGACACTAAGCTGTTGCATTATTCTTTTGAGCAGTGTTTGCCAAATTATGGCCTTTGGATTGAACACAGTCCTTGAGCAGAATTTGTTTGGTCTGCCTACAAACTTAAAAGATATAACTATAAAGAAATGGTGCACCTGTATTAGATTAATATATTCATTAATTTTGAATGATTACATAAAATTAAGTGCTCAGATTTTCAATTGTTATGCAGTATAATGACTTGCTGAAGGACAAATACAAGGAAATTAATTTGGTTGATTTTTACAACTGTCTGCAACAATTTGTGTCATAGAATAGTTTAAGCTAATGTCAGAATCACACTTCGCTTGCTGGGAGTCGTATCCATTGAAGATCAAAGACCGAAATATTGTACAAATATTTCCAGAGAACTCTAAAACTTGACCACATCCAGATAAATACAGGTTTGAGCTGAGAACCAACTGCCACAAAACAATTGAGATTTCAAACAACATGCTACCATGGCTAGAGAGCATTTGATTTCATTATAACAACAATGTTGACAATTGTTTGTGGAAATGCAGCCAAATTTACCTTGTTGTGATTAGTTTGCATGGGACTGTATTCCATTTCCTTTCTTGATGCCCAATAAAGTCCAATCAGTACAATTCAAAGAACTGACAATTCCAATTTTATAAAGATGTGCAGTAAAACAGTGTCGTCTTAATCCTAATTCAAATGTTCATATCTTAAATATTTGGGTATTGTATTTTTATTTTGCAGTCTAGCTGCCCAAGATTCACTATTATTTTGAGTTTTTAAGTGCCCCAGATTTCTTTTTGGAAGTTTCTTTTAACTATAATATTTATGAAATAGTAGGTTAAAGTTTTATTTGGTTTATGTAAAATGATGGTATATTTTTTTTGTCGAAGAATCAGTGATTGCAATTCCAAAGATCCCACAATGAGAGTGTATCTATTGTAGATGGATACTTTTATTTTGTTTGACCAAAACCCTGATAAGCTGAAAGATGCCGTCTCACAAGAAATTGTGAATATTCCAAGATATTAAATAATAATGTATATATTTTTTTATGTATCCCACATGTATACTTTTCAATGGTTACATTTACTGCTAAGTTTCTTCAATATTTATGAAAGTGAAAAATATTGGAGAGCGACTTCATTGTCAGAAATCCAGCATTAGCTAACAACAACAACAACAACATTTCAATGGATGAAAATAAATGACAAATTATCTGCAAAATGCTGTGCATGGTGTTGCAATGTTTTATAAACCCCATTGTTTGCCCAACACTGTGATACTTTTATTTTTTTTCCTATCTCAAATATAATATTTATAACACTTTCATGTTTGAACTGACTTGTTTCTAAGTATTAGTTTTTCTGTTATTCTTACTCACTACTATTTAAAATGTAATGTTATGCCTACATTTTTAATCTTCTTTTATATGAAAGAGGCTCAAAAAAAGGATTTTAGACTGACTCTATTGTTGAGTGATGTCGGCCTTTCAAACGAGAAGTGAAAATTCAATTCCCAATTGGAGTAGGGAATTTTTTAATTAGAATCTTGCTCTGCAACATCTGGAGATATGCATGTGGAAGTGAATGTATGTTGTTTTTCAGATCAAAGCCCCTTAATATGATCATAGAAATTAAAGGGATCTAAATATAATTTTATAACTGTTTCCTTACTATAGTTTCCTTTAACTCCTTTTGTTGTATCAGGGGTTTTCACTTGAGAAATAACTGATGGTGTTATTGCTTGTGTAACTGTAGGATTTGTTGCATTGGTTGTAACAGTTTTATATTATTAAACACACTTGTATTTACTCCCAGATTCTGTGGAGTATAGGGATTCTGGTTAAAAGAAACATTCCTCACCTTAGCCAGAAATTGAACCCAGGACCATTGGATTGAAAAGTCAGAGCACTGACCACTTAACCGCAGAGACAGTCTTAATTATATTTTATTTAGTAGTATTAACTATGTTGATAATAAGTTTTATATAAGTACTTTTTATATCAAAATATTTGTTTTGTAACATAAAAATAAATTATTCCATCATGTGCCTAGAAGACTATCCTTAAAGTGTATTTTTGTACAACCTTAATAATAAAGACTGTAACAGAACATTTATTCTTTTTATATATCCAGTACTATAAAAGCTTTCTTCAGAGGACATTAACTTTATAAAAGTCATAGGAATCTTCGTTTATTTGTGTTCAGAAGACAATCAGAATACAATCAACCTATACACCCTCTGTCAAATAGAAATAGTAGGACTATGTTACAGAACACATGAAAATAAACCAAAGAAAAGGAAATAATTCCTGTGGTTTATTCTAATACTCTTGTTATTTTTATGAATAGAAAGCATTTGGTATCAGTTCTGTAATACAGTGGTAGTGGGTAAATACTGTCTGCATTGCAGAAGAAGAGGAGCTGGAGGAATGTGCTTCGTAAACACCCCTATCATGTTTATGCCTGCTAATGATTCAGATATTGGTGTTGCCAACTAGTGATAGCCTAAAGTCACCAAATCTTAAATTAGAAGCTGCTAAAAGTCACAAATCAAAATAAATACTATAATTAATTAAAAGATATTTTTATAATATTTACTAATTTTAATGGGATGGGAGAATACTGGAAGGAGGTGGGAATAATCATAATAAATTTAGGAAAATAATAAAGAGATTTGAAGACACAGAGATCCAAAAACTTTTTAGTGGGACAAAGGAAAAAAGGTCTTTTGCAGATTATATATCAGTGAAGGAAATATGGAAACGGGAGGCATAGATTGATGAGGGAGAAAATGAGCAAAGTGAGGCAAGAGTATGGCTAAAAACTGGTGTTTGGAGGCTAAGAGGATTAAGAAAGGACATCCCACAGAGTCGGTGTCCCACTTGTGGAGTGAAGGAAGATTTGGAGCATATAGTTTTTGGAATGCCATGGTACAGATTTACGGAGAGAAGAATTTTTGGAACAGAAATGGGGAAAGGTGGATAGGAGAGCAGCATTAAGAGTGATTTTTAGAAAGGAGCGCAGGAGCATAAGTCGGTTTTTAAGTTGGTGCTGTTTTTGTTAATATTGTCTTTACCTAGCAGCGGGAATATAGCAGCAGGAATAATGTTTTTACTGAATGATGAAATGTGTGATAGCAGACGCGGTTATCTACAGGGTCGAGGTCACAGAATGGAATGCATAAATCAATGTTCCTTTATCACAACATATTTATTCATTAATTTACACTTTTAGCACCATATTAATTAATCAACAATCTTCACAGTTAGGTAGAATCTACACTGTATAAAAGTTTGGGTGAAAGTTACATGTTCACGCGCTACCAAAAAAAACACATCCTTTCATTTTGAGCACACAGACGCTAATGAAAAAAAGTCCCTGGCGTCTCTCTTACGCAACACCGCCATTCTTTTGTATTCATCCGCGCAATAGTCCTCATTGGTTGAACACAAAGTGACAAGAAAACATTGGCTATCTTGAATATTGAAAAATAAGTCCCTGATACACCCAAACAAGAATTAGAAATTTACACACTCTTACAAAAATATTTACATGAACGATTTTCTATTGATCAATATTCTGTCTCATATGCCCCTTGTTTTGTTTTTCAAGTTGTCACCTTATTTACAATCTTGAAACACAATACAATACTTCTCCCTACTCCTATAATTCAATCACTTTGTACAATATTTTTTTTTTTTTTTTTTTTTTTTTTTTTTACAGTCTTCTTCACTGTTTGTCTTTGTCTTTTGTTTTGACATGATACAGCATGTCTTTATAGATTTCACATATTCGATTACTACACAATACATTCAGTTATTATACAATACAGATTCAGTTATTGTACAACACATTTGGTTACAACACAACATGTCCAATTATTATACAATACATATTCAGTTATTGTACAATATATTTAGTTATTACACAACATGTCCAATTATTATACAATATATATTCAGTTATTGTACAATACATTTAGTTATTACACAACATGTCCAATTATTATACAATATATATTCAGTCATTGTACAATATACCCAGTTATCATATCACATATGTTGTTATTATACAATACATATTCAGTTATTACACAATACACATTCAGTTTTTTGCATAACACATTTAGTTATTACTCAACATATTCAGTTATTACATAATATATCCAGTTATCATACAATACATATTCAGTTATTGTACAACACATATTCAGTTCTTATACAACACGTACCCAGTTATTGTACATTTGACATTGACACAAATATAATTTAAGTGTATCATGGTTTAATATGTGGTTTTTGACTTGTATTCATTGCTATGAGGAGAGAAAAACAGGATACAAATTTTGAGCTAATGATTATGATCATATTTATGGCAATATTTTATTCAGTTCTTTGCCTTCTTTGTCTTATAAGCTTATGTATAGGCAGGTTGTTGAGCCGGTTCTTAAACTCTGATGTTACTAATGGTACCATTTTTCTTAATTGGGTTATTATTTATTGTTGTTTGGTTCAATATTTCTTCGAGCTTAGCATTGGCTATATTCATCTTAATTCATGGGCATTGTTTTTCTGATTATGGTTTTCCTCACTTCACTAATTGTCACTTCTTTGTCTCTTATTTCTATAAGAGAAAACCTCTATACTTATAATTATTCTGTAATTGTATTATTTTTCTTCTCAATTTACCCTCGACATCTTTGTGTCGAAATATATCTTTGTCATCATAATTGATTCCTTTTTATTTTTGTTCCTGACATCCTTATGTCAAAAACATATTATCTTCCGTCGCTATGATTCATTTCTTTAATGACAATCAGTGTCCTCATCTGTCTTTGTTGACAATGCTCTTTGTGGTCGATATAGCCAATGACTATGTTGATTTTCTTCCTTGTTGTAATCCCTAATCTGAACATAATTTTCTATAAGTAACCCATTAAAAATTGTTATCTTCCTTCATCTCTACT
Source organism: Tenodera sinensis (assembly GCA_030765045.1). Taxonomy (NCBI): domain Eukaryota; kingdom Metazoa; phylum Arthropoda; class Insecta; order Mantodea; family Mantidae; genus Tenodera; species Tenodera sinensis. The sequence continues at coordinate 42,690,878 of CM060970.1, forward strand.
ACTCCTGCCTTACACATTTGTTGGCAAAGACTATTTGGTCCTTTCTTTGTATGGCTTTAATTTGTTTTTATGGTATCTTCCTACCAACTTGTCATTTGTATTCTGTAGCTCATACGTGTGGTCACCCAGCTGTTTTCTTATGACCAGTGGTTCCATCTCTCTCTTCGTGTAGCCATCATGGTGTCGATGTCAATTGTTGTTGTTGTTGTTTTCTAGTGCCTTGCATCTGGCAATGAAGCCATTAGCATTCGTGCTTTCCAATACTTTTGAACTGTAGTTTCTTCTGATCTTAATGCTTCACAGGTCTTCAAGTGTTCTTCGTTCATTTCTGCTGGATCGTTACACAGGACACATATTGGTGAGGCTGAGATACCTATTCTGTAGAGATGACTTGCCAAGCAGTCATGATTTGTCAATAGTCGGAAGGCTGCAACCGCTGTTTTCCTTGGTCTCTGGGGGATTATATCTGGGTTGGAAAGTAGTGTAATCCATTTTTTATCTTTGGCATTTGTTTCTATTTCTTGTAGGTATGAATGACAAAAATTTTTAATGATCAAGCGTTTTATTGAGGAATATGAGAAATTGAATTTAGAATTTTGTTTTATTGTTGTGCCTTTCTTTGCAAGTGAGTCTGCAGCTTCGTTCCCCATGACTCCACAGTGTGCTGGAATCCATTGGAGATGAACAGTCTTATTAACTTTTTGGAGTTGTGTTAACATTTTGTAGCATTCTCTAATTTTTGTTGACTTCTTTGTAGTATTTGAACATATTCCCTGAATTGCAGCTTTAGAATCCGAAAGAATTACTGCCTTGTTAAATTTATTTAAGGGAAGATTTAATAATTGTCGGAGAGCAATGTATATAGCCTCTATTTCTCCATCATAATTTGTTGTGTCTCTGCCAACAGAATGATAAAAGGAAAAATGTGAACACGTAACTCCAGCTCCAGTAAGGTTTTCCTTGGAGGATCCATCAGTATATATGTGCAGCCATTCTTCTGTGGGATACCTAGTATTGATTGTTTCCAGAGCTAGAAGTTTTTGTATTTCTTTTGGTGTGTCTGATTTACTTATTTCCTCTATTAATTCCAAATTGAAGGTAGGTTGCAATAATTCCAATGGATTTTCTCTAATAAGTAGATTTTCTCTGGTGTTAGGAATGTTCAATTTGGATTTAATCTGTGTTACCTTTTCTAGGAAACTACTATGAGTTTTAAGGATTGAAGGGGGGAGGTTCTCTTCTGTCCATTTAGAGCTTGGCAGTCATAACATTTTCTCGTGTTGGAACAATGCTTGTTCTTCTATTTTTGTTGTTATTGATGGGGTCCGTGTTAAGGCAAGCATGGCATCAATAGGTGTGGATTTAACTGCTCCAGTGATTAGGCGAAGAGCCTGATTTTGTATTTGTTCAAGTTTATTGATGTTAGCATTTGCTGCTGTTATTAAAGCTTCAGAACAGTACAAGAGGTTTGGTTTAATATACATTTTGTATGTTGTGTTAAGGACTCTCCTTGAGCAGCCCCATTTAGCACCAGCTAACCTTTTCAGGATTTGCAATTTCTTTTCAACCTTTTCTGAGATGTTTGTTATATGTTTTTTCCAACTTAGCTTTCTGTCGAAAGTGATGCCTAAGTATTTGGCATCATCAACTGCTTTGAGTGGTTTACCATTATAATTTATGCTAATATTAACTGGTTTGTATTTTAGTGTAAATAATTCATAATTTGTTTTTTCCACATTGATAGTCATGAGGTTTTTGGAGCTCCATTCATGTACTTTGTTTAGGGCTGTTTCTATTCTGTCTTTAATTAATTCAGGTTTTTTTGAAGAGCCTGAAGTCCAAATGACTACATCGTCAGCAAATAAAGCAATTTTGGTTTCTAAAGTTTATATTATTGATGGAAGGTCATTTATATATATGTTAAAGAGTGTTGTGCTCAGAACAGCACCTTGTGGAAGTCCTCGGTGTGTTTGTTTATATTTGGAAATGTATGTATTATATTTTGTGGCACAAAATCTTTGTGAAATAAACTGAGTTATCCACTTAAGCATGTTACTTTTCACACCTATTGATTGCAACTTCTCAACTAATTTGTTTCTCCAGACTGAGTCATATGCTGATTTAAAATCAATGAATACTGCCAAGGTATCCTCCTTTCTATTGAAAGCTTCCTTGATGTCTTGGCTTAGTAGGAGTACATTTTCACTTGTACTATGATTCTGTCTGAAGCCGGTCTGTGAACTATTAATTAAGTTGTAATATTCTAGGAACCAGTTAAGTCTAGATGCCACCATTCTTTCCATCACTTTTGCAATAACACTGGTCAAAGATATTGGCCTGAAACTATTAATATTGTTTGAGGGTTTGTTTTTCTTTAAAATCGGGATGATAATGGCTTTTTTCCAGTCAGAAGGTACAGTCATTCTCCAACACGTGTTATACAGTTTAAGTAGGATTTCTTTTCCTTTCCTGCCAAGGTGTTTAATAAACTCTGGATGGATCTTGTCAGGTCCAGGAGATTTTTTGTTCTGTAATTGTTCTATTGCTAAATCCAGTTCTGTTTCATTAAAATCCTGAATAAAAATATCATTTCGTATACCTTTTGGCTTACTAGTTTCTCTGATAGTTTTTTGGATAGCCTTATCTTGTTTTTTATACGCTTGGGGTATTCTTTGTGACTGAGCATAAAACTTGTTAAGGGATTCTGCTATTTCCCTATCTGTAGTTAAGCTTTTGTTATTATATTTTAATGGTTCAGTTGTATTTTTTGATAATTTTGTTTTATTAAGGAATTTGTATATTTTATTTCCATCTTTCCTATAGTCCATATGTTCTACAAAATTTGTGAAACTGGCCCTTTTTGCTGTAATTAATTCTTTCTTAAAAATGGCTGCTTTTCTTCTCCAGTTTTGTACATCTTCTGGACACTTGGTTCTTTCGGCTTTGACTCTTGCTATATTTCTTTCGTGTTTTAACTTAGATAAAGATGGAGACCAAAAGTAGCTATATTTCTTTAACTTTCCTTTGGGGATATGTGTTTTGGCTGCTGTCAATAATATTTCACAAATTTTTTTATTCATTTCATCTGTCGATGTCAATTGTAAGTTGCTGAGATTTTGTTGTTTGTCATTCACTCGGTTGGGACGAACTTAGTTGTTGTAATTTCCCTGAGTGTTGGTGGTGGTGGTTGTTTCTGTATTCTGTGCAGCATCTGCCCTATTTGGCACATTTTCATCTACTTCCTGCTGTCTTATGTTGTCAGTGTACCATTGGTCTCTGCCCCTTTGGCGTGAACCTCTGTCGTATGACGGTCTGTGGTTGTTCAAGTGTTCCCTACTGAATCGTATGTGATTCACTTGATGGGTATGGTCTCCTGGTCTTCCACGATCATATGTATATGTTCTGTATCTCGATTCACCCCTCGGTATTGTGTCGTGGTACCGCTGTCTTGTGTTCTCCATCCTCTCGCCATGATTATGTGGTTGTGGGAAATGGTGTGCCCCTCTCCCCCTTTCATGGGTGCTCCTAGTATTTCTATGTTCTCCCTCACTCTGGTTGTTCATAGCCATGTTCCGGTTTAGGATGGGTGAGTTTGGGTGACCGTTCCTATGTCTATGCTCATTGGGCCGACCATTTTGTGTTTCAAAGGCTGTCAGCAATTCTATCATATCTGCAAAATCTACTGGCCTCGCAACAATTAACCCTGTTCTCATTGTGTCTGGGAAATGTCTTGTTATGCTGGTAATTAGTTCTGCCTCCGACAAGTTGGGGTCTAATAGCTTTCCTTTGTTGGCTATTTTCATAAAATAATCGACTAGCGACAACCCTTTGGTTGGATCGTATCTACCTGTCGCTAGCTCTACCCTAGTTTGGTTTTGCTTAGCTGGGCCCCAATACCTTGATAGGAATAAATTTCTGAATGAGCTATACGACTCATGACCAGCTAGGGTTAACCTGAGCCATTCTAATGCCTTGTTTTTTAAGCTTTTCTTAACTATCATCATCCTAAGCTCGTTTGGTATCCTTTTCACTTTAAAATATTCTTCCATCTCTATAACAAAGAGTTTTGGATCGTCTCCCTTCTCCTCGTCAAATGTAGGTGGTGTGATTTCATGTAATATGCTGTTGGTGTAACATGTGTTGTGTGTCGTGTCATTGTTTGGTTGTGAACCTCTTTCTCTGTATGGTGAGTCAACATTTTGTACATTATTCAAATAACTCTCATCTTATACATTACTTACATCTAAATCATCTAGTCTCTGTAATGCATTTACAATATCATTTACATTAGGCAAACTTTCTTTCCCTTTTTTCATTTCTTCACAAATTGATTTTAAATCATTCTTTAATTCTAAGTGGCTTTGTTTCATATCATTTATAGCATCCTGTTGTAAATGCATCACATCATTCATTGTCTTAATTTTAGGAATTACAATTTGTTCTACAGTTTCATTAATAATGTCTTTCTTTACTACCTCTATCTCTTTCCTTAATTCCTCAGTTATTTCTGCTTTTACATTTGTAATCTTACAGTCTACACTTGTATTACATTCTGTTATTTCATCCCTACATCTAGCAATTTCTCCTTCTAACACAATCTTGTTCTCTCTCATTTCTGATTCTATCTTTCCCATCCTATCTCCTACAATTTCTATCCTAGCTTCTAAGGCTTCCTTTGTTTCATTTAAGTTTTTATGTACTAATTTTAAATTAGTTTCCATTACTTTCATATTTTCTTTACACTCCTGTCTTCCTAATTCTATTTTCTGTTCTAAGTTCTGTCTTCCTAATTCCATTTTCTGTTCTAAGTTCTGTCTTCCTAATTCCATTTTCTGTTCTAAGTTCTGTCTTCCTAATTCTATTTTCTGTTCTAAGTTCTGTCTTCCTAATTCCATTTTCTGTTCTAAGTTCTGTCTCACTTCCTCCAGTTTCTGACCTATACTTTGACCTAAACTTTGTTCCATGTCCTGTCTCAATTCTATGTTATTTTGTTCCATTTTCTGACCTAATTCTACCTTGTTTTGTTCCAGTTTTTGTTCCATTTTCTGACCTAAACTTTGTTCCAGTCTTTCAAACATGATCATCATTAACCTTTGGTCTTTGCTTATTTCCACCTGTTCCTCACTTTCTAATTCTACCTGATAACTAGGCCTATCTGCCCCTTCCCCCACTCCTGTTTCTATCTCTTTTCGCGACATTTTAATTTCTTTATCCAATTCACTTAAGGTTAAAAGTCCCACTACTTTGCCGCTTCTCAGTAGCATAAAAAATGGAAATAAAATGTATGTAAAAACAAAAATTTTGGATCCTACTTTCTTTTCCGTTGGTTCTCCGTCCAGTTATTTACGTCTCCTGGGTAGTTGGCTTCGCTAGATGATCTCCGGTGTTTTTTCCCACGTTGATTCTCCGTGTATCGTTGATATCAAATGGTGGTTTAATGGCGTCTTTTTCCTGCGCGATGGGATGGCGTCATTTGATGTTAACACTTCGTACTCGTAATTTTGCATTCCATTCTAAATTCGCGCTCCACGTTGGGTAAGCCATTTTGGTACCGTTTTTATAATAATTCTGTACATAGGATACCGGAGATAATGTTCTTAGTGAAAGATGAAATGTGTGATAGCAGACGCGGTTATCTACAGGGTCGAGGTCACAGAATGGAATGCATAAATCAACGTTCCTTTATCACAACATATTTATTCGTTAATTTACACTTTTAGCACCATATTAATTAATCAACAATCTTCACAGTTAGGTAGAATCTACACTGTATAAAAGTTTGGGTGAAAGTTACATGTTCACGCGCTACCAAAAAAAAAACACATCCTTTCATTTTGAGCACACAGACGCTAATGAAAAAAAGTCCCTGGCGTCTCTCTTACGCAACACCGCCATTCTTTTGTATTCATCCGCGCGATAGTCCTCAATGGTTGAACACAAAGTGATACGAAAACATTGGCTATCTTGAATATTGAAAAATAAGTCCCTGATACACCCAAACAAGAATTAGAAATTTACACACTCTTACAAAAATATTTACATGAACGATTTTCTATTGATCAATATTCTGTCTCAAAGTAAAGTTAAAAAAGAGATGGAACTGGGTTGTTCAAAGGAAATTAGAATACACATTTCTTTATTAGTTTGTAATGCCTTAGATAGCTACAGAGAGTATGAAATGTGTGTAGAATTAATTATGTGTAAATTCTCTCTGGTTTCCAGTTAGAACAGCATCCAGTAGACGAGATAATTTTTAGGAAATAGTATTACATTTAGTAGGTTAGTATTGTAAGCAATTATGTTGGGTGGGCATGATGAGCAATTGATCAACATATTAACGTAGAACAGAATAATTATTTCATTCACTTCAAGCATTATTTCAAATTTCTACATGTTTTATAATTGAAATTTCTTAACTCTTTTTCTCCTTAAGAATTAGAATCGGACTTAATTTGACACATGAATGCATTTTACAGTGGTTCATCAAAGAAGATGAAAAAATACATGTTTAAATTTAGACTTTAAACTATTATTAACAGAAATATACATATATACAGCTAAAAGTCCAGGAGAGATGACTATCTAGCAAATAAAAGACTTGGATAAGAAAGGATTTTATGACTTTAATTTGTTTCCTTTATCTTTTATCTATTATTTGTAAAGTTAAATTATTGTATAGTTCTTTTAGACTTATTTTCTACAACTTATTGCTTAATGAGCTGTACTCTGTCTCTGAAATAATGTTGGCTTGCTGCAGTATTATGATCATGTATATTAATTTAATTTAAAAGGTGAGTTAATTAATAACACTGAACAACACTTACAACATATTTTTCTGGGACGCGTTTCGAAGGTAACTTTCCTCCATTATCAACCGGACAATAACTGGGTTTCCATGGTGCTTGATGGTGCAGATGGTGATGCTTCTTCTGGTGTTTCTTCTGGTGGCGGTTTGATGAACTTACTGAAAATGTCTCTCTGAGGAATGTCGAAATTAAATACTCGGTTTCTAATAGTTACAATCCAAGAAGCCACAAACAAGCAATTTTCAATAGCTTAACACATAAATTGGTGAACATCCCTCTTTCAGCAGAAGAATATAAAACAGAATATTACAAAATAATTGAAATAGCACAAAAAAACGGCTTTCCCAAAGAATTAGTAGATAAAAAGGTGAAACAAGCAGAAAAGAAAAAAATTATTAAAAGAAACTACAACTCTCACAGCAGCAAAAACAAAAATGATATTCAAAAAATTCACATATCACCCATGGGCCTTTGATAAATTTAAAAAGGTGTTCAAGGAATACAACATTGAGCTAGCAGCAGTAAACCATTACTCCATATTAATATATTCACTTATTTAGCATAAACAACACTGTTCATACACATAGTACCAGAAATAGTAATAAAATACACATACAGACTGCCAGAACAACAAAAAAGGTAAATTCCATACTGCATAGAGGCATACACATGTATAATAAAATCGCAAATAGAATCCACAGTAGCAGTCAAACTAAGTTTAGGAAATAAGTTAGAAATTTTCTAATTGAGCAAACCTACTACAGTGTGCAGGAGTTCTTTGACTCATTCTCTGCATAATTTTATCTGTATTATTGTAACACTATATTACTGTAACACTGTCTCTGTATATATATTATTTGATTCACTCTCTGAATAATTTTATTTGTGTTTAATCTGTAGGCTATATATATAACTTATACTCTTATGACTGTAATGCTGTCTCTGTTATTATTATTTGTATTCATGATATTGTTTAAACCAATATTATTTGTATTCCCTATTTAAAAATTGACGAAGCCATGAATTTGTAAAAAAATTCTTACGGTGAATAAAGACATACATACATAAATGCAATAAATATAATCACCATGCAGAGAAGTGCCGTGGACAGCAAACATGCCCGAAGTGTGCGGGAGGTCACAAGATGAAAGACTGCAAAGTCGGCACACAAGAATTTAAATGCAGCAATTGTATCAATTTTTCCAAACATAATGCAGGTAGTGCAATTGACGTAAACCACTCGGCACTTGATAATAACTGCCCATGCTACCAATCAGTATTGAGGAGATACCAACTGAATATTGACTACTAATATGGCTGAACAGAGTATTAACTGCTTCCAAGTGAATTTACAACATTCTAAAATAGCAACGAGTAATTTAGTACAACTCATTTATGAATCCAGGATAGATATATCATTTATACAAGAACCATATACTGTAAATAATAAATTAGCAGGAATTCCAAAGTCAATGAGAACTTATGTATGCGGAGTTGGAAGAAAGAGAGCAGCCATAATAATCAATAACTTTAATATCGATGCTACATTAATAAGTCAACTCTCAAATGAAGATTGTGTTGTTATGGAAATACAGTACAGAGACAGTAAATTCTTCATGTTTAGCATGTACTTTGACATTGAATCACACATAGAAATAGACATAGGGAAGATAGAAAACATTTTAGATCACGTAAAAGGACATGGAATAATAATATCGGCAGATACTAATGCTAGGAGCAACCTGTGGTTTGATACAAACAACAATGAAAGAGGCTGTATCCTAGAAGAATTTCTAACAGCTTCGACACTGCATATTATCAATGAGAACATAGGAATACCAACCTTCGAAACTAGCAGGGCAAAAAGCTGGATTGACTTGACGCTTACTAACAATCGCCTACTTATGAATATAAGCGATTGGAAATGCGGAGAGCAAGAAAGTTGTTCAGACCATAAAATAATCACATTTAAGGTCCTAAGAGCCATCAAAACTTACACACATACTACCCAGCCCAAGAAAGAGAAGTTTACTGGGAAAAGATACATAGTTAATAAAGAAGAAAATTATAATCTGTTCAATAATATACTTAGCTCTATGCTAAATAAGGAATTTAAATGCGGGACAAGTGAAACCAACTTGGAGGAAAATGATTATCTAATCTGTGAAATTATAAAGGAATATCATAATGCTGAAGAGATAATAGAAAGATTTAACTCCTGCATTACAAAAGCATGTGACAGGGCTTTTCGTAAGTCCACTTCGAAGAAAATATCGACCAATAGGAAATCAGTCCCATGGTGGAACGACCAGCTAACAATTTTAAGAAAAAGAGTAAACGCTCTACGTAGAAGATACCAGAGGACACTAAATAACCAACAGCTCAGAGAAGAAAGGAGACTTTTATACATTGCAGGGAAAGGCGAATACCAATTGCAAATACAAAAACAAAAGTTAGACTCGTGGAAAAAATACTGCACCATCCAAGATGGAAGCAACCCATGGCACGCAGCATACAAACTGACTGCTGGAAAGATAAGAACTCAACCTACATTAACAACTATTCAAAATGCAGATGGTACCTATACAGCCGATATCCAAGAAACACTTCAGTGTATGATAGACCACTTCACTTCCGAAGATGACCCAGAAAGTGATTCAGTGCAACAACGGGAGATGCGTAGGCTGCAAGAAGAACCAGTTAATACACCGAATGACAGAGAATTCACAACTGCGGAAGTGCTTCGTGTTATTCAAACGTTTAACCCCAAGAAAGCGCCAGGAGAAGATGGCATAACTCAAAATATTATACTTAGAGCCTTCAACAGTTTCCCTGCATCATTTACGGCCATTTATAATAAATGTCTAGGTCAAGGATACTTTCCAAAAATATGGAAAGTATCGCAAATTATACCCGTTGTTAAACCAGGGAAAGAGGAAAGTCACGATGCTACAAAGTTCAGACCAATAAGTCTATTAAATATCGAAGGGAAAATACTAGAAAAGTTGATGATAAATAGAATAAATCATCATATATACACCAACAATTTGCTCAACATGAATCAATATGGATTTATCCCTCAAAGAAGCACCGTAGACGCAGCACTGGCAGTCAAAAAGTTCATAACAACCAATTTAGATCAGAAAAACAGTGTGATAATTACTAGCCTAGATGTTAAAGGTGCATTCGACGCTGCTTGGTGGCCTGGCATACTCCACAATTTAAGGAATTTACAATGCCCAAAAAACCTATATTATTTAACTAAAAATTATTTCGGAGGCAGATTAGCCAAACTTTCAATCAAACACAGCACAGTAGAAAAAGAGGTGACGAAGGGCTGCCCCCAGGGATCCTGCTGCGGTCCAGGGTTCTGGAACATCTTATATAACTCGCTACTCAGTTTACGTTATACGAAACGAAGTAAATTAGTAGCCTTTGCCGACGACCTATTACTAATGACATCAGGAGAAAATAAGGAAGTAGCAGAAATGTACGCAAATGCTGATCTACACCAAATCGAACATTGGGCAAAACAATATAAACTCCAGTTCAACAACAGTAAATCAAAAACTATTCTTATAACAAGGAAAAGAAAAGAAGAAAGGAGTCAAATAAGAGTATATATAAACAACTCTATCGTAGAGCAAGTAAAACAGTTGAAGTACATTGTTCGACAACAAGATGACATTTGATATGCACATAAAACAAGTCTCAGAGAAATGCATAAAACTGGTAAATGCATTAGCGAAGTCTGCAAAGTTGAACTGGGGTTTAGGACAACAAGCCTTACGAACAATTTATAAAGGTGCGATACTTCCGATGCTGTTATATGGAGTGAAAGTGTGGAAAGAAGCTATTCTAAAAAGAAAGAATATGCTCAAATACCAGCGAGTACAAAGATTGATGAACATAAAAATCGCAAAAGCTTACCGAACAGTTTCATATGAAGCGTCCTGCGTTTTAGCGGCAGTCAAGCCAATAAATATACGAATTCAAGAAATTCTAGACCAGCCCTGGGGGAGTGGTACACATTGAGCGGGACTGCGCTCACGACCTTGAGCGTGTGTGTTGGCTGAGGACGATGCAAACACACACCAGTTCAGTGACGTACCTTTCACAATGAGTACAGGACGTGTTACGCCAACATTTAATCCCGAATGGGAAGAAAAGTATTTCGCCGTCTTCGAAGGTGGAAAATCACATTGTTTGGTTTGTGGTGCAACAGTGTCATATCCTTCACATTATAACATTAGGAGGCATTTCACAAATGCGCATGCGCAAGAATATGGTGAAGAGAAGCTGACAGGTGTGGCTCGTGAAAAAATGCTGGATCCTCTTAAAGAACATTTACAAGCCAAAAGTGACAGTACTAGCAAGACGATAGTTGACCGGCAAAACATAGTTTGTGCCAGTTTTAAAATTGCAAACGAAATTGCCAAACCCTCTAAACCCCTCTCTGAAGGAGACTTTATAAAGGAGTGCTTGATAACTTCTGCTGAAGAAGTTTGCCCTGATTTAGTGAATTCCTTTAAATCTCTGAGTTTATCTCGTCGAACAGTCACCAAGCGAATAGCAGAAGTTGCTTGCAATTTGGAGAAACAGCTGAAAACGAAAATCTGACAGTTGGTGTACTACTCATTAGCACTAGACGAGGGCAGTGACAGGAAAGACACGGCTCAGTTAGCTGTTTTCTTAAGAGGAGTTTATGAAAATTTCAATATCAGTGAAGAATTTCTAGATCTTGCATCGTTAAAGGACCGGACCACAGGTGAGAATGTGCTTAACGCTGTGCTAAAGACAATGGAACACTTTAATCTTCCATTGGAAAAACTAGTTTGTGTTGCAACCGATGGAGCGCCATCCATGATGGGGCATACGTCGGGATTTGTAGGAAGACTTGGAGGTGTTCTTGCAGCAAAAGGAATAAACCCAGACGGTGTACTACATGTACATTGCTTTATTCATCGCGAGGCATTGTGTGCGAAATCAGTAACGTTGGATACAGTGATGTCAGTTATGCGAATTGTGAATACCATTAGGTCGAATTGACTTCGTCATAGACAGTTTCAAGAATTTTTAAAAGATATAAATTCTGAATTTTTAGATCTGCCGTATCACTCTCAAATTAGATGGCTAAGTAGAGGCAACGTGCTTCAGAGAGTTTTCGCGTTACGAAGCGAAATAGACATTTTTTTAAAAGATCAGAAAATAGACTTTGGAGAACTTAGCACCAAAGACTGGATTTGTGATTTAGCATTTTTGAGTGATCTAACGTTACACTTAAATACATTGAACACCACCCTACAAGGGAAAGACAATTTAATCATTACGATGATTGATGAACTAAAGGCTTTCATGGACAAATTGCGACTCTGGATGTATCAAATACAGCACACAGATTTGTATAATTTTCCAAATTTGAAATGCGTATTTATTAAAGGATCTTCTGAAGTACTAAACAAATACAAGACAATTCTGGAAGATTTACTGGAAGAATTTAAAATCCGATTTAATGATCTGAAGACCATGGACACAGAATGGAGGTTAACAACCCATTTGCATTCGATGTTAAAGATGCACCACACTCTTTGCAGATGGAATTAATCGACCTCCAGAACAACACACCTCTGCGGACTGTTGGGAGTAGAGTTGTTTCGTACACTACCCAAAGTGAAGTTTCCGAATTTACGTCTCTTTGGCAGTCGCATTGTAGCTATGTTTGGTACAACATATTGTTCTGAGCAGTTTTTCAGTAAGCTGAACAATGTGAAAACTGCTTCACGCAGTAGTTTAAGTGATGAAAATTTAGTGCACATATTGCGATTGCAATGTTCAAATTTGCAGCCAGAATATGACGAAATAATGAAGCACAAACGATTGTACGTTTCAACAGTGACTCAGTAAGTAGCACTCCAGGTTTACGTGATTTACGAAGTGTTTTAGTTTATTGCATATTAATATACTTCAAAGTCTTGCAAGTCTAAATAGCATTGTAAAATCTGAAAATATAACACTAAAACATGTATGTAAATATTGTATAGTGTTTAATTTTGTGTTTGTAATAAATTACAATTAAGCAACACGCGTACGCCACTGACTGGTTCATGTGCCTTTATTGCACGCACGCATGGGACGGTAGAAACCTGTTTTTTCTCACGCGAACACACGACGTCCCCAGGCCTGTTCTAGACATATACGAAAACGCACATGTGACGAGCACAAATGGAATTCCGACGTTAGTCGAAGAAGCCCCGAAACTGACCGAGTGGCCTCATCCTGCAGATAGAATGAGTGTTCAAGAAGCACAACAAGGCTTACAGTACAACACAGAAATTTACACTGACGGGAGTAAGATAAACGAAAAAATTGGAGCAGCCGCAGTCATTTTTCTAAATGGAGAACCGGTTAAAAAATTAAAATATCAACTTAGCGCCCATTGCTCAAACAATCAAGCTGAACAGATAGCTATTCTACAGGCTCTTATAGAGCTAGAAAGTAACAAAGAACTCAATGTAGGAGAGAAATTAGGTGTAGTGTACACCGACAGTCAGATTACAGTAGATCTTCTCAAGACCAGCCAAATTCGGAACGGCTTAATAGAAGAAATAAAGGCTAAAATTAAGAAACTACAAGAAAATGGATGGACATTACACATAAAATGGGTAAAGGCCCACGTGGGGCTACGTGGTAACGAACTAGCAGATAAATTAGCAAAAGAAGCCGCGCAAGAAGATAACAGAGAGATGATCTACAACAAGATCCCAAGAAGCTACATCATCAAGGAAGCAGCGGAGAGAGCACTACATACTTGGCAACAACAATGGGACTTAACCTCAAAAGGAAGAACCACCAAAATGTTTTTTCCCTTGGTGCAAGAACGCCTAAAACAGAAGATACCATTAAATGGACAAGTTACAGCAATGTTAACAGGCCATGGAAAAACCAGAGAATATTATCATCGGTTCAAGATAGCGGAAAGTGCCTTGTGTAAGTGTCAAAATCAGAACCAAAATGTAAACCACTTAATATATGAGTGTTCTCTATTAGATACTGAAAGACAAAAACTAAACCAAAGTATTATAAACAAAGGTGGACAGTGGCCGGTAACAAACAATGAACTGGGAAACAAATACCTTAAGGAATTTATATATTTCATAAACAATATAGATTTTGACAAACTATAACGAACATTGCAAATAACATAATCAGCCAAATAGTTTAACTTATAAACAATTGTAACTTTGTTAATTAACATATTGTAATATCTAAAACTATACAGATGTAAGAAAAAGCATGTAATATTACTAAGTAATGAGGCATGCTGTATATTAACAATAAATAAATAAATAAATACATACATACATACATACATACATACATACATACATACATACATACATACATACATACATACATACATACATACATACATACATACATACATACATACATACATACATACATACATACATACATACATACATACATACATACATACATACATACATACATACATACATACATACATACATACATACATACATACATACATACATACATACATACATACATACATACATACATACATACATACATACATACATACATACATACATACATACATACATACATACATACATACATACATACATACATACATACATACATACATACATACATACATACATACATACATACATACATACATACATACATACATACATACATACATACATACATACATACATACATACATACATACATACATACATACATACATACATACATACATACATACATACATACATACATACATACATACATACATACATACATACATACATACATACATACATACATACATACATACATACATACATACATACATACATACATACATACATACATACATACATACATACATACATACATACATACATACATACATACATACATACATACATACATACATACATACATACATACATACATACATACATACATACATACATACATACATACATACATACATACATACATACATACATACATACATACATACATACATACATACATACATACATACATACATACATACATACATACATACGTACATACATGAACGTACGTTGCATTGCATTGCATTGCATCGCATTGCATCGCATCGCATCGCACCGCACCGCACCGCACCGCACCGCACCGCACCGCACCGCACCGCACCGCACCGCACCGCACCGCACCGCACCGCACCGCACCGCACCGCACCGCACCGCACCGCACCGCACCGCACCGCACCGCACCGCACCGCACCGCACCGCACCGCACCGCACCGCACCGCACCGCACCGCACCGCACCGCACCGCACCGCACCGCACCGCACCGCACCGCACCGCACCGCACCGCACCGCACCGCACCGCACCGCACCGCACCGCACCGCACCGCACCGCACCGCACCGCACCGCACCGCACCGCACCGCACCGCACCGCACCGCACCGCACCGCACCGCACCGCACCGCACCGCACCGCACCGCACCGCACCGCACCGCACCGCACCGCACCGCACCGCACCGCACCGCACCGCACCGCACCGCACCGCACCGCACCGCACCGCACCGCACCGCACCGCACCGCACCGCACCGCACCGCACCGCACCGCACCGCACCGCACCGCACCGCACCGCACCGCACCGCACCGCACCGCACCGCACCGCACCGCACCGCACCGCACCGCACCGCACCGCACCGCACCGCACCGCACCGCACCGCACCGCACCGCACCGCACCGCACCGCACCGCACCGCACCGCACCGCACCGCACCGCACCGCACCGCACCGCACCGCACCGCACCGCACCGCACCGCACCGCACCGCACCGCACCGCACCGCACCGCACCGCACCGCACCGCACCGCACCGCACCGCACCGCACCGCACCGCACCGCACCGCACCGCACCGCACCGCACCGCACCGCACCGCACCGCACCGCACCGCACCGCACCGCACCGCACCGCACCGCACCGCACCGCACCGCACCGCACCGCACCGCACCGCACCGCACCGCACCGCACCGCACCGCACCGCACCGCACCGCACCGCACCGCACCGCACCGCACCGCACCGCACCGCACCGCACCGCACCGCACCGCACCGCACCGCACCGCACCGCACCGCACCGCACCGCACCGCACCGCACCGCACCGCACCGCACCGCACCGCACCGCACCGCACCGCACCGCACCGCACCGCACCGCACCGCACCGCACCGCACCGCACCGCACCGCACCGCACCGCACCGCACCGCACCGCACCGCACCGCACCGCACCGCACCGCACCGCACCGCACCGCACCGCACCGCACCGCACCGCACCGCACCGCACCGCACCGCACCGCACCGCACCGCACCGCACCGCACCGCACCGCACCGCACCGCACCGCACCGCACCGCACCGCACCGCACCGCACCGCACCGCACCGCACCGCACCGCACCGCACCGCACCGCACCGCACCGCACCGCACCGCACCGCACCGCACCGCACCGCACCGCACCGCACCGCACCGCACCGCACCGCACCGCACCGCACCGCACCGCACCGCACCGCACCGCACCGCACCGCACCGCACCGCACCGCACCGCACCGCACCGCACCGCACCGCACCGCACCGCACCGCACCGCACCGCACCGCACCGCACCGCACCGCACCGCACCGCACCGCACCGCACCGCACCGCACCGCACCGCACCGCACCGCACCGCACCGCACCGCACCGCACCGCACCGCACCGCACCGCACCGCACCGCACCGCACCGCACCGCACCGCACCGCACCGCACCGCACCGCACCGCACCGCACCGCACCGCACCGCACCGCACCGCACCGCACCGCACCGCACCGCACCGCACCGCACCGCACCGCACCGCACCGCACCGCACCGCACCGCACCGCACCGCACCGCACCGCACCGCACCGCACCGCACCGCACCGCACCGCACCGCACCGCACCGCACCGCACCGCACCGCACCGCACCGCACCGCACCGCACCGCACCGCACCGCACCGCACCGCACCGCACCGCACCGCACCGCACCGCACCGCACCGCACCGCACCGCACCGCACCGCACCGCACCGCACCGCACCGCACCGCACCGCACCGCACCGCACCGCACCGCACCGCACCGCACCGCACCGCACCGCACCGCACCGCACCGCACCGCACCGCACCGCACCGCACCGCACCGCACCGCACCGCACCGCACCGCACCGCACCGCACCGCACCGCACCGCACCGCACCGCACCGCACCGCACCGCACCGCACCGCACCGCACCGCACCGCACCGCACCGCACCGCACCGCACCGCACCGCACCGCACCGCACCGCACCGCACCGCACCGCACCGCACCGCACCGCACCGCACCGCACCGCACCGCACCGCACCGCACCGCACCGCACCGCACCGCACCGCACCGCACCGCACCGCACCGCACCGCACCGCACCGCACCGCACCGCACCGCACCGCACCGCACCGCACCGCACCGCACCGCACCGCACCGCACCGCACCGCACCGCACCGCACCGCACCGCACCGCACCGCACCGCACCGCACCGCACCGCACCGCACCGCACCGCACCGCACCGCACCGCACCGCACCGCACCGCACCGCACCGCACCGCACCGCACCGCACCGCACCGCACCGCACCGCACCGCACCGCACCGCACCGCACCGCACCGCACCGCACCGCACCGCACCGCACCGCACCGCACCGCACCGCACCGCACCGCACCGCATCGCACCGCACCGCACCGCACCGCACCGCACCGCACCGCATCGCACCGCATCGCACCGCATCGCATCCCATCCCATCG
Source organism: Tenodera sinensis (assembly GCA_030765045.1). NCBI lineage: Eukaryota > Metazoa > Arthropoda > Insecta > Mantodea > Mantidae > Tenodera > Tenodera sinensis. The sequence continues at coordinate 42,708,556 of CM060970.1, forward strand.
CATCCCATCGCATCCCATCCCATCCCATCGCATCCCATCGCATCCCATCCCATCCCATCCCATCGCATCCCATCCCATCGCATCCCATCCCATCGCATCCCATCCCATCGCATCCCATCCCATCGCATCCCATCGCATCGCATCCCATCGCATCGCATCGCATCCCATCCCATCCCATCCCATCCCATCCCATCCCATCCCATCCCATCCCATCCCATCCCATCCCATCCCATCCCATCCCATCCCATCCCATCCCATCCCATCCCATCCCATCCCATCCCATCCCATCCCATGACATGACATGACATGACATGACATGACATGACATGAACATGACATGACATGACATGACATGACATGACATGACATGACATGACATGACATGACATGACATGACATGACATGACATGACATGACATGACATGACATGACATGACATGACATGACATGACATGACATGACATGACATGACATGACATGACATGACATGACATGACATGACATGACATGACATGACATGACATGACATGACATGACATGACATGACATGACATGACATGACATGACATGACATGACATGACATGACATGACATGACATGACATGACATGACATGACATGACATGACATCACATGACATGACATGACATCACATGACATGACATGACATGACATCACATGACATGACATCACATGACATCACATGACATGACATCACATGACATGACATCACATGACATGACATGACATGAACATCACATCACATCACATGACATGACATGACATGACATGACATGACATGACATGACATGACATGACATCACATCACATCACATCACATCACATCACATCACATCACATCACATCACATCACATCACATCACATGACATGACATGACATGACATGACATGACATGACATGACATGACATTAGTACATAAAAAACCTACTACTTTCAAACATCAAAGAGGCTATTCCACCTAACAAAAAAATCTGGTAAATACCAAATTGAATGCAGTAATTGTAATGAAATATACATTGGAGAAACCAAGAGAAATTTAGAAATTAGATCCAAGGAACACCTTAGAAATATTAAGAGTAAACAATTAGAAAAATCAGCGGTTATATATAAAGCTTATATCTACATGATGTTAATCTGGATAACTCTTGCAGAATTAGTTTCATTAATATCCTGTAGTAGGCACAGCGGTGATATACAAAGGTGAGTTGGTGCATGTTGACCTTAACATCCATGACATTGCGAAGAAAAAAGAGCAATGGCTCTTTAAAACAAAACGATCTAAGTATTGAAAAATTGCAATCAATAACAGAGGCCACAAAAAACTTATTTGAAATAAGTTGTGTGTTTTAAAGAGCTCTATTTTTTAAGAAGTATGTTTTTGTCTCTCATGTATGGTTTACCAGTTTTACTATTCCCTTAAAATTTTGGATATAGATACATATAAATTGTCATAGATATACTTAAACATTTAAAATATATGTTACCTATTTTAACCAAAACTGTTAAAGCCATATTTGAGAAAATAAAAATAAAATTGTGTTCGCAAACCATTTTTTCATGAAGATTTTTTATGTCATTTAGGGGCTCAAAACATGCACTTCCAATAGAATTTCAACATAGTATTTCTGGATGGAATACAATACTTCCACTAACATACTATAGTTTAAGGTAGGTAGGTACATTTAACTAGGTGGTCTAGGCATTTTCATTCACTTAGTCCTCCATGGTCCAGGAATATGACAACCTGTGTTTTCCGAGGTCGTGACTTCAAATACGGCGGAGGAAGATGGATTTTTCGGGCGTAAAAACCCTTATCATGGCTTCCTTCGGAAGGGAAGTAAAGCCGATAGTCTCGTGTTGTAGATTTACGATGCGTAAAAGAACTTAAAGCAATCAAGAGGCCTCTAAGCAAAATTAAGCTGTATTTCACGCATAATATAGAATGGGGTGCTGAGGACCACAGCAGCTAAGAGCGTCCATAAATAAAAACCCAATTCCAATTTCATTTTTTGGCCGTTCACAAAGGTATAAACTGTGCGATGACAGTAAAAGCCAATTCATTTTTATGTTGAACTGTTGTTTAACCTGCTAATGTTGGTCATCATGAAGCGTTCAAAAATTCCAACATGGCGGAGCATGTTTCGTGGTAATTAGTGGAACTTATTTATCCTATTAATCTTAAATTATACGTCGCGCTACGTTACAGAATTGAATTTTAAGAAAATTAGAGCAAAGAAATTCCAATACTGACTGCCTCTACGTCTGAAAGCTTGATTGGCATTTGGTAGAAACCGGGTCCGGACACGGGGCGTGCCGCTAGCTGATGTTTGTCATTTTGAAGATATGAGGTTAAAACGGAACGGAGAAAGTTATCAACTATGATTAATTAGATTGGCTATGTCTGCAATCTTTAGGTATGATTACATGGTAAAGTATTAGTATTTAACTGTGTAATGTGCAGTAAGTTTGTAGTTAGAAACACATTTGAAGATGATTACTTTTTAGTAGCAGCAAAATAGTTGTGCATGTACTTCCAGGTTATGCAAATTATGTTATGATTATGGATGACTATTCAAAGAAAGCTATAGTTGAAATTGTGGACACAGCTAGAGAGTATGCTTCTAAGCTGGAAGAGCTTATAAAAGCTGTAGATGGAGCTGAAGAACAAGTATGTATTAGCTCATTTTGTTTTGTTCATTTCTGGGGCAATGGTGTAGAAAAATGCATGCATAGTAAGCAAATACAGTACAGTGTGCGTAAAATTGTGCAATACTGCACGTAGAATACCTGAGACTTTTATTCAAGTGGAAAATAAAATAATAGTCTACCCTCCCCCGTCAGTAGAATACTTCAGTTAAGCATAAACAAACGTGAGCATTCTGCAGTTAAGTTTGGTAGTTCATTCAGAAAAATGTTTCTATGGGAGTACCAGAAACATAACACAATGGTTTTGGTTAAAAATTCAGGCAGAATACACTGTATTCTAGAGCTTATTAGCAAAGGTGAAAGGTGCCTCCAAATTTTAGTTTTGTGATAGATTATATAATCTCCATTTTGGAATCATTTCATATTAAATATTTACTGTGTGTCTGCACGATCAGTAGTTAAAACATGAGTGCATCATTTAAAAATGAAAAATGCTGTTTTATTATTTCAGATCCATTATTAATTGCCTCTATTTTCAGGTAAATTCTAGTGCACAGACAACTCTTCTGAATATAGACAATTCTTTTGAATTGATTACCTCAGCTGTGGTAGAAGCTTTGCATAAGAGAAAAAATGAATTAACAAGGGAAGTGTTGAGAATTAAAGAAGATGGTCTCAAACCTTTGAGGGAATGTAGAGAAATTATTCTTGAGAAGCTTAAATGTACCCAGAACTATATTGAAGAAGGAAGAACAATCTTTAAAATAAGTGGAAAAAAGGGAGTAGAGGAGAGATTGAGATTCAGTGAAAAAGCTTCAGAACTGGGAAGGTTAGTATATTTGTTAGTTGTTGTTGTTGTTTTCTAGTGCCTTGCATCTGGCAATGAAGCCATTAGCATTCGTGCTTTTCAATACTTTTGAACTGTAGTTTCTTCTGATCTTAATGCTTCACAGGTCTTCAAGTGGTCTTCATTCGTTTCTGCTTAATCGTTACACAGGACACATATTGGTGAAGCTGAGATACCTATTCTATAGAGATGACTTGCTAAGCAGTCGTGATTTGTCAGTAGTCGGAAGGCTGCAACTGCTGTTTTCCTTGGTCTCTGGGGGATTATATCTGGGTTGGAAAGTAGTGTAATCCATTTTTTATCTTTGGCATTTGTTTCTATTTCTTGTAGGTATGAATGAGAAAATTTTTTAATGATCAAGTGTTTTATTGAGGAATATGAGAAATTGAATTTAGACTTTTGTTTTATTGTTGTGCCTTTCTTTGCAAGTGAGTCTGCAGCTTCATTCCCCATGACTCCACAGTGTGCTGGAATCCATTGGAGGTGAACAGTCTTATTAACTTTTTGGAGTTGTGTTAACATTTTGTAGCATTCTCTAATTTTTGTTGACTTCTATGTAGTATTTGAACATATTCCTTGAATTGCAGCTTTAGAATCTGAAAGAATTACTGCCTTGTTAAATTTATTTAAAGGAAGATTTAATAATTCTCAGAGAGCAATGTGTATAGCCTCTATTTCTCCATCATAATTTGTTGTGTCTCTGCCAACAGAATGATAAAAGGAAAAATGTGAACACGTAACTCCAGCTCCAGTAAGGTTTTCCTTGGAGGATCCATCAGTATATATGTGCAGCCATTCTTCTGTGGGATATCTAGTATTGATTGTTTCCAGAGCTAGAAGTTTTTGTATTTCTTTTGGTGTGTCTGATTTACTTATTTCCTCTATTAATTCCAAACTGAAGGTAGGTTGTAATAATTCCAATGGATTTTCTCTTATAAGTAGATTTTCTCTGGTGTTAGGAATGTTCAATTTGGATTTAATCTGTCTTACTTTTTCTAGGAAACTACTCTGAGTTTTAAGGATTGAAGGGGGGAGGTTCTCTTCTGTCCATTTAGAGTTTGGCAGTCGTAACATTTTCTCGTATTGGAGCAATGCTTGTTCTTCTATTTTTGTTGTTATTGATGGGGTGCGTGTTAAGGCAAGCATGGCATCAATAGGTGTGGATTTAACTGCTCCAGTGATTAGGCGAATAGCCTGATTTTGTATTTGTTCAAGTTTATTGATGTTAGTATTTGCTGCTGTTATTAAAGCTTCAGAACAGTACAAGAGGCTTGGTTTAACGTACATTTTGTATGTTGTGTTAAGGACTCTCCTTGAGCAGCCCCATTTAGCACCAGCTAACCGTTTTAGGATTTGCAGTTTCTTTTCAACCTTTTCTGAGATGTTTGTTATCTATTTTTTCCAACTTAGCTTTCTGTCGAAAGTGATGCCTAAGTATTTGGCATCATCAGCTGCTTTGAGTGGTTTACCATTATAATTTATGTTAATATTAACTGGTTTGTATTTTAATGTAAATAATTCATAATTTGTTTTTTCCACATTGATAGTCATGAGATTTTGGGAGCTCCATTCATGTACTTTGTTTAGGGCTGTCTCTATTCTGTCTTTAATTAATTCAGGTTTTTTTGAAGAGCCTGGAGTCCAAATGACTACATCATCAGCAAATAAAGCAATTTTGGTTTCTAAGGTTTTTATTATTGATGGAAGGTCATTTATATATATGTTAAAGAGTGTTGTGCTCAGAACAGCACTTTGTGGAAGTCCTCGGTGTGTTTGTTTATATTTGGAAATGTATGTATTATATTTTGTGGCACAAAATCTTTGTGAAATAAACTGAGTTATCCACTTAAGCATGTTACTTTTCACACCTATTGATTGCAACTTCTCAATTAATTTGTTTCTCCAGACTGAGTCATATGCTGATTTAAAATCAATGAATACTGCCAAGGTATCCTCCTTTCTATTGAAAGCTTCCTTGATGTCTTGGCTTAGTAGGAGTACATTTTCACTTGTACTATGATTCTGTCTGAAACCAGTCTGTGAACTATTAATTAAGTTGTAATATTCTAGGAACCAGTTAAGTCTAGATGCCACCATTCTTTCCATCACTTTTGCAATAACACTGGTCAAAGATATTGGTCTGAAACTATTAATATTGTTTGAGGGTTTGTTTTTCTTTAAAATCGGTGTGTAAGGGGCAGTGATGCACCTCCTATAGCCTCTCCTACCCAATTCCCATCCTCATCCTGCCCGTGGTGCACTCTGCTTTTAACATATGAGGCTCTGGGGACCGAATCACAGCGGTATAACTGTTTCATCTAAATTGGAGGAAATGCCATTTACATATGTGCTGGCCTATTACAGCACAACAGTATCCCTCAGAGGCACATGAGGGGAAGGTCGGTGGATCTAAATACCACCTATTTAGTCCTCCCGGCTAGGTCCGATGGACCCGTTGACCAACGATAGGTGTGGTCCTCCTTGCAAAATGGGGGTTTAAGTCGGGTGATGTAACTGCCACATTCCAAAACTGGTGCCCGTTAAGAAAACAGTTACATGAAAGCCACATACATGAGTATATTTGTTAGTATAATTGTTTCAATTTATTATATTATTGTAAATTACTGAATAAAAATACCCATTTTGTTTCATAATGAGCTTTTTGACTATCTCTGAGGTCAAGTGGTCAGGACTCTGGCTTCTCAACCTAGGTTCGATTTCTGGCAGGGGTGGGGAATTTTTCTTTAATTGAAATAATTCTCTATCCCCTATAGAGTCTGGAAGAGTGAATGTGGGGAATGAATGTGAGTGCACTTAATAGTAAAAATTACTAAAACCAATGTAAAGAAAAACCTGCAATTCAGCAAGCAATAGCACCATAAGTTGTCCCTCAAGTCACAGCCCCCAATATGACAGAATAAGTTCACAAATGAAACATTGGAAAAAAATAACTTTTTGTGTTTTATGACTTACAGTTGAAATATAATGTATTTACTGTTTTTTATTCAGGGTAACAAGTGTCGACTGAAATTCCTTTCACTAAATATAAAGAAACTTAAGGATTAAATATTTGCAGCAAAATGTATTGTTATTCCTGTGATGCAGTAATATAATGTAAACTTTTTCAGCTTACCTGCAGTTCCTACTTTAGAAGAAGTTCCTGATATTTCCTTCCAGTGCCCTGTAGATTCTGTGAAGAGTGAATTTGTGCATAGTATTGCCAGATTAGGTGAAGTGTCCAGGATGGGCCCTGTGCAGATTACTGATGTAGAGGAGAAACCCGGGGCAGTGCTGGTACATTGGGAAGAGGTAACATTTCTTTGAATTGTTGTAGATACACAGCTTACTATCAAGTTTGTCTCTTTGTTATAAGAAAATTTTTCACAGGAATTAAATCTGCAGCTCACTAGCTGGTGATCATAGCATAGATGTGGTGCAGTTTTTAAAATGATTATTAACACATAGCAGTAAGAATAATGTTCTTGCTAGAAAGATGGAATACTGTGATAGCAGACGCGATTCCTATCTACAGGGTCGAGGTAATGGATGGAATGCATAAATCAATGTTTCTTTATCACAACATATTTATTCATTAACACTTCATTATTTTACACTCTCAGCACCATGTTAAATACTTAAACAACTTTACGTTTTCGTAATTTGTTGGAATTTACACTGGATAAAAGTTTGGTGAAAGTTCCATGTTCACTCGCTATCAAAACACGTCTTATCACCTTGAGCATACAGACGCTACTGAACTAGTTCTCGGCATCCTTCTGACGCAACACCGCTATTTTTGTATTCATCCGTGCAAATAGTTTTTATTATTGAACACAACAGACTATCTAGTAACAAGAAAACATTGGCTATCCTGAATATTAAAAATAAGTTCCTGATACACCCAAACAAGAACTAGAAATTTATACACTTTTAACAAACATTTATATGAACGATTTTCTATTGGGGTCTAATATTCTGTCTCATATGCCCCTTGTTTTGTTTTTCAAGTTGTCACCTATATTTACAATCTTGAAACACAATACAATACTTCTCCCTACTCCTCTGATTCAATCATTTTGTACAATATATTTTTTTTCTTTCTTTCTTTACAGTCTTCTTCACTGTTTGTCTTTGTCTTTTGTTTTGGCATGATACAGCATGTCTTTATAAATTTCACATATTCAATTACTACACAATACATTCAGTTATTATACAATACATATTCAGTTATTGTACAATATATCCAGCTATCATACCACATATGTTCTGTTATTATACAATACATATTCAGTTATTACACAATACATATTCAGTTTTTGTACAACACATTTAGTTATTACTCAACATATCCAGTTATTACACAATATATCCAGTTATCATACAATACATATTCAGTTATTGTACAACACATACTCAGTTATTGTACATTTGACATTGACACAAATATAATTTAAGTGTATCATGGTTTATTATGTGGTTTTTTTTGACTTATACTCTTTGTTATGAGGAGAGAAAAACAGGATACAAATTTTTAGCTAATGATTATGATCATGTTTATGGCAATATTTTATTCATTTCTTTGCCTTGTAAGCTTATTATGTATAGGCAGGTCATTGAGTCAGTTCTTAAACTCTGATGTTACTAATGGCACTATTTTTCTTAATTGGGTTATTATTCATTGTTGTTTGGTTCAACATTTCTTCGAGCTTAGCATTGGCTATATCCATCTTAATTCATGGGCATTGTTTTTCTGATTATGGTTTTCCTCACTTCACTAATTGTCACTTCTTTGTCTCTTATTTCTATAAGAGAAAACCTCTATACTTATAATTATTCTGCAGTTGTATTATTTTTCTTCTCAATTTACCCTCGACATCTTTGTGTCGAAATATTATATCTTTGTCATCATAATTGATTCCTTTTTGTTTTTGTCCCTGACATCCTTATGTCAAAAACATATTATCTTTCGTCGTTATAATTCATCTCTTTAATGATAATTAGTGTCCTCATCTGTCTTTGTTGACAATGCTCTTTGTGTTCGATATAGCCAATGACTGTTGGTTTTCTTCCTTGTTGTAATTCCTAATCTGAACATAATTTTCTATAAGTAACCCATTAAAATTTGTTATCTTCCATCATCTCTACTACTCTTGCCTTACACATTTGTTGGCAAAGACTATTTGGCCCTTTCTTTGTATGGCTTTAATTTATTTTTATGGTATCTTCCTACCAACTTGCCATTTGTATTCTGTAGCTCATACGTGTGGTCACCAGCTGTTTTGTTATGACCAGTGGTTCCATCTTTCTCTCTGTGTAGCCATCATGGTGTCGATGTCAATTGTAAATTGCTGAGATTTTGTTGTTTGTTATCCACTCGGTTGGGACGAACTTAGTTGTAATTTCCCTGAGTGTTGGTGGTGGTTGTTGTTTCTGTATTCTGTGCAGCATCTGTCCTATTTGGCACATTTTCATCTACTTCCTGCTGTCTTATGTTGTCAGTGAACCATTGGTCTCTGCCCCTTTGGCGTGAACCTCTGTTGTATGACGGTCTTTGGTTGTCGAAGTATTCCCTACAGAATCGTATGTGATTCACTTGATGGGTACAGTCTCCTGGTCTTCCATGATCATATGTATATGTTCTGTATCTCGATTCACCCCTCGGTATTGTGTCGTGGTACCGCTGTCTTGTGTTCTCCATCCTCTCGCCATGATTATGTGGTTGTGGGAAATGGTGTGCCCCTCTCCCCCTTTCATGGGTGCTCCAAGTATTTCTATGTTCTCCCTCGCTCTGGTTGTTCGTAGCCGTGCTCCGGTTTAAGATGGGTGAGTTTGGGTGACCGTTCCTATGTCTATGCTCATTAGGCCGACCATTTTGTGTTTCGAAGGCTGTCAGCAATTCTATCATATCTGCAAAATCTACTGGCCTCGCAACAATTAACCCTGTTCTCACTGTGTCTGGGAAATGTCTTGTTATGCTGGTAATTAGTTCTGCTTCCGACAAGTTGGGGTCTAATAGCTTTCCTTTGTTGGCTACTTTCATAAAATAATCGACTAGCGATAACCCTTTGGTTGGATCATATCTACCTGTTGCTAGCTCCACCCTAGTTTGGTTTTGCTTAGCTGGGCCCCAATACCTTGATAGGAATAAATTTCTGAATGAGCTATACGACTCATGACCAGCTAGTGTTAACCTGAGCCATTCTAATGCCTTGTTTTTTAAGCTTTTCTTAACTATCATCATCCTAAGCTCATTTGGTATCCTTTTCACTTTAAAATATTCTTCCATCTCTTTAACAAAGAGTTTTGGATCGTCTCCCTTCTCGTTGTCAAATGTAGGTGGTGTGATTTCATGTAATATGCTGTTGGTATAACATGTGTTATGTGTTGTGTCATTGTTTGGTTGTGAACCTCTTTCTCTGTATGGTGAGTCAACATTTTGTACATTATTCAAGTAACTCTCATCTTGTACATTACTTACATCTAAATCATCTTGCCTTTGTAGTGCATTCACAACATCATTTACATTAGCCAAACTTTCTTTCCCTTTTTTCATTTCTTCACAAATTGATTTTAAATCATTCTTTATTTCTAAGTGACTCTGTTTCATATCATTTATAGCATCTTGTTGTAAATGCACCACGTCATTCATCGTCTTAATTTTAGGAATTACAATTTGTTCTACAGTTTCATTAATAATGTCTTTCTTTACTACCTCAATCTCTTTCCTTAATTCCTCAGTTATTTCTGCTTTTACATTTGTAATCTTACAGTCTACACTTGTATTACATTCTGTTATTTCATCTCTACATCTAGCAATTTCTCCTTCTAACACAATCTTATTCTCTCTCATTTCTGATTCTATCTTTCCCATCCTATCTCCTACGATTTCTATCCTAGCTTCTAAGGCTTCCTTTGTTTCATTTAAGTTTTTATGTACTAATTTTAAATTAGTTTCCATTACTTTCATATTTTCTTTACACTCCTGTCTTCCTAATTCTATTTTCTGTTCTAAGTTCTGTCTACCTAATTCCATTTTCCGTTCTAAGTTCTGTCTACCTAATTCCATTTTCTGTTCTAAGTTTTGTCTCACTTCCTCCAGTTTCTGACCTATACTTTGACCTAAACTTTGTTCTATGTCCTGTTTTAATTCTGCCTTATTCTGTTCCATTCTCTGACCTAATTCTTTTTTATTTTGTTCTAGTTTTTGCTCTATACTCTGACCTAAACCTTGTTCTATGTCCTGTCTCAATTCTACCTTGTTTTGTTCCATTTTTTGTTCTAGTCTTTCAAACATGATCATCATTAACCTTTGGTCTTTGCTTATTGCTAGCTGTTCCTCACTTTCTAATTCTATCTGATAACTAGGCCTATCTGACCCTTCCCCCACTCCTGTTTCTATCTCTTTTCGCGACATTTTAATTTCTTTATTCAATTCACTTAGGGTTAAAAGTCCCACTACTTTGCCGCTTCTCAGTAACATAAAAATGGAAATAAACTGTATGTGAAAACAAAAAATTTTGATCCTACTTTCTTTTCCGTTGCTTCGTCCAGTTATTTACGTCTCCTGGGCAGTTGGCTTCGCCAGATGATCTCCGGTGTTTTTCCCACGTTGATTATCCGTGCATCAATGTTCTGATGGCGATATCAAACGATGGTCTAATGGCGTCTTCTTTCCATTTGACGCGGCGTCACTTGATGTTTTATCGTGATTTCAATTTTCGTAATTTTGCATTCCATCCTAAATTCGAGTTCCACATGGGGTAAGCCATTTTGGTGCAGTTTTTAAAATGATTATTAACACATAGCAGTAAGAATAATATTCTTGCTAGAAAGATGGAATACTGTGATAGCAGACGCGATTCCTATCTACAGGGTCGAGGTAATGGATGGAATGCATAAATCAATGTTTCTTTATCACAACATATTTATTCGTTAACACTTCATTATTTTACACTCTCAGCACCATGTTAAATACTTAAACAACTTTACGTTTTCGTAATTTGTTGGAATTTACACTGGATAAAAGTTTGGTGAAAGTTCCATGTTCACACGCTATCAAAACACGTCTTATCACCTTGAGCATACAGACGCTACTGAACTAGTTCTCGGCATCCTTCTGACGCAACACCGCCATTTTTGTATTCATCCGCGCAAATAGTTTTTATTATTGAACACAACAGACTATCTAGTAACAAGAAAACATTGGCTATCCTGAATATTAAAAATAAGTTCCTGGTACACCCAAACAAGAACAAGAAATTTATACACTTTTAACAAACATTTATATGAACTGGTACCGTTTTTATAAATGGGTCTTTACACATCAGCAGGAAAAGATTCTTTACATAGCATACCGGAGATATAGCAGCAGGAATAATGTTTTTACTAAATGATGTAATAGTTTGATATCGGACGCGGTTATCTACAGGGTCGAGGTCACAGAATGGAATGCATAAATCAACGTTCCTTTATCACAATATATTTATTCGTTAATTTACACTTTTAGCACCATGTTAATTAATCAACAACTTTCAAAATTCGATAGAATCTACACTGGTTAAAAGTTTGGGTGTAAGTTACATGTTCACACGCTATCAGAAAATATACATCCTTTCACCTTGAGCATACAGACGCTAATGAATAAAGAGTCCCTGGCGTCGGTATGACGCAACACCGCCATTCTTATGTATTCATCCGCGCAACAGTTCTCATTGGTTGAACTCAAAGTGACGAGAAAACATTGGCTATCTTGAATATTAAAAAAAATAAGTCCCTGATACACCCAAATTAAAAGAATTAGAAATTTACACACTCTTACAAAAATATTTACATGAACGACCCTCCATTGGTCAATATTCTGTCTCAGAACGATTTTCTATTGGGGTCTAATATTCTGTCTCAGATGTATAACTTGAACATCCATGGAAAACTTACATGTTAGTGTAAATGAGTTAAGGCATTTAGCGTAGCCTTAAATCAGTTACAGCATGTAAGCTTCAACATGAAAGAATTGCTAAATGACCCAAGTCACTTGTGTGGGAAAGAAAGTGCTGTTCGTTCTGAATTAATTTTATATAAATGATAAGCCATAAGATTGCTGTGGTTGTAATGTTTTATAAAAAGAAGCTGGGGGGTTCCACAATATCCACGATGATTATTTAAAATATTTGTCCACTAGCTCCACGTAAAGTGCCAAGAGTATTTACCAAACCACCACTATCATAATATTTGTGCAATGGTATCAAGGATAAGAATAAATATTTGAATATTGCAAGTCTAGTAATGAATTATGGTTAATTGGACCATAAAAGTTAAATTGGATATGCATGGTTTCCTTGGAAAATGACTTACAGTAGATTGATAATCAGCTTATCTTTATTTAGGTTGACTTTGAAAGAGTTGTGGATGTACATAGCTTCCGTTTGCAAATGGCATATGGAGATGTTCGTGGTGAGATGAACCTTCTTGAAGGAAACTTCCACGACATGTACATTGGTCCAGAGTGCCAGCATCTGGTGCGTGATCTGCAGCCAGGGGTACCATATACATTCCGAGTTTGTTGCAGAGTTGAAGGGGATAGTGAATGGAGTGCATGGTCTTTACCAAGAGTGGCAATTACAAATCATGAACCTTTCTGTGAGTAGACATTAAAGCTGTTCAAATTTTTGCTAGATTAAAGACAAGTCACCAGTAACCAAAGGCAATCACTCTTAGTTTAAAATCTGCCATATACTGGTGTTTCACAAAATAAGTATTAATTTAAAAAACTGTACACAATTGAATAAGCTGGTTCAATAAATATACATAAATATATAGAGACGAGGTTTCACTTATCTTATTTAAGATCAAATATGCTGATTATGCAATGAAATGTGTTGGTTAATGTTGCTTTATATAAATTGAATATTCTTTAAAAACTATGAGGGTTGTTTGAAAAGTTCTCGAAGTGACATACTAAACAACTGACCTTACTCAAAATATTTTTATTTTTCAATGTATAATCTATTTGCTGTTAGAGTAAAGTAGTGTATTCCTCCACGCTCCACAATGAGCTGCACCTCTAGCATGCTATTGGATAATGTCTGCACATGTGTGTGCAAACAATAATATTAATGTTGCCACTACTCAATTTACCTCATTCAGATAACCTGAATTTAACTGCTCTCTTTGTTGTTACATAAACCATTGCATTATTGAACATATGAGAGACATCACATGTAAGGATTCTTAGATCTCAGCTAAGATAGCACTTCAGGTTTTTTCAATGCACTGTTGGAATGCGCTTCACTCATACTGGATGGTAAGAACCATTGTCCATTATCACGCTTTACCAGACCTTCGTAACCACGGTAAACCTTTTCACCGTTTCTTAAAGGCTTTCCTCGCAGATTTATAACAAAACCACTTCTACCGATCTTGCTTGCATTTTGCATGCCAAGATGGCGCTGAGACAACAGGCAAACCTTAGGGTTGATGACTGGTATTCTAAACCTAAGAACTGAATATTCTGCAATTGGTGATAAGGTAAATAGTGCATTATAGTAGTATGTTACACTACGTTATATACTGTATTATAACAACAATTTAAGTGGTTCATTGAACACCAGTAAAGCAAGAAGCTAAGTTGGCCTTGGAACTATATTGTGGAAGAATATGGGAGTATTAAAATGCACCAGCCAGTGAGGTTCATTTGCGCCACGTGCCTCTGCTTACAGCTACTTTATCTTACAGTAAACCTATTGTAGTCTCCCTGCACACAAATTCATGCCATTAATGTTGCAATGTCTTTATTCCAACTCGAGAGTGAGATTCTTTCAGACCTGCAAAGTACTTGTCAGCTCTGGCTGCAAGTTCATTTGAAGAGAATCTTCATCCCCAAAGGAAATTTTTGAGCTTAGGGAAGAGATGGAAGACTGATGGAACCATATCAAGTGAATATGGTGGGTGTGGCAACAATTCATATCTCTGTTCATGAATTTTTGCCGTGGGAAGGACACATTGTGCAGCGACACATTGTCTTGATGGAGGTTGATTTTTTTCCTTGATAAACCTGGCCTTTTTTCACATATTTTTTGCTGTAGTTGGTGTAGGAAGTTAGTATAGTATTCTCTGTAATTGTTTGACTATTGGGAAGATAATCTGTCAACAGAATCTCTTTTGCATCCTAGAGCACTTGTGCCATGACCTTTCTGGGTGATGGTATTGCCTTTGCTTTCTTTGGTGATGAAGAATCAGCATGTTTCTACTGCTTTGACTGTTGCTTTGTCTCTGGGGTATAGTAGTGAACCCATGTCTTATCTGCAATCACACAAAAATGCAAAATATCTTGTGGGTTTTTCTGAAAATGGGCCAAACATTGTGGAGTTACAATTTAAAAAATCATTTTTATTGATATTAGACCAGGAATTTGAATTATTTATTCTAAAATAGACATTTACACTGCAGTGCATTTTAATCCTCTGTTAGAGTTGCTGCAGCTACCTACAGTGTCATTTTTTCATGCCCAATTCCCCAGTCAGAATGTAATTCCCTTTCAGACGAATCCCTAGAGCATCAGCAATTTCTCACACTTTGAGTTGGCAATCTTTCAAAATTATATTGTGCACTTCTGTAATCATTTCTGGGTGTGGTGACACAAGTTGACTGACCACTACATGTCTAAGCTCTCTTGATCAAATTTAAACTCATTGGTCCACTTTGCAACAGTTGAATATGGAGTAGAATTCCCCAGTATGTTCCGAAAATCAGCATGAATTTCATTTGCTTTAATGCCTTTCTTTAGGAAGTACTTTACCACTGCTTGAGTATCTGTTTTTTCCATCTTCAAAAATCACTGCATGGGAACAATATAGAGGTGTCAGCACCACAGTTGTATGCCTAGAGCACTGATACGCCATGTGTTTACTTAAGAAGGATGACTAATAACCACATCAGATCCAGATTGCACTAGCAGTGACGTCTGTTGTTGATTCCAAGAACTCTTCAAACAACCCTTATATTTTAGGTACCTAAAATGAGATAACCATCTGAAAATCTGAGGTCTGATTATAATTTTATGATGCTGTAATTGTTTTTTAAGTTTATGCTGTGAATTGCTTACAGGCTGGGATGAATCAAATCCTAACTATCAGATTACAAATGAAAAGAAGATAGCAAAGAAAATAACATCAGATCTGTCTGTGTTATTCTCTGGAGTACCACAGTTTGGACCAGGGCATTCTATTGAATTTACGGTAAGTTTAATTTCTTCTTAAAAAGTTTGAGATACATAGGGCTAATGCATACAATTAACTTGAATTGCACATCCATAGGAAAACAAATACTATTTTATCTTTCACTTACAATTCCACTTAACTGCATTTTATAAATGATATCTGTGATGACTAGGGCCCAGATTTTTCAAAAATTTATATGCACATAGTATGTAAATGCATATTCAAGAATATAGGCGTGTTTCAGCATTTATTTACCTTATGTGTGATACCTGCCATTTCTGAACAAAATTAATGAATGTGTTGGTTATCCCTTGGGATCACAATAGCCTTCTTATTTCAAGTCATCAAAGTCACACTATATATGTTCATGAAGTAAAGTGCACATTTGAATGTTAAATTGTATGTCAATAAAGGTATCTATGTACGTTATTTGACACTTTCAAATGCTATTAAAGGTCCGAAAACTTGCAGTACATTCCTGCATGAATCTCTTCATTTGATTGACAATACACTTTCTTCTCTAAATGATGCCCCTGAGAAAACTAGGGAAAAAAAATTAAAACTAAACTCAATGCAATGTGGAACCAAACACAGGACTGAGAAAATTATGTAAGTGGAATCAGACAATTTTTGCCAGATCAATGTTCCCAGCAGTAATTACTGATGTAGAAGTATTGCCCTGTAACATCTATTGACATGGAATGATCATTTTCAACTTATATACCACCTTGCAATATTAATAAGATAAGTGGAGCTTTTACTTTCTAATTTGTTCTTAATTTAAGAGGTAGAACTGGAACTTAAAAATTCAATGCCACAACTGGGATAAATTTAAATTTAAAATTAATTTTTAAGTTCCAGTTCTACCTCTTAAACTTTGCCCACACATGGCTTGTGTGTTTAAAAACACCAACAGTAAGTTTGTTGGCATAAATAAATAATAATTGTTCTTAATTACTTATAATTTACTAGAACATGTTTCGGCGGCTGACTTTCCTCCATTATCAACTGGACATTGACTGGTTCTCCCTGGTGTGGATGGTGATGTTTTCTCTGAGGTCTCCTCTGGTGGTGGTTCAAGGAACTTGAAGATATCCTTCTCGGGGATGTCGAAATTGAACACTCTGTTCCTATTTTTCAAAATGAAAATTTGTTTCCATGTGGACAGTTCTTGTTTTCCCGTTACGTGTTTGAGGAGCTTTGGTTCTGGCTTTATGTTGTGGTTTTTTGTCCAAAAGTGAGTGGCAACTGCTGATTTTTCCAACTGTTTGTTTTTTACGTTTCTAAAGTGTTCCTTGGATCTTATTTCTAAATTTCTTTTGGTTTTTCCTATATACACTTCATTACAGTTACTGCATTCAATTTGGTATGTGCCAGATTTTTTATTTTATAAATGCCAAAATTCAGTTTATTTTTGTGTCTCATGATCTTTAAATCCTGGAGAGGAAGACAGCCATTGTTTTCAATTTCTAAAGTGAATTTTATGACTTTATCCTGTAAATTCGGAAGCTATAAAGCATCATTGATCAGTTTCTCAGGCACAATAGCAAAAATGTCATCCACATATGCATACCAGGTTTTGAAAACTAAAGGGAATGCTTTATTGGTGTGCACTTTGAAAAAACTCGTGAAGAGATTAGCAAGAAATGGTGATAGGGGGTTTGAGAATTTAATGCCAGTCTGGCAGTTTGTTACAATAGCTCAATGGTTAGAGCAGCTGCCTGGTAAGCGGAAGGTCTGTGGTTCAAATCCCAGTTGTGGCATTGAATTTTTAAGTTCCAGTTCTACCTCTCAAACTTTGCCCACACACGGCTTGTGTGTTTAAAAACACCAACAGTAAGTTTGTTGGCATAAATAAATAATAATTAGCCACATACAGTTACTTTACATAACATTTTTATATTTTTGCATATTCATTTATATATTTTATTCTTTTACTGCACAGTTCTATGTGATATTGTTCACAGGCTTCGTTACACAGTTCACACACATGTTGTGGTTAGGTGGTAATTTTTATTTTTGTAAATTAAATGATGAAAGCCTTGAATAGATAATCTAGTTACAACATGTCACAGTTTGAAGTTTGATGCTGTCCATGAGCGATTCGTTATTGCTTCGGTGCCATAGAACTTCGGCCATACTTTTTCTCGTTTATCCTCCATGATCTTCTGTTGTTTTCTGGAGGTCTAGGTGTGTGGCAGCATATAGCGAAGTTTGATGTCTTCAGTTAGAAATGTCTCTTTTGCTAGCAGGTACACTATTCTAGATCTTGTCATAGAAAAATATTTGTGGTTGCTACTAAAACTTTTGGAGTGACCCCCATACTACTAGTGTAACCATATCTCTCAGCTTTCTCATTAGTCTGCCAGTGTTAAGTGAGCTTATTAATTGCTCTTCCCTTAAGTAGGTTTACTTGTTTTGAAATTTATCATTCAAATGTTAGAGAATAATTGGTTCTGGAATCATAATCTATTGATTACTAGAAAAGCTTAGCTAAAGCACTGTAGTGTTTTTATTGTTATTTCTTTAAATGTCATTTTCACAATATTGAAATTTGTGAAATAATTTTACATGTAAATTTCAACCTTCTATTCCGTACCATATTTAATTGATTTTGGTAGACCCTGCTAAACGTTTCGTAATTAATGTGTAGGGCAGAAGAGAACTGTTTTCCTTTTAAAAATTTTCCTTAAGTGAACAACAAAATAAATCAACAACTTGAGTTCTTAAGTACATACTGTTACAGCAATTTAGTTGCTATAATTTTACAGGATTAATTTTGAAATCGAAAAAATATGATATATTAAATGTGCTTAGAGTGCTGTTTACTAAAAAATTTCTTATGCAGGTATTGGAATGTGGAACTGGTCTCAGTGATGAAGGTTTGGGACTTGTGAACCAGCGAGTGGAAGGAGAAAATCTGCTGCAACCTGGAGCTTTATTTGTTAATTCTCAAGGTAAATTTAAAATTCACATAATTTGTGAGATTCAGTGATGTACCTGCAATTTTTTTCACTTTTTTCTCTAGTGATTAGTTAAAATATATACTGGTGGGTCTGTGTGAAACATTGCACTTTACTGTAAAACGCAATGAAACATGAGCAGAAATCTCATTGAAAAAAGGGAATGTTATTGGAAATGTATTGTAATTAATTAAGATTGAGTGCAAAGTTAAATGCATTCATAAACATAGTTTGAGATAGAATTTTGGTGTACACAAAATGGTTGTCCATGAAGAAAGACTGGCCTTGTAAAATATTCCTGCATTTTGTAGCCTGTAGTTTTATCACGAGAATTGGAAACGTTCTTGCACAAAACATTCATGAAAAATACAAGAAAAATGCAGGAATTGTCATCATAGCTGAGCTCTAATGAGTACACAAGAGGAAATGTGACAGTGATAGGGATAGTTGCAGTGGTGGATGCAAACCTTCAGTTTTTCGTATAATAACTTCAGTTTTTCATTGAAGCATTACTAATGTTTGCTGAAGCACTGACCAAAAATAACATTCTGCACAGTATGACTGAACATAATGAGCATAATAAACCATAGGTATGTGTATAAGTGTTAGTCATAAAGAATAAATTGTTGCTTTTGCATGTAATTTTTATTTTTAAAGAATTCATTTTGCTTTTCCCATAGTTCTGTTGGTAGAGCACCTGCCTGTTATGCAAGGCATCCCAGATTTGGTTACTGGCCAGGGAGTGGTAATTTTTCTCTAGCCAAGATTATTCCCAATCCTCTCCAGAATATGAAAATGTGAATGAGAGTGTGAAAGAATGTGTGTTCTAATGTACACTGTGGACAAAAAGAAAATTAGTCCTGTCTGGAACACCAAATTTGTCTAAGTCCTACATGGCACAATGACTTGATTGATCCTATGGATTGATAGTATTAAGATTTGGAACTTGTAACAACTTGTTGCTTGTGCTACACAACTGTATCACGAATGGTGTAAACAAGGTGCCAAGACTTAGATATGACTTTTGGGGTGGGGGGCGGGGTGTTACATGGGTGAACAAAAAGCCCAAAACCCACTGCATACAAGTTAATACCATTGCCTATAGGCAGTGTGTTCCAAAGGAAAGTACACTGATATTACCATTGAAGGTAAAGGTGGAGTATAATTGGAGCAATGTAAAAAGAAACTCATGTTGCATTCTAAAAGAGTCTTCTGGGCTGATTTACTGTGGTCTGCTGGAGTAATTTGGTCCAGACGTTTCATCCACTACTGCGGTGGATATCATCGGTGGCATGGTCGAAGTCTTCTTGGTGAAGGTACAGTTGCGTCTGAGGCGTTGACTGTCTGGGATGCGGAATTTATACATGGAGGGGTGTTCTCTGATTGGCTCGGGGCTCGCTGAGGCAGTGCGGTTGGTGGGAGTGGGCTAGCTGCATCTCGGGCGCTACTAGATTCTGATTGGTTTGTGTTGTTTGACTGTCTGTGTTGTTTAATGTTATCGATGATGGGGTACCAAGTTTTGTTGAGCTTAAGGGCTTCCTCTTTCTCTCTTTAACATTTGATGTCAGCTTTTGTAGCAACGAAACTTCTGAAACTTTAAGCCGTACAAGGTAACTGTAGTTCATGCTTTACAAGCACAAGATCCTGTAGTTGGGTTAATTATTGCAATTGGTTTTTGCAGTCCATTCATAATGACGATGTGGACCCACTTTTAACGTTCTTCACCAATGAAGCATGGTTTTATCTTCAAGGTTGCATATTGGTCTACAGAAAATCCCCATATTCATGCAGTTCCTCACCATGCTGTAAAAGTTGGAGTTTGGTGTGCAGCGAGTACGCATAGGATTATCGGTCCCATATTTATGACACAACAGTTGATTCACACTTTATGTAAATTCTATTTTAAATATTTTTTCCGTAACTAGCAAGAAATAAAAGGATGTGTGGCTGGTTTCAGCGGATTCAGCTACATCGCATACTGCTGCAAATTATGTGCATGAATTGGGAAGTGTGTATGGGGGACAGAATAATTAGTAGAGAATTGTGGCCATCTTATTCCCCTTATCTATCTTCATGCAATTTTCATTTATGGGGAACATTAACCTCTTGAGCGATGGCCATTTAAATGTCCGCGAGCCGAGAACTGCTAGCATTTAAATTCTTAAATGCGCTTCGTATATACACAGCTGTATTTTGTGTAAATATTAAGTTATTTTAATGAAACAAAAACTGGTATAAAACTCGTTATTTGCAGTATAAATGTACGTCATCAGCAAAGTTGAGTTGTATATACTAGATGCAATAATATTAACCGGGCTTGTGGGCCGTGGTCTATTGGGTTCCATCTTCTTCCGAAACGTTTCGTCTGCGACTGCGGCAGACATCTTCAGTGGCGGCGAGGTCGAAGTTTCCTAGTGGAGATCTCAGCACCGACTGTGCTGGTCACCACCAGAGGTGCGGTATTTATGTCGGCGGCTGGAGGGGAAGTACGTTGTGATAGGTCCGGGTGGCCAGTGGGCTGGACTTGTACCAGTGGAGTACTACAAGGAGCTGGCGTCTGATTGGCTGGAGAGGGGTTCTGCATTTTTGTTTTTGTTAACGCTGTTTGCCATATTCTGTTGAGTTTTAGTCCTTCTTCTTTGCGATTGATATTATTTTTGTGCTTGTGTATTTCAATGGCTTCACGGAATAAGCGAGAATAGTAGTGGGATGTAGATGCCAGAATATCTGTGTTACCATATTGGATGATGTGTTCCCCTTCTTCGAGTATGGCATGTTCAGCAATTGCTGATTTTTCAGTTTGACCCAAGCGACAATTTCTTCTGTGTTCTTCAATGCGGGTTTTTATACTACGTTGAAAAAAGTTGAGTTGTATTTACAAAACGTTGAAATGGCACAATTTTGCTTCACTGTGGTGAAAAGTCAACTTTGCTCTTTCGAATGCATCTAATATTAGTTCTCGGAAAGATTCAGTAAAGAAACACCCATTGTATGTGTGGCTAATGCGTCAGCATCCTCTGTAATAAATCGCTACTGCATGCGTAGCCTCTTGAGTCATCAGAATAGATCAACATTACAACTTTTGCTTACGCGAGTTTCGTAACTGAGTAGAGTCCGTGTCTTTCTTTGTTGAAATACATACGTATTCTTTCCTGCTTGTAGCTGAAGGGAGAAGTGGTATAAAAAGGTGTTTTTGCACCAACTGGATATAACCATATACAATTGTTTGGGGATTTGGACAGCTCTCTAAACCCACACAGGACAATGACCGACCTTGACTACCGACTATAAATAACTCGCAGCCTAATTGAACAATACCACGTTGGGGGTTGAAAATCCAAAACCCCTGCACCCCTCAGACTTCAAGGAAACATTATCCTAAAAGGATACCACCAACAGCAAAGAAGTCCCGCCCATTTCGAAAGTGTTTCGTGTGCCGCAAGAAGGGAATTCGCGAATGTGGAGATGTACCTACCCTTGTGTGTTTATCCCTGTTTTGAGGTAAATCACTGCAGAACGAACATATTAAGGTAAGCCAATAAAGTATATAGACCTTACTAAAATGTTTCATAAAGGGAAAATTATAATAAGTTGAGTTGCATAAGGGATAAATAAGGGTTAAATGCTTAAACGCACAGGATGCCCACATCGCTCATCCGCCATTTTAAATGGACGTGATATGACGTCCATATCCCTCAAGAGGTTAAAGAATAAAGTGTGCACATCAAATCTGCACACATTACAAGAATTGAATGACAATATCACGAGAGAAATACAGGGAATCAGTCAACGTGAACTTTTGCGAGTAAACCAGAATTGTTTTTGGAGATACAGGGAATGTGTTTGCAGTGAAGATCATCAATTTCAACATATGTTGTGATGCAGATAAGCCTAATGTAAGTTAGTACAGTAGTGTTCTGTACTCATGACTTGCTGGTCCTTTAAGTGTAACTCTGGCGGAGAGCGTGCTGGCCCTTGCTGCCATCGGATGGTCCGGCTGAGCTCGTAAGCACTGTATAATAACCAGTGTATAAACATCTGCTTTACAAATGATTGATTGCTGTCTGCCTAAAAGGTTATTATAGTACTACCTAATTTAATAATTTCTGACGAATACTTATTGTGATAAGCTTTGATGTGAATAATTTAAATAATAACTGTTAAAATATGTGATAAGTAGAGAAATTTGTGTAGTTATTACACATAGCAATTTCTTGTTTATTGCATATTGAAACTTTGCTCATTCTTTATTCCTATTATCCTGTCCTAACAGGCTGTGTATTTGTGGATGGCCGAGAGAAGACCACAAAACTTCCACGATTAGAGAAGGGCTCCAAAGTTAGCTTCACATGTGAGCACATTCGAGAAAACAAGATACGAGTCAACATTGACAGCAACAATAAATCTGTAACGTATGATTGGAACATTTCAAGTCCAGATCTAAAGCTATATTTTGCCATCTGCTTTGGTGAAAGTGGCTGGAAGATTCTTGTGGAGTGATGTGAGTGCATATTGTAGAATTATATTGTATGATTGTTAAACTTCTTGGTTAGATTTCTGCATTGGACATCACATTTACCTACACTGCAATTAATTCTTTTGGTAGGAAGGGAGGTGAGGATGTTTGTAAGCTCTTACTGAGCCTTACTCATTTCTTGGGGCCAAATAATCCTTAAGTACAGTGATTAACAATTTCTATTGTTTTATCACTTCAGTTCTTTTTATGGAAAGAATATAAACTTGAAGTTGTTATCTTTCAATTCTAAACAAACAATAGCTAACTGATAAAAAAAGGGTTGGATTGCACAAATAATAACTTCAAGATATTGTCTAGTTAAGCATAGTTTAATTTGATATGATTTCCATCAACAATTTTTGGCCAATGTCAGTTACACATGATTAGAGTTAGAAGAGAGCTGGAAAAATGAAAAAATAGATTATTGTCCTTGGATGATTTCCACCAATTAAGACAGCATAAAATGCGGAAAAATTTAAGAGATTAAATTTTAACTAAGATCAGTGCTAAAGATTTGAAACGCTTTTCAGTTTATGGCAGATTTAAATCATGACTCTTTTCTTTTATATTGCTCTGTTCAGCTGCCAGATGAAGCAGATTTAAATGTTGATTGTGTCTTCAGAGCGAATGAGAACTCATATTAAAAAATAACTTGTAGTTTATTCACTGTAAATTTGCTACAATATTCTTTCTTGCCTACTTTTGGTAATCACACATTTTCAAAATGTTTTACACTCACTTGATGTAAAACACAACTGTAGTGGTATGAAACTATGCTAAGGTTTTTGAAAAGATTTTCTATGAATATTAAGATCTGCATAGTTACAAAAAGCAAAATATAATTATGTATCCCTATCTTTCTAGGGTGGGTCACATACATATGCTTGTAAACAAACAAATGCAGCATTCCATTTTCCAACTTAAACAGCTATTAAATAAATTTTAATACATTTTAGCATTGGCATAAGGCCATCACAATATACTGCCACAGTTATTATTTATTTATGCCAACAAACTTACTGCTGGTGCTTTTAAACATACAAGCCGTGTGGACTGAAAAATTCAATACCATAGCCGGGATTTTAACCACAGATCTTCTGCTTATCAAGCGGCTGCTCTAACCACCTGGTAAGCGGAGGGTCTCTGGTTCAAATCCCAGCTGTGGCATTGAATTTTTCTGTTCCGATTCTACTTCTCAGGTTAACCAATGTTTGAGAGGTAGAATCAGGACTGAAATGTTCAATACTGTAGCTGGAATTTGAACCATGGATCTTCCACTTCACATGCAGCTGCTCTAACCACTGAGCTACAATGGTAACTGGCCAGTATACATTAACTTTCCCAACTAATCCAGGGTTCAAATCCCGCTATGGGATTGAATTTTATGGTACTGATTCTACCTCTCAAACATTGCCCACACACAGCTTGTGTGTTTAAAAACACCAGCAGTAAGTTGGTTCCCATAAAAAATGACAAATACCATTTAAAGGTTATTTTAACCTGGGACATAAAGTACTTACAGTTGTAAGTCGCCCTTGGGGTACTTATCTCAGATGTGAGATTCCCTAATGGTCTACCAGGAAAATATGAATGGGTGGGGATTTTAATGTCATACTGGCAAGTTGCAATGGTACATCTGTGGTTAAAGCAGCCACACATGGTTCGGAAAATCTGTGGCTCAAATCCCGGCTATGGCATTGAATGTTTCAGTCTTGATTCTACTTTCAAACATTGCCCACACACAACTTGTGTGTCTAAAAACATCAGCAGTAAGTTGGTTGGCATAAAAAAATAGGTTAACCAATGCCAAATTTTGATAAAGTGAAGATCTAAACGCATAGCCATTGTGTATTTCCATTTCTTAGAAAACAGGAAGCGTCAGTCCTTTAGCGTTCTAGCATTCATTAAAATTATTTGTTGTTGTTTGTTATATAAAACTCCTTCCAGTTTGATTTTTTCAGAATTGCGACTATCAAGAGCTCTAGTGGCCATTTACATCATGGCCGCCTTGAAGGAAGTAGAAGAAGAGGTCTTTAATAGGCACTTTGGATCTAATATGCTGAGCCCAGTAACAGCAACACCAAAGTCTAATCTTGGCCAAGTTTTGCTTGTCGTTCCCGGTGCCCGGGAAGGCTTGCCATTGGTTCTGAATGCTTCATTTGAATACATATATTTCAAGTATCTCATTCAGTTTATTGTTACTGTTGTCAGTGGTTGTGAGGTTTATTATACATTAACTATGATATGCGTGAAACTGGACAATGCAGATATCAGCTTAGGGCACAGGGTTTAAAATAGTATTATTTCTGCAGCCAACCCAGAGTTTTTAAGGTATAAAATATTTCATTTCAGACAGCAGTTTTCAGACTGTGGGATGTGCTCCCTAGGGGTGTAGTGCTGTAGTATTATAGGGAGGGTGTGGTATTGCCAATAAATCAGTAATAATAGTCAGTTTAGATTCCCATGTACTGGGCTGCTATCATGTTTCTTTCTATATTATGCAGAATTACTCAAAGTTAAAAAAAAAATGTGAGAAATGCTCTTTAAGAAAAGGGAAAATCACTGTTTAATGAGTTGTGTCCATTAAAATGAAATAGCTGTATTACACAAGGTTTTATATTATGAAATGTTTTTTTGGGAAAACAATGAAGTTATTTTGACATTTACATGCCAAAATTTGGAAATTGTACTTTCTCTACTATGTATAGTAAATATTATTACTCTAACTTCACTTTCACACTAGAACTTACTGGAATAGTCTCCAAAAAATATAAATTCTTATTGGATATAAATATTTGATATTATTTCTGTTGCGGATTAAATATGTGATCTCTAATCAGAAATGCTATCCATCTTCTATTGAGCAGCGCTATTGTTTTGTTTGCATCGCTGTTTTGGAACAGGCATATATCTAAGCATTATATTAAGTATTCTGTGATTAATGAGATATAAATTGTTGCAGTTAAACTATTACAGAGTGGCTGATTTGGTAAGCATGTTTTAACTATAGCTATGTTTAACCATTTTGAAATGCTGGAATTGAGGCAAATAGGGAATTGTGGCAAAACTCATTATTTTCACCTGTTTGCCTTAGTTATGTTGCCACTTTAATAAATGCACAATTATAGTAATCTTCTATGGTTGCAGGTTCATATAGATGCTGAAACTCATGAGTAACTCTAATCCTCCGTCATTATCCAAAGAAATTTGGTTAAAACTAAGGATTTTAATGCACCATGCCAGGCTGTAAAAATGAGCATCTGCCTGTATGTGACGATAACTTTAGCAGATATTTTAAAAATGTTGACATTCCAGATTTTTTGTTTAAGGTTTTGAGTCAATTTGCAACACTTAAAAGCATCACAAATTCACTCAAAATCTTAAATAAGTATTGTTTCTGACTTCTAAAACAGAGCAATTCCATAATCAATTGTGCAAATGGACATCAAACCATTGGTAGAATGGTTAGAACCAAACTTGGAAACTCAGAGATCTGTGGTTTGATTCCTAATTGTGGTACTTAGTTTATAACATCTTATTTCGCTCACCATAATAATCTCAGTGGTTTTAAAGGAATGAAGGGAAAAGTTATGTAAATCGCATAATGATAATCTTTTTTTGGTGCATGTTAATAGTTAAAACATTTCTGGCATTGCTATGGTTGAATTAACATAACTTGGGTATTCTGACAGCTGATATGGGAGGGGCACAGCAGTCTGTTGTCATGACAGCCAGGTTTGACCTTGAAGTAGCCAATAGTCTTCGTAACCACGAAATCCCATCGCAAAGTTTATTATTGGTTACTTTAGGTCAAACCTGGTTGTCATGACAACAGACCGCTGTGCCTCTCCCCTATCGTGTGTAGCACATACCGAGGGAACTGTCAGAATACCCAAGTTACGTTAATTCAAGTTCAATAAATGGCTTAAATCTCTGTGGCACTATAGCAATGCCTTTTTCTCTCCAATTCAGTTTGTTTTAATCTGTGCTTAGGCAGAAAAAGTGAATATTTGATGTCCATCTGTACAAATACTTCAGTAAGAAAGCATACAGATGAAGCACTTGAAACTACAATCAGAAATTCTTCTGAACTATTAATGATTAGAAATGAACTGTTTTCACCATATCGAAGGACATTAACAGGCTAACCAATTTAGCGTATATACAATTGACAGTAATAACAAAAAGAAGATGTTCAGTATTCAGGGAACAATAGCAGTAATTGCAGCAAAAATCAAACTAGTGAAGTTTGAATGATAGTAGTACTGATGTGATACTTTTAATGGAGATAACAACATTGTTGCCATTAAATTGCATGATTTTGTTCATAGATTCCATGCTGCTTAATTTCCAATAAGTTAGCATATCATGAAGGCAGTAAAGAACTACTTTATTTGTAGATGCTTGGTGGTCTGTTACTGTGCGTAGTGACTTGCCTGCTGTAGTAATACAAGCAATGTCTTTTGGCCCATGCACACAGAAGTGTTCATTAGTTGAAAAAAATTAGATAGTACCCTTGAATTCTAGAAAGCAAAGTGTACCAAGCGTAGGTACTTTTATGTGTACATATTGGGATAATGTACCATATTTCCTAAATACTTAAAATGGTTTTTCCTGCACTTTTAACACTATATTGCACTGTTTTATTGCACAAGCATTAGAATACACCTTTAGGAACAACAATTGACACACAATGTTATGTATTTGTGTAAATATCTGTAAACTACACTTAATTGAGCCAAGCTGCACAAAGTTAAACAATAGAATGAAACTACGTTGATGCACTTCACCCAAGGCATCAAGGGAGTGTTCTTCTCCTGCTCATTCTTTTCCCTTTCCTGTCGAGATGTTGCCAACATCAGCACTCGAAACAACTTTTATTTTTCCCATTCTATTTCCTGCATATATTGCTGACAGTTCCTCCATTTCATATGTTGGCAATTCCCCACCTTCCTTTACCTAGCTTATGCCCCTTCTATGTGCCTTCTCTATACAGTGTCTGCTTTTTAACAAGGTTTGAAAAAAGGTTATTTGTATGCTTTTAAGAGTTTCAGGTGGCAATAGTGTGATCTTATAACAATAAAATGTACTGGTGTTATTTATCAAGATACCCAACATTCCCTAACATAAGTTTTTTTGACAAAAATTGGAGTTTGGCAAATACAATACATTATCCACATATTGCAACTTCACCAAACAGATAAATCACTATCCTAGTGAAACCGGCTGTCTGGGATATCAAGGAAATCTTACATGACACAAAAGATATTCCATAGCGCAGGCACTGGAAGCAGGAGATGTCCGTGGATCAAACACTAAGGTTAGTAATTATTATTTATTTATGCCAACAAACTTACTGTTGGTGTTTTTAAACACCCAGTTGTGGCATTGAATTTTTAAGTTCCAGTTCTACCTCTCAAACTAAGGTTAGTATTAAAGAAACATTAAGTTTCATAATGATGTGAGCCAGGCTAAAGCCTATACTATCTGGCCCATTTCTGAAACTGCACGCTGCTCCTCCATGTGTTCTGTTTGTCTATCCTTGCACAATTGCAGTTATTTCTGTTATAGAAAAGGCTGGTGCCTGGTCGGATCATGCCTACGGCTGCACTTGTGTCCAGCAGTACCCAGTACAGCTTCCCTTTATCCTGCCATCTGTGATGTCATCCTCGCTTCTATCCGGGGCACTCAGCATCACTTGATGGGATGGCTCTGATGGTTCCTTCGTAGCCCATACCTTGTCAGTCCTTACTCATTCCTCGCTTGCTCATTGTTTTTATAGCGCAGATCTTTCTCAATATTCACAAGCAAGCTGACAGCCAGAAGCCTCGTGAAATTCCTTTATTCTGCCACACTGATTCTTGTCAGTCACATATTCACAACCAGTGGTGTGAGGCAGCTTGACTCTGGCTCACTTTGATGTGCTGTCATCACTGCTGTTGTCGTTGGCTGGCGTCACAGTATAGATGGAGGCAAAGTGTAAATACTTGTGCAATTTATGTACTTTCTTGTTCCCAGGTGGAGTGGTTCCCTCGAGCCGTCTTTGAATGCATAGAATTTGGAATATCTATGATTTTTATGTAGAATTTAATGGGGTAGGACTCCCTCTTGAATTGTAAACAATGCCATAGGTATTCTAGAAGACAACCTGAAGTCATTTGTCTCTCTCCCATCAGTGTCCAAGTTTTACTGCCTGCTCATGAAAATAAGTTTAAGAAACTTTGCAATTCTAGCTTAAAAGCCTTCTGAAAAAATTGATAATTTGTTAAAAGAAATTTATTTTTCAGAAAATGTAATTCGGGCTTCTTCTTTTCCCACTTTATTTATGGGTGCTCTTTAACTGCTACAGTTCTCCCATTCCATATTGGGTATGAAAGACCACTTAATTTTGTTCAGAGACCCCTTTATCATACTTGAGATAGTGCCCTAAATCAACATACAGGACCATAAGCTTTACATCCCTTCTGAAGGATGCCATGTTAAGATTTTTATGCTCCAAAAAAT
The DNA here is from genome assembly GCA_030765045.1 of Tenodera sinensis. Classification (NCBI taxonomy): domain Eukaryota; kingdom Metazoa; phylum Arthropoda; class Insecta; order Mantodea; family Mantidae; genus Tenodera; species Tenodera sinensis. Next base: position 42,738,268 of record CM060970.1, read on the forward strand.
TTGTCACACTCCTCTGGGTTTGAACCCACGACCTCGGGAACCAGCGTGTTACCTCTAGACCACAGAGGGCAGTTCATATGGACTCAAACCCCTCTAGGACTTGAAAGTCAGCACCTGACCTCCTCAGATGCCTGTTAAGGAGCAGATGAACTCTAATAGAATATCCAGGATGGCTGATCAGCCCAATGAATGGTATGAGAGTGGAGATGACATGAAGTGATAGTGAAACGGATGACAGGAAAGGTGATTATGAAGCAGTTACTGTAACGGATGGCAGAGAAATTGGAGAACCCAGAGTAAAATTGCCTAGATTCTGCTTTGTCCACCACAATTCCTACATAAAGTCTCCTTGGATTGAATATGATAAATCAGAAAATAAATGTATATAACAGAAGCTTTGTTCACAAATAAACTCAGAGAAAGATAGGAACTGAAATACTTAGAAAATGCTCCTATAATTTATTTATTGTAAAGATAAAGTAGATGTAAGCAGAAGCATGTGGTGGTTATGAGTGCTGATGCATTTTAATACTCCTGCATTCTTCCACAACATAGTTCCAAGGCTATGTAGCTTCTTGCTTTTGTATTCAATAAACCTCCTAAATTGTTATATAGAATATAACTTGTAATATACTGCAATAGTTACCTTATCGCCAATCACAGAACATTATTCTCAAGTTCTGTATATCAGTTGTCAAACATAGGGTTTGCCTGTTGCCTCAGTGCCATCTTGGCGTGCAAAATGGAAACAAGATCGGTAGAAGTGGTTTTATTTAACATCTGCGAGGAAAGTCTTTAAGGAATGGTGAAAAGGTTATATTGAATATATTCAATAAGTTTTCGGTGAAGTATCCTATTGTGGTTATAAAGATCTGATAAAGCATAATAATGGACAATGCCTCTTACCATCCATCCAGTAAGAGCGGAGTGCATTCCAAACAATATGTGGAAAAAACCTGAAGTACTGTCTTAGCTGAGATCTTAGAATCCTTGCAATGTCATACTTGTGATTACTGCAATAGCAATGGCTCTCATATGTTTAATAATACAATGGTTTATGTAACAACAAAGAAAGCATTAAATTCAGGTTATCTGAATGAGGTAAATTGGGCAGTGGCAACATTAATATTGTTGATTATATGTGCACGTGCAGATATTATGTTAACCAGTAGCGTAGAAGTAGAGCTCAGTGTGGAGTGCGGAGAAATACACTACTTAGTTCTAACAGCAAATAGATTATAGTGGGCAGCAATGAAGTTTCCTGTAAACCAGGGCAAAAAACTCTTGTAACAGCTAGAGCGACTCATTTTTTTACATGCTAAAGATAGTTATCAGTGCAAGGATGTGAGTGGGCTGCACTCAAGAGTACAGTTCCCCACGCCTACTTTAAACCAAACTACACTCTACAGTTTCCAAAGTATACATTGCACAAGGGAATCGTTTGCAGCAAAGGATATTGAAGTATTTTCAAATCAATAAAAACTTAACACATTTTGTATCAGATTGATTAGAAAGTCATAAATATTAATCTGAATAAAACAGAAAAAATGGAATAATATGCTCTTTTATCTTCTCTTAAAAGGCTAGATTTATGAACTCGCATGTCCTTCGGTGTAATGAAAATAGTTTGAACAGTAGTTAAAGTGATAGTTTGAGTGCTTCCCCTGTGTTAGCATTTATGGTCTGGCAAACGGCTGTGTATGCTGGGACCTCGCATTTATCATAGCACAGTAGTCTGTGGCTCAAAATAGTGCTAGAATCTAGTAAAACTATAAGTCTGCTGTCTTTTCTATGGGCTTGCTGAAGTCAATGTATAAAAGCAGTTGTGCATGTGCATACAATTATTAGAATGTTATGTGTTTGACTGAAGGTAAATGAACTGACAGTCATGAAGATGTGTATAGTGTTTTATTGGCACACAAGTTGTGATGCTTGAGGTTTATAAAGAAATATACTGTTTTGAAATAGTGTCTTACACAATGCTTTTGTACTTTTATAATTTTCTTCACGTACACAATTTTAATAAGCAATATTCATATAATACAGGTTACAATAATTCTTGTACAATGTGAAGCAGCAATGTTTTGTAATTGATGATTAATTAACAGTAGTTTTAGTTTGTTAATACTGAGAGATTTTGTATACGTCTGCATTAACCAGAACTTTGTGAGTGCATATGTCATTGTGTATAAGAAACACTTATCTATTCTTCCTTCAGTAGCATTGTTTGAAAATTGTCTTCATGGGCAAGGCAGAAATGAATGTTTAGGGTAAAGTTGAGCAAATTGGATCAAAGATTCTTCCTTCGGCTGAAAAAAAGTGTATGAACTTATGCATCAAAGAATAAAGTGCAATGTGGTAAGATAGGCCTACATATGGTGGCCTATAAAAATTACTGATTTGTCAGGTTATGTTTCTGTTGAGAGTTAATGAAAATTACAACCCACGCAACTCTGGTCCTTTAATTTCAGGATTGTCATTTCTCTTTGTGGAATCAGCACTTTGCATACCTTCTGCTTTTTAAGTATGAGATAAATTGAAATTTGTTTTGGTTATAGGCTATAAAGAGCTCCTATAAGAAATACAAAGAGCAAATATAACTAGTTATGAAAAAGCAATTTTTTTTTAAAATTGTTTCCAATTTGTCTTCCATAAAATCACAATTTCCTAAATAGATATTTTACTTAAATTAAAGTCAATATGTAATAATTGATATAAAATCAAACTGTAACCTTTAGTTCTGAAATAATCTAATATTCCGCTATTTGTTTATATGCTGCATATTGCAATACGATTATATCTGTAGCTTGGAGGTAGTGCAGCTGCTTACCAAGCAGGAGACCCAGGTTCTGGCATGGGGATTTTCTCCTGCAGGACATAGTCTGGAGTGCATTTAGCCTCATTAGGTCCCTGAGGGGCCATTTAATGAGCTACTTGTTTGAGAAGTAGTGATCCCTGGTTGCCAAGACTGTATGGCTGGGAAGGACTGGGGTACTGACCACGTCCCATCTCCAGTACTGTACCCCACTCATGACATCATCGCAGTGTTGGGCAGTGGGCCTTGGCCTATCTTTATAACAATTGTTTCAAGGGAGCCCATACAACTCTATGTTGCACATATTTGTCTATAAGTACTTAATTGCAAAGAGCTCTTTAAACTCACTGGTCCAATTTGCCCAGCTATATACCAGAGAACAGTGTAAAAGCTATATGTTGTTGGAGAATGTGAGATTTTAAATGTGTATAGAGTGATAGCAGTTAAATGAGATTCATCTTTGCAGTTTGAGATAGAGCTATCCTATACTCTTGTTATATGAACATAAAGGCTGATACATGTTGGTCTGATGACATGTTAATAGATGCTCTATGACTGGATTTAGGGGGTTTGGTTTACATTGGTCTGATGTTAAGACTTATCATGCCTAAGACAAAGATCTGGATTTCACCAACTTCATTTGTTAGAGCTTTACAAGGAGGATGTGCAGACATCAATCAGATTTGAGAGCATATAATGAAAAGAAATTTTACATTAATACAGTAATTAAATCAGAGGTCCATAGGTACTTTATATCTGTCCAACCCACTTTCGTGGGAATAGCAATACTTTTAGCAGCAAATGGACTTGTGGAGTTGATCTTCTTAGAGCATATTAATTTTTCTCCACTACTGTTGAATGTCAGTGTGGTTGGCGCAGTTGGTTAGGTGCGACCTACTGTTTCCATGATTGCAGATTCAAACCTGGCCCAGACCGATTTTTATGTGTGCTAAAAAGCAGCGACCACATATCAGTAGATTTTCTGGTATGTAAAAAAACTCCTGCAGTATGAAATTCTTACACAGTAACAGTGCTAGTGTGATCCTGGCAGTTGACAGCATTATTAACAAACAAAATAACCTAACTATTGAACCTCATTTCTACATTTTTCACAGATGCTTTTACATACCAAACTTTGTCTGTTAACACTTAGCTTAAATATTCTTTTCTTTATCATGTTTTCTCATTAAGATGTCATTTTTCTGGTCCTCATGTATAAGCTTCTTCTTTCCTTGATTACTCTCCCCGTATGTAGGACTTACACCCTCTAGGACTTACAAGCCAGTGCCTGGGTCAGACGCCTGTTGGGGAGCAAAGGGACCTCTGGACCAGAGTGAAGACCTGGAAGCAGGTGGTCAGCCAAGCACCAGGTATGATAGTAAGGAAGAGGATGATACGAAATGCAGGCAAAATCGATGATTGTAAAGGTGATAATGGAGCAACTGGGAATGAATGGCGGGGGAAACCAGAGAACCCAGACAAAACCCGCCCAGATGCCTCTTCATCCACCACAAATACCACATGCGGGTCCCTGCGATCACTAGGTGGTAGGCGAGTGGTCTAACCACTCAACCACTGCTTTGCCATTATACTTCCAGACTCAGTGAAGGATGAGGAATAATCTTGTCTGGAGAAAAATTCCTACCCCCCTGCCGGGAATCGAACCTGGGACTCCTTGCACAGCAGGCAGGCAACTGCGCTATGGTGCCAACCATGTATAAACTAGTTGACCTAAAGTCATGCAGTCATGCATGTCTCTCCCATTGGTGCCCAAGTTTTGTTGCCTGGTTATCAATTGATCAAGGTACTGTTGATGGTAATGAAGTAGCTCTCAATAGTGAAAGTTTTTCCAGTGTGCATGAAGCAATTCAAGCCCTAGGAATTATACAATTTCTGTTGTTGCAAAACCTAAATAAATACATTATTTCTGTGATTAGTGCTTAAAGCCATGTAGCACATAATTGTATACTGTGCAAGATGGCTCTGCGGTAACATGTGAAGCTCACATGTGGGAGATCCCAGGTTCGATTCCTGGAGGCCACCTACCCTGACAATGGGTTTTCTTTAATTTTTGCTCAACAGCAAGGTGGTATCTTCTACCACGATTCTCTTTTCTCTCATTTCATCTCCCTTTTCATATTACAGGTTGACTCTGGGGCTTTGTGGCAGTCAACTGCAGACAGATGGGGCAGATACTTGTGATTTGGAACCTCTTCTTGGCTCCATCAGAGGGTGGCTGTTAGAGCCTTCACTGCTGGGTGAAGCTTTCCCTGGTTCCTGCTGAAGGGGAACCTATGAGCCACGCTCCAGTGGCTTGAGCAGATCGCTGTTGAGTCCCCCCCTCCTCAGCTGAGTAGTTGCAACTGTTAGGAAACTGGCATATCTCTGTTGTCTGCATTGGCCAGTCCTGAGTACATATGTCTCCTGCAGTTCCCTGATCTCATCTGTCCTCCTGGGGGCATAAGCCCAAAAGATCCCTTGCAGGTCAAAGTGCAGGGTGTTCCCTCCATTACCCAATTTATCCTTTCTGCATAATTGTATGGAAAAAATCAAAAAGAAAGAAATTCACAATTGAGTAGTAACCTAAAAAAATATTTGAAATTTGTATAATATTGCCTCGATCCTTTGCTATGTTTATCTTACAAATCCTTTTTTATGCAGAGATAATGCACCAAAAGGGCTGTGACACCTTATTTTATTTTTGCAAATATCAAAGGTATGAATTTTTATGTGAAATGACACCAAAATTAATCTCTTTTTTTTCCACTATAAAATAGCCATCCTAATAATCATTAATGGTTATTGCAATTGAAGCAATATAAAGATAAAATGTCGGAGCATTGTAAACATCTTAGCTTCAAATGTTGCATCTGCATCAGTTATGCAGCATCACGCACATCAGTGCAATGTGTATCAGCTTAAATTGTGACTATGACATTCTATAGCAAGATTAGTATATAGAATAGGTGTCAAATGTATGAAAACGTTTATGAATGGCTTCTTCTTATGCTGAGAAAGATTTATATATCGTATCAGATATTGCTGTTAGGTTTTCTTAGATTATTCAACAACAAATTTAGAGATGTTATCAGTTACCCAGCTTTACATTAAGATATTTATATCATGATATACAGCATAAGTGGTACAAAGTTAAAAGTCGCATGGGATTTATTCAAATAAGAGAGTGTAAAAGTAAGTATGATTGTTTTGCATTGTGTAGCAGAGAAATAAAATTATATATATCAGGAACATAAATGATTAACTTACATCCATGATATGTCAACAAAAGTAAGTGAAGGTCATTTTGGTGTCCCTAAAAGCGATTTTGCGAAATAGTTACTACCGACATGAATTGTTTTTTAATGGAATGGAGTATGAATAATAACATACAAATTACTGGCAGGATCATTTCATTTTCTGTGAAAATTGTTTTAATTGAATAGCAAGTGTCTTAATTTTAAACACTTACACATACTCGCTTATAGGAGGAATTATTAATATGAAAGGTAGTTTTATTTTAAAATAACTATAATCCTATATTAAATGTTATTCACACACATTTAGATGAATTGTGTCAGGAAAATGTTTTCAGAGTAACTTAGCTCCATTTTCAGCTGATTTTGACTTCAGGAACAATGGAATCACTGCTGGCAGAAAGGTCTTCAATCTTTATGTTTAAAAGGAATACTGTACCTTAGTCTTTTCAAGTATTCAGTGGAATATATTTTTGTACAGAATGATAAAACATAATAAATTATGATTTCCATAAAAACCTCAACTTTATACTTTCATGAATGAAGCCATGCTTGATGTTTTCACAGCTGGGAACGATTGTAAAAAACGAAAAACAAGTCACAAACTTCTGTTGCTTATTCCAGGCAGAAAAATTCATCCAGTCCACTAACACTTCTGAACAGCACAAATAATACAGTGTATGACAGGTCTGTGTGCCTTTCTGTTTGTTCTTGAATCACTTGCTAACTGAGATCTTTGTTTCCATTGTACACTAGAATCCCAGTAACTCGACCTCTTGTGGACTGAGGGAGTGTTGGGTTACCAAAATGGTACTTTTATGGAACAAAGGTTTTTCTATTCAGAACTCATAACATAATACTGCAAATTACGTGAATGCATGTTCTAGAACAATATGTTGTTAGCTAATGCTGGATTTCTGACAATGAAGTCATTAATCCTCTTGCTCTCCAATATTTTTCACTGATGGATGGGTTGCTAGAAGTGGCCGGGCATATTTGAAGGTGGTCTCGGTCCATTTCCTCTTGCAAATCACATAGAGGACAGAGTGGTGTTCTAGAACAATGAAGAAAACAGAAAGGTATAACATCCTGAAATTTATTACTTTTTTTTTTGTAGTGTTTAATGCCCGCATTTTACTACTATGGCACTGTAGGCGATGACATTGATGATACATGGAATGAACATGGAGCACTGGTGGAATGAAATGGCGGGGGAAACTGGAGAACCCGAAGGAAACCTGCCCCAGCACCGCTTCATCCATCACGAATCCCACATGGCGTTGCCTGGGATCGAACCAGGTCACTTTGGTGAGAACCAAATGGTCTAACCACTTAGCTATGGTGCGGCCTGAAATTTATTACTTATTGATATGATCTCTTTTGTCCGGTCTCTTTAACACATCCAATTTAACTTCCATTGTCGTGTTAACTTATAGTCTTTTCTTCCCATTTGACATTTTCACTGACACAAACACAACTCAACACAACACTTAACAGTAAGTCTGAAATCTGAAAAACGGTTTTGGTAACCAGAAATATGTAACAAAGTTTAGCTTATCATGTATGTACCAGGTTAAGCAATAAACCTTCAAACGTTCTAAACAAGTGGTATATGTATCCATATTATTAGCTGCAAGCTTTTGATTTCATGGTAATGGTCTGCTAATGTTCTGATTAGCTATTGAAGGTCAATATGCGGTCAGCCCTTTTGTTACTGTGAGGGAGAATCTGCTAGACTGTATACGTACACTACATTAAAATTTGCCTATACTACGTATACTCCATAAGGATTACAGAAATTATTACAGTCAAGTTTAACATTTAAAAAAATTAAATAAAAGAGGTGTCACGTTATCAAGAGGTGAGTTATTGGGATTCTACAGTACTAACCTTTCAAGGCAAGTTGCCCCAACCAACAGTTGCTATGTTAATTTAAATTTGCTTCCAGGAAAGCACAAATAAATAAAAAATGGCAAGAATAGGTTCCTTGAAACATATCCTGCCAGTCATTTGGTAAGTGGAGAATGAGAATGTTTAATATCAATTATTTTCCATGATTTACAAATAAACTTATGTTCTGACAATCAGCATTCTGCAGCACAATGCAAAACATGTAAAATTACTTCAGCTGTGTGGTATAAGGGAAGGTTACCCTCTTGTGATTACTTCTAAATATGTAACTTAAAAAATGCTGCACTGTTTGTGTGCATCTGAGTGAGAATAGGGCAGATATTATTTGCATATTACATTTTCGTAAATTGATGTAAAGCTGTCAGGATGATCCCAGAAATAATGCAACAAGTTATTCTCTGACAACACAATTCAGACAATTCTCCAAAATGTCATTTAGCAGTCTTCCTCATTGTTGTAGTGGTTATTGGACTGCTTTTAATTCTTCAAGTTTAAGTTGGCTATAATGGATCACTGCCGTCATGTATTTAACAATGTAAATAGTTATTTTTGCTTTTTCTGTCACACTGGAAGTAGGTAAAAAAAAGTAATGTATTCAGTAAAAAAGTTCATGTCGAGAGTCACAAAACATGTTTGGAGGCCTCCTGTATCCAGAAAAACCATTTTTAGTTAAAGGTCTGTGTGGGTATGTGCATGCATGTATGTGTGCATGTGTGAACAGCATAACTCTAAAACAAAGTGTTCAATAAATACCAAACTTGGTGTTTAATTTCAGTGTCTTCCAAGAATGTAGCACAGACTTGAAAGAAAATCCTACCACCCCAAACTAACCTTTACATGAAAAAATGTTCAATATTTTTGATTTTTTCAAAAATGGATCTAATAATTATGATTAAAATGCCACATAATTGACACATTTACATGAGAAACAAAAGGTATATCTTGAATTTTCTGGGTATACGAAGTCATATTTATTCCTAGGGACTTTTTGTGCAGCAGGTGAAATGTAAGAGATAGACAAAAGCTTGCACCACAAAAAATGTAGATCTCATTAAATCACATACTTCTTTTAAAATATAGTGTTATGTAACATTCACCATTTCCATTTCTTTGTTATGGGTTTGAACTTACAAATACATATACTTTTTAAAAGCAAAAGTTGCTATTAATTTTTGTGGTCATGCAATTTTAAAGCCATCACCTCACTTTTTTAAAATCTATCACTATAACCTGTTATATTCTTTCTGTAACTACAATGAAATGTATAAATGTGCAATATTTATCTCAATTAACAAGAGGTAGATTAAAGAATAAGCTTCTACAAGAATAGTTTGTAGAAGAGTGAACAGAGAAAGTAATATAACACTCCTTTTTTTTTTCAATTTGGGGCTAAGGTTGTAATTGCAAATTCAAATCCAAACTTTAGATGAAGTGTTTCCTAATATTAATCGTAAAAAAAAGTCATTGTGTCTCTTTCATTTTCAGCAAAAAGCAGTGACCTTTCTCTTTATAGATGCTATATTAAAGCTGATTGATAAAGATACAGGGCAATTTCAGGCTAGCTCTTGACAACTCATTCATCTGTCTGCAGTAAAGCATGTAAGTGATATTAGTCTCCAGGGATTTGATTGTCTTCTGTAATAATACGCTCTTTGTAGTAATATTCAGAACATTAGGGATTGATGCTGTAGTATGGCCAAACACTTCCACCCTTAAACCCACAAATCATCATCATCATCATCATCATCATCACACCCAGATAATAAACTTACATTGGTGAACCTCCATGTGAAGTTAGTTTTATGAGCAATCTCTGGTATAAAATACCAACTTTACAGACTGATTTTCATGTCAATTTCAATAATTATAGACAAAGCAGTGTTAAACCATTGACTGAAACCTGCATAGCTTATTCAGGGCAGCCCACATTAATAAAGATAGTAAACTGCATCTCCATTGAGATATGCAGATGTAGCGTGCATTACTTCTGGGATTTTCTCTGTGTTATGTAATTGAATTCTTGCCAAATAAGTGGAACTTCATAAGAGAAGTGAGAACTAAAGATTATTTTGGTAAGCATTGTGGTATTATTTTTCTCCTTTAATGGAAAACTGATTTGTATATATATGCAGGTTTAGTACAAATAATGTTTGAGCACAATCTAGTAATAGTTCTTATTTGAGAATTTATTTAAGATCTTGAAAAATTATGCTTTAGGTTGTTATTTTGGAACTTGTCCTCGCCTTTTAAAGAATTTGACAGCTCCTGAAAAGGCTGTTTCTTTATGACCAGTAATGACTAAGTGGTTAATACAGTGAGTTAAGATCAGGCTTATTACACAGTGACCTTGGACTGGGTAAAGCTTGCCCCATACACCATGTGATTTATATATAAACAACTGGCAGGTTATCTTCCTTTCATAGAAGTTTGAAAACAGTGTTGTAATTAATTTAATTTAAAAGGTGAGTCAATTAATAACACTGAACAACACTTAACAACATAATTTTCCGGAATGCGTTTCGAAGGTTAACTTTCCTCCATTATCCACCGGACAATAACTGGGTTTCCATGGTGTTTCATGGTGCAGATGGTGATGCTTCTTCTGATGTTTCTTCTGGTAACTGTTCAATGAACTATTTCTGAGGAATGTCGAAATTAAATACTCGGTTTCTATTTTTTAAAATGAAGATTTGTTCCCATATGGACAGTTCTTGTTTTCCAGTTATGTGTTTGAGAAGTTTCGGTTCTAGCTTTAGCATGATTTTTTTTCCAAAAGTGAAACGCAACTGCTGATTTTTCTAATTGTTTACTCTTGATGTTCCTAATGTGTTCCTTGGATCTAATTTCTAAATTTCTTTTGGTTTTTCCTATGTATATTTCATTACAATCACTGCATTTAATTTGGTATATGCCAGATGTTTTTGTTAGGTGGAATAGCATCTTTGATGTTTGAAAGTAGTAGATTTATGTTGTAAGTGTTGTTCAGTGTTATTGACTCACCTTTTAAATTAAACTGGCAGGTTGTTACTTTACTTATATTACAATGGGCATTGGAAGTAACCATGTTGATCGTAAGCAAGGGGGAGTATTCCAACATGGCTCCTGTTGAGTTTTTCTTTAGTTTACACATAGAATTTTTGAACTAATTGTTTGTTCAGAAATATCCTGTACACTTGAGTAAGTGAGATTATGCATAGCTATGCAACATATGAAAAGTTACGTCGAATGCTTTCTTGCAGAACATGCGTGGTGACCCAACACCTATCTGTGCTATGTGCTCTGTAGCACATGTACTTCTTGATTGTCCATGATACGCTCGTGAGCACCAGTCCCATGGCCTGGGGTGTACTCTGCAGTCAAGTTCGGGTAATGAGCCAGCAGCTGTCAATACAGTGCTGCAGTTTGATGCCCAAATTGGCTTTGACAAGCAAGTTTAACTTATATTTTATTTCATAGTTTGTTTGGACTTTTAGGATGTTTTACCTTTTTATTTTTCATGTTTTAATGGCTACTGTTTTATCATCAGTTTTAAATTGTAACTGTTTTACTGTTTATCTGCTTTAACTTCTCCTTTTTAACCTTATAATGGTGGACGCTAATGGTGGTGAGTTTCCAGTTTTTATCTTTTGACCTGGGGCCCAAATGACCTTGCTGCAGATGGGCCCTTAAACACCACACTCACTGACTCACTCAGAACAACAAGAGGCAAACTTCCATGCATACTGCCAAAACTCAACTGAGAAACACACACACACACACACACACACACACACACACACACACACACTGTTATTTGCCATGAACTTAGATGAAACCTAGAGGTGGAGGTTGCAGCTATTGCCCAGTCCAAGTTGGTTTAACCCAAGTTTTAGACTCATGGTATTACCTACTGATGCGTTACCCTTGGCGAAAGATGGTTTCCTTTGCTTTTAAGGTTACAGCTCCCTCCCTTCTTAAGCTTTTTCTGCACATTGGGCTCATTTTGCACTAATAAGAGGCACATACCATGCTTGGCAGTATGTCTTGTATTCATTTGGAAGGTTTATAATTGAATACTAAGCTGTTTATTATTGTTTTGAAATGCAAAACTCACTTTTATTACTTTCAGCACAGTCTCTAACACTGTCTTTCGCGGAGAATATCATGATGTTAATTTGAGAGGGTGTAATTATTTTAAATTACTTTATAGTTTACTAGTTCATTGTAGTGTATTTGTTGCTTACATTATAAGAAATGCACAGCCTCCATTATCCTCTGAAGAGATTAATTACAACAGTGACACAATAAAAGCAAAGTAACTTTTTTTTGTTCAATTTATGAAATTTTTAAAATTTGTGTACTTCCAGATCTCATACAACTTACTATACTTCCCCCTCCTTTCTCTGTATCTCCTCCTCGTATGGAAGACTTACAAGTTGGAACTTGGGGTTCGATGCATGTTGAGGAACAAACATACTCTGGATGAGAGAGAGTAGCTGAAGTGGGTGATAAGCCCAAAGTCCAGTGTGTGAATGAGGAAGGAGAAGATAATGAAATGAGGGTGAAATGGATGAATGAAATGTGATTATGGAGCAGTTGGGGGAATGAATGGTGAGAGAAACTGGAGAACCCAGAGAAACTTACCCAAATGCTCCTTTGTTACTGTACTTCCCATTTCTATTAACCAGTGGTGTCTTTGTTAGGGTCAAATATGTGGTCCACAGTGGGTTAGGTTTAAGATGGTTTAGCTTAAGTAAGCCAGTGGTAAGTTTTAATTTATGTTATCCACAAAATTTCATATATGCATGTCTAGGCTTCAGTGGGAATAACCTATTTGCAACCACTTTTTAAACACTAGATCCCTTAAATTTGTTTGAAATGATTGAACTTGGTTTTTTTAATAAGGGTCCCAGATATCACTCTTGTGGAAGAAACTTTGTTTTTCTTTATATTGCAGTGGAAGCTGATAATTATTTAATGCAGCTGTTCACCAATTTGTGTCATGTGTTAGTAAGGAACTAGTAAGCTATGAAACATTGTAACTATGAAGGGCATAACTTGATGTTTATCACCTTGGGTGGCTTTACATACAAGGACTTTCGGTATAAACATAATGGCCTTTGATATTATTATTTTTCCAAATGGGTCCATAACAATCAAATGAAAAACTTTTAGATTTTAAAGTTTGAAGAATATACTTTAGGAAGCAGGTTTTCTGAGTGAAACATAACACCATAAAATATCAAAAGTACAAGTTTTTAGATTATAAAATAATGTGCCTGCTTTGTTTATTAAGACTTTTTTAATGTATGCTTAAGAATATTTTGTGAGAAGTGCAGTGATATGTATGTTATATCCAGAAACTAATGTGCTGATGCTCAGAAGATATATGAATGTTTATGAGATATATAGGAAAGAATGTGTGTTAAATTTTACTCTTGGATTATGGGTGACATATCCAAACGACTGTTATATCTAAAAGTACTTGTAGAGCAGATTAATGTCTATGAGCAACAAAATGTAATGTTAATTGGAAATTTGTGTCTGCAACTAAACATTAAAGCAGCGGTATGGTATGATATTCTTTCAACTTTGTCATATGTATACCTAAGCATTACCATTTTCCTTTTTGGTACTTGTAATTTTGTATTTATTAACAGAATATAAAAAAATGCGTAAATTAGTGTTATATTTCTGAAACAACTGCATGTTCCTGCTACTGTCAAATATTTGTTAACATTTTTACTTTTAAGGCTAGAGATTTCTTCCGGGCTTAAAAGCCGTGGTCTGTTGGAGTTTAAAGGTTCAGACGTTTTGTCCACACCTGTGGTCGACATTGGTGGCGTAGTCTGAGTCTTCTCTGTGAAGGTTCAGTTACAACAGAATCGTTTACTGGGCCGCTCACAGGTGATTGGCTGGGCTTGAGTGGGAGGTGTGTGTTAGATGGGCGGGGCTTCTCTGCTCTGATTGCTGAATGGTTTATGTGATTTCTCTGTATTAGTGCTTCTTTTTTATGTTCAAGAATTGGATGCCAGGTTTCGTTCAATTTTAGAGTTTCTTCCTTCCTGTTAAAATTATTGGGGTGTTTGTAAATTTCTATGGCTTTACGTTGTAGTCTGGCATGGTAGTATGGCAGAGATGAAAGAACAGTAGTCACCTTATACTGAATTATGTGTTTGTCGTCAGCCCATATTGCATGTTCAGCGACTGCCGACTTGTCTGTATGTCCCAGCCGGCAGCATCTCTGTTCTGTAAGTTGGATGTTGATGTTGCGTTGGGTGGTACCTATGTACACTGCACCGCAGGAACATGGAATCTGGTAAACACTGGATTGATTTTGTTATAGGTTTTTGCACTGTTCTATTTTAAATGCTGGAGATACAAGAAAAATCAGTTACAGTTTTCAAGCAAATTAAAGGTAGAGGAATTCTCTAAAAGTTGATTATTTCAAATCTAAAGTAATTTCTTTGTAAATTGGCTTTGGAAGAAGCATGAAATAGTTGCTTCACTTAAAATAATGTAATACAGTAATAAAATATGGAATAGTCTGTTGGCACTGGGGAGCCAGGTTTGATCCCTTGTACAGATGACTGTTTTTTTCCCTGCTGAGCGGTCTGGTTCGGTTGCACTCTGCCTCTTGTGGCCACACCGTAGCCAAGTGGTTAGACCATTCGCTTCTCACCAAAGTGACCCGGGCTCGATCCCAGGCAACTGCATGTGGGATTCATGGTAGACGAAGCGGCGCTGGGACAGGTTTCCTCTTGGTTCTCCAGTTTTCCCCGCCCTCTCATTCCACCGGTGCTCCATCTTCATTTCCATGTATCATCACTGTCACCACCTGCGGTGCCGTGGTAGCAAAAGCAGACATTAAACATTACAAAAAAAAAAACTCTGCCTCTTAATGCCAATTGAGTAGTTATCCTGATGGAAAGGTAGTGTCCCTAAAAGATAACATAGTTGCCGTACAGTCGGAGGAGTCGGCACACTGATCCCTGCCACCCTCCACCTCCATGGCCTTGACTGTGGCTGGAGAATGCAACAGATGGGCAATAAGGGTACCCTCTATATAGGGGAGATGCCCTAGGGATGATTATTATTAGGAATATCCTAAAAGATGAATTCCTGGACTGTCAATACCTGACACATACAGTTCTGTATCTTTTTCTAAATAATATCCAATTGTTTGTAGCAAGATTTCCTCTGCCTTTTCTTTAGCTGAAGTTTTCTTCTACCTAGACTTATCATAAGTTCTGTCACAACTTCAAGGAGTAATTTCAGGGCTAAATGAGAGCAATTTTTAAAGCTATGATATACCATTTAAAAGAACAGATTCTGATAACATTTGGCACTATCATTTCACTCAAAATGTCAACTTTTAGCCTTCACACAAGCCTTTCAATGTTGGCCAATCATCTTAGTGGCACATATGACATGTCTAAATCCGCCACTGCTCGCTGCAAGTATTTTTATTAGGCTTTCAAGATTACTGTGTCTTGAAGAGCTGGTCTTGGTCTGCAAAATATCCCACAGTTTGTAATCTAGAGGATTCAGGTCTGGGCTGCACGATGGCCAGTCCATGTGGCTGATGAATTCTGGGATATTGTCCTTGTGCCACTGCTGACATTTTCTAGCTGTGTGAGCCGGAGCGCTGTCCTGTTAGAGAATCCAGTGTTCACTGTTGAACATTATCTGGTTAAGAGGTTTCACAATATTCTCTAGGATTTCCTCAAAGTACACATTTGCATTGGCTTTTATCCATTTTTTACAGAAATGGACCTTGGTATGAGACCTCCAACCAAACCTTCCCGAATGCTGGATGATGGCCACGAGGAACCCGGGGAGCAAACTGATGGGATTCTTCATAATTCTGAGCATTCACTGTCATTCTGCCTGTTGATTTCCTCCTCAATTGTGAACATTTTTTGTCTGAAAAAAGGATTCTGCAATGTTGTTTTTTGGTGTGCCGTCTAAGGAGGTTGCATGATCTTTCCAGTCTAATCTTCTTCAGACGTGTGTTGAGCAGATATCCTATGCGTTGGTGGTAAGTCCAAAGTCCTTGGTCTTGATTTGTTAACTTAGACTCATTCTTGACATTTGAAACTACTGTACCATTATTTTTTGTTCCCTAACAGGATTTCTTCTGATACATTCTCGGACTTTATTTCTTCTAATACATTTCCGGACTTTCTTGGTGACATCTGGGGTTCGAACTGAGTGGGGCTGGCCAAATCTTGCTTTTTCATCAACCCTAGAAAGATAGGTGAATCTTTTAATGGTCCGGTAAACAAATTTGAGTGAAATTCCAAGTGGTTTTAATAAATTGAAAATTTTATTGTCCTTAGATCCTTGCAGTTATGTAATGCAAGGACAGGCATACAATTATCTTTCACAGACTATTCCATGATGAACCAAAGAGCAATACTGAAAGTCAAACAGATAGCATTTCAAGGAAGGATGCTGACAGAAGATAAAATATTGTCCAAGTTGCTGCGCAGTTGTGTCAATCGAGATAATCAGATTAGAAAATTCTGCAAACTTTTACCATAGATTAAAAGGAGACTAAATTAATGGCAAAAACTGCCATGAAATCACATTTTTAGCTTTTTATGCAGTCTTATTCATCAGACTTTCTGTTTTAGTTGGTATAAATTTAGTCATTGTAGGTGCAATATTTATATTTTGAAAATAGTAGTACCACATTTTTTTATCTACAGCACTTCAAAGAAAAAAATTACAACTACTATGGAGTAGAGAGGCAAGCACTTGTGTAGACAATTTAAAATATCAGAGTGTAATAAGAATTAGGGCTTCCAAAAGAGTAAGAAAAAGCAGAACTAATAATTTAAATAAGTAATATAGGATACATGCTACAAAATATGTAGGATTTGTATCAAATAAACATTGAAATATGGGAGAGGTAGAACGAACTTAAAAATTCAATGCCACAGCTGGGATTTGCACCACGAACTGGTTTGAGAATCAGAGGGTCTTGTGGTTCAAATCTCAGCTTTAGCATTGAATTTTTAAGTTCCAGTTTACCTCTCAAACATTGCTCACACACAGCTTGTGTGTTTAAAAACACCAACAGAAAGTTTGTTGGCATAAATAATAATTGTCAGGAGGCTTTGGATTTGGCTAATATAGCTTGTGTTATACGAATCAAATTTCATCCAAAGGTGACATAATTCGTATGTATTTATATGTGTGTAGTGATATAATTTACAGTTAATACGTGATCTATCAACGAGAATGATGGTAGCGTGATTTACTTGAGGATTTTCGGTTTTTGGACCATCTGAATAGTGACTACTTTTTGTTGGTTAAGGACGACAAGTTTGACTTTATTTATCGTTTTAAACCAGTGAATGTTTGACTTTACTCCTTGTTCGTTAAACACCGAAAGTTACCTTCTGCACTAAATTTGAATACTCACGTCTTGTGACAGTTCGCTGCTAGCGGCCGAGAGGGACGGTCGTGTGCTCTACCCTCTCTGAGTTCGTGAGTGCGTGCTTTCGTGTGTTGTGTTGTACTGTGCGGTCGAATAGGCCGTTGTTTCCGCTGTGTTTTTTGTCATCTCTCCGGATATTTCATACACGCTATTACGTAGTGAGTGTTCTAGGTACTCTATTAATCGTGTGTAATTGTGATACTTTAGTTCACTGCGTAGTATTCTATAATACGCGCTTTCCTTACACACCATGGCTGTTCCCACTGATACGGGGCAGCTAATTTATTCTGCGATGCAGACGTGTTACCAATCTGAGGATCAGGTATCTTCTCTACCAGCACCGCCCCCAGCTCCTCAAACCACATCTAGTTGCTCCCAGAGAGAAGCCTCCACTTCATCACACCACCAGCAAAGACAGCCCATGCCCGTTTCTTCACACTGCTCTGGTCAAATGCAGCCTATCGACTGCAGCTTGCCTTCCGCCGCCTTTAAACCACGCAGCCAGGATGATTGTCCACGTGACTCAAAGAGGAAGAAACTGGGTTCTGTTGTTCCTGTTTCTCCTTTCGCTACAGCCAACCGTTTTGCAGCCTTGGCTAACATGGATTCCGAAGAAGGAGATCGTAGTGAACCTGCGCCTACTACTTCTACTTCCTCATCCCAGAAACCACCTCCCATTTATGTGTCTAATATACTCAACATGAATACTGTTATAAAACACTTACAAACGTCCAATGTAGGCGCCTACAAGCTTGTTACACTGGACAGCAACAAGGTCAAGTTCTCTTTCGAGAGTATAGAGGTTATCGTGCAGCCATACATTATTTTGAGTCACAGAAGGCAGAATTTCACACCTACCAAATGCGTCAGGATCGTAATCTTCGGGTGGTTATTCGTGGGCTTCACCCCACTATTGACACTTCTATGGTAATGCAAGAATTAACGTCTCTTGGGTATTCCCCTGCCCAAATGACTCCTGTTTACCATCCCGTGACAAAAGTGCAACTGCCCCTCTTTTTCTTGGATCTAAAACCAAATCCTCTCAATGACGACATATATAAACTTGATCGTTTATATTACACGACGATAAAAGTGGAGCCACCGAAACCCAAAAGGGGTGTTATTCAGTGCCTGAACTGCCAGGAATTTGGGCACAGCCGTAATTATTGCCACAAGCAACCACGTTGTGTCAAATGTGATGGCAACCATCCTACTGCGCAGTGCTCTAAGGTTCCTCACACGCCCCCTCTGTGTGTGAATTGTAAAGGTCCACATACAGCGAACTATAAGGGTTGCCCTGTTCATCGACGGCTCCAAGCTACTCAGCGGTCTCACACTAATCCCCAACGTACCGTTTCTGGTGTACCCTCTGCTACTGTTCCTTCACTTCTTACTTTCCCTCGACTGGAGTCTACCGTACCTACTTCTACTGGAGCTGCCTATCCTCGTCCTCCTGTATCTAATGTCCGGCCTCCATCGTCGTCTCCAGATTCTCAGGGCTCACCTGCCGGTGCTTCACAGTCCTATGTCAGGGTGAACCAAACCGTTCTCAATTGGGTTGCTTGATGGCACGTCTGGATTCTGTCTTTGCTATTCTTCAGCCTCTCCTTACTACCTTGCAACAATTGATTCCTGTTCTGCTTCGTATCCATGGCTAATTTTGTCCCTACTTCAATTCGTATCTGCACTTGGAATTGTCAGAGTATCACCAATAAGTTTCATGAATTACTACACTTCCTTACGGTTTATGAAGTAGACCTCCTGTTGACCACAGAAACCAAATTGGCTCCTCACATACATTTCCACATTCCTGGCTATGATATCTATCGCGCAGATCACCCTAACTTGACTAGAATGGGTGGTTCTGCGGTGCTTATCAAAACCTGTTTGGCTCACCACGCCCTTCCACCCATTTTGGAGGACTCCTTTCAGGTTGCTCGGATTCAATTTTCTACTACTTCCGCAAACATTCAAGTCGGATCTTTTTATTCTGCTCCTCAGAATCCTGTTACTCTCGCTGATTTCTGGGGTATCACTCATGCCTTCAAGGCCCCCTTTCTAGTCGGAGGCGACTTTAATTCCAAACATCCTCTTTGGGGTTCGAATCTCTCAAATACTAGAGGTAAACTCCTACACACTGCAATTCATCAGTTACACCTAGATGTAATCTCTCCAGCTGAACCCACGTTCTACCCGCACAATGGTGGGACTCCAGACGTGCTGGATTTCTTCATTGGACGTAATATTTCCCGTCACTGTTCCCTTCTTTCCGTTATTCACGATCTGAGCTCCGATCATTTACCAGTCCTGCTTACTCTCTCTGACGGAGTGAAGTATAAAGACCTCTTTCCGTCCCTGGTACGATATCCTCTTGATTGGCCTTTGTGCACCTCTTTGCTTGCTGGTCTCGCTGTTACGACAGTGCCGCTTAAGTCACCCCGTGATGTTGATGTGGCTGTTTCTACCCTGACTCGTAATATACAGTGTGCCGCCAACCTTGCCAATAGCAATATCCACGATCTCCGTCCTCGGTCTGTGACTTTCTACTCTCCAGAGATTCGTCTTCTACATTCCATCAAGAAGGACTGTAGGAAACTCTGGGAACGTACGCATTGCCCACTTCATAAAACTAATTTTAACCGCGCTACTCGGGAGCTGAAGGCTGCCCTACGTGCTGCACGCAGTAATGCTGCTGAAAGCAAACTTCGAGTCTTAAACACCCGCGATGGATCCTTATGGCAGAAGACTAGAACTTTGACACGCCATTCTGCTGCCATACCGCCTCTTAAGGTTGGCAATACTTGGTTTTCTACGCCACTTGAAAAGGTCAACCTGTTTTCTGAACTCCTGGTACGACAGTTTTCACCCAATCCTGTGCTCGACGTGGAATTTAATCATCGAGTGGAGGAAGAACTCACGCAACCTTTATTACTCACTCCTTTTCGACACTACTTTACCCCTGCTGAAGTTAAAAATACCATCGTCCGCTCCTCAGCTCACAAATCTCCAGGTCCTGATCTT
The DNA here is from genome assembly GCA_030765045.1 of Tenodera sinensis. Lineage (NCBI taxonomy): Eukaryota > Metazoa > Arthropoda > Insecta > Mantodea > Mantidae > Tenodera > Tenodera sinensis. The sequence goes on from CM060970.1 coordinate 42,758,696, forward strand.
ATTGTGCAACCCTTATTACTTCATTTCCCCCGGAATGCGCTAGTCCTGCTAACACAGATCTACAACGCTATTCTCCGCACTGCTCATATCCCTCACCAATGGAAGCATGCTACTGTTATCCTTCTTCCTAAACCTGACAAAGCTAAAAACGATCCCCGCAGTTATCGTCCTATTAGTTTACTCTCCCTTCTCTCCAAAATCTTCGAACGTCTCCTTCTACCTCGCCTCTTCTCTGAGCTCGCACCAATTATCCCTGATACTCAGTTTGGATTTCGCCCTCTTCACTCCTGCTCTCAACAGCTACACCGCATCGTTGACACTATTCTTGATACATATGAACGTCTATCTGTGTGCTTAGGATTGTTTCTGGATACGGAGAAAGCTTTTGATAAGGTTTGGCACAATGGTTTGTTATTCAAGCTCAAACCGCATCTCTCGGACACCTATTTCCGCCTCCTACAGTCCTATTTGCATAATCGCACCTTTTCCGTAAAATATGACCATGCCTTCTCCAAGGTCCTTCCTATATCATCTGGTGTGCCGCAAGGAAGCGTACTAGGCCTTTATTATATCTAGTATATACCTCCGATTTTCCTCGTCATCCTCAACTCACCATCGCTCACTTTGCCGATGACGTGGCAGCCCTGAGTGTGGGCACTTGTGCTGTGACTGTTAGCCACCTTCAGGACTTCTGTAATCAAATTCAATCCTGGTGTCAACGTTGGAGGGTGACTATGAACGCTCATAAGTCCAGAGTTGTGAAGTTCACTTACAAAAAGAACGTGACCCATCATCCCCTTTACCTGGATGGGACAGAGATACCCACAGCGACTTCCATAAGATACCTTGGCCTTATCTTGGACAGCCGGCTAACATGGGGTCCCCATCTCTGTAGTCTAGTGCAGAGGATTCGTCACCGTATCCGCGAAGTCCATCATCTTGTGTCTGGTTCCTCGCCCTTGCCTTTGCGGTACAAGCGCCTGGTATATACTTCCCTAATTCGACCCATGTGGCAGTATAGCTGTGCCATTTGGGGTGTTGCAGCTCCATCGCAGATCCTGAGGATCCAGCGTACGCAGAATCGTTTTCTACGCCTCATGACAGGCGCTCCCTGGTACGTGCGCAACTCTACGCTGCATGCTGATGTAGGTCTACCGGAGGTGATGTGTATCCTCCGCATCTGCTACAGAAGACTGCATCAATCCTGTCTGCGCCATGACAATCCTCTGCTCCGCCATATTTATCTTCCTCCTGAACCTCTACGACGAAGACTGAAGCGCCGTTGGCATTCTGATTTGCGAATGAACATCTAGTTCTATACAAATGCTTTTTCTGTAACTGTTTTTCCCTATTTCTGTGTTATATTGTTGGGACTATCGCTAGATGGCACCCCAATTACACGTTTCATGTTGTTCTGTGTATAGCTTAGCTCAACCATATTGTACCTAATTGTACAGAAGAGTTTCCTTTAATTAAAAAAAAAATAATAATAATAATAATCGAAATATGGGATTTCCTGGGAAATATGGGATAGTTGGCAACACTGTGCTCTAGCCATATGATCTCTTTCTCTGCAAATATATGAGCTTGTTTTCTACCTTTTTGGTTTGAATAGGTGTTTTTGTGAACATTTTCTGCTATAAACAATCCTTTTCTTTTTTTTTTTTTCAAATGATTGAAAATTGCTAAATGGAGTTTAAGGATAAAAACAATCCCTAAATGCTGTTCTGGATCAATGTTGGCGTTAATATAATTTATTAAAAAAAGTAGTTTCTAATAAATTTTAATCAAAGTTGGTATAATCAACAAAATAATCCTATCTTCCTTAATAAACAAACTATAAGTATAAATATAGACCAGTGAACTAGAAGGCATTTATCTACACTCTGTAAAAGTTTCAGTTTGAAATGTTAAATAGTTTCGGAGACAATGAGTTGTAAATTTGGTAAATTTAACACTAGCAGGATAGGACCTTTAATCTCCTCTTAAGATAAAATGGTTATGGCCAGTAGAAAGGAAGAATGATAATGTAAAGGAAGAAAAGACATGGTTAGTAATGTCTTATATATATATTTAATTAAGTGTTTGTTAGGCATTTGTACATCTTTTGTAATATCTAGCAAAGATGGCAGTACAGATTCCATAAACATTTCATTCAGTGCCAGCATGAGCAGCTTTTTAATATATGAAACAGTAAGTACGTAGTAATTTTTTGCTCTTGCCTGCTTTGTAAGTAGGGATAGGATTTTAATGCAAATGCATATTCTTTCTTTACTATAAGAAAGTATACTCCCCTTGCATGTGAGTTAATTACTAAATTTCCAAAATTTTAAACATATAATATATATGTATGAGTATATAATGTTGCCTCTTTTGCTCATAGCATAATGCTGTAGTAATTTGCAAATTACACTGCATACTTGTTACTTTTACATGTATATCTTAAAAGTATATTTTTATTTTATTCATTTATTATGTCACATTGATGAACAAAAATGATATTGGGTCAATCTTGAAATTTGGCAATAGTGATGGTATCTCATGTGCAATACAGTTGATAGCTACACCATATCAAAGAATTCTCACTCTATCTGGTCCTAACGTTCCCTTCTGACTGATAAGATGTTCTCAGAATTGAATTCAAGCACAGGAACAATGAACTAAGAACCAGCTGCACAGTGATTGGCGTAATTCAGTTATTGCAAGTTATTTATTATTTTGTCCTGCATTTAATCACTAAGTATGTTATGGCTCAGCACGTTTTCTATTGTGCAGTGTATATTTATTTATGATTCGTATGTGCTAATTCAGTTCGTCAAGTGAAAATACATTTGCAGGAAGATTTCCTGATGTAAAAGTCATAGGCCATACAACAATCCACACAATTTATATTAAATTTCAGGGCACAGGAAGTGCTCAGTCTAAGAAACTTAAAAGACAGCATAGATGCTTACCAAAGGAACATAAGACATTGGCCATCATTTGGAGACTTCCCCAAAAAATCACGTAGGTATCTTTCACAACAGGCAGGCATTTGTTATGGCTCTATGTGAAGAGCTATTAAATTGGTGAAATTAAAACCATAAATGTGGCAGATAAAGCCTTTAACAGTAGTTTTAAAAATGTATGTTTACATTTGTGCCATTGTAAGATAACCGCAGATGGCAAAGAGTGCTGCTAACACAAACAAGAAAAACAAGACACAGTCGGTTCTTAGTTTATTGGCTCTCCAGTTATGATGGTTATACTTACACATTGTATTAGCATTTATAAATATTTATCTATTAACATTTATAAAATCCCAGCTTACTAATTTACATAAAGGAAAGCAGTTCAAAATATTCAATCATTAATGGTTTTAGAAATTCAGTTCTGTAAATATTCCTGCAGGTTTGCAATTATTTGTAGTTGAAACTTCGACATTGAATTTAGTGATGTGGTGCTTGCGTATGGTGAAGGTGTTTTTGTGTGACCATACCAAAAGTAAAAGTGAGCATCAAAGCTAGATTAGTGAGGTATATCCTATTCTTCAGTGATAAAGATAAATTTTGATGAGTAAAATAATTCATTAAGTTTCCACAATAGGGTTATTCATGGGGAGGTTACATTAAATTCCCTAAACTTTTTATTTTATATCAAACATTGGGTTGATTCTTATTATAAAGTATGTTCATATTATGAGGTTTTCGTTGCATAAATGTATAAGTATTAAAGGAATTATTAGAGCATAAAATTCCTGTCCCTATTTATAAGGTAGAAAAATGTTGAGCTTTGCCCTAGCAGAACATTTTATCAAAATGTTATCAGGCCCCTTGTTTCTTTGCATTTTTGGTGGATCTGTACAAAATGAAACCACCCTATACTGAGCACATCATGATCATCTGAAGAAATTATTACACTCTGCTACCACTTAACTTTATTATGAAGAATCACACTGACGTGACTACCAGAATGTAATATATGTGGTTCATAGCACAGGAAACAAGTCAGCTGTTGGACATGATGTATACATGCACACTATCTTGAACTCAGATGTTGTTGTTACCAAAGTTGGCAACAGGGCTTTTCATATCTTTTACACAGTTGTACAGCCATGGAAAAAATTATTGAGCACATTAGGAGAACAGAATATTTTTAAGTTCCACATCGTGTTGCAGCATGGTTTACACAAGTTGATGTTTCCAACATACAGCTGAGTTTATTGATAGTCTCTGTTCCATATGTTATCATCTGTCAGACACACAAATAGGTTGTGTCTTGAATCACTACTCACATTTGTACACATACTCGCAAATACAAATGCACATACATATTCTATTTATGTGTCCGACAGATAAGATATGGAACAGACTATGAATAAACTCAGCTGCATGTTAGAAATATCGACTTGTGTAAGCTGTGCTGCCACACAATGTGGGTAAATGTAATTTTTCCATGGCTGTAGTTCAAATTATATCATAAAAGATTGTGAGTTCTAGTTTCTACAATTGTTTTTTCCAGACTAGCCAATGGCTGAAGTAAAAGGCTAAACAATGTTATAATTCTTTTACTATTTACAGGAGCTTACAGTGTCAATGCTGGATCTGCTTCAAGCATTTAATACATAAAATAACTGTTTGAGTCTGTTAAACACAAAAGTAAAGCGGTTTGATAATGCAACAGCACAGTAACAAAGGTAATACAATACAGTGAAATATACACATGAGTATGGTCAATAATGCTCAGTTTTTACTCTGGCAAAGCATAGGTTTTTTTAACTCATGCTGTTCGTTGCACTAGATTCCAGGGCTCAAGATAAAGTGTGCGAGTAGTGTTTAGTTTTATTATAAATAAATTAAATAACTTAGAGGATAAAACCTCTACAGAAGTTAGCTTGTTTTGGATGTTCTTGGCCTTAGAGTAATCTGAACACCATTTTTGGGTCGGAGAATGGCTTCTGATATAACTTTGGTGTTTTGGTTTTTGCTTGCACAACTGATGTGAAAATTGCTGAGAATGGTTGCTAGCACTGTCTTCACTTCCAATAATGCGAATTTCTGACCTGAAAGTTAAAATAATGTTATCAAAATCAGACAAGACAATCTCATTGTTTCTATGCTTAAAAGTTTCCTTTTTTCCCTGATTATATTTACCACCTCTCCTTCCTTCCCTCGCTCCGTCCCTCTTTATCTCTGTTTTATTAGTTATAATGTCACTAACTTGGCAGATCATATCGGACAATGAATGAATGAGTAGAGAACAGGTGAAATGATGACAAAAGGAACCCCAAGTCCATAGAGCTTAAAGTTACCTGACATTTGACTCCTCAGGATAAGGGAAAATCCCTGAAAAAATCTTGTCCCCTAACCGAGATTCAAACTCGGGACCTCTTAAGTGTGAGGCAGAGACCGTATCTTCACCCCACAGAGAAGGCCAGCATACCTTTATCAGAGGTTGTAAGGGTAAATGTTTATTTCTTTCATTAAAAATGCTCAGTCCTATTTACAATCAAGGATTACAAAAATGTCCACTAAAACCTGACATTCATCTACCCAGTCTTCTGTGTGATCTTGCAGTGATGTTAAGGTACAATTTCAAAGTAAATTATGCCAGCTTTGAGTAGTACATTAGGTCTTGGGCCCTTTTTTTAGCTAAAATAAAAAATATCCAATTTTTCTAGTGTGTCCGATACACACAAATTAATTATTAGGTAGATGAGATGACTTAACACCCTTTTGCTGTTTCACTTAAAACTTTAGGTCATGTTTCACAGACCATTATCATCAGCAGCTCATTGTCCACTATTGGCAGTAGATTTTCGTTTCTTCTTAGGAACACTGTCTACTTCGTTTAACTTACATACTGAAACCAAATCTGTTGTACCACTCCAATGAGATGTTCTTTGCTCTTTGACCAAAAGTAGTAAGTAGATTTTTACAAACTGTCCTAGCTCTGTTCAGAGGTGTGCAGTTATGCTTAAAGACTGCTTTTTGTGTTTTGGAATTTTTATGGAATTCGGTAACATAATTACTACCTAGTAGGGGAGTACAATATTATTTTAAATATGTTAAGTCAATATTAATTTTTCGCACTATGTTTAAAAAGTAATAAAGTTCGATTCCGATCGGTTAATAAGGCATAAATGAAACCGTTTATTGGTTGAAAGGTGTTTGCGTGTTTTAGCGATAGCGCATAGGAAACAAAACACTGCCATAGCGCTGCAACCATGTATAGGAAACAAATGAAAATCTGATTTCGTTCATTGTTTTCGCGCGGTTCTGTTAATTTCCAGTGAAGATGTAAAAGTGTCCTATGGAACTGGAATGTTACAGTAGTCTGTGAATGTGAGAATAAAACAGTGGTGCATATTACGTGCATGAAATAATTGCTGTTTACAATGAGAGCTGAGGAACATAATTAAGGTAGAGGCTTTGTTTTTATCGGCGTAAGTCATTTCAACAACTTGTTCATTTTGAGTCAATAGAATCTTGTTAAAAGTACAGCACCAGGCGAAATCTTTATCGTCTTGAAACAATACAGGTCACTGTTAAATCGCAACCCTCCCTTAACCAATCGTAACTCTATTGTTACCGTGCAAATGCTTACCTATACAGTTTCGGGGTCCAGCACTAAAAGGTATGTATGCGAATGGATGCCGCTTTTGCGTTCTCTCTGGCAGGAAGTTGTCTGGATCGAACACCTCTGGATTCGGGAACTGCTGCTCGTTCCTGTGCAGCTGGAACAAGTGTACCATTACAGCACATCCTGCAGGAACCACGTAGTCACCTGGAATCACATGTGAGATGTTCATTTGTCTCATGTCGGGAGTTCGAGCATACGTAAACTACGAGAATTCGCCTAGTGATGTATAGTTTAGAAATGTTTTGCTAGTAATTTACCTCTAGGGAAAGATGTCATATGAGTTATAGTGCTTACCATTATTAATTTTCATATCTGTATGCATTAGGATTTAAAGGAAAAGTACAAAAAATCTTCGTGTAGCATCCTTGATGGACAAACTTAAGTACCAACTTTGGTTTTTAACCGACTTTTCGTTTTTGAGTTATGTTGTCCATAGACTGACACTCACACACGCGCGCTTTTTATAAAAGGATTTTTTTTTAAATTCAGGGGGGCCTCAAAACATATATTTTCGGTGAAATCTTGATATCGAATTTTTGGGTGGAATACAATATTCCTCCTCTTTACTATACGTAGTAGGGAAAATAAAAATTGCTCTAATGAGTTTAATTAGAATACCATATGTTTATATGCCAAATAAAATGTATCTATGCTTGTATCTTGAATTTTGTGCTGATAGCCTGTGAAGTCCTCTTTATTTTGAGTGAATTGTATAATTGATAAAATCTTAGTACATAAGAATCTAATGGGCTGCCTCTATAGTCTATGGTCTGATGGTTAGCATACTAACCTTCAAATCCAGAGTTCCCGCCTGGAATGTGAATATTTTTGTTTATTCTTCCCTAGAGTATGGAAGTATGAATGCGCGCGCGGGTGTGTGTGTGTGTGTGTGTGTGTGTGTGTGTGTGTGTGTGTGTGTGTGTGTGTGTGTGTGTGTCTTTTTTTATAGTATGTCCCATTCCGTATGAATACTACATGCTTGCATTTATTTACATACAATTTTCATTTTAGATACATGTACATATTGTTGATGTTCTATTTGAAGATTTACACTTTTATTTACCTCTAATTTTTTATGTACCTTAGTCTATTGAATACTTCTCTATTGTGCATATTTACAGTTTTTTTTTATTTGATGTTTGTTGTTTAATGCTATTTTATTTTGTTTGACCTTATTTCTTTAACCTAATGCTATTTTACAAATCATAAATCTAGTACTTATCATATAGTGAAAGGCAAATATTATTATACTCGTAACAGCAGTAGAGTATTGAAATGTGTTTGGACAATGATACTGGTTGCAATCTTGGTAAGGAGTAGAAATTATATATATATATATATATATATATATATATATATATATATATATATATATATATATATATATATTTGGACTTAAGTCATTCTATTTCTGTGAATTTTATAGCATCAATGAAGTTAACGAAAGGTTGTATGAAATTGTTTCCAAGTTCTTCTTTGTTTATGGGCCAAGTAGCCCCTTTACTTTGTATTTTCCTAATCATGGCGTTTCTCTGGTTGTTTAGAATTTTGCATCGAAATATAATGTGGTTTACTGTTTGGTCCTCTTCTTCACATTTGCACATTGGGTTATCTAAAAATCCAAACCTGTGGCGATATACTCTTAGCTTTCCATGTCCTGTTATCATTGTGTGTGTGTGGGTGTGTGTGTGTGTGTGTGTGTGTGTGTGTGTGTGTGTGTGTGTGTGTGTGTGTGTGTGAATTCAATGTAATAACCAAAAGTATTAGTAACCGAAATATCAGCACAACTATAAGCGAGTGAATATCATTGCTGATGACTGATGAGCAATTGCTGCAAAAAGTAAAACGCCACCGATATGACCTCAAAGCTTAAAATCGCGCCGGGTGCAATTCAAGGTGCAGCAGATCTTCCTTGCACCATGCATCGTGGCGACTCGGTTTGGGCCAAGTTCAATTCGCGCACTGCAGACCGAAGAAAGTCGTGACCATAGAGCTAAATCTGGAGTGCAATAATTCTATGAGTGGGAAAATCAACTGTTGAGAGACACTATAAGAGTACACATGGTGAAATCGTAGAGGACGCTAGGAATGAAGAATGTCTACCTCTTGGAGAAGAAATGACTTTATACCAGTACTTTCTAGATCACTAAAACAAAAGACCAAATTAACCAGTTTAACATTGCGCACACCATGTAAACATTACGCTCTGAGGAAGAAACAGGGCAGAAAGTGGGAAGGAGGAAGACGGCAAAGCGAACGTGTGAGATAGACAGAGAGAGAGAGGCGTAAGGAAAGAGCGAGTGGAAGTTTGCACCGACGTCAACTTTTCGTAGTTGCAACTTGCACCGTACAATACACCAGTGCATGCACCCTGAAAGTCCCTGCTAGATGTTAAAGCCTGCAAATACATGGGGAAAAAAGTAACGCGTTAACGCACACATTTTGTGTCAAGTAAAACTTTTTTGTGGGTTAACTATTTCCTAAATACTTTTGTTATTGTCTGAGTTTTCAAATTCTTATACATTTTCACGAGGTTATTCGCTATTCCTGTTGTCCTCGTTGTCATGGAAGGATATCGGTGTTTTAAAAATCTAACTGTTGCTGTAGCCAAGGTATTCTTAAATACCTGCAACGAAATATATAAATGTTAAATGAAAGTTTATCTGAATTAATAAGGATTAAATAGAAGGATATGCTTTTGTGTGAATAGATTGTAGAAGAGTAAATCAGTGGCGTGTGGTGAAGGTATTGGCCAGGGTAAGCAATCTCATTGTAAATGGTTAAACGAAAATATGCTGATACATAGTACTACATGCAATTAAAAACAATAGTATCACTGTACATTACTTTGTAACAAAGTATTGGTGATTCCTGTTTCCCCAAAAACAGACAATATCAATTAGGCGTTTCATTACTTCTCTATTTTTTCTTACTAGTTCATTGTGCTGATTTTCCCTCACTTTCTTCTGAGTATCCAGTAAATGGTCAATTCTGGATTTGCCGAATGTTTTTAGTAGAATGATGGTTTGGAGACGAGTGCTAACCAAACTGTGTCTTTTAATTGCTTTATGGATGTTCCCCAAGTCACTAGATCATTCCTTTTTTGTCGTTAGCAAACAGAAGACAACACCAACAATAAAGGTTTTATTTGCGCGGACAGCCAGTATGTCATTTATTGGTAATATATAGCTGTAAATTGAATTTTATTACACAGGTTTTCATTGGAGCGGTAATGACATTGGTCTTCCTTCCTGCACAACTTTAATCTTTTCTTCATAATTTCTAGAAGAAAAACTTCGTGAGATAACATTGCATACAATAAAATGCAGTTCTGCTCTCCAAAGAAAGCGAAGATTCCACATTTCCTCCCCTCTCCAAGTTTTTAGGTCCAAGCTGCAAGCACTAGTGTACGCACGGTTTCAAACTGCTTACCTTGCTCTAGCACGGCACGTAGTAAACTATCTGAAAATCTATCATAAATCAACTTTTAACAAGATGACAGTGATATCGCACTTGTCATCGAATAATAAAGCTAAATTCACTGTAAAAAGTCACTCGTTACTTATGTATTCACTTGAAATGCACTTATTAAACTGCGACAATGCTGGAAGGTCACTCCCCTAGACCGCACTGAACACATGTGCTTCTCTTGAGCCAATGCCGCGATGGCGCCCGAGCTGACCCGAAAACCTACGGAAACGAGTCCCCACGGACACAGTGCAATGTTGCACGCATTGAGAACGTATCGTACAATAAAACGGAAATCTTAGTTCAGGCATAGCGGATAGGAGAGATAGTGTGAGCTCTTCGGGAATTACTATGGTTCGCTCGCAAGATGGCACTGGTGTCGCGGTCGCTTTACTTAGTTCACGAATGCATGGTGAAAATGGGTTTCATATTATCAGTTAGCATTTTAAATACCTAAAATCGTAAGGAGGAATATTGGAAATACTGTTTTGAAACATCGTCTTTCCTTGACATATAATATAGGATGCTATTTTACAATAATGGGTATTATAATTAACGAAGAACAGTGGGAAATATCTGCTTACATGATTTTACGCTGAAAAATTAAGCCATAATGCAAATTATGTATTTTTTAAGCATTGTATCTAGAACCAGCTTTTGTTTTTTACTTAAATAATTTAAATTGCGTTTATGTTCGCAACAATTAGTAGCGAATTTCTTTTCTACTATTTTTAATTTAGCCCTCTCTTTAGATAGCAGGTTTTTAGTTCTAACTAAATTTCTATTGAGGTTTCTAATTCTTTTCTTCAGTGTAGCAATTTTATTATTGACACTTGTGTTTGTGACCTTGGAGGAATTAGAACTGTTTTCTGTGAATTCCTCATTGTTGAAGGACGGTGCGTTTGAAATAAGAACTGGTTGACTGGATCCTGCATCTGGTAATTTTGCCCGCCTCGGTAGCGTGATGGTTAGCGTGTCTGCCTCAGTTCAAGAGGTCGCGAGTTCGAATCTCGCTTAGGGTAAGTTATGCTGGTAAGGTTTTTTCCCGAGGTTTTCCCTACCCTGAGAAGACGAATGTCGGGTAACTTAAAGCTCCATGGACCTCGGGCTCATTTGAGCATCATTTCACCCGTTTCATTTCATTCATTCGTCCGATATGACACATTGTTGGAGGACGTTAATTAAAAAAAAAAAAAAATCTGGTAATTTACTGATTGTTGAATATTGTTTTTTCAGTAATCTTTTGTCTCTGTTTTGTGGAGATTTTCGAGATTTGTGCACTGTAGTTAAGTACCTGGGTAAATTAGGAAATATTCAGGGAATTGTCCCTGGCTTTAACCGCCATTTAATTCTAGGGATTTCAACTAGTTTTCCATGCACAACGAATGAATCAACTTTCACTAAAAAGTCCTCTGGAAAATGTTTGTCACAAATACTAGATTTAACAGATAATTTAGTGTCTTTCCTAGGAATAGACTTTTCCCATTTGTAAAACAGATTTTTATCTTTAGGAGGAGTGAAAAAATGTCTAGCTTCTGAGCAGTTTGTGTATCCTGAACGACACCCGGGTACAAAACAAGTTGGCATTTTTAATCAATTATTGATGTTGCTTGAAACTTACGTTTTGAAGAACACACACATTTATGCACAAACTTAGAAGCAATTTCACAAGTTATGTACCTAATTACTCACAACACACAACGCATACGTATAAAATTGTCTGTACTTCCGAATCACATACTAGGCAGTTCGGCCGCATTTTAAGGCGACTGCGATCGCCACGCCGCAGTTTCGGTCAGTTGCCACGGGACCACGGATCATGCAGTGAACTAGCGGGAGAGCTCACACTTTCTCTTCTATCCGCTATGGTTCAGGTCAACTGCAGTAGCCAAGCGCTTAACATAGAATCAGAACGTGCAGCTGGATAATATAATATAAATAATTTTGTAGCATTGTACAGGGTAAGCACTGCTTACCTTGCGTACATGGAGCACACGCCACTGGAGTAAATAGAGAAAGACATGTGAATGTGACAAGATTTAAGTTTCGTTTTTAATGAACTTAATAGAAGCTCTCATGTAGAAAACATTGTGTAGAACAAACTGCCGGAAGTGTGTTTACCTAAGATAGTGTCCTCTCGGACCTGTCTTGCCATGATTGGCACACTGGGGTATAGCCGGAGCGTCTCTTTGATCACTCGCTCCAGGTATTTCATGTTGTTCAGCGCCGTGAATGTTATGCAACCTTCAGAGTCTTCTAGTGCCGCCTTCACGTCTGCCACTGCTTTCTCCTTCAACAAACAAAATGTTAACATTTAGAAACACTATTAACCGGGAAGCTTTAGTATTTTAGGATAGGTACTTATTTATTATTTACTTCCCGCTAACATGTGTGGGAAGTTGCAGTTCCTGTACTTTTTCATTTTTACCGCAGATATTAACATATATTTAATCCAACTATATGTATACTTATTGTTGCAGACATATTTAAGTTTAATGTTACCATTTAAATCTTATCCCCTTATTTCTCTGTATTTGTTAACTTTACTTATGATTTAATCCATGCAACATACAAATATAACTATTTCGGCGCAAGCAGCTGTCTCACCTTCAGTTGTCGACTGTCTTGCTCAACACTAACAGTTTTTTTGTTGTTGTTATTGCTACTAACGTCCTCCAACGTAGTGTCATATCGGACTGTGAGTGAATGAAATGGATGAAATGGTGCTCAAATGAGCCTGAGGTCCATAGAGCTTTAAGTTACCTGGCATTCGTCTTCTCAGGATAAGGGAAAACCTCGGAAAAAACCTTATCCGAATAACTCACCCCAACCAAGATTCGAACTCGCGACCTCTTGGACATGAGGCAGATACGCTACCACCACGCTACAGAGGCGGGCCACTACCAGGTGTGACTACCACAGTTTGCAAGGGCTAGCGCGGTCGACTTCCATATACTGCTTTTGAGCAGCTGAGAGTGACTGATTTTATTTTCGCCTATTTCTGTGTTTTGTTAATTATTGTGGAAAGAACAGCATGAAATAAACATACGTTAAGTGCTTGAGGAAACTTCTTACACACACCACCACCACCAAAGCGGCCCGGGTTCGATCCCAGGCAACCGCAAGTGGGATTTGTGATGGACAAAGCGGCGCTGGGGCGGTTTTCTCCGGGTTCTCCTGCTTCCCCCGCCATCTTATTCCACCGGTGCTCCATCTTCATTCCATGTATCATCAGTGTCACCGCTGTATGTAGTAAAAGCGGGTGTTAAACACTACAAAAAAAAATAATAATCCACACACACATACATACACACTATTTACGTATTTAAAGTAATTACCAAACTTTTCTTCCATGATTATGAAAATAGTGCAATTTCAAGCGCTTATGTCTATGTATACTTACATCCTATTCTATCAGTCAATTTACAGAGAAATTTTATAAAAAATAGGAGAGATTGTCACACATCATATTTATAAGCATGGCGTAATCACAGAGTCTACGAGCATTCTTTACACTCTGAGAAGCCCGCCTCTGTAGCGTGATGGTTAGCGTGTCTGCCTCACGTTCAAGAGGTCGCGAGTTCGAATCTCGCTTAGGGTAAGTTATCCGGGTAAGGTTTTTTTCCGAGGTTTTCCCTACCCTGAGAAGACGAATGTCGGGTAACTTAAAGCTCCATGGACCTCGGGCTCATTTGAGCATCATTTCATTCATTCGTCCGATATGACACAATGTTGGAGGACGTTAAAAAAAAAGCAACAAGAGAAAATAGAGAAATGATCGAGACTTAGATTAAAGTTCAGACCATTCTGCCAGTAATAAAAATATTACCAAATACTTAAAAATTTAGGAAACATTTCAAAAATATAAAGGTTTATTGTAATGAAAAGCCTCCAATAAAGAATATCTATACAATCGAGAAGACTGGTAACCGAGGTCGTTAAGGTAGGGGTAAGAGGTAAGGATTATCAGCGGAGGGGAACACCTCGTACACTTAGACCTGCATAGGTTCATAGTAGCTACCCCCCCCCCCTCCAGGAGGAAAGACATGAAGTGAAGGAACCACAGGAGGTTACAGGTCACAGCAGACATGCCATAGAGACGCTCGGAAGTCATTAACAATTCCAAAATCGAAGACCCATCCCCTTTAAAATATACAGTTTTGTTTTGAGAAGCTTGAAAAATGTGTCCAAGTTGCAGTGGTATTGGCCTTAATTTTTAATGCAGTATCTGGTGTTCGAATCTTTATTAAATGTTTGCAGTGCACATATTCATAGTTATATTATGGCACTCTTGTGGGGCAACTATTCTTCAGTAAATAAACGATTCACCAGGCTCGGGGAGTTCTACTGTGCCAGTGTTAATGGACGCATCTCTAATGTTGGCGAGTTTCTTGTATGCCGAATATTTAAATTGGCAAAGGGTTTTCTGACTGGCTAATTTATGTGGGTATGTCCATTACTACTTTTCATTAAAATGTAGCTACTTTTCGCGAAGTCACTGGTGTGATCTATATTTGCTAAGTACGCATCTACAATGGAGTTTTGTTCTGGCTTATCTTTTATTTTTACATGTATTTGTGAAGTCCATTAGCCGTTATGTGGTATCTGTTTGTATTAATTTTGGTACTTCTCGTTGAGCTTTATCCAAATTGTTACGTGTATGAAAAAAATAAAATAATATCTGCCAGCTATGTCCAGACACCGAATTTCTTATATCTGGACGTAGTGTGCGGATATTTTGATTTATTTAAACTTATTTATTACAATTTGTTCACAATAGAATGTGCAGAAGTTACTAACCTAAATTAAACTAAATAACAATAAGGAAAATTAGTGATATTTTAAAGTTATATGGGATCTCATAATATTCATGCAATTTATTGCTCCCTAGCCGCTGCTATTCGTCTCTGGTAGGCGGTCCAAGTCTCATCAGACTGTCGTTTTGGCCTCGTTCTTCCCCTTTCTACCTACACTTGTCGTCCAGTGATCCAATGAAATGTTCTTCTGTTCTATGTAATTTTTCTTGGTATAACAGGTTCAGGAGTTTGGGGCACTTGGTTTCGGTTATATTGATTTGACAATCTTAACGATCGACGGGGTGATGGTACAACAGTCGCTGGAGGTCTATAAAAATTTCTTAGATTTCTTTCTTGTTCAGTTTGTCTTAAAGATCTTTCTGCTATACTGATTTGAGTCGCTAACTCATTTAAAGTGTTTAGATTTTCCTTATTCCTGACCATTTCCGATAAAGTGAGGTGCATGAGCTTTTCCCTGTTAGATTGTCCTATTTCACTGTATTTCTGACAGTTAAACATTACATGCTCAGGAGTATCTTCTGTATTGCATCTGGTGCACATTTCAGAGTTGATGATATTAAAATGTTTTAAGTAAGTGCCATATGGCCCATGGCCCGTAATATAGTGTAATGCAGCTTGTAAGGGATTTAGGTGCTTTAGTCGTAACCTTTCTCGTATATTAGGGTAAAACATATAGGTGCGTCTCCCAGTTTCCAGGTTATCCCATTCTGACTGCCATAAGGATATTAACTCAGCCCTTATTTGTCTTTTCATATAGCATCGTTTTCCTATTATATCTTCTATCTTTTGTTGATTGCGTTTCTTTAGCCAGTAGTGAGCACCATATAGGCGAACCTGTAGATCTATTGGCCAGGTACCAGTGGCCACAAGAAGAGCCATAGTAGAGGTCGTTCTTGCTGCTCCAGTAAAACGGAGAATTTTCCTCCGGCATTTTCTGAGATCTGCGACGAGGTTTAATTTTTGCATACACTGTGCCCACGCTCCTGCACCACATGTAATGATAGCAGTAAAGATACAATTATGATATGTTCTAATGGTACTGAGAGGTAGTTTATATTGACGTTGGGCAATACTGGCAATCTTCATCATAATTTTACTGGCTTTGTTGCAGACCTGAGTGACGTGTGTCTTGAAGTTGCCTGTCTCATCAAGCGTTATTCCAAGGTATTTAATATACTTGTGGCGTTGAATACGTTCTTCGTGTATTCGTATAATTGGGTTTCTTAATAATTTACCTTTAAATAGCAAATACGCAGATTTGTCAGCTGCAATTTGTAGTTTAACAGAGTTGCACCATCTATATACCTTCTGGGTCACATCAGAAGATTTTGTTTCCATTTCCAGGCGGGTGTTTCCTTCTATTAATAAAAGCAGATCATCCGCATATGCTATAGTGGCATATATTTGTGTGTCAACAACTAACTCATTAAGCAGAGGCTCCAAACCTATATCCCAGAATATTGGACCCAAGTTAGAACCTTGCGGGCAGCCTTTCGTAATACCACGTGTGACGGTACTATTTGCCCCTGTGATGTTGACTCGGCGGTCTGCACAATAGTTCTTCAGAATTCTACAAAGGCTTTTTGGGTATTCTTGTTGGCGCATGCGTTCAAAAAGTGCAGGCCACCAGAGGTTATCAAAAGCTCCAGCTATATCAAAGAAGAGACCCATCACATAGTTCTTTTTACAGTTCTTAGCTGCAATTATGGCTTTAGTTATTGCATCCGTTGTTGACTTTCCAGATCTAAAACCATATTGAGTAGGATTAAGGCCTTTCAGGATCCTAAACTCTTGTATGCGTTTACATAGGAGTTTTTCTTGTACTTTACCTGAAAGGTTAAGTAGACAAATCGGTCTATAAGATTTTGGCAATGCAGGATCCTTATCGCCACCTTTATGTAAGATCGTGATACTGGCTTCTTTCCAGCAATAGGGAATACGGCCTTGCCATAGACATTCATTAAAGAGATCTGTTAGATATGGAGTTATTTCTGGTGCAATATGTATGAGTATTTCTGCATGTATTTGATCAGATCCTGGAGCCTTCTTCTTTTAGAGGATTTGTAATGCATGCAGAACTTCAGATCTGTCAAAGGGATAGACGACTCCAGATGTTGGTTCGTCGGAGGTGAAATCCTTTCTAAGTTGTTTGTGCTGGATTGTATCGGACTCATGGTTATCTGAGGGAAGGACAGTAGTTAGCAGGGTTTGTATAGATTCAATCCATCCTTTAGTTAGTTTACCGTTTGGTTTAAGTAATGTAGAGAGGACTTCTGGAGACTTTATTTTTTCAGTGGCTATCTTGTATGGGATGCCCCATATATTGGTGGTTAAAGCATCCTCAACAAGATTATCCCATGATCTTTCCCTCAGATCTTTTAAAGAAGTTCTAAATTCCTCTTTCAATAGTTTGTATTTTCTAAGGTGTGTTTGCCTCTCCGTGTTTAAGATAGAAGTCTGATATGCTCGGCGTGCTTTCCTCATTTTAATCCGAAATTTCTGCAATTTTTCATTCCAGATATTATTACTAAAAGGACGTGGCTTACTTCTTGGAATTGCCTCAATCATAGCTTTCTGAATGGCCTTAGTAAGCTCAGAAGCTTTGGAGTCAATATCGTCACCCACATTAATTGAGGGTGGTATTAGTAGATTTTCTTTCAGGGCTACCCAATTTGCCTTTTTGATGTTAAAAGGTCGTCTTTTAGGTATAACAGTTGCTATAGTGTTCTGTTGTTGCCTATATTGGAAGTAGATGAGATTATGGTCACTGACCTACCATCCAATTCGAAACATTCTCAGCAGCTTTGTGGTTTGCTAACGTAATATCAATATTACTGGTTGAACCAGCACCATTTTGGAATGTTGGAGGATTAAGCGGCTCATTTAGAATGTGGAGCTGTAATTCTGCTATGGCTTCTTCCATTAGTTCACCTCTTGCATCTCTAGTGGTACTATACCACCAGGGGGATTTGCTGTTACAATCCGCAGTATATTGCCTTATGAAAACATTAACATTTGTTAATTAAATCCAGCACACTCAAATTTGATTTTAGCGAAAAATGCTGGGGGACAGTCCTCTTCCTAGTATCTGTCTTACTGTCACTCATGTCCTAGGTCCTATTGATTCCAAGTTTAGGTATCTCCATTTTAACAATGTGAGCTAAGACACAGAATTAAGAGCTAGAGCTTTTACCGTGGAGTCCAAGCCACGTTGGAGATACTTTACCGGAACTACGTCAAGGCTTTGACAGCGCCCACTTAAAATCTCCACCCCAGAGCCGGGAATCGAACCACGGACCCTCAGCAGAAGAGACGCGAATGAAACCACTGAGCTACTCCGGCACCCTTTCCCCGCTATGTTAATTTTAAGTTGTAATTTGAAATAAAAAAGTGAGCCAATCGGAGAGGTGAAACACCATAGAACAGCGATGCCCAACCTTGTCTCTTTGGAGACACGTAATTAACTGGTGTTTCCCCACCTCCAACCTTCAGTAGGGGTGCGTTAGCTAGTGCCTGTGACTTGTAAAATCACAAGCAGACAGTCAGTATCCAATGAGGGGCACAAACAGGCGATTCCATGGCAATTTCTAAGTAATACTTGAATTTTCTGGGAATGTCCTCGGAAGACCTATTCATTCTGGATGATTTTTACATAAATGGTAGACGGTAAGTGACAGACAAAATCTTAGTTAGTAAAAAAATGCGAGTCTCTTTAAAACACACAGTTTATGTCAAATACTTTTTTCTTTTGAGGAACCATTTCCGAGATATTCTTTATTATTTTTTTGAGTTTGCCACTACTTACACTTTTCTCAAATAGGAATATGTTATTCGTTTTTCTTATCTCTTGACCTTGCAAAGAGAGTGGAATTTCAAAGGCATCCCTAACCATTCCTACATGATGCTGATCCTGACGTAGGCTAGTCACGTCTTGTTCATCCGCAGACGGCTCCTAGGAAGGAAGGGAGGCCCTCAACAGTTCTGCTAAGTACTAGAGAGAAATGTGTACATGGATCAAATTGCACCGTCCCATCGCAACACACAAACCGCCGTCACCTGGTCCTACAACCTTGAAACGATGAGGTGAAACAGATGAATGGAAATGTAGGACAGTAAATTCGTGGTAGAAGGGGAATCGGAGAAACCACGAAAGGGGAAAAAGAAAATAAAAAGAAAAAAAAATAGATGATCAGAGTGGCCGACCCAACGAGAATGGAACCCGGGATCTCACATTCGTATTACTGTGAAACTATCTCGTTTAGTAATTACAATATATGTGAAACAAAGAGAAAGCTCTTTGCTATGAAAATGCAAAGGTAAATGAGCTCTATTTTCAGAGTTATTCATATGAAATGTGATTCTCACATTGAATATCAAATATTTATATCAACTCCCCCACCTCTGTCACTCTGGTAATCACATTATACTCACTTGTACGTCCTGATGGATACTCAATAAATGTATCGCCCAAGCGATCGCAGCTGTTGTGGTATCATGGCCCTATAAAACAGTAATGGACGTTATTGCAACCATACGCTAATATTGCCCTAAATCAGGAACAGGTGGTTTTTATTGGTAATAGAACTTTACCTCAAACATGAAAGTATCCACTTCCTCTCGTATATCTGAATCCGAGAGCTTGGCTCCACCTTCTGCAGACAGTAGAAGATCAAGGAACGTTAACCGTTTCTTTGTTCCTGTTCCTGTAACATGACGTATTAAAGCCACATTAATCTCTTGAAGAAAATCTAGTTTGATTTAAGTAGTGTAGCAGTTTTTAAAATTACTACATCCAAAGAAAGAGAAGGAGGTGCGATTTGTTATTAAATTATTAATTTGTAGAACATTCACATTAATTGTTTTTTGTTATTGAAGAAGTCTTATTTTACGTAATATTATTGTTCTTGTTAAATGGTTTTATTTTGTTTGTATAATGCGAAATCTTATATATTTAAACGAGCAATTCTTATACGAGTATATATTTGTGTATATATTTATTTATTCCGCGCAACTTGGAAACGGCTCTAACAATTTCGATCAAATTTTGTAATCAGATAGGGTTTTGCTTTTTAAGTTCATCTATATAGGTGTGATTTCCGAAAAAACGCGATTTTACATAAAAATAACATTTTTTATTCCCGCTTTTACAGAGCAATTCTTGTATATTTCAGAATATTCCCGGTATTTCAGAAACGGCTCTAAAGGTTTGGTTAAATTTTTGTACACAGGCATATTACATTCACAGTGTTTTCTCTACTCACTTTTAGGTAACACATTCACATCTATTTCTCTACTCACTCCTCTATAAAGAATTTTCCATAAAAAACGTGATTTTACACCAAAAAAACATTTTTATCTCCGCTTTTATAGTAAGTCATACCATGTTCTGTGTGTTTGAAATACAAATGATGTTACATTCACACTGCTTTCTCCTCTCACTTTTAAGTAATACAATTCACAGTGGTTTCTCTACTCACTCTTCTACAAAGAAATCATACAACTTTCCGTATGTTTGAAGTAGACATGCTACATATTACATTCACAGTGGTTTGTTACTTACTTTTAGGTAACACATTCACATCTCTTTTTCTACTCACTCTTCTAAAAAGAAGTCATATAATTTTCTGTATGTTTGAAATAGAGATGCTGCACATTACATTCATAGTAGTTTCTCTACTTACTTTTAGGTAACACGTTCACATTCCTTTCTCTACTTACTCTTCTATAAACAACTTTCCATAAAACACGTGATTTTACACACAAAAAAAAAAAAAACATTTTTATCCCCACTTTTAAATTAAGTCATACAATTTTCTGTATGTTTGAAATAGAAATGCTACATATTATATTCATACTGTTTTCTCTTCTCACTTTTAGGTAGCACATTCACATCTTTCACATCTCTTTCTCTACTCACTCTTCTATAAACAATAATGGAAAATAACTCCATAATGGAAAAAATGCTCGACGAAAACCTCTAATTAGGTGGATATCTGGGGTAGGCTTGCGTTCAGCAGTAGAAATGATGGTGTTTATGAAGTATTTATATAAATTTCTATATCTCTTGTATCTCAGAAATGACTCTTTTAACAATTGTGACAAAACGTTATATGTAGTTAACATTCAGGTTTATCTAAATAAGTATTTTCTTCCATAAAAACAATATTTCTCAAAAACAGAGGCGAAAATCTTCGAGCGAAGCTCGGTCACCCAGGTATGCATGTATAATACAGCAATCTTCTTAAATCACACGTGTTTAATACGTTAAATAGCGATAAATAATATTCAATTATAATTATGAAACTTAAAATATTTACGAAACTACATCATTTGAATTTAAACGTATAAAACATAATAAACAAACACTGAATTGAATCTATGTATATAAAAATCAATTACCCTGCGTTAGTTACATTTAAAATCATTTTTTCGTAAGAGGCACTGGATTTTGGGAATCTAATTGGTTAAATCGAATTTAATTAGACACATTTTGTGAACATTCGTTTTTATCGGCCATTCTATTAAGGTAAGTTGACTTTGCAGGCTTATAAATAAACAAAAGAATTCATTCAATTTTGTTTTAGCGAGACTCGAGGAATTAGGGCAGTATTAGACATAACCACAAAATGTGTTTTAGCGAATCTCAAGATGATATGCGTCTTTGACTTCTTTAACACTACATTGACAGGCTATTTATTGAATTAGTTTGAGAATTTCACTCTTACAAAGTTCTCAAGGTAAGTTGATTAGGATTGATAATCATTTATGAAGCGTTACAGTCAAATCAATTTTAGGTGGTATGAAGTTCACCAGGTCATCTACTCTTAATTCACTCTTAGGTTTATCCGTGAAATTCTCAACTAATTCATTCTAAAATTCAGATTACAAGTATGGAATTACTTCCCTGCCCGCATTGCTACCGTGTTGATGCTTGTAGGTTGTGCTGCTGTGAGGCGGTTTTCCTGGTCAGGCTGTACCTACCTGCAGTTGTTTACATGCGCGAGCGATAACAGTAAAGTCCATGTGCAGTATACCTATGGAAAAACGCACACTTCTCCGGACTTAAGTAATTACGTATTTTGCCTGCAAAATATTTTCTTTGTTAATGACGTTGTCAATTGCCTGGATCAAATCAGCGTCACCGATGTGCCGGAATTTCATCCTACAAGAATTCTTTTCCATCCCAGTAAATCTACTGACATGGGGCTGTCGCTTTTAAGCAGTTTTAAAAACCATTTGTTCGGGTCGAATTTGAACCCATGACTTTGGAGTATTAGGCCAGTGCCTAATTAACTGAGCCAGCAGGCCGATGTTACCTGTCTCTAGTGATGAGTGATTTTGAAATTATTGATAAATTTGTGAAATTACGCTTCATTTTTTAAGTGAAATGTAAAAAATTGTAACTGTGTAGTGTTTGCCACTTCAGTAAGTTCTTACTGTCACTTCGCTAATGTGATTTAGTTCAACTTTTCGTTGTCACTTCGCTCAGTTTTCACTAGTAGTTCATTTGTTCGTGACGTAACGGCATAATGCAATACCTACGCACGACGCAGCCTAGTCCTCCGGGCGGTTAACTCGCTGCGGAGTCGAACGCAAGATTTCTTCAATCTTTCTTGCAGTAGCTGGAGTTAAGTACTGCACATCACAGCAGTCATCGCAAACTCGCAAACTCCTTACTAGGAACTTATGCAACTCTAATCAGCTGGTAAATAAGCAAGCGCCCTCGTGAGCGTGTCAGTGAGTTAGCGAATGTGTTTCTAGTACGACAAAAAGAGCTGTTCTTCACTTTTTATCTATTAGCCGTGCAAAGAGAACGGAATTACAAAGCTTTAAAATATTTGACTGTCGGTCAAAGTCTACTGTATTGTCATATTCTCCTTGCACCTACAGGAAAATCAACTATAAAATAATTTCTGCAAATGTTTATCTCGGACTAACTTGAAGATAGAAGAATAAACGTTTGTAAGAGTAGTACAAGAGTAGAGAAAGTACTGTGAGTGCAACACATAAGATTTTTTAATATATTTCTCAGCCTCGTTAGGTCCCTGAAGGGCCAATTGAGGAGCTACTTGATTAAAGAAGTAGTGACCCCTGGTCGCGAAGACTGCTTAACCGGCCAAGAGGGCCCGAGATGCTGATCACGTTCCACCCACCAGTACTGCACCCCTGTAGTGGGCAGTGGTGGGGAATGCAACGGCCGTGCGGTAGGCATTGACCCGGGAAGGGCTGTTACGCTGGGTTTTGTTCAGTTTCTATACATTCCTTACTAACAGTTTCCAATTAATGTTAGTAGCCAATAACTTGTGCATTTTATTTCTGTGATCCAAAGTTCTCTATTGCCAATTTCTTGTGCAATGTTCCTCTGCATACAGTGGAAATATTTCAATACTCTCCATTAACGTACTTCACACTGGAGTACACAGAAAACTCCGATATAAGAAAGTGTCATAGGTTGGTAATGAGTGATACATTAAAACAGCCTGTCTGCCCATACCTGGTATTTCACAAACTTATTTATCCTATATTTATGGTAGACACATACAAATTGTGTATGTACTATGCGATAAATACAGTTAAAGGTTTATGCCTGGGAGGCTGAAGAATCTAAATAAATATTAACAATTTCACACAGTTCCGATTCTACCTCTCAAACATTGCCCACACACAGCTTGTGTGTTTAAAAACACCAACAGTAAGTTTGTTGACATAAATAAATAACAATAATTTACAGTTTATTTTATTAAATGTGTGTGCGCGTCCATGAGCATATTAAGGTGAGAAAACTGGACTCACCGTCAGCGTCAATTATGTTCTGTGGTGAGGAATGGCTCAAGGCTTCCCTTCTTTCACGTATAACCTGAAATAAAAGATACAGGAACCTTTTATTATTCGAGAAATTATTACGAATTTCGGTTGCAGTCTTCAGAGATCCTTATTAAAATTATAACAACATAAGCCTAATATTCTTCCAGCATCCTTAAACGCTGTCAAGTATTAAATTAGTATTTATGCACTTTCTGTTTCTAATTAATAGTGTTTTCTCACTCCCTCCCTCTCACTCTCACCCCTCTCGCTCTCATATGTACTTACCCATAGCAAAACTGTTTCTAAAAATACCTCCTTTTATTCAGAGGAACTCTAATTGTGTATTTCTAGGACATTTCAACGTCGAATTTGACTGAAATGCAAATTCATCCTACAAAAAGTAAACATTAAAGGAAGTAATATCATGGGGTGATACCACTATTTCTCGATACTCGATATTGATACTGACTTTTCACTGTATGAAACTCTATATATGCGATAGGTAGTTCACTGAATTATCTCCTTAGTAGTTTCCTGTGTATAAACTCATGTAACCAATTTTGCTTTTGTTCCTCATCTTCAGATGTCGCAGCATCATGTTCCGAAAGCGATGGAAAACTCGTACATTGCTTTTTCAACAGAGATTCTCAAAACTTTACTAGGTGTATGAATGTAACATCTTATATATTTAAACGAGCAATTCTTGTATATATATTCCGCGCAACTAGGAAACGGCTCTAACGATTTCGATCAAATTTTGTAATCAGATAGGGTTTTGCTTTTTAAGTTCAGCTATATAGGTGTAATTCCCGAAAAAAAACGCGATTTTACATAAAAAATAACATTTTTTATTCCCGCCTCTACGGTGCAATTCTTGTATATACTCACGGTATTTCAGAAATAGCTCTAAAGATTTGATTAAATTTTTGTATACATGCATATTACATTCACAGCGTTTTCTCTACTCACTTTTAGGTAACACATTCACATCTCTTTCTCTACTCACTCTTCTATAAACAATTTTCCATAAAAACGTGGTTTTGCACCAAAAAACATTTTTATCCGCACATAAGTCCTACCATGTTCTATATGTTTGAAATATAAATGCATTCACACTGTTTTCGCCTCTCACTTTTAGGTAACACATTCACATCTCTTTCTCTACTCACTCTTCTACAAATAAGCTAACAAGTTTCTGTATGCTTGAATTAGAGATGCTGCATATTACATTCACAGTGTTATCTCTACTTACTTTTAGGTAACACATTCACATTTCTTTCACTACTCCCGTTTCAGCGAACAATTACGAACAGTTCATACAATTTTCTATATGATTAAAACAGAAATGCGTAGTAAATTCACATGGCTTTGTCAACCAGCTTTTCTTCCTGTAGTGTTTGTTATTGTTCAACAGTCCTTTTGCTTAGTGTTGCTCCGATGTTTTAATAAAAAGTAAAGACATATTTAAAAAAAGTAAAGTAATCACAATTGATGTCAGGAGTGCGCCGAAAATCACAATATGGAACAGTTGATGAAATAAATGTTGTCCAAGATGGACATAATGGGAAATGAAATGAATTCTGGAATGCGGCAGAGGAAACAAATATGAAAACCGAATTGGAACAATGTAAACTACGGAATAGAAAATATAGGAACAAAGATGGACAAAATGAAAACAAAAATGGAAGGCAAACTGAAAATGTAAACTCCGAAACGGAAAAGAAGACAGGAATGTAATATGAAGATAGATGTATCGGAGAATACTAACGAGCGACTGGCCGGGGTAAAAGAAGCCATGGAAGAACTCGACGGAAAGATGAAGGACCTTGGCGAATGCGTTAACGCCCTGAAGTCAATCGCAGCAGCAAAGAACTGAACTCCATAATGGAACAAATGCTCAACGAAAACATAAAACTGGGTGGATATCTATGGGGGAGGTCTGCGTTCAGCAGTAGACGTTTTACAGCTGAAGTGATGGTGTTTATGAAATATTTGTATCTCGGAAATGAGTCTTCACAATTGCGACTAAAATTGTTATTCAGTTAACGTTTTGACTTTCAGTTTATCTAAATAAGTATCTTCTCCCACAAAAAACAAGATTTCACAAAAACAGAGGCGAAAAATGCCGAGCGAAGCTCGGTCGCTCAGGTACTGCTTCTCTAAATACGTTACCCCGCCTGAAAAAAATTTATGCATATTTTGCTCACTGCTCTGTTATTATTAGCATTGTCTACTTCGATATAGCAGTTCTACACTTTACCTCGTTTAATCAATATCAGAGCTGCAGTACATTGGTAACACAGAACAACTCGGGTAATTCGAACGTTTATAATTCGAAATCGTTTTTAATTCGAAGGTTTTATTAAAGTGACGCAAAAACATATATAATACGAATTTCATTTTTCTTTATTTAAAGTTTTTGTTCAGAAATCTCAGTCGCAAATTAATCTAAACACGGAAATTTAATAACTTCATTCATGTATTTCTCAAAAGAGGTTATCGCTCCGGGGTTGTTTGTTTTGTCGAAATGCAATTAGAATGCTGTTTGGGGGTGGAGTAGCTTTCCTATCTGCCGGCCTTGAGCTTCTATACCTGCTCCCACATCCTCTTGTTTAAAACATATGCACATTTAGTTGTCGCTTGAGCTTCCTACTGTTCGGTGTGTTGCATATCAATGCCACTGTGCCTCTTAGTAAACCACGTGTCCAGTACAGGGCTTTTAAGTTTTGTGGAAAAGGTCGCCGTCGTTCGAGAATTTGAAAAGGGTTTGAAGAAAAAATCTGAAGTCGCGAAAGATTACGGAATGCCACTTACACTTGGTCAACTTATCTGAAGATTAAGAAGAACATTTTAAGAAATTTTAAAATTTTAAGCAGTGCCTCGAGTGACAATTGTAAAGAGTCGGAAAAAAGTGAGGCAGCCGGAAAAGCCTTATAGATATATGTGCCTGTGTTGCTAACATGTCAATTTTAGACGTAGCTTTTGTAATTATAATTTTTTGATATTTCTTTTTTCTTCTCCCTTAAGCTTCAAGTTATCCATATTCCACACTATACAAAATATTCACGGAAATTAGTCACACGGTATACCTATAAGGTGAGTTTGACTTCCGAAACACGATCTAACATGTGGAAGGAAAGAACAAATACTTCACGCTTTTTGCTTCAACTGGATTCGCACATTTTGGCCATCATAGCAGGTAAATGTAGCGGCCCAGGGTGGATCACCATGCCAGGCTATTGCAGAAACGCCATCAGTTAACGCTGCATGTTACAGAAGTATAGATGTATTTTTAGACGTGGCGAATGGCCGATAGTTGCTCAGTAGTTTATGATCGAGTTCACTTGTGTATTTATAAGAACACAGGGGTGTTAGGTTAGTACCACTCTGACTTCCGTGTGGTAAACATCAGGAGGAGTACGTGATTATGCACACTTACCGCTCGCATTATCAGAAGTGTCTCGTTTACTTCAAGGAAGGAAACAGAGACGTCACCCCCACCATCAATTTGCATGACATCACTCGGGTAGATCCTAACAAGGTCATTCGCCACTTCTGAAACATACCTCTGTTGCTTTTCCCATTGTTTTGTATGTTCCCATTTAGACACAAGAGTGCACGGAAATGCAGTCAAGGTCTGTCAAGAAGTATAATTCGGCAACTCCTTGTGGACACATGCGATTGCGGGTCAATAACCTGGTGTATAGACTCCTTTCGTTCCTTATCTAGCATAAAGTTAAATGCAATAGCTTTCAGTAATGCAAAGCACTTAAAGCATCAAGATTTATTTCAAAGTATTAGACATATTTCGATACCACCGAGTACTGAAAATATCGAAGTATCGACAGTATCGAGGTCCCATCCCTACTAAAGCGCGTTCCACCCTTAGAAGACAGTACACGTTAAATGGAGCACAGTGTTGCAACGTGTACTAGTTGCGAATCTTTCTCCGCGCGCGACCCCGAGGTGGCCGAGTCCTGTACTTAGTCCTTCAATTGCTGCTTGACGAGATGGGCACTTTTAACTTTGGTATCCCTGCATGCCTTTGTTACTGTATGACCTAAATTTACAAATGACTCGACTGTAGAAACAATTGATTTCCCCTGGTCCCTAAACGTTTTTACGTCTTTTAGATATTTATGTCGCCATCTGAGGATATCGATATCGTCTCTTTCTATTAATATGCACTTGTTACCCCTTCTTTCATATTCGAACCCCAAATCATGTAAGAACCGACTAAGAGTGGCCCTTGAGAAATTTGGTAGGGTCTCATCACTGTTGACCCGTGACAAAATTATATTCAGCGTGGGTGGAATATTTGCAAACTGTAAAGAATGAACGTTTCGCGCACTCAACATTGCACTATTCACTATATACTTCTTTTTTTTTTTCCACCCTTTTTGCTTTCTTTTTCGATGGCGTTCTTAGAGGTCCTTTCATTACTTCCTTTTTGATCCTATACACTACTGCTTCTGAACACCCGATAGCCTTAGCTGTTTCTTTTACTGCCTTACTTGCACGCATTTTACTTGAAAAATAATCTAACACCTTCATAATTATTTGGCGTTCCTTACTTCTTAATTTACCAATATATCGTCTCTTCCTAGCTTCCCCTTCCATAACTACAAATATTTACGAAACTATTAAACAAATAATGCAATAACAGCTCACAGATTCCACACAGTTACACACACGACTTCTTTCGAACTAATGCTAGTGCTGCTCCTTATACTATCTTCTCTGTCAGGCCCGGCGCGAGAATACGCTGAATAGATGAATACCTTTTGTTTGTGCTACTCGATGAAAGAAAGAAGCTACAGCCTTTTGGTTTATTTTAAAAACTTTCTGCAACCCTCGTCAACATTTGTTCTCGCTGGTTCCCTGATGTAAACTCAATAACAAAAAAGTTTCACACTGCGTAACTTTTGCAGTGCACAGGTATAAAATTTTCCGAAAACATTTAATTTAAAAAATTGTAACACTTAACTGAGGAAACATAGAGAATCCAAAGTAGGCAGGTAGTAGCACTATAGTTTACTCTACCTAAGAACAAAATATAGACGCATTGTAGCAGTTTGTTAGTTCGTGCGTGATTAGTAGGGCCCGGGGTTTTAGGTTCTTAAAATTAACATTTTAGTTATTTTTATATCTTAAAAAAGTTTTTTTAGTTCTTTAACCTCCTGAAATAGTTTTTATGTTATTATTGTTTATTAATTTTATTATTAATTGTCCTCTTTTCTATATCAATGTTGCTGATATGTCCTATAGATTCTTTGTGGCACTCAAAATGCGATTTTTGGCCAGAGGGCACCTGGAAAATATGTAAATAAAATTATAGTTTATACGCTATGTGCATTATAACAGGTGTTTAATCCTTACCTGCATTGCAGCATTCGAGAACAGGTCGTACAAGTTCTCCTGTATGGTATGTTTATCTGCACAGCATCTAGCCACATAATGCGACTTTATCTGTGCAATATAGGTGTTAATATTTGTTTAAGCTTTTGTGTCTGTGGGCATGGTTTCTTCCGCTTCTGGCAGATTTGGCAAAATATTACTTTGCCATCTGTGGTGAAGTTCGGATCGTTACCTATCCACTGACGAATCAACCACCTTCGAGATGAGCTGACTAGGCATGACACAGGCTCCTTAAATTACCTGCCTAATCTAAGGAAAATTAACTTCTAACGATGTAGTAATTGTATGCATTAACAATACAAAATAGTCGACTGAACACAACGGATATGTTTTTAAACTGATTGACTTGAGTTTATGACGGGTTCTCCCCTTTCCCCTAGACAGCAATCCCCGCATTCCTTACTTGCAACAATACAGAGCTTGGACCCACCCAGCTAAATACAAGTCATTTGCCTCTTGCATTGTTGTCACTACTCCTCTAAGCATGCATAAGTGAAAAGACGTAGCAAAGGTGTAACAATCAAAGTCCATTCATAATTTCATAAACATTTCATTTTCCCGTTTTAAAATAAAGTTTTTTTTTATAGCAGATTTTTTTTTCATTTTAAAATAAATAGGAGATTTAGCCTCTTTTAGGTTTTAAGGTCTTATTTAGCTATTTTTAGGTTTTATAAGATTGAAGCATTTGGCTTCGATGATCATGAAACAGATAAGTAAATTAAACTACTGAAGTTAACTATCAAGGAATAAAATAGTTAAAAAACTAACAATCCGGGCCCTAGTGATTAGTATAGAAACAGCACATATCGGACTTCTATTGAAAAAAAATTTTTTTGAAGAAATTTGGGCCTATAGAAATGTAAAATGACTCTAAAAAGGATATAAACTAATAGAGGAAAAATTCTCCATAGGATAATGTGTTCAAACCTGAAATTTATAACAACTGAATATTTATACCATGCTATTAGGAACCTGGCAACAGCGCGAAGGTAGAAAAGGACGAGGCTAATGGCAACTTGTATGCGCTAGATAGAGACAGATATAGCCCATTTATCTCCATACTGCCATCTAAGAGTGGAACAAGGTATAAAATTTAAAACATGCATAGAAGGAAAGGTAGCGAACAGAAAGAACAGCATAATGGATTATATCTATAAGGAATCTCTTCAGAGTTCCGAGATTGAATCATTGTAAATATTTACCCTTAATGTAAAGCCATGAAGTTTTCCTAGGCAGGATTTGTAGTTTTTACCCATTTCCGTCCTCCAGAAGATCAAGTCGCTATGTAGCCATGGTGATATTTTCCTCTTTATTGTGTACTCCAGTCCACTGAAACATTTAACATGAATATTATCCATACATCGACGTGGTGTTCTTATTTCTGTTACAGGTGTCATATGATCTAGAAATAGATGTAAGCTGTAGGTTAAACAACACAACAGAGGGGGGGCAGCTCGCGTGCCGCCACCGACGCAGATCTATCGCAACTATCACCTCCCAGGGTGACTACACAACTGCGGTTGTCTGTCTTGCATGTCTTTTCCTTGAGTGTCTCTCATTCTTTTCCTTTTTTGGGAGAAGAGAGATAAGTTTGGCGTTCAAGCATGAATGGAAGTATGAAATGAACCTACGCTCGCATAGAGATCCTGGTTTGAACCCACTATCATAACCAAGGTGTTTTGTGGTTTTCCTGATCGTTAGGCGAATTGTTGTTGTAGTGTTTAACGCCCGCTTTTACTACTACGGCACCGCAGGCGGTGACACTGATGATACATGAAGATGGAGCACCGGTGGAATGAGATGGCGGGGGAAACCGGAGTACCCGGAGAAAACCCGCCCTGACGCCGCTTCGTCCACCACGAATACCACATGCGGGTCCCTAGGATCGAACCCGGGCCGCCTAGGTGGTAGGCGAGGTTAGGCGAATGGAGGGCGGGTTATTTTACTCCACCAATTTTCCTTTACCTTATTCCCTTTTATTTCGTTCCCATCTTCATGTTTCAAGGTTGCAGGAATAACCGCGGTGGACGTTTATCTGTCACTTTTGGGGTGGATGTGCTTTTGGGAGAGAACTGTTTCTAACTGCAACTTTCGTTGGGTATAGGAGTGGCATAAGGATGTTAGCTAGCATGGGATGCACGATCTGAAAACATTACGGACACCTCTGTGCTGTGCTTACCGCTATCATATATGGCTGCCCTTGGAACTCCCTCGCTTCATCCCTTCCTTGCCGAGGTTAAGTAAACATAATAAGTCTCAATTTGGGGAGATGCTGAAATCCTCCTCTGTATCCTGTACTACATGAAACTCATATGAGTAAATGTTCAAAGGAGCTAAAGCTATCCGGTGTTTTTACAGAGAATTGAGAGAAACCCTGAAAAAAGAAACTCATTCGTACAACTGAAGCTAACTAGAATTCGAACGTTATAGCTTATAAGCGTAAAAAAGAAGGAAAAAATACACTGCCTCTTGTGGGAACCTTAAACAAATTATATGTTTTACCCCTGTGATAACGAAAAATTGAGGTAACTCCTTAACATTCAAAATGTTAACATATTATGTATGATAAAACTTATCAGATAGATTATGCTTAGGTGTAAACATTTTTTGTGTAGCGCATTTTACAAACTTTAATATTAAGGGAGATGTGCAGAGTTATTTACTTCCTAAGTGATTATAACACATATTAGGCGAAATAATTATGGCTGACACAACATTTAATGGCGGGTGGCATCGGGAGCTGGTCAACACAAAATCCAATCAGAGGCAACACCTTGCGAAGTTGTGCAGTTAAACACGCTGTGAAATCACGCTGTAAAGCCGGTGATATAAATATAATTTACGCCCACAAAATTTATTTACACAACAGGAAAGAGGGTAGTAATGGTCAGCTATCAGCCGCCATTAAATTTTCTGTCTGCCATTAATACTGTACAACCTATTTCCGGAGCGGAACATAAGTCATTTTTATGCCAAGCTTCAGCCTTTCTTGAGCGAAAAATTTGCATTCACGAACACGCATAAGAGTATCACTACACAAGTAAAACATACGCTATTTACCAACTGGAAAATTATCAGAAGCGATTTCCTGACAGTTCTGTTGTAAGCATGCAAATTACAGATTAGAGATTAACCACAAAAGCTTCTGTCACTTACTTAGCTACTGCTGCCACATAATCTATTGCGGAGTCATCTTGTGTGTTGACTTGAGTGCCCATTGCTGTCTCTGAAACATGTCATAATAACTTTTGATTAAAACAATCTGAACGAATATGTCGAAAGTTTCAATGTGAGCAATAATTTAATGTACAAAATTTTCATATAAAAATTCCCGAAATAAAAAGGTACTGGTTTACTTGAAATTTATACAGACACGCTCCAATTCAGACAGAATTATATATAAATAAAGGTACGCGTTAATAAAAAGAGAGGTGGGAAGATTAAATAGAGTTGGGATATCATGTTAACCAAATTGAATATGTGGTACATGTTGTTAAAAATAAACAAACGATTAAAATAGACACTTGCATTTTGTAGAAAGCATACCATAAACTTAAACAATATAAATCAGAAAAAGAATGACAAAAATATTGTAATGAACTCTAGATAGGCAGAGTACAATTAGAGGGGATTCCACACTAAGCCTGTAGTCGGGCCATTATGTCAGAATTCGAGCAAGGGTCGCGAGCTAACGTGCACTGAAGTTCTTTATTTCGACGCCAGGTTTCTTCACAGGTATGAACAGCTTCCTTCATGCGGAAATAATAATGGGGCGGCGTCGTGGCCGAGCGGTTAGCGCGCTCGCCTACCACCTAGGCGGCCCGGGTTCGATCCCAGGGACCCGCATGTGGTATTCGTGGTGGACGAAGCGGCGTCAGGGCGGGTTTTCTCCGGGTGCTCCGGTTTCTCTCGCCATCTCATTCCACCAGTGCTCCATCTTCATTCCATGTATCATCAGTGTCACCGCCTTAGACACTACAACAACAAGAGTTCCCCCAGGGAACCGGAATTCTGTGGTCCTGTTCCTTAAGGAAATGGTATCTACTCTACAGTTTGTTCACCAGTTCATGATCCCTGGGAAGAATACAGAAAGTGAGTACATCAGTAAACAATTTCATGTAAACAGTGATACCTCAAGCTACAGTCGTGCTTTTGCATAACTTGTAGAGACAGGATCCAGAATGAGGTGTTGAGGAAAAGAAGCGGTATGGAAGACGCAGCCACAATAGCCAGGAAAACCAAATGGGGCTGGGGGACACGTAGTCAGGATGAACCAGTCAAGATGGACGTACGGGACGACAGTGTGGGTTCCGATTCAGGGGAAGAGAATCTAAGAAGACCAGGGCGAAGATGGGCAGAAGATTTCAAAACAGTAATAGGACCTCAGTGGACAAGATAAGTATGTGATAGAGTGAACATGGAAGCAAATTATAGGACAACTAACTTAAGGTAGAAATAGAAACCCAGTGGATATGAAAAGTAAGTGTTAACATGAAGGTGTTAGAAGAGGTTGTGTTCCCACCTGAGAGAGTCTTTGAGCTAACTCCTACAATGGTAGCAGACCCTTGCTCTAAAGGGATTTAATGGGTTTATTTATATATTTACTTATAATTAAACCGAGAGAGAGAGAGAGAGAGAGAGAGAGAGAGCTGAGTATGGACGGAGAGGATGCCACATTGAACCAACTCTTGAGGCTATTGTACATATGTCAGAGTCCAAGAGGAAAGGATGCAATGAGAGCGCTCTACGGGCTTGTTGGAGCCTGGGCGAGCACCGTGAGCCAAGCAAGCAACTACACCACCCATCCGTCGAGAACAGCAGTTACAGTTCGCAAATTCCCACACAGCAGCGCCAAACTTGCCCATATTACTTCCGACTCTGAAAGACGGATTGAAATTAAGGGACGGGAAGTTCGGGGGGTGTAATTATCCTTCCAAGCATTACCCTGGTGACCTGGGAAACCTCCCGAAGAAACCCATGGGTCAGAAAGGTTGACCACGGAAATCGAACCCACTACCTCTCGAATGCGAGCATCACACCTTATCACGGAGCCATCTTGCTCTGTAATAATAAAAACTTTACTACAAAAATAAAATCTTATTGCACAGAAAATGTAGACGTTGTTAAAGTTAACAATTTGTGTCAACGTTTTTTTCTGAGTGTAACTATTTTC
This sequence comes from Tenodera sinensis, assembly GCA_030765045.1. Taxonomy (NCBI): domain Eukaryota; kingdom Metazoa; phylum Arthropoda; class Insecta; order Mantodea; family Mantidae; genus Tenodera; species Tenodera sinensis. Next base: position 42,792,998 of record CM060970.1, read on the forward strand.
GAAATATTTATTTGTTTGAATTTTCAAATACTCATACTTTTCTCAAATAGAAGTTTTGTTTTGTTTTTGACTCCTATCCATGCAAAGAGAATGAAATGTCAAAGCCACCACATGGCAATCAGGTCTTAAAAGATGTGACTATCGTTTAAGCCCTATATTTACCTATTCATATTGTATCTACAAGGTACTGTGTAATAAAATTATTTCTACAAATGTTTATCTCGATTAAGTAGATCGAAGAATAAGATTTTGTAAGAATAGTTTGTAAAAGAGTGAGAAGAGAAAGTAATGCGACTGCACATTTCATAATCTAATATCAACTCCTGTGCAGAAGACGCAGCATCGTTGATTGTATTGTCTGAATTGAAAACAGCTGAATTCATCGCAAGAATCTGTGAAGTAATTTCCGTTTTCTTTTCTATAGAATTTTCATTGTAGCCCTAAACAACTTTAGGCGATTTAAAATAATCCGCCATTGTATTAATACATACTATCCTCCGCTTTACATGCATATCATTTCCGTCGCAAGAAACAAGGGTGCTTACAACGGAGTGTTGGAAAACTTTTATTCTGCTGAGTGTTACAATCTTCAATTTTTACTTTCTCTACTGGTAAGTAGGGGAAGTATTGTATTCCACCTAAAAATGCGATGTCGAGATTTCACCGGAAATATATGTTTTGAGGCCCCCTGAATCCAAAAAAAGCAGTTTTAGAAAAAGGTCCGTCTGTGTGTCAGTCTGTCAGTCTGTGGACAGCATAGCTCGTAAACGAAAAGTCGGTTAAAAACCAAAGTTGGTATTTAAGTTTAATGTCTTTAAAGGATGCGACACGAAGATTTTGAAGAAAATAACCCCACCCTAAACTACCCTTTACATGGAAAATTTTTCGAAAATTTTGATTTTCTTGAAAAGGGCTCTAACGATTTTGATTAAAATGTCATATGTTTCAGATATTTTGATGGCAAATGAAATGTATATGTTGAATTTTCTGGCTGTAGCCCCTGTAGTCGTATTTACTCTGGACGACTTTTGCATAACTGGTAAACCGTTAGAGATAGACCAAATTATACTATGCAAAAAATGTAGATCTTGCTAAAACACACCATTTATGTCTCAATAAATTTTCTTGTAGGGTGAACCATTTCGGAGATATTCCTTGTTATGTGTGTGAGTTTCGGAAATCTTAGAACTTTCGTGAAATGGATCATCGTAGTTCATTTTTTTATATGTTAAGTGTGCAAAGACAACAGAATCTCAAACATTTGACTATCGCACAAAGCCTACTGTATTCCAATATTCCTCTTGCACCTGTAAGGAAATAAGCAATAAGGTAATTTGTACAAATGTTTATCTCAACTAACAAGAAAGAAGATATAGGAATAAGAGTTTGTAAGAATGGTTAGTTCAAGAGTAGAGAAAGTCATGTGAGTGCAACACATCAGATTTTTTAGTATGAGCTGCTCATGTTAAAAGCTCTGCTTTTACTAGTAGTTGTTCAAAAACATTATCATAAGGTTTTGAATGTGAGATACGATGTATGAGGTCTTGTACGGAGGGTGACAAATCGGTTGCTGCGACCCGGCACGGATCTATTGGAGAGGAAGAGATGAGGCGAAGGGAGACTACAATCCCGACACAGGACGGTGCTGACAGCGCCACAGAGCTGTGAGGAAGTCCCTAACGCCTGATAAAGTCACCGGACACACCATCTGAAATTCCTTATCACTAACCAGAGAGGGCTCGAAGCCACCCTCACGACTCAGGCAGCAACACGCAGCTACCACAAGCGGGACCAGAGGAGAACGGCTTGCCAGGCACAGGAAACTGCACCATCTCTCCGCAGCTGCGCGAACCATCACGCTGACAACCGGACCTTGAAGATGAGAAGGGAAATGAAATGAGGGAGGGAAGGAAGCTGTGGAATGAAATTAAACACCCCAAGATTCGCCTAAGTGGCAAGGATAAACCACGGAAAACCCCAAGTTAGAATGCGCGCTCACCGGGGATTGAACCCGGACCATCCGAATACAAGTCGTACAATACATAGAGGCGTTAATTTATAACATACGACTTACTACCTTAGCATTATTTTGTTTTGTACCATTCATCAGTAGGTAATCTTTTGTTTAGTCAGTGTCGCCGACTGTATTCCCATAAATCCCTGAAAAACAATTTATTACACATTTCAATCGATTAGCAATCAAAACTCAAAATGGGAGACAATTCAAAACCGTTTGGTGATGCATAAAATGGTTAAATCGAAACAATAATTTAAAATTCTATACCAAGTAATAATGGTATAATAAAAAATTGAAGTGTGTGGAAACAATTCCGTGATTTCTGTAATTAACGGGGATGCGAACTCTTGCCAGATACTTTAATTGAAGATATTGCTTCTATTCTAAAAGATTGGTATGATAAAAAGTAATGGAGAAGAATACAAAGAGTACACCTTGAAAACAAAGTGGAGCGCAGTGGATAAAATGATCCAAGAAAAGTATTATACTGAATATCAACGGAAATTCAACCCATTTTCCAACGTCGAATTTGAAACTGATAGAGACGCTAAAAATACAAAGAGAAACCAGTTACAGCAGCTTCCGGAGAAGAGAAAGCTTAGTTCTTGAGCTTTGAGAACGCTCAAGTATAATGCAATAACTGAACGAGTTAGCAGTACTAAATCAAACTGCACTAATCGTAATGTATACATTTTAGGTTATTTGTTTTACAAAAGTTAACATTTTCTAGTCAAATCTTTGAGATCTGGCACTTAAATTCATATTTTATTTATGAAACACTCCAGATAAATATTATTTGAGAGTCTGTTGCTCCGCTCGAGAATTTATCGGTTGTGTCGAACGTCTTATGATGTTACTTGTGACTATTTCAACATAGAAGCGTTAAATTATCATATATGAATTGTTCACCTCGTAATTATTTTTGTTCTTCTTCTTCTTTACCTGATTAATCTTCCTTACGTAGGATTGACACCCCTTATCACCTGGCCTTGGTGATAGGCAAACGGTCTAACCACTCGACCATGACACCTCTGTCATTTTGTACAAATTATCACTAGTCATTATTTAGTTTAGTTAGAGACGCCGATTGTGTTCCATAAATTGGTGAAAAACAATTCATTACACCTTACAATCGATTAGCAATCAAAATAGCACTCCATTTCAATTTGACAACTGTGTTTTTAATAATTGTTCTTTTTATAATTCATGTATTTTTCCAGGAGAAGGCTTATTTGCTAATGTTAAAAATTAAGTGAGATTTATTTGAGATTATAAACTGGTTTTCTATTATAACAAGAGAAGATAGAAATACATATAATTCTTGAGTTTTGTGTTTCTTAGTTGGCAGTGCTGAGAGACCGAATTACGCTAATCGAAATGAATATATTTTAGGTTATTTTTTTATAGAATTTAACATTTTCTGGTCAAATCTTTGTGACATAGTATTTAAATGCATGCTTTATTTATGAAAGGGTCCAGATAAATTTCATTCGACAGTCTGACCTTTCCAGATAAATTTTCTGGCTCCGCTCAAGAATTTAAGGCTAGGACAGGCATCTTATGATATTACTTGTCCCTACATAACGTGTGCCAAGTTGAGTTTCACATAAACAATCATTAAAACTTAGCTGCAAGTAAAGGCACGTTCAAAATTAATGGCTATCACTTCAAAACATGTAGTTTATAGCTATGTCTTGTTAATTATACCATAATTACAATATTATTATAATTCATCTTAGGATATTTACGCAAATTTTCCCAGAGTATTATTCCGTTTATTCACGGACAAAGTGCGAAACGAGGAGCTAAGAAGTGGAATGGAGGATGCGGCTGAAAGCGCAAGAGCATCTAAATGGAGATGGGGAGGACACGTGGCCAGAATGCCTCAAAATAGATGGACTTATGCCTCGACAATGTAGGATGCGAGGTGGGGAAAAAGAAACAGAGGGCGACCACGTCAGAGATGGGCACAAGAATTTAGTAAAGTGAGTGAAATGATTGGTGATCTTTGGACAAGAGTGGCAAGAGACAGAGGTGGAAGGAAGTTAGTGTACATTATCATGCCAATTGATTCCAGAAGGAAAATTCAGAGGAACTAGCTCACCCTGTGGATTGCAGAGCTGTGGGAGGCCCTTGCCCAATAGGATCTGACAGGCTGTCTTTATATTTACGTGTTAGACAGTTATAAGTTTCGATACTTACATTTCATCCAGGTTTTCGTTATATAGGGAGCCCGGTTTAGGTAGTTTTTGTTGTATAATAAAGAAGGGATCTAATTAATAGCATCCCATTCGTTTGTTTTGGTTATAGATAGCAGCTTCTTCACCGAATGCTACCATTGATTTAATCAGCGGTAGTAATGGGTATATCGTCGAACGTGATGCAAGAAAGGTGATACCGCACATGCCGTGCTGATAATGGTTCATTCCGGTTTCCGGACCAACATGGAACATAAATCTAATCAGGGGGCTAACATCGTCTATCGGTTCCTTTGAAGCAAACATTCGGCCACAGGTTGAACTTGTTATTCGTAACCTTGAAGCTCACCTGACAACCATTATGGATTTTTCAGGTGTTACGCAATATACAATTATTGCTGCTTGCCATCACGTATGTCTTGTGAAGCACGTGCATCTTCCAAATGCGTTCTTTACACAATGACCTCCTTGCATCAACAGCTGTGACGATTACCAATAAATTTAGTATTAATTAGAGCAAAACTCACAATTATTTGCAATTATATTGCCTCAGATATAATAAATAAAATATAACTCGATGATTCACATGAATACATCGCAAGAGTTTTACTGTTGAGAGAAAAGAAACATATGCGGTCATTCACTGCCTTATTGACACTACAATTGAAGAAATGACTTTCATAAGAGCAGAAGTCCACTTTTTGCACTATATGAGTTATATTTGCAATCGTCTTACTGAGCTCTATCAGAGTCCAGGAACTTGTGTTGTTATGGAACTCAGGAATAATGCGCCCAGCGTAGCTGGACTTCATAATACAAATGTTTCTGTTAGCAAGAACCCTAGTGGAATTCTTAATGAAAGGAAACAATAACCATGTTCGATCTGTATTCAATAATCTTGTACGTAGTCACTTTCCACTGCTCTTGCTTTTAGCCACTGGCATAGGTTCCTTCACTTTGCCATCTTATATTCCTTAATCATGATATAACATTTTTACGTCACTGTAGAACAGATACAGATATACGGGCTAAGTATGTATCCTGGATGTCTTTTGTGGACATAGTGTTAAATTTACTGAGCACTTCTCTCATAAGTGTGTCCGAAAATGATGTCATGCATTTCTGCCTACACCTGTAAAGTATCATTTTAAACAGTCCATAAGTTTTCGAAAATCATGCTGAAGAAGGCATACGATAAAGAAATTCCTCTGAAATCTACGAAAACTGGGGATATCCAAATATTTTTCTTCAGTTCTTCCCGAAAAACAATCTTACTTTCAAAAAATGTGACATGAATATGGCAAAGAGCAGATTCCTAATATGCATGAATGAGGAAGTGAGGTGTGGCATTCAGATCAGGATAACTGAATGAATGTAATATCTGACTGAATGAATGTAATATCTCTTTTGCTCCTTACATTACAAATAAAAGGTAGTTTAAACCTATTATTAATGTTATACAATATCTTTACCATTCTTTAAACTTTCAAGGACTTTATCCCTCTATTCAGTTGATATTATAATCGTTCCAATCTATCGATACAGACTGACGATGTTCATAATTGCACAAGTCCAACAAATTCATAACATATAAGAACAACACTATGTCGGCAAATCAGCGAACAACACTATGTTGGCACTCAAATTGTAAAGAAGTGGAAACCCTTGGGTATGTACTAGGATATTGCCCAAAGGGAGAATTACTTCGCAACACTCGTCACCACCGTGTGCGTTCATCCATTTCTACAGCCCTTCGTAGAGCCAATTGGGAGGTCTATGAAGAGGTCCATTGCCTGTCTGAAGATAGTAGCCATCAAGAGAGATGCAGGAAAGGGTCTCATTCTTGATCCAACAGTAAGAATGGAGCAACATCTACAACAGGCGACACAGGTGAACGAGGAAAAGGAAACCATCTACCAACCATGCATTCCTCACCTTAGTGAGAGATATAACGTACCTAAAAATGCATGGGAGGTAAAAGGACTACTCTTTGGTGCCCGCGGAACATGTTTTAAATTCACAAGTACCTGCCTCAAAGCACTGGGTGTGCCATGGTCCGAAATTGTAAATATATGTTTACATGTCCTAAAAGACTCTTTATATATTTTAAATAATATTTACTTACTGCAGCGAAGTTCTTGTAACAGCAAACACAAAAAAAATTCAAATCTTTCAAAACCAAAGTCTGAGATTAATTACAGGTGCTATCAAAACCACACCAATAGCAGCTATGGAAATACTAACCAACCAATACCCCATTGAATATGAAATAGAAAAAGCGGCTCTTATTCAACACGAAAAGTTGATCAGACTCCCATTCAATACATGGCACAAGAGAAATTTTACACATACACTAAAGACTCAGGAGAGCTTTCTTTCCAAAATTCAAGACATCAGGAAGAATGTATACCTTCCTAATTCCAAGGAAAACTTCATATCTAAGGTCAATCCGACACATACATTAGACATCACATATTATTTACACCTGACAGAAGAAGTTAAGAAAAGTGATACTCCAACTAGTGTTCTAAAATTATTGGCATTAGAGACAATCCATACAAGATTTCCAGAACATGAGTGGCTCGATATTTATACTGATGGATCATTTATATCAAATCAAGATGGAGCAGGTGCTGGAGTCATATGTCACCTCTTTTCCTATTACAAATCTTTAAGTTATAGAACTACTAACTTTGATGGAGACATTGAGGCAATTCGAATGGCCCTACAAAATCTTTTGTACAGAATTTCACATTTTCAGCAAGCAGTTATTCTCTCAGATTCCAGGGCAGCAATTATAGCAATTACTTCCAAGTTGTTACCAAAAAACCAAACAATTATAGAATGTTGGAAAATCCTTACCCATCTAACAGCACTTCAAAAACACACAGTCTTCCAATGGATATCAGCTCACTGTGGACTGAGTGGTAATGAGAAAGCTGATTTACTTGCAAAAAAGGGTACCAGCGGTGTACAAAAATCTATAGTTAATCTACCATTTTATGCAGCTAAAATATTAGTCAACTCTGAATTCAAAAAAATTATTGCAAAATATTACTATGAAAAATCAAAGAATAAAATATGGAAACTACCAAACATTCAAACAGTGATTCCTGAGTATCCTCGAAAAACAGCAGTTGCAACCTTCAAGTTGATAACAGGACATGATTGTCTGGCAAAACATTTAAACAAAATTGGAGTATATTCTTCACCACTCTGTCCTCTATGTGATCTGCAAGAGGAAATGGATCGAGACCACCTTCAAATATGCCCAGCCACTTCTAATGCCCCATCCATCAGTGAAAAAATATTGGAGAGCAAGAGGATTAATGACTTCATTGTCAGAAATCCAGCATTAGCTAATAACAACATATTTTAAATAATCACTTATATTCCATGTGTTAGCTGTTATCTTCTTGTTATAATCATTTAATGTTTCTTTAGATATTTTGCATCTCAATTTTAATCATTTTTTTCTTAAAATTTGACTTTGTCATATATCTTTGTATTCTGTATCTTTACGGTCACCTGCAATATCAGGCAGATGTCACAATTTCTGTTTGTGAAATATATATATAATGGTAAATTAATTTCTGAATATTAAGACAAAAATACGCCTAAGTTCATGTATTATAAAACCATGATGTTGGCACATCAGTTGCAAAAGTTATAACGTTTTTATTGATTTTCTCAAAACTTTGTTGACTGGACTTGTGTACTTATGGAAGTCACATTTGCAGTTACTCCACTCTCATAATCCAACTCTAACTAATCAGCGCACAATACACGGGAAACCAAAATGTACATAATATGTAGTACCTTAAGTTTGCGCGACTATCTATGGGTTTTTTGAAGTATGTTAATCAAACACAGCTCAGGTGTCATCCACCTGTTTTCTGTATTCACACGATAATGCGGAGTTTGTTCCGCATATATCTGATACGAACACGAGGCTAACGCGGAGGGATACACAGTGTTTTGTTTACATCAAGTTTGGTTCTAAGGCTGAATCGATTATAATGAAGTATACTTTGTGTACAGAGCACTTACATAGCTTGGATACATTTTTTTAGAAAAGCAAATTCTAATACGGTTCAGTAGACCTAATAAAACCCTTAACACGCTGTAACAGATAGTTAATCGTTCCAACGTTACCTTGCAATTTCCTATTCAAACCTCAGTGACGCTATACGAAATATGACTTATTGTGCATTTATTTTGGTATTACATTGCTGTCCATTTGGTTTTAATGATCACATCATTCATTTGTTCGTTTTATTGTTATTTAATTTATAATCTTGCATTTAAACGATTACCTATGCCCTAATTTTTAACTCTTCTATTAATTAACTTCTACAATACTTGCAATTCTCATTTTTGTTTGGAATATTCTTGCATCAGCAGGTTTGAGAGTCTACATTTCACTTTCATATAGATATTTGCGGAGCGTAAGAGTTTGTATAGTTTTATTTGTGTACAGCCTCTCAGTGAATGGAGTACCATTATGACTTCGTGACTCAATTTATGTTTACAGCATGATGCACCAATTACCACCTTTCTTACATCACAGTTCATAACTCCATGTATGTATTATGTAAGCTGTTAGTTGATACAATATTTCAATATCACATGCCAGCAGTAATCAGACATAAACAAGCACAAACTCTTCGACGCAAAATACAGTATCCCCAACCTTTAGGGTCAAAATTATACAGATGATAGAGAAATCTAAACTGATCACTTTGATATCAGAAATGAATATTTTAGACACCAGACGATCTGGAAACTGAATGTGAGGGACGATTCCACAGCTGCTTTAATTTTCATAACAAACTGCAGGCACTTTAATTTATTATTTATTTTTATAGCAAACTGTCTGGCAATTTGATTTCTTATTTGTTTTGTTTACATTGCATAACTGACTGTGGAAGACAGAGAAAATTGCTAACATGCATTTAATGTATGGTGAGGGATATGGGGCTCTTGCCCTCTTCGAATATGACGTACGCACTCACGTGAATAATACGTTTCCCAATCGCTGGATTGGAAGGAGAGGTCTGTATCGTGGCCAGTGCAATCGCCGGATCTCAATCCTCTGGACTTTTTCTTGTGGGGTCACATGCAGAATTTAGTGTATGAAACTCCCATTGAAATTGAAGAGGAATTGCTTGCTGGGATGTTAGCTCATTGTGCAACAGACACCAGGAATTTTGGAGAGGGTGCGACAAAATGTCATGCATCGTTATAAAGCATGTATTGAGGCAAATGGTCACCACGTTGAACACCTGCTGTGAGCTCTAGGTTATGAGTGTGAAAATTAAAGCATGTAGCAAAATTGATCTTCAAGATCACCTACGACGAGTTAAAGTGTAAACTAGGCCAGCCTAGAAAACTGTCTTTGCCATGTGTCTGCGTGCTTGTTATCAACTACTGCAAGTAAGAAGGCGAGGGGTGTTGTTCTTTCAAGCTATCCGAGCAGTACTCAAGAGGCCTGAGCAGTGTCAATACTCTTGACCTTCTACTTTACGCGATTGCCAAATTACGTCCACAAATGCATTCCAATAGATGCGCTGGAATCCAATTGTTTAGTATAATTTTATGGCTAGACGACTCAGTTTTAGCAACAAATGGAAAATACATGAATAAATCATTTTAAATCTCCATACTAACTCCCTACTACTCCCTATACTACTACAAAAATAAATGGTAAAGATATTACATGTTGATAATCAAACATATGACCAATTTTGTTATTTATGCAACCATGCACTACAGAGGAAAATGGTAGAGGAACTTATGTTTTAGCTTAACGTCAAGAAGTAGCCATTAAAGTGTGCGCACTCGTACACCTAACTCCTTTGAGTATGTACGTTGCTAAAGGTAATTTAGGTGAAGACCAACCTAAAACTTTATGAACATATGCAATGAAGAACTTTCTTTTCTTGTGAAGTTCAGTTTTCACTTATTTCGACTAATATTTTCAAAATTCTTTTGTGAGTCTCTTGGAAGTACCTAACTAAACCTAAACGCCGGGGCGACAGCCCACGAAGGGCCAAGGCCTGCCGCCCAGCCGCTGCGTCCCCCACCTCTGCCCACTACAGGCGTCATTGGTGAGGTGCAGTACTGCAGGGTGGGAGGGTGGGACGTGGTCAGCGCCCGGAGCCCTCCCGGTCAGTTATGCGGTCTTCTAGACCTGGGGCCGCTACTTCTCCATCAACTAGCTCCTCAATTGGTCCCTCCGGGAGCTAACGAGGCTGGGTGCACCCCGTGCCAAACCTCCCAGAGGGGATAAAATCCCCATGCTGGTACTAGGGATCGAACCCGGGTCCTCCGCGCCAGAGGCAAGCGCGCTACCTTGGAAGTACCTAATTTTTCTAAAAGAGTTTTCCGGGCTGATTTACCGTGGTCTGCTGGAGTAACAGCAGACCACGGCAAATCAGCCCGGAAAACTCTTTTAGAATTTCGAACACCGGCCGTGAAAGCCTACGCCTACTCATACCTACTTTTTGTTTATTTTTCTTTCTTTCCCTCTCCTTCTATTTTACATTCCATATTCAATAATTCACAAACTCTACTAACCTTCCTCTAATCTGCAAAATGTAAGACATATTTACAGCACAACACTCCAATTAAATTATAAAATGTCATGTAAAATTTTTCTAGTTACGCAGACGAGCGAAACGTTTCGAACTTATGCATCATCCTAGAATTACTGGCTCAACGCAGTATTAATACTTTAAAGTATTTATACTATTATGGCAGATACAACATTTAATGGCGTTTGATACCTAACCATTACTTTTTCTTTCCTGCTGTACATATGCATTTTATGGGCGCAAATCATATTAACATCGCCGGCTTTACAGTGTGGTTTCGCTGAGTATTTAACTATATGATACCAAAAGGTGTAGGAAGTCTCTGATTGGATGTTGTATTGACCGCTCCTCCTGCTATCCGCCATTAAATTTGGTATCAGTCATAATTTCATAAATTAGGAAAAAGAGATAAAGTAAAAATAAAAATTACCGCAGATAATATCCAATGCACAACGTCCGATGTAAGGATATATGTCGAATTCTTTGTCAATCTGTGTCTGCAACTTTTGAACAAGGATTTCACTCTTCTCGACAAAGACATCAAAGAAATCTTTCAGAATTCTAAAGTGGAAGGTAGGCGTGATCATCTTCCTGCGTATATGCCATTTTTGTCCTAAAACGAAAACACAAAAAATGCATACCAATATAAAACAGAACAATTTACAAAAACATGTATCACACAATCTTAAAATGTTTATATGCTAGTACAATATATTTTGTATTAAAACCACCTGAACATTTTTTAAAAATATTGATGTGTTGCAATCACATGGTTTTCTATACCCAATCTAATTTAATTTTATTTCTATTTTGCTAGTTATTCAGTTTTTATAATTTTGTTCTTTAAGATAAATTTTTTCCAAAATTATTTCAATACATATGGAGCACTATTGCAAAACTCAAATGTTAAAAAAAGACTATGAACGATAGAGCTGATATTATGAATATTCTTTGTGTGCTGGGATAAGAAAAGAACGGACATGACATTTCGGAAGTGTAACTTGAAGTACTGGAAAGTTCCGACCAACAAAAGGATATATCTAGTAAAAAGGTAAAGTTGCAAGAAACTGATTTAGTATATTTCAATAAGCTTTGCATTTTTCCTCTGTAGTTCACTTGTGTCTTCCTCTTGTAATAGGTATATCTTGATTCCTTTGAGGTTCCTGGAGGACCAATTGAGAAGCCGCTTGAGGGACAAGCAGCGGCTCCGGGTTGCGAAGGTGCTAACCATGTTCCAGATTCCAGTACTGCACCCCACTCAAGACGTCCGTTGTGGACAGAAATGGGAGAGGCGACGGACGGGCAGTAGCTCTCCCCCCGGCATCGTGCCGTTGCGTTGCGGAGTTTGGTTTATTTTAGTTTGATTTATCTGTGAATAGCCTGTGAGGTTTTCTTAATGGTGACTTGATTAAGTATAGTTGTGTTTAACAAGGATACCATAAGAGATCAGCAACAACATGCTATAGGAAAATATAAAGGTCATTAAACACACAATTTATTTCAAATTTTTTGCTGCGTTAGCCATTTTCAAACATTCTGTGCTGCATGTTCGTACTTTAACAATATTCATATGATGGAAATACTTTGAAGTTCGCAGTTCTTGTTATCGGACGTATCGTGAATGTCAAATGGGCAGAAAAACCACTTTTTGTGTGAATGTATAGTATGTAAGGATGTATGTGAATTTCTCGTGGGTAGAGAATGCTGTATGAATGTTCGCAATTGAATCTTAAAAGTAAGGTTGTAAGTCATATTTGTTTGTCATACATTGGAACTATTTTGGGGAAGACCACAGAATAAATTAATTTTTTTTAAATAAATGATCGACCTCGTTTATGTTGGCTTTCTATACTCATCACGCACTAACTAAAAAACTAACTGCTAGAATGCATCTATATTTTTTTCTTAGGTAGAATAAACTATAGTGCTACTACCTGCCCACTTTGAATTCTCTATGTTTACCCAGTTAAGTGTTATAATTTTTTAAATTAAATGTTTTCGGAAAATTTTATATCTGTGCACTGCAAAAGTTACGCAGTGTGAAACTTTTTTGTTACTGAGTTTACATCAGGGAACCAGCGAGAACAAATGTTGAGGAAGGTTGGAGGAAGTTTTTAAAATAAACCAAAAGGCAGTGACCTCTTTCTTTTATCCAGTAAGGCAAACAAAAGGTATTCATCTATTCAGCGTATTCTCGCGCCAGGCCTGACACAGAAGATAGTATAACGAGCAGCACTAACATTAGTTCGAAAGAAGTCTGTGTGTAACTGTGAGCTGTTATTGCGTTATTTGTTTAAGATTTTTGTAAATATTTGTAGTTATGGAGGGGGAAGCTAGGAAGAGACAATATATTGGTAAATTAAGAAGTAAGGAACGCCAAATAATTATGAATGTGTTAGATTATTTTTGAAGCAAAATGTGTGTAAGTAAGGCAGTAAAAGAAACAGCTAAGGCTATCGGGTGTTCAGAAGCAGTAGTGTGTATGATTAAAAAGGAACTAATGAAAGGACCTCTAAGAACGCCATCGAAAAATAAAGCAAAAAGGGCAGGACTACACAAAACGCTAGGTTAACGCAATATGATTGAATAGTGCAAGGTGGAGTGCGGCGAATTGTTCATTCTTTACAGTTTGCACATATTCCACCCATGCTGAATATAATTTTGTCACTATTCAACACTATTCAACACTATTCAACATGATTTGGGGTTCGAATATGAAAGAAGGGGTAACAAGTGCATATTAATAGAAAGAGACGATATCGATATCATCAGATGGCGACATAAATATCTAAAAGACGTAAAAAGGTTTAGCGACCAGGGGAAAATCAGTTGTTTATACAGACGAGTCATTTGTAAATTTAGGTCATACAGTAATAAAGGCATGGAGGGATACCAAAGTTAAAAGTGCCCATCTCGTCAAGCAGCAATTGAAGGACTAAGTGCAGGACTCAGGCCACCTCGGGGTCGCGCGCGGAGAAAGATTCGCAACTAGTTCATGTTGCAACACTGCGCTCCATTTAACGTGTACTGTCTTCTAAGGGTGGAACGCGCTTTAGTTAGAAGAGGTTGTTTTTGTAAGACTATTTCAGAAGTTTAAAAGTAATTTTATAACGCTCACATTCTGTCCCAGATTTGCAAATATTATATTCTCATGAGCTTACTAATGTCATTAAGGCATACTCTTATCTCGAATAACATTAGAGAGGTCATTTTTCTAGCTAAGATTAGATTAAGGGACTAAGGTCATTACCTAGCGTGATGCGTAGGAAATCTTAACCTTGACCACAAATTGAAAAATTATCTGCACACAAAGTGATTTGGGAATTGGTGATATATTTCATTATGTTCAAACAAGAGATAAGGGAAAATTACGTGTTAGCAAACATGTCTCAGTATTTGCAGAACTATCTCAATAGATTTTGTTGAGGCAGTTTTCATCTAGCTAAATAATTAGTAGATAAGCTGAAAAAGCACTTTTATTTACGCTGCTATGAGTACATTTCATACTGTTGGAGACTGAAAATACCATTCATACTTTCAAACAGATGAGAACAAATCGCTATCGCAAACTTAAAGTTTACTGATTAATAGGGCTGGGGTTTTTGGCCTAAAGTTCTTGAAATATACATGCATTTATGCTGTAAAAATTATCAAAATATGATCTAAACTCCTGAAAATATTTACGAAAACTTAAAAAAAAATCTGATGTGTTGCACTCACATGACTTTTTCTACTCTTGTACTAACCATTCTTACAAACTCTTATTCCTATATCTTCTTCGTGTTAAAGATAAACATTTGCAGAAATTATCTTATTTGCTTGCAGAAAATTTAAAATATACGTTTCATTTGCCATAAAAATATTTTAAACATATGACATTTTAATCAAAATCGCTAGAGCTATTTTCTAGAAAATCAAAATTTTCGAAAAAAATTCCATGTAAAGGGTATTTTAGGGTGGAGCAATTTTCTTGAAAATGTTTGTGTCGCATACTTGAAAGACGTTAAACTAAGATATCAACTTAAGTTTTTAGCTAAATTTTCGTTTTTGAGTTACGCTGTTCACAGACACACACGCGGACCGTTTTCTAAAAATGTTCTTTTTTTGGATTCAGGGGTGCTCCGGTGAAATCTCGTAATCGAATTTTTGGGTTGAATACTATACATACTTCTCCTACTTACTGTACGTAGTAGAGAAAGTAAAAAATGCGAGTCAGTCAAGAACTTAATGCCATGCCGGCATGTTGCCATGTGAACTCAATTGCTTAGAGCAGAAGGATCTTCGGAGGCGTAGGTTCGCAGTTCAAATCTAGGTTATGTCATTGAGTTTTGCAGTACAAAGATTGTTCATCTTTACTTTTTGAAAGTAAAATGGACATTTAAAAATAATAATTTTTCCAACTACCAAGACATACTCTGAGGAAGAACAGAAACCATTATAGTATTTTTTCTTACCTGAACTTGTAAGAAGACCCGTGCCTAGCCACGGATGAAGGAAATTATACATGTACGATTTGTCTACGTGTTTCATGCTGTCAAGTATAACCTGCAAACGAAAAATTGCTAGATTAGGTTTATTGTGCAAATTGTATATTAGAATAGGTAAACAACGTCATTATGAAGGCCAATAACAGGATAGTATCATAAAAATCAAGGACAGTATGAAATTCTGCAACCAAGAATGCAATTTTGACCCTGCTTTTAATAATATATGGCAAATGTTTAACCCGAGGGGACAAATTAAATAAACGAGGTAGAACAAAAGCATAGAGTGCGACCATTTCTTGTAGAGTGTTTATGGATTCAGTCAAAAGGTGTAAACTGGCTTAGCTCTTCCTTGACTTGCAATATATATGCCAGAACGAAGATTGGAGGCTGTGCAAGTTTATTGTATTTTAGCCGATGCTGCACCAAACTTTAGTATAAATTTTGCAAAAATTGACATTTGTATTCCGTCACTAAAATACTTATGAATAAGTTCAAACGTATTTTTTTACATTATAAATGCCCATATTTATACAATGCAGCTTAAAATCTACAGTAAAATGCTTTTCATTTTGACATTTTAGGTCTCTGGGAACTATTTTTTCAGCACATTTACTTTTTCAAAATATTCCATATGATGCAGTTTTCCTTCAATTTTTCTAACATTTGTCATGTAGATTTCCAAAATGCAAGCAATTAAATTTGCCATATAATTTTTTGTCCTTTCCTGAGTTATTAACTTTTTAAAGCTCTATAAAACGAAAAAATCCTAGTAATTTCAAATCAAGAACTTGAAAATTATTTTATTTTGAAATTGCATTACGGATTTGCTGTTATATTCAGGTAAATTGCATATAATTAAAATGTTTTTAAATTGAATTCTGTGGAGCAGTTGGCATAGGATAATAATGCTCAGCTTTAAAACGTAATAACTTGCAAACTAAAAAAGGTATCAAAGCAACATTTAAAACCATGTTATATTTGTATAACACAACATTGAACATAAATTGTCAGCTAAATACTATAACTTAAATTACTGTGTACCTATATGGGCAAAGCACACTGGACAGTTAACAGTGTGTACTTTCTAAGAACTATTAACATGCAGATACCAATGTTGATTTTCTTTGCAATCTAGTTAACATAAATTGACGAACCTAGTCCAGATTCAAGATATATGTCTAGAAATCTCACAGGGCTATCAGTGGTCAGATTACAATTTTATTTAAAATTCACATTTTCAGTTGTACTAACATTTAAAAATAATGGTCTCGATATCATAAATTACTCTGGAGATAACCAAATAATTCCTGGCTTTATTAACAGGAATCTGTTGCCCAAAGCAGTAAAAACCTTTTGTCTCTGTGTTCGTTTTATCTTATTTCCAATAGAAATTAAGTTGTCTCCAGTCGTGTTAGCATTAATTCTTCAATTCAAGTGTTAAATAGCTGAAAACCTGAGTTCTATTTTATTGACGTTGCACCGATATTTATATTAAAAATTAAGAGGAAATATATTTCGCCTGAAAAGGAAGTTCTTTTTAGAAGACGGTTACGTGCGCACTCGCATGTCTGTGTCTGTCAGTCTGTCTGTCTGCCCGTCTGTCTGTCTGTCTGTCTGTGTCTGTGTGTGTTTGTGTGTCTGTCTGTATGTCTATCTAGGGAAAACATAATCCAAAAAGAAAAGCTTGATGAATACAAAACTTTATGCTGAAGTCAGACATGTATACTCATGTCAGGTGAATATTTTTAACAACATTCCCCTACAGCAAATTATATTGCAATTTATTTAAGATATTAGTAAGATGACTCAAAAGTTTTATCTTGAATGCCCTATTAATAGTCTGTGTCTCTTCATTATGACTGAATTTTGTATAATTTGGTAAACCGGAAAATCGCAAGAGACAATCTAATACTTACTGTAGGAATATCTAGAGCTCATTAGTGTCCACAATTTGTGCGAAATATATGCTTAGTAAGAGAGGTAGAGTAGTATTAGAGTATTTGGAGGGCATTCCACATTGAGCCAACTGAGGAGGCTATTGTATGTCAGACCGCGGGAGGAAGGGATGAAGTGAGAGTGCACTACGGGCTTGTTGGAACCCGGTTGAGTAGCACGAGTCAGTATGAGGGTCCTTAACGGGTGTTTGAAATTCTTCATCTGTACACCAAGGTTCGTCAAGTGACCACCAGCAGGTCTGTCGAGAACAGCAGTTACGGTTCGTAAAGTCCCCACACAGCAGTGCCAATCTCGCCCATCGCCAACACTTCCGATCCTGAAAGACCGGGTTGAAATGAATGTGAAATGAAATGGACGGACGGGAAATTCGAGGAACTTGTCGTTCCGAGTATTTCCTTGATGACTTAAGAAAACCCCTTCCAGTCAGGAAGGTCGGTCGCGAGAATCGAACCCGCGATCTCCCAAGTGCATTACCGCGGAGTTATGTCGCCTGTTTTTTTTTTTTTTTTTTTTTTTTTTTTCCTTGTTGCATGTTTATATGTTCCTAAGTGTAAGGACGCAAACTGACGGAAAAGCTTGAAAGTTTATGATTCTTCGATTTTCTGTGTGTTGCAATGCGAGCTGTCATAGATAAAGAACGACTATTGGTTAAAGTATGGAACAACTTTAACAAACAACAGCGAATACTTAATGCCTTAACACTTTGTTTAACGGGAGCTGTGTTTCTTAATTATATTTATGTTTTTTTGTTATTTAGCCTTGTCTATGTCTTATCGCTTCGAGGGTATATAAAATTAAAAATGTTTGTTTTATTTGATGCTATTGCAAATATAGTATTTTAATAAACATTGTTGGAGAATTTTTGAGAAAATTAACATAAAGAAAACAAAACATTCCACATATAAAGAGGTGTTTTTTTTGGCTGGGGTACCGGGTTTGAATCCCGTCCTGAGCATAGGTGCTTGTATCCTTATAAAGGTATATATGAGTGTGTAAAATTAAAAACCAGAAAGTAAACAGAATCACAGGGAAACACACCGGCAAAAAGAATTAAATATAGCTTTTGCATTTGTTTATCGCAGCATCTATAGTCCATTTTAAAATTAGACTGACATCGCAACTAAGATGTTCACAGCAGTAAACCGGAACCGTGTGATTTACCCCACGTGGAGAGATGTTCTATTGTTCCTGATTGGCTAAAATTAAATATAAATAGATTTCTACTGAATAGAAACGGGTAACAACGAACACATAATTAAAAAAAGAAAGGACAAAAACTATGAAGTTCGATAAATATCAAATTTCGTATTTAAGTTCAGCATCTTAGAAGGAAGCACACAAATATTTCCCACAAAGTTACCCCACTCAAACTGATCTCTATAACGAAAAGCTTTCGTTATTTTTTCATTTATTCAAAATAGCTCTAACGTTATTAATTAGAATACCGTATGTTCTGAATAGTTCCAACCTTCGATTGGAAGTGTTGCATTGTGGGAGTGCTTCCTTAGATTGCAATCAACTGTTCGCTTGAATATCAAAGGTATGCTAAACAGATCCTCAGGTAAAATGTTTCAGACCGGCTCGATGCCATTGTTGCTTGGTATAGTCAGCTGTTCTCCGTGTATGCCTTACCTACCAGTTAGGATATTAACTGATCAATTCAGTCGTTGACATTAAAGATAAAATATATCTGATATTCACACGATTTTTCTTAACAATGAAAAATTCATATACATCTGTTATTCAGGGTGGCCCAAAAGTCACTACCCATTACTACATGTTATAGTTTTACTCTCCCATGAATTTCAAATTATCCCCCTGTGACGTTCATATGAGTATTAGTTACTCAGATAAACACTAGAGGACATTGCGAAATAATTAGTCTGCTGTCAGATGTTTATGTAGGGATTTGTTTTGTTTGGATAGTTCTGTGTCTATGCTGTTGATAGGTTGTCGAATGTGGAGGTGAAAAGTGGACTACCTATGTCATTCCAGTGTTACAAATGAACGACAATGCCAAGTAAACTTACTTGCAGCATAATGGTGCTCCAGCACATTACGGCGTAGCTGTGCGAAACTACTTTTATTGGGTGCTTGGTGGAAGCGCAATTGGAAGGCGAGGGACAGTAGAAATGCCTCCCAGATCACCGATTCTTCATTTTGGGGATTGATTAAGCAATTAATTGATTTATATTAATTTCAATTAATCTTCATTCGTCCTTCGTTATACTCTTTCTTCTCTTATACTCCTTTCTTATCAAATGCTTTTATCATATGTGGTGGGACATTAAACTACTTGTAAAATAATAATTTTAATTATTTTTATTTGTTGCATCTGGACATTAGATATCGAGATTTCACTGGAAATATATATTTTGAGACTTTTTGAATCCAAAAAGAATAATGTTTACAAAACCTTATATGGGTGTGGATGTTTGTGCGCGAACACGTGTAAATGAGGTCTACCTCTCTGTGGAAACAGCATAACCCAAAAAGAAAAGTTGGTTAAAAGCCAAACTTGGCATGCAAATTTAGCATGTTTCAAGGATGCGACACGTAGATTTTCAAGTAAATCCCCGCAACTCTAACTACCCTTTACATAAACCATGTTTACATTAACTATTTTACTTCTTGATATTGCATGGATGTCCTTGAAGTATTTATACTAATGAATGCATATCCTGAGTACAGGGTGTTCAAAAAGTGTCCGATATAGCAAAAGGAGTTTGGATTGATCAAAACTAGAATAAATTTTCCTATAAACATAAGTCCGGAAACGGAAACTTATTGAGATATGAGCAATCCGTCGTCCATTAAATGTTTGTTTTAAGTATTGCCGCACCAACATGGAGTGGTGCCTTGGCGCCGTCTATCCACAAGCACAACACCAAAAGCACGGGTAACTCATCGCGCAGGAATCCATGATACACAGCACCGTTAATAAGAGTCTGTCACCGACAATTCCTGCCCACACATTGGGACTAGAGCGATCCTGATACTGAAACCAAATATTTGATGGACGATGGATTGGTCAAGGAGGTCCACTAGCATGGCTTCCGTGTTCACCGGAGCTCAATCCATTGGATTTCTGTCTCTGGGGATATTTAAAGACATTTGTGTATGCTAAACCCATAAAAAATGTGGATACATTGCACAGTTTTGTAAATTGGCTCATATCTCAAGTATTTGTTTCCGAAAATATGTTTATAGGAACATTTATTCTGGTTTTGTCCAATCCCAACTCCTGTTGCAGTATCGGATACTTTTTAAACAGCCTCCTGTATTTAAAATTATGGTAGTTTTAGTTGTTGAGATAATTTAGTTGCCTGAATATGTTGCAGTGCAAATGATGCTCTTACGAAACACTTACCTGGACGTGTTCGGGCTGCGTGAGATGGACTTCCGCTCTAGTACCGACCCAGGTTCTGAAGATGGGTGAGTGTTGCTTCACAATTTCATGCAATGCTTCCGTGTACTCTGTAAGAATAAGGTAGATACTGTTAGTTGAGTGCATCTTGGACATTTTTAACCATATCTTGTATTTTAACATTTCCTTTTCTACTTTATGCCTTATTTCTTTTATTTTAGATTTATTTTATGATTAGGTAGATGATACTTAATGGGCAACTCCGAAAGAGTTCATCACATCAAGTTTCGAATTCAAATTAGTATTTTTTTACATGAAAGTGCGTCGGGAATACAAAAATAATATCTTGCAAAAAATTAAGGACCATTAATTTCTAAACTGTCTCCTTCGATGTTTCCTCGTTTCCCTTGATTTAATCAACTCCTCCTTGGAAGCGCTCAGTTCTCAACAACAAGCTTGTGGCTGAAAATATGGGTGGAAATTCTGCGAAAATTTCAATCCGAGCCAGAAACGTTTAATTGCTGCCAGTAAGATCTCAACAGTAATATTATGAGAAGGAATCTATTGTGTTTAAAGACTTGTATACCTTAAATAGTGCTTCTCTTGTGAACTAAGATGTGATACTAATTTATTTATATGGAAAATCACAAACCTCCCATCTGGATTTTGTTTATCAAGTGAATAGAGAAAACCACGTGAATATTATAGGTAACATGTCTATCAGAGAATTTCACGAATTATTTGTAGAAGAGGCAATTGAGTAAGAAATGTGATTGTGTTTCGTAAAAGAAAATGAGTACAGAAAACTGTGTGAATGTAATGCGTTGCATTTATATTTCAATCATATAGAAGATTGTATGAATTGTTTATAGAAGGAGAGATAGGGAAAGAAACGTGATTGTGTTTCGCAAAAGAAAACTGAGTAGAGAAACCCATATAAATGTAATATTGTACTACGCTTATAACTTTTGTGCAAGTGCAATCGGATAAACGGTACGAAAGTGCATATGATACGAATAAATAAACATTCATTTTCATATATTAGATTTCTGTACTCGTTTCATTTAAACCAACTTTTTTTTCATAATGAATGCGCCCCACGTAATAAAATTGTATTTCTTTTCTTTGAGAAAGATGTAGGTGTAACAATGTTGATGATACGTAGCCCCAGATTATAGTTGCTTAGCTGAAATATGAGTTGAACTGTGAGATTAGAGTATGCATTGTTCAAAACAAGGTTTCAAATTTTACTTTTAACTTAAAAGTATCCTTAAGAATATACTTTTAAAAATCTGATATGTTACACTCACATGACTTTCTCTACTCTTGTACCAGCCATTCTTACAAACGCTTATTCCTATATCTTCTTCTGTTAGTTGAGATAAACATTTGCAGAAATTATCTTACTGCGTATTTCCTTGTGGGTGCAAGGGAAATATAGGAATAGTCAAAAGTTTTAAAGCTTTGAGATTCTGTTCTCTTTGCACGGTTAAGGTATAAAAACATGAATCACGATCTTCCATTTGACGAAAGTTAACTATTCCAGAATTCACAGAGTAACAAGAAATACCTCCGAAATGGTTCACTCCACAAAAAAAAAAAAAAAAAAAAAATTATTTGGACATAAATTCTGTGTGTGCGTGTGGATCCCAGTGTAAACACCCCCCCCCCCTTGATCTTTCATTCTGCCCCCTCTCTCAATCCTCCTGCCCCATTATCTGTCCTGTTTCTCCCTCTCCCCACCTTCCAACTCACTTCCCCTTATCACCCTCTCCACCTGTTAGCAACAACATGTCATACGATATTTTGAAAAGTGATAATATAACTGCTTTCAGAATGGTAATAAAAAATTAAAACATGATAAAAGGTTAAAAGCACACAAGCGCGTGTTTTGTCGTTTTGTCATGCGATCGGAACTATACCCTTTTCGGTGGTTTTGGTTTACTACATGAACATTAGTAACGAGTGATTGGTATAACTGATTTAATATTTATACTTGCATTTGTTAAACAACAAAGCTTTTCACTAAAAATATATTCTGGATTTTTACTTTCTCCACTACGTTTAGTAAAGTAGAGGAAGTAATGTATTCCACCCAAGAATTCGATGTCAAGATTTCACCGGATCCCCGGATTACACACAAAAAAAAAAAAAAAAAAAAAAAAAAAAAAAAAAAAAAAAAAAAAAAAACCATTTTTAGAAAAAGGCCAGCTCGTGTCTGTCAGTCTGTGGACAGCACAACTCAAAAACGAAAAGTCGGTTAAAAACCAAAGCTGATATTTAAGTTTAATGTTTTTCAAGCATGCGACACGAAGATTTTGAAGAAAATTCCTCCATCCTAAACTATCCTTTATATGAAAATTTTTTCGAAAATTTTGATTTTCTTGAAAATAGCTCTAACGATTTTGATTAAAATGCCACATGTTTGAGATATTTTTATCACAAATGAAATGTATATCTTGAATTTTATGGCTATAGCCCATGTAGTCCTGTTTACTCTGGATGACTTTTGAATAACTCGTAAACCGTAAGAGATAGACCAAATCTTACTATACAAAAAATGTAGAGCTTTCTAAAACAGACAGTTTATGTTTCAATAAAGTTTTTGTAGAGTGAACCATTTCGAAGATATTGCTCGTTATTTGTGTAAGTTTTTGAGAACTTGTACTTCTGTCAAATGGAGCATCATTATTCATTTTTTATATGTTAACCGTGCAAGGAGAACGTAATTTGAAAGCTTTAAAGATTTGATTATCGCCCAAAGTCTACTATATTCCCATATTCCCTTTGCACGTTTAAGAAGTCGTGCAATAAGTTTTTGCAAATGTTTATTTCAACTAACACAAAGAAGATAGAGGAATAAGAGTTTGCAAGAAGGGTTAGTACAATAGTAGAGAAAGTCATGTGAGTGCAACAGATCAGATTTTGTGTTATTTGTCCCAGTGATTAACAATGATTAACATACATTAACCTTATCTCTAACTGGGGCCTAAGATATACCCGAAGGATAATCCATTAAGCAACGACCGTTTGGCTTTAATATATTTACAGAATCTTTTTATTGAAAGAAGCATGTCACTTAAAATTGAAGGTTACTTCATTTCTCCACATGATGAGAATTTGTCATATATGTCCACGAGCTTTGGATTTCAGTGTTGTAATCGGCTACCGCTAGCTCATTAAGTCAAGGTTTTCAGACTGAATTTCACCAAGCACACAACGAGAAATTTATGGGAAAGAAATCTACTGCTCATCTAGGGTTAAACTCGATTTTGTTGTTCACTTGAGTCTTCAAATAATCTGTTACTCATAAACAATTTTTCGTTCATTGGCACCACGTTCTCAAAGTTCTTTCGTTCATTTCTGTATCATCAATAACTTCCTTTAGTTGATGGCAAATCTCTGCAGGTTTCAACTTCGGAAAATTCAGAAATACAATTCATCCCGGAGTCGGCAGGAGTTTGTATCACACAGTTCATTTTGAACAATCACAGAATGCACTATAACAATTTGTTTCATCTAAAACTGACACAACACTGAGAAAAGACATCGAGGGTATCATAGGCTCTAGGATGGAAGTATGACAGTGACCTGCACAGTGGGACTGCGTAAAGGGTTATTACTTCCCGGATGGTCCTCGAACCTGGCTGCTAAGGCCCAGAGAGTCAGTTCGGTCATACTCGTGTGAAAAGGTAACACACTTAGATGCAAACAGAAATTGTCAGAGGATACACAGATAATAATTTTGCAACAGTGATATCTAAATTAATAATTTAAATTATGTGTACAAAGATGGAAAATTGGCGTAAGAACTGATTCCACTGCAGCTCAAGAGATCGCCATCAATCCTAATAAAATGATGTACCTACCAAATTTCAGTTCCAACTACAGCACTATAGAGTACTTAATATCCACATCTGCCCTCCTTTAATGTTATTCACACGTTTGTTGTAAACAGAAATGTAACAAACACGAGGATTTCTTTTTACTAAAGTGCATGGTGTTCAACTCACGTTCTCTTCGAAGATGCATGAACGGCAGCATGTTGCCGACGAGAGGATAGGCTGGTGGACCCGGGAAGCTGTCTACCTTCCTGATGAATGCCATCCTTCGTATTGCCATGGGAAGAAGCCATAGGATCACAATCAAAACTGCTCCCCATATGGTCACCAAAATGTCTGCAGCCATCTCACTTCTAGTAGCACAATACATAAATAATACGTGTTTTACTCGCTTTTTGTAGGTACCTTTTTGTGGTATAGTTGTTTATTATGAACATTAATAAACCTCATTTGCTGAAAAATAAGAAGTAACATAGAGATTAATATGGACACTCTAGCTTTTGTCTCATAGATCTTTTATATACCAGTGAATCTACTACAATCAGGCTGTTGCACTTAAATGTAAGTAGATGATCCGCCGTGCGTCAGAACATTTGCAGAACTCCGTGGCACAATTCTAGTCACACACCCGTTAGTGGCGTGTTCTGAAGACGCGAGCTGAGAGGCAGTTGAACTAGCGTGCATAGTCCGTGATAATAGACAATAGCAGTATAAACAACCGAAAAGGTCTCACTTTACTTATAGAATAAACTGTATACGCTGCTATTGTCTAACATTCGAATTGCAGATTGTAAAGTGCAAGCTTGAGGGCACGTAATGTTTCATTGGCATGTATTCTTCCTTATTAATGTTATTGCTGTATTTTATTATTATTATTATTATTATTGTTGTTATTATTACACAATAAATTGGTTGGAAGATGAAGGAGAAGGCCGTAACATTGCTAACAATGGAATATGTTGAGAAAAAGGTTCGGGGCAGAAGAAGATATCAGATTATGGACAGAAGATATCTGAGTCAAATGCGGAGACCTAGAGGAAAATGGATAAAAAGGAAGAAAGTATGGGGATATTTGCACCGAAGGACTTAATCTTGCACAGAAGCTATTATTAACTTATTGACATAATCGAACCGTCAATTCTTGGACCTATTTCTGCCAGCGCTTAAACAACTACGCCACCTAGGCCGATGCGTGCAGAATACCAGACAGTAAAACTCTCTTTAAATGCTCCTAATTATGCAAATGTTTCAAAAGCACTTACTGTAACAGCATGCAGAGCATTTAAGTAGAAATAGTAGTCTCTTTGCAGACGGGAATGCTTTGTGAGAGAATGTAAACCCCTATGGGTCAGAGCAGCGGAAACAGAGGTCAATACAGCCGAGATTCCTTCTTATGTCTGCTGCTTTTTCAGAATTATGAGCTTCCCTAGGCACTAACTGTACCACAAATATTGACCTTCACGCATGAAGAATTTCACTTCGCCTCCAACTAGAACCTAGAATATTTTCTCGGAGTTTTAAGATTATTATTAAAGAAATGTTTTTCTAAACATACACTTATTTCAGCAATGATCAGACGAACAAAATAAAGAACTGTGCTAAATGTATATAGTAAAAACGTTATGTGTTACAGTCATGTGCTTTTTTCTATCTGCTGTTGTTTATTTACATGACTCTCTCTACTTGTCTACAAACTGCTCATACACAAGCTTATTTTGCTATTTATTTTCTGTTAATGTAAATAAACTTTCAAAGTACATTTAAACATTTCGTTTAAGAATGTAGTAGTTAAAAGTGATAGTCAAACTTTTAAGAACAATTTTCACATGATACATTTATGCTTCTTATTGAGATGTAGGATGTTTGCTAAGAAATGTACTTTATATATTCATTGCTTTTAAAATAAATACTTTTTGATCAATTGTGTGTTTTGGATTTTTGATAAAAGTTGGATGAATTTTAAGAGTAACACATGTGTTTTAGTTTAGTAACTGTGTAGAAAGCTTTAGTTGGTATGTATTGCGGAAACTATTGACGAAGTTTAAATACGAAAGAAACATCCCGTCGTAATAAGCTGAAAAATGTCTTTACAATATTACAACTGAAGAAAACGCAGCGAAAAATTTAGTCATGAAAAATAGCCCGAAATGTGCGTACGCATTTATAATTACATAGGGTAAATGTTTATTCAAAGTACAACATTTATAAACTGTTAACATATCTGGAACTGATTTTGTTAAAATACGAGTATGTGTACAAAATTTGTTAAAAAAGTATCACAAGCAGCAGAAAGAGTTACAAATATGCACTAGATCCTCAGCCAGTGTGACGTAATTATCGCATTTTCACTCCGTTAACAAACATTGCACGAAAACGTTCCCAAAAATCGAACGCAACAGTCAGTTAAAAATTCAAAATCGTAATTTTAGATGACTCTTTAAGTAAAGTGTAACCACAACTGAACTGTACTGTACGTAATTAAATAATAAAGTTATCTTATGAAAAAAGAAAAACAAAAATTATCTGATGTATCGTACTCACATGCCTTTCTCTAATCTTGTACTAACTATTTTTATAAACTTTTATTCCTTATCTTCTTCATTTTAGCCGAGATAAACATTTACAGAAATTATCTTATGGCTAATTTTCTTGTAGGTACAAAGGGAATACGGAAATACAGTAGGCCTTGAGCGATAGTCAACTTTTTTAAAGTTTTGAAATGTCATTCTCTTTGCACAGCTAAGATATAAAAATGAATAACGACCTTCCAGTTATGAAAATTTTAAGTATTGGAAAACTCACACAAATAACAAGGAATATCCGAAATGGTTCACTCCACAAAACAATTCATTTTGACATAAATTATATGTTTTAGTGAGATCTAATTTTTTTTTTTTGCAGTAAGATTTGATCTATCTCTTACGGTTTACCAGTTATGCAAAACTTACCAAGAGTAAACAGAACTACGTAAACTATAGCCAATAATACATTTCATTTGTCACAAAAACATCTTAAACATATGATATTTTATCCAAAATAGAGCAACTTTAGAGAAAATCAAAATTTTCGAAAAATTTGTCCTGTAAAGGGTTAAATAGGTTGAGGGAATTTTCTTCAAAATTTTCGTGTCGCATTCTTGGAAGATATTAAACTTAAATGCGAACTTTGGTTTTTATCCGACTTTTCGTTTTTGAGTTATGCTATTCACACACACACACACACACACACACACACACACACACACACACACACACACACACACACACACACACACACACCCATGGACATTTTCTAAAAATGTTTCTTTTGCATTCAAGGGGCTCAAAACACTTTCGGTGAAATCTCGACATCGAATTTTTGGGTGGAATACAATACTTGCCCTACTTACTATACGTAGTAAAAGTAGAAAGGGAAACCTACTTCCAAAGCTGGTCATAGTCATCCCTCTTGTACCCATAATGGAATATAAAATGAATCTACTTCTGCAAATATTTATTTCGTTTATAATGAAGTAGATAGAAGTATAAACTTTCGTAAGAATATCTTCTAGAAGTAAAGTATATCAAAAGGGACCCTAGTGGGCAAAAGAACTTGCAATATAACACATTTTGTTTTAATTCAAATGATTTTGGGAGGGGCTCAGGCAATCTTCAAATGCGTTTAGTGTCTAAATCTAGACATAGAAATTATTTCTTACTCCCTTTAAAGATGGAAATGAACATACCTGTTGGAACTCCCGATGCAACCGGCAGTGCAGTTCATTATGGAGGTAGAGGCAACACTGAAATTTGCCTTGCAACGGAACCACGTTTTATCTTTAACTGTCGCAATATCTGACGACAGTAACCGGTGTATAACCTGCTGTCTCCTACAGGGAACCGCTGTTAAATGACGTTCTACAATGACTAATACCTGAGGGAATTTCCTCATCGATAACCAGGGAAAACTGACAAAGCATAAGCCACAGCTTCCAGCGTGTACATCCAGAGCTAGTCTGTTTCATGTGCTAACTGGTGAAATAATGAGGGGGGCAGTCCAACTCGTGAGACTGCTACTGGACTTAGAAACTTGAGATCCAGTGTGCTACTTAATTACTCATATTGCTGCCCAAATGAAGGAGTTTTGTTAATCTTATTCCTTTTTTCGCCCCCATATGACCAGACGCGGCGGGAGGCTTTAAACGCTTCCCATCATCTTTCCTGACTTCGTTGCAACGTCAAAGTTTCCGCTCTATCCTATACCATAGGTTCAGAAGGGGTGGAAGAGAATTGAGGTATAAACTGTCCTTCAGTTCACAGTCGTTGTTAACAAATGAATGGGAAATTACCAACTCTGTAATTGACATTCTGCTGTAAGGGAACGCACGGTATCTGTTCAAAAGCATTCGTACATCCCTATTTAATACGGAATTGATTCCTAGATGTCACGAGAGGCCGCCCCAGTACTACAAAAGAGGGTATGGAATATTTTACTGTCAGTAGATAAGCAGTAACAACAGACCTCAGTAAGTTCCAACGTGGACAAGTCATTGATTGTCACCTGAGTAACAAATCCATCAGAGACATTCCAACTCTTCTAAAGTAGCTCAAGTCAACTGTTGATGATGTGATTGTGAAGTGAAAACGTGAAGAAACAACCACAGCTAAACAAAGACCAGGCAGACCTCGTTTAATAACGGACAGGGATGGAGGAGGGTGGCTGTAAATAATCGTAAGAAATCAGCGGAAGGAATAACATAAGTTCCATAGTGCTACCAGCAGTACTACTAGCACAATCATTGTGCGCCTGGAGTTAAAAGGAACGGTTCGGCTGCTACTCATAAGCCAAGATCTTTGTTAAACAACGCTTGAGGTGGCGTAAAGAGCGGCGCAATTGGACGGTGGAGGACCGGAAATGAGTGATGGCAATCCGATGGAGCCGTTTGGGTTTAGCGAATACCTACCATCATGTTTAGTGCCAACAGTGAAGTAACGAGGAAGTGATGTTATGGTATGGGGGTGTTTTTCATGGTTAGGCAATGATTTGTGGGCAGTAACACTACACTAGCCTGCCCACAGTCCCGACCTGTACCATATTGATCACCTTTGGCATGAGCTAGAACGGAGACTTCCCTCCAGACCCCAGCGCCCAATTTCACTTTTTCTGGCTTCGGCT
The DNA here is from genome assembly GCA_030765045.1 of Tenodera sinensis. Taxonomy (NCBI): domain Eukaryota; kingdom Metazoa; phylum Arthropoda; class Insecta; order Mantodea; family Mantidae; genus Tenodera; species Tenodera sinensis. The sequence goes on from CM060970.1 coordinate 42,822,615, forward strand.
CTTGGGAAGAATGGGCTGCCATTGCTCCACGGACATACAGACGCCTGATTGAAAATGTTCCCAGCAGAATTAGAGCTGCCATAAAGCCAAAGGGTGGACCCAACCCATACTATTGACCGGTAATAGGACACGTGACACGGGTAAAGATCAAGTCTCATTTCAGACAGGTGTCCGGATACTTTTGTTCAGGTAGTGTATTGTGCTGACGTTTGGCATTTGACATAGGCACAGAGAATGTATAGTGGGGTTTTACGAGTTCACTGTGAGCTAAGTATTATGCATAATTGATTGAACGTTTTAATTAATCCAGTAACTCAAACAGCTTACAAATAACATTAATTAGTTTCAATATGGCACCATTCACGGCACGACAGAGGTTTAAGCGAACCCACAGTCTGACAAGAACATCAATGCAATAATTACTTGTCGATTATTCGTTTTAGGTGGCCAATATTCGCAATATTTTTTGACTCGGGGGTCTCCGTCTAGGGGATATGTGAATGGCGACCACAAGGTACCCAAGCTGAGCAGAACATTACTTCCACTTACTGGTGTTTTGCTCCTTACTGTAACTTTTCTATCTGACCTTACCTTGGTCATCTCTTTTTATCTTCCGACCCCGATGCTATTAGGGTTCCCGAGGGCTAGGGAGTCTTTATTTTTCCAACCTCTCCATTTCTCTAATTTCTCTATAAAATCTTAACCCCTAACAGCTGACCTGTCATGGCATGTAATGCGTCCTCTGATTGGTAATCAGAGGATATGGTCGGTGAATTTATATTGATAATTCTCCCGGTCAGGTCAGTGAGACCTGTAAACCAATGATAGGTGTGGTCCTCCAGACATTCTGGGGGTTGTGAGAGAGCGATGTGACCGCCAAAACATAAAAATATGGTGCTCTCTAAAAAACGGTTACTATTACTGCTATTGCTCTCTTCAATATCATCAGTGAAAAATATTGGAGAGCAAGAGGATTAATGACTTCATTGTCAGAAATCCAGCATTAGCAAACAACAACATATTCGCAATTTGTTCATTATAGGTTTCATTCTTGACATAATCCCAAAGATAGACGTCTAATGGACTAGGAGTTTGATTTCTAGCTGAGATTGGTTCACTTCTGCCAATCTATCGATTCTGGACATGGTTTGCAAAATGGCATATTACTCCATCTTGTTGAAAGATTATTTGCAACCCCATTTCTATTTACTCGATTTGAGAAAATATGAAATTCTGTTTATGTAGTAATGGAGTTGATGTTTTTTTTTTTTTTTTTTTTTCAACAGAAAGGAATGGATCGAAAATCTTGTGCAGAAGTCCGCACCAAACGTTCACCTTAGGAGAATCTCGAATGTGTTCGTGTCTCATACATGGATTTTCCAAGCTTCAAATTCAGCAATTGTGGCGATTATCAGAACCAATTACATGGAGCGTGGCCTCATCGAACAAGATTATATTCTCAAGAAATTGTGGTTCATCGTCAATTCTTTGTAGTATGGTAGCAGCGAATTCAGTCCAAGTATGTTGCCTGTTGCATTCAAGAGCTGAATTTTATAGCTGTGCAATTTCAATCTCTTTCGCATGATGTCATGCACTGTTGACTTCGGAAGACCTCTAGACCTTCTTGTTGATTTTCCTTTCTGTAGCTCTATTATATGTATTTAAACACTTCCAATAACATTTTAACGCAAAGAAAATGATTTGGAAAATATCTACACTGATAATTTTCTGCAGAATGTGTTTACCTAATAACCTTAAATTTTGCAACAATGAATCTATTATGACGGTAGAAACAATGTCAGGAAAAAAAAAAACATTTGAAAGTAAACTGAGTTACTGGATTAAAGTACGGCAATCAATTACACATAATACTTGGTTTACAGCGAACTCATAAATTCTCAGCATACATTCTCGGAAACCTCTATGTATATTTTGCATGCCCATTGCTACATTCTGTTTATTGTTCATTCTTCAAGGATTACCACGTAGAGTCAAACTGCTAACACTACCAGCGTCTGCTTCTGCTCCCAATAAAGACGGTACCAGAATTGGAATGAGAACGCACGTTTTAAATTGCTAACGTTTGCGTTGTGTGATCTCTGACAAAAAAGCATAGCAATGACACTGAATATTACGGTACTTTTAATATTAAAAATATGAGTGGTTTTCGAAATAATGCCAACGAATCTACCAATGAAGCTGTCAATTATACAGCGGAAACAAACATCTAAGCAGAGTAGCAACCACTTCGTCCCAATTGTATGACAATACCCATAAAGCTTTCCAGAACGAAAGGGGAGAGACGGCGTATTTGTAAACAAGCCTGTGGTGGGTGATAGGTTATGGGTAAGTGATTTGCTGCTTGAAATAAGTATAAGTACTTGTTTGAAAACTCAAAACAAAAACAAAGACTATATCGAAAATGTTTAACACCACAAAAATGGAATGGCTACCACTTCACGCATCTGTATCCGTTTGGTATGTACCTACAACAAATGAGCAATGAAACCATTTCTCTATATATGAATCTCCATTCCCATTCTTTGCATAACCTAACCCTAGTCTTACCGTTTGTTTTCTTTTGTTAGAAATTTGTTTCCATACAATAAAGTATGGTAATAAGTGTATGGTAAAGAACACACAATGACTGTGTATGTGTGTGTGTGTGAGTGTGAACGGAGGGGGGACACCACGACCCACCGCGACACCAACATGGGTCTTCTGCGGGCTACCACCCCCAGGTAGAAGCAATGAGGCGAAGTGAGACGCCCAGAAGTTCCTAACAGTTCGCAGTGGCTGTAAACTGATGTACAGTAATTTTCTTAACTTACATTGGATTTAGAATATGTATCCAACTATAACGTTAAATACCCCTTATAATTTAGAGAGATTTTACTAAAAACTTCCTATGCAAAAGCTTTAGCAGACTCACTCCGTATTCGACACTCAACCTATGCCTCGTCCGGAAACACTGCATTCTTCCGTTTATAAAAAGCCTTATTTCGCGTGCTTAAATAACTATTTTTGTGGCATAGGCCTTTCTGAAATATTAATTAATACCTATATTATTTTCGTATGTATAATACGTAATCTGATTGAATATTTTGATATTTCTACTTTCTTATGCTAGATAGAACAAATGATGCATGCCGCCCACTAATTCTTTATTGAGATTTCACCGGAAATACTCATTTTGATGTGCCCTGAACCTTATTAGGAAAATGTCCATTTTTTGGGTCGATGCATATTGAATGAACTTCTTCTATAAATCCAACATTTTTTTAGAATGTAACGCAAAGTTTTCATGAAATTTTCCACTCGCCAAACCACCCTTTGCGTAGAAAAAGATTTTTATTTCTCATTTTGTCAAAAACACCAAGGATGTTGTGTAATGTGTTTGGAATACTAACATGAACAAATGACGCATACCTTATACTTAACGTAAATACCCTGTGTGGTCCCCTTCATTCTGACTAACTTTGTATAAGGTGAGGGACTCTAACGGACGAAAAAATATAAACTGTAAGCAAAATGCAAATATTGTTAAAATAACATTATATCATATAAAATAATTGTGGATTTTAGAGGTATACACTGTAGTTAATCTGAATTTGCCAATATTTTAAGATACACAGTTTTTCGAATACTAAGTTATCGTTCTTTTGTATCTCGTGAGGGTCATGTAAAAGGTGTGCAATATTGTGACGCCGACCGCGCGGCGCACATCAAAGGATGGCCAGGGACAAGCTACCTCATACCGCATACAAAACTGGCGGTGTGTGTATCAAAAGTGCTCAAGATCAGGCTGCCTAGCACCACTGTTTGTGAACGTGTGTCAATGAGCGCGGCACGACAAAGGGTTTTCGAGATTATTCGCGAGGCCGGCCTATTTATAGAGGTACCAGGAAAGATGAAGTTCGAAAAAGATCCGTGTTACGATATCCTCGCTATTTAAGTAGGCGAGGCGACGAGAGAAGTGAGTAGTAGTAGTAGTAGTTAGACATGAGTCATCGCAGCAGGCAGTGTTAGGAGTGTGTGTGTGTGTGTGTGTGTGTGTGTGTGTGTGTGTGTGCGCGCGCGCAGTCGTAACACACATCGTGTCGAAGTAAAGTCAGTGAAGCAGTTTTAGAAGTCTGGAGTAATCGTCAAAGGCAGCTGTTTGGGAGGAAGAGAAAGTGAAGAAAGATAGGAAGGAATGAGTCAAGGTTACGAGAAAAAAACAGTTGTGTGTTGTAATATCACAAAAGACTGTAGACTGTGTTAACAACGAGAAGAGAACTGTGTATTTGCGCAAACTTTGAAGGAGAATAAAGTGAAAAAAGTAATTGGGTCATACTTCTGTCACTTTGCCACACTGGTGTCAGAAGTGGAATTTGTCAGATTGTAATTTTGTTACGTCAAGGTCAGCGTATAACTATCTACTGTTTAATTATTTTAGTGTCATCCTATCCAGCTCCTTTATAGCTTGGTGCTCGAGGTAGCGGTTTCAAACCCGGTAGAGGGCAGGATTTTTTTCGGGTGTAGAAATCTTTAGAACGGCTTCCGTGGAGAGGAAAGTAAAGACGGCGGTCCCACACATAGGAAACACGCTCTAACAGCACGTGAACGAGCGACAAAAGTTTGTCGCAGAGCGGACAAAGAAGAGCAGAGCCCCGTTTAAAATGGTAACTATGCGAAAAATTGCAGTGGGCAGCCGTAATTAAGCCAAAGTCATCTCCTCTCGGCGAGATGTGCGAGAGGAAGTTACCCAATTTATCGGAAGTTCTTTCACTTGTTCTAACTTTGTTACCGCACAGAGCTGACCACTCTTCGTGCCAGCACGACGGTTCGGAGAAGGGACTTAGCACTATGACCTATGTCCCCGGGAGAGAGGGGTGCGGCGAGAGAAGACAAAGGAAGGCTGCAAATAGGAGATATGTCAGCAGAGGGCAGGGTCTCTACAGTTTTCCAGATATACGACCTACTCACCTCACTCTGCAGGCATGCATCCCTGTCACATCGTTCTTCATTTTTTATGTTAGGCGTGCAAAGAGAACGGTATCTCAAAGCTTTAAAAGATTTGACTATCACTCAAAGCCTACTGTATTCCCATATTCCCCTTGCACCTACAAGGAAATAAGCAATAAGATAATTTGTACAAATGTTTATCTTAACTAACATGATGTCGATATAGAAATAAGAGTTTGTAAGAATGGTTAGTACAAGAGTAGAGAAAGTCATGTGAGTGCAACACATCAGATTTTTTATATAACGGACACAAAATGCATACGGCAATACGTTGCAACAGAATTGGTACATTTTATATCTTGTGTTTAGTTCATTACCTATGTAAATGTGCTAACAAGCAGTAGTGTGCGACCTGCAGATAACAGAACCTGCTCATTCTGGGCCAACTGTTCTAGTTATGGCCTGACAAGGCCTTTCTGGGAAGCTTATCCGTGAAGAGGGAAGCGCTAACAGTGGTATGTGTAAAACAAGAAACTTATCAAATACTCTTCTTTAAATTTTTAGAATTTTTCTGTCCTAAAATAGAACCAACCACTAACTTCCTCAATGACAAATAGTTACTTTACTCAAGGATTATTTTAGTCCAGCATTTCCTCGTTACGTGTTTATGGAATGCTTTATGTGAAATTGTCTTTTATACCTCAAGAACCTAAGAAGTTACTATTGCTCTTGGCGCAACAGTAGTATTTCTCATGGACACTTCCGAGCTGCTTGGTCGACGGGTCGTTCAGTATTAGGACTCGGATTTTTCTGACGTCATATTTTTATTCTGCTTATTTTTACGTACTATTTGTAAGTAAATTTCTTTTTTCATTTTAAGGTTTACGTCATATTTTTGGGATTTTAGGTCATAGTTTGATAATTTTACAGCATAAATGCATGCATTCTTCAAGAGTTTTAGGACATAAAATTCCGAGCCCTATTGATCAACCTCTCTAGCAGTGGGAGGGCCTTCGATGATGATGTTGACGTAGCTTTAAGGGTATTCACCTACTTGGTCATTAGCACCCTTACAGAATGGGTTATGGAAAAAGTCAGAGATAAACTTCAATACTAGTAAAAGCGCAAATGCAGATAAATATATCTAACAAATGAAGCAAAAACCAAAATTAAAACTAATTTATAAAAATCTGGTGTGTTGCACTCACATGACTTTCTCTACTCTTGTACTAACAATTCTTACAGACTCTTATTCCTATACCTTCTTCCTGTTAGTTGAGATCAACATTTGCAGAAATTATCTTATTGTTTATCTTCTTGTAGGTACAAGGAGAATACGGGAATACAGTAGGCTTTGAGCGATAGTCAAATCTTTTAAAACTTCAAGTTCTGTTCTCTTTGCACGGTTAACATACTGAATAACTATGTTCCATTTGACATAAGTGTAAGTTCTCCAAAAAATCACATAAATAACAAGAAATATCTCCAAAATGGTTCACAATAAAATAATTTATTTAGAGATAATTTGTGTGCTTTAGCAAGATCTACATTTTTTGTAGAGTAAGATTTGGTCTATCTCTCACGATTTACCACTTATGCAAAAGTTATCCAGAGTGAATAGGACTACATGGGCTATAGCCAGAGAATTTAAGATATACATTTCATTTGTCACAAAAGTATCTCAAACATATGTCAATTTAATCAAAATGGTTAGAGCCATTTTCAAGAAAATCAAAATTTTCTAAAAATGTTCCACGTAAAGGGTAGTTTAGGGATGAGGAATTTGTTCAAAATCTTCGTGCTGCATCCTTGAAAGACATTAAACTTAAATATCAACCTTGGTAAACTTATTTTTAGTTTTTGAGTTATGCTGTCCACACAGTGACACACAGACAGACAGACACGCGCGCGCGCGGATCTTCTTCTAAGAATATTTTTTTTTTTTTTAATTCAAGGGGCTACAAAACATATATTAGCGGTGAAATCTTGACGTCGTATTTTTGGATGGAATACAATACTTGCTCTACTTATTATACGCATTAGAAAAAGTAAAAAGGGCCCAAAAGGTATGAAATTTCACTACCTACAATTTTAAATCCTTAGGTTCATGTTTACTGTTGATAAAGTTCAACACTCTTTCGACCAATTGTTTACTGTCCGCCAGGACCTCTGATAGTTGCAGAGTTTCCAAGGTGCGCCAGACGTGTCTTCCGGGCCTGTTCCTGTATTGGGGACTTCCGCGGTCTGCTGTGGCCATCTGTATCTTGCACTATGGCTCCTTTACTTCATCCCTTCCTGCTGATGTTGGTAGTCACAATAATTTATGTAGGTCGCAAAGCGCTGTGTCCCCCCTCCCTTGTATGACCTAACCTAACCTTCTTCTGCACCTGAATCATGGAAGCATATGCTAGGCGAGCACGTACAAATGTGATGATGATGATGATGATGAGATGACGATGTCGATGATGTAGTTTTAAGGGCGCTTAACTTCTTGGTCATCAGCGCGCCCTAGATAACAGATGTATACGAAGTTGGGGGGGGGGGGGAATCAAGGCTCAGTCCTCCAGCTACTCAAAGCCATAATATGTATTGACGCAGTGCAGTCTCATTTTGTTTTCTGTAACTCTTATGTGCATACACTTTGTGCCTGTTAATTAGTAACTAAATATAATACTATACACTTTTAAATAGTGGTGAATATTGGAGGATGACAGCAAGTTTAATTCGTTATTTTGGAATTTTTCTACACGCACACGTTTAATCCCAGGTAGCTAATACTAAATGGTTACAGAGTATAGCTTCTAGTTATAGTGAAGTAATAGAGGAACTTCTGAGTGAATCTACCTGTAGTCTAGTGGCTAACTCATCTGACTAGGTGTAAGTCCTGACTGGAGAGTGCTCCTGTTTGCTCTTTGATCTTACACTGTTTCAAAAATAATTAGTAAATCATGCTCATCCATCTGTTTCTTTTTAGTTAAAATTTCCAATAAGCCTTTAGTAGATTTACCTACTCCATCTTATACTTTACCGCACTAAATTTCGGATCACTTTTAGGCTTATGTTTACATAGGTATTCAAATCATAACATGATTATTTTCAGCCCATATGACTTAGTCTTCAATATATCCTCTTCAGTGATTCAGTTGACATCCCTTGCCCCGGTACCGGTCACTTAAGCCAATATTCATGTTTAGGGCAAATTGGATAATGAATTTAAGCAAAACTGAAAGGAGAGGATAGAGGACAACACGAATAACAATTAGAACAGCAATTTGAAAATATAATTTACTTTTAAGTATCCATAATTCAGATTATTATAAACACTAAGTCAGAGGCTTTCAAGAAAAACTGTTCCCATTATCGGTCACTTTAGTATATATGAAAAAACATAGGTAGAATTTAATAATTACATAAAATGTATATGATAATAACACAAAGATGCATTTTGTTGAGACATATCACTCTTAGTCATTTTTTACAATGCTCACACACAAAATATGCTATTTCGTCACTGTCTGCGCAACCTACATGTGCCCAACCACAACACTTGCAAGACTGCACCTAATCTTCTTGAAATCATTTGCCAAAAATAACGCATTCAGTTTCTTCGGTGAAGTTTCCGTTTGATACAACCTGAAATTGTCTTCTTTTTTGGAACATTCCTTCCACAAAAATAGTTTTCTTTCCTCTGTCGTTTGATTCCCTCCTTTTCTTCGGCCATATTTTTGAAGGGAATGGATGTCAGAAGTGCACTGTTTTTCTCCTCTCCTTTTTCTTTTAACAATTTTTCTCTGCAGGTCATCAGCTACAGGAGAGATCTTGGCAATGGCCTTCTGGAAGTCTGTAGATTCATGACCGATAATGGGAACGGATACGGGGCAACACAAGGGGGTTATAAAATAGTAAAATGAATACTATACAAAAAGATTTTGGGGAATTTAAGCATGTTACCTCACTGCTTGGTATGCTAAGAGTATAATAAAATATAATATATAAGTTAAACTCATCTAAACATGGTCAATACAGTCACAAGTTTTAGCAGCGTAATACAAAAGCATTGCCATCCACACTTCAGAAAGATTTTCTCTAAAATGGCGAGAAAGTTTTCAAGTTTCAAGTTTTCTTTATTCATAATTTTGGCCCGGCTTACAGGCTATAAATTTACATTTATTTACAACTTTTTTTACAAGCTTATTGTTTTGGGTATCATCAAAAACCCATACGGTGGCCATCTTTAGGCCACCGAGAATAGTTTTCGTTAGTCTTTTGGTGTCTATTCCTATTATTTGTTGTTGTTTTTGTTTTTTTTTCCTTATATACATATATACATCTATACACACACACACGCGCGCGCGCGCGCACGCACGCACGCATTCACCCACACACTCACATTCACCCACACACTCACATTCACCCACACACTCACATTCACCCACACACTCACATTCACACGCTTACACACACACGTTCACACACACACACCAGAAATATGCGTCCCTGCTCGCGCACTGCACTACTTACAATATTTAAATTTTCCCGCTATTTTCCTGCGCGGGCAGGGTGTAGCTACTAGGTGTTTTCCGAAGCGAGGGCCTCTGCCGTAACGTGTGTGTGGCCTAAGAGCGAGATTGCATGGACACACATTAGTCGGCGAGCCATGCCGCGTCTAGAACATTTTTATTCTAGTATGTTTGCGGTGCTTCGGCTCGCCTTTGCCAATGTTGGCGATCACGTAGTTTTCGTGGTTCTTAATGCGCGTCCATGCTGCCGTTGCTCTTTTTGCTATTGCCTCTGGGATGGACGGGATCTGAGTTTCGAGGTGAAGAGTTTGGTTAGTGGTAAGGAGTGGAGCAGAGAGGATTTTTCTAAGGGAGAGGTTTTGGAGGGTTTGTATTTGTTTGAGGGCGGTTTTAGACCCAGACTCGCGTTCTTTTGTTCCTGCCTACCACATCATAGCTGTTTTTGCTACTATCTAGCGTCTTAATGTATAACTACTTTTTGACCGGTAACGGGGCCTGACCGGCAACGGGGCAACCTCCCCAAATACCTAAAAGCGACCATCGCATGAAGCTATGGATGTCTTCGTGAGTTTAAGTTTTCCTCATTGAGGTCTTCCCCCACCTCAAAGACACTGTGTTCGCGCCTGGATGCGATGGCCAGCTTAGGCTATGGTTCACCTGTGTGACTTGACCGAGTATTAATATTTCATCCTTCAGAAGTCGTATACAATTTCGTCACACCTCAAGACCATGGATGCCTTGCGTTTCTGGAACTGGATCGTGTACCTCTGGTTACGCCCAGGATCAGTCCTACCCAAAGGGGTGCGGATTTTAAACCCTGGATATAGGACCACTTCCTACTCAGCTTTCTGAGGAAAGTGAGGAATTGCGATAGGCAGCGAATCTGGCCAAGAAAGCTAACATTCCGGCTCGGGACGCGTGATACTGCACTATCAGGTCAGACTTGGCGCAGCTCTGCCATCAGAGTTGCAAAGGCACAGGATTATTCAAGACCATGGTTGGTCATTACCATTAATCAATCAGTAGGTTCGCAACGGAATATAACGATGCATACGCGTACTAAGAGGTTTCTGTTGTACAGCTACAGGTCTGAAAATCACAATCCCTTCTATTTGGTGCCATACGTTTTGCTTTCCTTTCCTCGTACTTAATAACCAGAGGAACATTTCATCAGAAATTCATGTTTTGAGGTCCCCGAATTCCAAAAATGTTTTAGAAAACATTCCACGCGAGCGCATATACGTGTGTCGAATATACCAAGATTATTTAAGCTCAGTAGATACCTTCCAAAGGTGTAACATGATTTTCAGCAAAATCTTCCACCCTAAAATTTTCCATATTTTTTATTATCTCCAAAAATTTCTAACGATTTTAATTAAAATACAGCAATTGAGATATATACATGAAAATAAAATGCATGTCTTTAATTTTCTGAAAATAGCATGTGGAGAAATTTTATATAGTTTTTGTAAACTGATAAACGCTGAAGACAGACGAAAACACTAAGTGAAAATGTAAGTGTTCTTTAAAGAACACCTTTATGTTACATAACCTTATTCGTGACACAGCCATTATTGTTTTGAAATTGTCAATAATTTTTAATTCCTTTAAAGTGATGTCGCTATTCAGCTTCTTATCATGGAAACAGTATGAAGTAATCACAAAAATAAGTTTTCTTTACAATAGTTTGTAGAAGCTATATAAAAGTAAAAACCAAATATGTGATAAAGAAAGCCGTGTGAATGTAACGTATCATATTTTTTCTCGTGCTCATGCAAAAAAAATAATAAAGTAAAAATAAAACGAAATTCTAAAGCTATTATATCGCTTTTAAAAGATTTGACTACTGCTTAGGCCTACTCTATACCCCTTGTACTCCAAAGAAATTTGCAATAAAACTCTTTTTGTTCATGTTTATTTCCATTAAAATTATTCTGATAGAAGAATCAGACATTTTATTACAGAAATATGGTGGAGAGTGTTATGTGAATGTAACAGATAAGATTTTTCTAAACTTTCATGCAATACAAAGTAAACGTATTTCATTATCTGTACTCACATGTTTTAAAGCTTTTGGTTTCACATAAGCGGAAGCAGATAACTCAGTCCAATCTTTTCTGGTTGTAATATATGTAGTTTGATTAGATAACTATGAAAATGTATAGGAAGTTTTACAACAGTCTCCAATATTCACTTCTTTGAGCTACATGCAAACTAGTTAAGTGGTAGAAAACGACTGAGCCATGCTTAGTTTATTTTGTTGATAAATAACTTCTCTTTTCTACCTTATCCTTGAAGATAGATTTAGAGGACAGAGGCAAGGTAATCAGTTTACCATTAGCCAATGGCTAGAGAATGGGGTCAACATGATGGATAGCCTATTGATGGTTTTAGACTTAGAAATATTCATGTAGTTAAGTGGAAAACGGGCCTGGGTTCCGCGAATATGTCATTTAAAGTAAAGCTGACGAAGATTAACAACATTCAGCACAGTCTGTGGGAGATTATGGTTTCAAATCCTGGTAAGGCCCTCAAAGCTCTTCTTTTTTCTTTCTCCTCCACTTCATGGACTAGGCAAATAGCCTGTTTCGCTCCATGTTCATCCCATCTGCTCATAATCTTCCTAAATTCCTTTTACCCTTTTGTTTATAAACACTGTAGGTAGTCTCGTTGGCTCCATTCCTTAACTTGATCACTTACTGAATATATATTTAATTCAGTTTTTGTTTTGGATTGAATTGGGTTAGAAGCGGAGGGGATTTCACACTCAACCTTACAGACAGGGCGTTGTACGTGAGACTCCAGTGGGTAAGGGATAAAATAGGCGCGCTCTGCGGGATGTTTCGGAACAAGGCCTAGAGGCGTGAGCGGTTCTTCATCTCGGCTGCAGGATTTGCCATGCAGCCACCAGGCTCAAGGAGTTGGACATTGGCCCGCCTCAGCACAGAGGCGACCACAACGCCATCCATACACCGAGAACAGCAGTTACAGTGCGTAAAGTCCTCATAAGAGAGGACATCATCAACACTGCAACCCAGGAATGAAGATAAACGTAAATGGAGGGACAGAAAATTCGGGGGATTATGTATTCTTCCCTGGCGACCCGGGAAAACCCGGAATAAATCCTTATGAGCCAGGAAGTTGGTCACGGGAATCGAACCCACAACGTGTGAGCCGCGCACGCTACTGAGGCACCACCTCAGTGTTGATTGTGTATTTTAGCACATTTTGTACAACCTTTTCTTCCAAGAAAGTTCATTTCTGCAGTTTCTAAGGTCGTACTTTGCACCTTCTTCCCAGTTAGCAGCTATTGTTTTAAAAACCGTTAATATTGTACACGTCCTAGTTTTATTTTTTAAAGTTTCGTGAATACATTTGGATTTAGATGCTTTCGCGTTTGTGTTTGCGTTCAGGGACGCGGCGCGATACCTCAGTTACTAAAAGCGTCGCCGTTGAAAAGGGAAGTACCTTGGTTTCAATCCTGACCGAGGCCGTTTTTAATTAAATTACACTTTTCTACGTTTATGTTGGACAAGCCTACTAAGGAAGTAACAACTAAATCTGGAGTGACCTTGACCCGCCAAACTATCTTGAATGGCCCACCTAGCCCTGACACTATTAGAACAAACGAACACAATGTCAAGGCGACCACATTCACTTGACCTTCAAAGTGTTTGATGTCTATTTACATTAGGGTTGAACAGTAGATATGGCCAGGGTTGCCAACGTTTAAAAGTAAAATTATCGTACCAGCCACGCAAAATTATAGATTTGGATTCAAAATTATCGCACATCCAAGGCCAAATGCTACAACAATAAAAATATCGGTATAACACTTATGAAAATGTAACAGTATTGATGTTTATGATATCCACTTACCACACTGAAGACCTCAATCAGCATTATAACTTTAGCACTTATGTTTCCCGCACTATTCATCTGAAAGTTCATCATCTTCATCAACTGTTGCAGCATTATACAAATTTGTTGTTGAGATAAACTTTAGCATCTCGGTGACTTGCAGATTTTCTGATCTACCTACCACATTCTTTCATAAGCTGAGACGTTAGAATAAGTTCATTTGTCGTATCCAGTGCCAATCTGCTTTTAACTTTGGTTGTTGTTATTAAACCCAGTTTAGAAAAAGGCTTTGTCTCAAGAAGCGCTTCTATGGGGCAACGAAATCACTGACACACGATCACCAGTTCTTTGAAATCAGTATTTCCACTAAGGTGACGTGTTTAACAGCACTCCAAACTGTCAGGTACAGGCATGTTCTTTATTTCACACGGAATCACTTATTCACTTATTCCGAGTTTTCTCCATTAATCATCAGTCTTTTCTTTCACTGTCATTGAGATTATCAGATCTGGCACACTGGCAACAAGAGGATAAAGGGTAGGAGGATTAGTAGAATATGGAAATGTTGCCTTACAGGGGTGGAGACAGGCCATGAGGGCAAAAGTGGTGCCGCTATTTATAATTAGTTTCATTTCTCTGGTTTGACAAACTAGTGAAAATGATATTTCACTGATATCGAACTATCATACATTCCAATTATCGTAAACCCCATAATTATCGTATGGGTTGGCAACAATGTGTACAAACAATATTATCGTATGCCCCCATAATTATCGCACGGGTTACACCACTATTTCACGGACATAAAAACAAAAAGGAGCTATAAAGGAGTTTTTCTTTTGAGCTAAAACTGAAAACGAGAAGCTTGCGTGCTTTGATCAGAAAAAAAGAATATATTATTATTATTATTATTATTATTATTATTATTATTATTATTATTATTATTATTATTATTATTATTATTATTATTATTATTATTATTATTATTATTATTATTATTATTATTATTATTATTATTATTATTATTATTATTATTATTATTATTATTATTATTATTATTATTATTATTATTATTATTATTATTATTATTATTATTATTATTATTATTATTATTATTATTATTATTATTATTAACTATTATTTTAACACATATTTCATCCTGCAGGGCATTTTTAGGCTTAGATTGGACTTGTGCAATAGCCTTGTGCTTGTTTGGAGATATTTAAAAAAATTACGTAGTACACTTCAACAACGAGTTAATTAACACTCGTAGGATAGTATAAAGAACAAAAAATAAACGAAGTAAGTTAATAAAAACACTGGCAAAATACACTACAAAATTACCGTTGAACAACCACAAATACCACAGGAAGAAAAGCGAATGCAGAAAAACCGTGTAAATGTAGTACGTTACACTTCTACTTCAGTCATATATGTAGTAAATTGTTTGTAGAAGAGTGAGCAGAAAAAGACGTGAATGTGTAATGTAAGAGAAAATGGCGTAGAGAAAACCATGTGAATGTATTACGTTGCATTTGAATATTAATCGTGTAGAAAATCGTATGAATTGTGTGTTGAAGAGCGAGCAGAAAACCATATGTGAATGTATTTCGTAAAAGAAAAGCGAGTAGACAAAGCCATGAGAATGTAACGTGTTGCATAATAAGTAAATGTGCCAATTTTCATGACGAGCGTGTTGGAGTTTATCAAGTTCATAGTACCAACATCCAATATATACTCGTACATAGAACAACTTACCAAAGTTTCATCGCAATCAGATGAGTGGTATAGCAACCCATACGGGAGACAAACAAACATTTATTATACAGATTGTTTCGAAACGATACCGAACTAATATGGCCGTTTTGTAGTATATAGCTTAACTAGTCCGAATTTTGGTGTCGCAGCTTCGAAATTCTTTTAGGTATAATTTTATGCAGCATTAAATATATTATTTTGTGATTAGGCAGCGCAGGAACCACCGGTGTGCGAACCTTACAGTGTGTCTCCTATGGCGCTGCCTCCGATAGTGTGAGGCACCCGGTGTTATACCTGTCACTGCCTAATCCACACACATTCTGGAGCGTTTTTAATTCAACTATATTGACAGTAAAAACTATCTATACGTGTCACATAGAAGCTGAGCAACTACTTCTATATATTCGTTCGGTGTCGTTTGGAAACACCTGTAGGTATATTATATTTTACATATGAGAAATTTGCGTGCTATAATCACAAGGAAATGAATATTTGGCGTGGATGGACTGGACTATAGTTGCCATGGATCGGATTATAATCTTCCATAACCCTAAAACCTTAAGGTGTATTGTATTATTTCCTATCACTTTTATCTTAATTAATCTTGTTTCCTTGATTAGGAGCGGTAGTTTATTAACTAAGTAAATGCATTTTAAAATAAAATACTATGTTTAAAACGTATTTCATAGCTATACATTTGGCATAGGGTATAAAATTAATTTTTGAAGTCTAATAATTTAAAAATTAATATTGAGATGAAGTTTAAAACCGTTCTGTAGCTTTTTGTTGGCCAACGCTTGTAGAAATGTTTCACGCAAACACGACTGAGAAAGAATCGAGCACAATAAGCTGTTAAAAACAGAAAGAAAAAGTAAAGGCAAGGAATTTAGATCCTGTCTTAGAAATATAAGAAACATCTTACCACATGTAAACCTGTTAAATTATTACGCCACGAAACATTACACTCCAACGAATATACGAAAGAAGCATTCAAATAGTTGTTTCAATATTCAGCTAATGTTTGAAAACACTACAAAGTTATTTTCAGTGGTGCACTCTCTTAAGTAAGTAAGCTGTATGAAGTGAGGAAAATTTCCTGAAAATCTTCATCTTGCAACCTTATAAGAACACGGCTTAAGTAGGGATGTTATATTTATCTGAACTTACATGTTTTAGTTATACTATTCATAACATAGTGTGCGACCGTGAAGGTTTTGTAATAATAAACGAGAAAGATACGAACATAATAGGATTTTGTACAAAAACCATTCTCATTCGCTTAAGAACACACAAGCGTAGATATGCAGGGATGAAACATTCAGAACTATTCCACAGCAATTTCACCGGTAATTTTCCATTCATGGCATAATAAATCAAATGTACATTCCACTAGTATTAATATAACTGCAAGGAGATTCCACAGAAATGTACCTACTCTGCGGCATTGATGGAGTTTCTTTAAGTGTGTATAAGTTTAAATATATGTATGTTTAAAAATTTCGAATCGATTTCGAACTGCTGCAAAACTATGTTGCTCAAATGCGGCATTAAAGGGAAGCATGTACATAGATTCCTCAATAGTCAGTGTTAGTGTAGGAAAATTAAGAACTTTCGCATGTATGCGAAAGAATAAAAAGAATAATTCATTAAACTTGCTTTCTGGGCTTCCATTTCTACGTCCCGAAGGTGTCTGTACCACTTTCCATGTAGATGTAATGTCACTTCAAAGAACAAAATTTAATTCTGCATGTTAGTGAAGTGATAAGTATCATAAACAAGATGATTCTGCGTATGAATCGAACGGTGTTCAACTCCATGTTGCTATACTCAATCAATACGTGGAGAAAAAAAACGTGAATTATGTCGCCAAAGAAAACTTTATGATTTCTTTAAAACAGTGCAAAATTAGATTAGCGTAAGACCCGTTCAACCAAGTAGCTCTGTAGTGCCCACGGGAAATACCCTTGGAATAAGTATCCGCTCCATCTGCCCGGCACCGCCACACGCCACGAAAGCTAGTAGCACACCTTAAACAGGAAATGAGAGCTAAATGATGGAAAGGAAATTGTGGTAAATGAGAAACCATCCCAGCATTCGATTATCGATCAGGGAAAATCACGAAGAATCCAAGGTGAAATTAGACGGTCGACGGAAATCGAACCCGTGACCTCCCAAATGCGAGCCTCAAATGTTACCGAGGAACCACCTCGTACGGTAATTTATACTGCATGCTGACCTGCTTGCTTTTGAAGTTCTTGGACCTTTTACTGGCATTCTCAAAAGATCAAAGTACTTTAAGACGGAATTAAAAATTTTCTGTTATTAAATTGATTTGAAAAAGTCCTCCTGTAGGAGCTTTGAGGTTCTCCGTTCTTCTGCAAGCAACCATCTTTGCTTACGAAGTTCTTTATTGGATATACAGGGTTACCACAAATTATCTTTTGGGTTTTGAACGTGCGTTACTTGTGTTTAATAAAACTTAGCAACATAAAACGTGTACCAATGGAAAGAGAAATTCAAAAAGTTTTGGTTGTAATATCACAGTTGGCAACAATAGCACATAATCAGGTACAACATAGCGCATTGTTGAAGTTACAAAATGACTGCTATAGAGGACAGGTGAACGTTCTGTGTTCTCGGTTACGACATTTTAGTACTAGACTTGGTGTAGATCCACCCTGTGGGCCATCGGTTCGATAGAGGTTACGATAAGAAGGTGCACTCATAAGAGGAAATCTCATGGACCTCAACACCAGGTACCGAACATATGGATAGCCCGTGTTGGTGACGACGTAGAGAACTCTTTGGTTAGCGTTGTATTCGCCAGATTTCTCAACCCTTGATTTTTTTTTTTTTTTTTTTAACTTTACCTCCCGCAAAACTTTTTTTTCTAAGTCCAACACCCAATGCCGGACAGGTTTAAACGAACGCTGACGGAACCTGTTGAGGTTGTCGAGGAATAGCAGTGCAGGTAACCTCGACAGTTGCAGAGCCATTCGCTGCCAACCTCTGCACCAATGCGCCAGACATATGTCTTGCAGACGATATTACTTGTTACAAATAAACCATATTTACTGTTTATTGTAAAATGAATATCCTGTTCGGGCCCTGCTATTCAGTAAATAAACTTTGTAAGTGTAAGTTGTGTTTCACTGCTCTCTGTTAATATTATTGACCTCACACAAATGCATCACCAATATATGTAATTTCTATATGACGAAAGTTTATTAAGAACCTACAAGTTATTTGGGAGTGCGATCATACTATTTTCATTTAGGTAAGGGCAGGAACAGTTTTCGGAGCCCCAAACACTTTCGTAAGAGCAGCAGTTATCCTTTCTTGTATTATAGACACGAACATAAGTCACACAACAATAGCTGATTTGTTCACCTATTGTCAAGAGGTGACAATGGACAACAAATACATCTACATGAGCAAAATTAAAAATTGTAAGCAGGAAAACATACCACTGCAGACGCATTGTGGAAGGAAACTGGGTCCTTGATCAATGTGGCCATCCAATTTTTGTTTAATTTAATGCTTAGAAGGTCACAAATATGATCCAATCACACATAAAATAGTACTCCCTACGCAGTCAGAAATGCATAAACTCATTTGAAATAAAACGAATAAAATCTAAGTCCAAATGTACTTATTGCGCATGTGCCGACATCTGTAGCAGCCAACATTGCCCCTACAAATACCCTAGTCTTTGTTGCCAACGTTAAAAAACTCTAAGCATGCTATATCACAATTGTTACTTTCTCTAGTACGTATAGTAAAGTAGAGGAAGTATTATTCCACCCAAAAATCGATATCGACATTTTACCGGAAATGTATATTTTGAGGCCCCTTGAAAAAAAAAAAAAAAAGCAGTTTTCGAAAATGTCCATTTGTCTGTGTGTCTGTCAGACTGGATAGCATAACTCAAAAACGAAAAGTCGGTTGAAAACCAAAGTTGGTACTTAAGTTTAGCATCTTTCTAGAATGCGACACCAAGATTTTGAAGAAAAATGCTTCACCCTATACTATCCTTTACATTGAAAATGTCTTTAACGATTTTGATTAAAATGTCGTATGTTTGATATATTTTTATAAAAAATGAAATTTATATATTGAAATTTCTGGCTATAGCCCATGTAGTCCTATTTACTCTGGATGACTTTTGCATAACTGGTAAACCTTAAGAGATACACCAAATCTTACTGCACAAAGAATGTAGATTCTACTAACACGATTTATGTCTAAATACACCTTTTTGTCGAGTGAACCATTTCGGAAATATTGCTTGTTATTTTTGTGAGTTTTGGAGACCTTATACTTCTGTCAAATGTAACATTGTTATTCATTTTTACTTTCTCTACTGGTAAGTAGGGTAAGTATTGTATTCCACCCAAAAATTCGATGTCGAGATTTCACCGGAAATACATGTTTTGAGGCTCCCTGAATAAAAAAAAGCATTTTTAGAAAAAGGTCCGTGTGTGTGCCTGTGTGTCTGTCAGTCTGTGGACAGCATAACTCAAAAACGAAAAGTCGGTTAAAAACCAAAGTTGGTATTTAAGTTTAATGTCTTTCAAGGATGCGACACGAAGATTTTGAAGAAAATAGCTCCACCCTAAACTACCCTTTACATGGAAAATTTTTATTTTCTTGAAAATGGCTCTAACGATTTTGATTAAAATGTCACATGTTTGAAATATTTTGATGACAAATGAAATGTATATGTTGAATTTTCTGGCTATAGCCCCTGTAGTCGTATTTACTCTGGACGACTTTTGCATAACTGGTAAACCTTAAGAGATACACCAAATTCTACTGTACAAAAAATGTAGATCTTGCTAAAATACACAATTTATGTCTCAATAAATTTTCTTGTAGGCTGAACCATTTCAGGGATATTCCTTGTAATGTCTGTGAGTTTCGGAAAACTTAGAACTTTCATGAAATGGATCATCGTTGTTCATTTTTTTATATGATAAGTGTGCAAAGACAACAGAATCTCAAACATTTGACTATCGCACAAAGCCTACTGTATTCTAACATTCCCCTTGCACCTACAAGGAAATAAGCAATATGATAATTTGTACAAATGTGTATCTCAACTAACTCGAAGAAGATATAGGAATAAGAGTTTGTAAGAATGGTTAGTACATCAGTAGAGAAAATCATGTAAGTGCAACACATCAGATTTTTTTAAAAGGTTTATGTTTCTAGGTTTTATTAAACGCAAATTACACGTATTCAAAACACAAAAGGTTATTTGTGGCACTCTGTATAATATGAAACACCGGTCTATCTCAGCCAACGTCACAAGATTGGCTTTTTAAACCTCAAACGGCGATTTATGTAATTAATTTCATTTGCCTCCCTCCGCGTTCTTTATGAAAATATTCTACCATGGAAACCTAAAAGTGAATCCTCGTCTTTATTCCTTATAAATTAATTTCGTAAAGTCTCCATGATAACCTAATAAACGACTAAAAACCCCTTTCATTCATGGAAATGGAAATCAAATATCGAAGGATGTTGCATTTCTAATTTCCTTAGCTTACCCACGATAACCTTAAATATTCTAAAAATACTGAATAAATGGTTCCGCGGTAAAGTGTCAGGCTTGCATTCGGAAGGTCCAGGATTCCATTCCCGTTCGACCGGCCAATCTGGCGATGTGGTGTTTCAATCATCACACTACTGGAGACATTAACATTCTTTGTATAACTTCATTAGTAAGATAAACCTTCTATATATTGCTTTCATCTATTAATTTCTCTGTGTTAGCTTAGTAACTTTGTCGTTTTTCAGTTATCCATGTTATCTGGGATATTAATATACATTTACAACCAGAGAACGCGTGTATTTAATGTGAGTATGGATATTAGAACCTTAAATAGCCACATTTGGTGACCCCGACGAAATATGAACACGTGGTTTCCCTTCTAACACGAATTTCCTATCCTCATGATTTCTTTCCAACTATTTCACCTAATCTGTTGTAGGATCAGGCGACGGTGGTTGGTGTGATGCGGCAGGACGGTGGAATTTGTGAGCTGGAAAGATTTTGCCCTGGTGTCTGACAGAACTGCTGGGGCCCCCTCTCTAGGATGTGTCTCGTCTGCCACAGGGTTCCCTAATTACGAATTGCTTAGGCGGAGCTTGCCAATCGCAGTACCGTGACGTCGTAGGAGGTAATAGCTGCATCCCAATAACACATATCAGTGTGATATATTTGTTACATCTTTTAATCTGGAGGACTTCGTCACTTTTTGCAGCAAGACATCTCGCACAGCACATATTATTGAAAAACCATTGTTTTTTTGTTTTTTTTTTTTTTTTTCTGGAGTTTGTCCTGCGCAGTTTTCCTAACATATTCGGCTTTGATTTTCTTAATGTTTACTCATACTTCTTCCTCTATGCTTATAGCTTTTGGCATGTATAATTCAGATGTTTCTAAGCAGGATTGGATAAGCAACAAAAGTTATTCTCTATGAAACTTAAACGATTCAAAAGATACACTAAAATTAGAGGTTTGAATTGTATATGAGTTTTTGGAATCTGAAGTATTGTTCACTTTCACAGTATATTCTGGTATATTTGTCTACCCACAGGCTGTACCCAGGGGAAACTGCCAATACAGTATGCTCCTTGCATCAGTACTTTGAAATCACGAACCAGATTACTCTAATCCGACCTCTAGTAATGACTGAGTCTCTGAGCTTGAGACCTGGTGTGCCCTGCGGTTAACTGGGCGTGCGAGTATGACTTAAACAAACGGAACCTAACGTGTACTGAGTGACAGTGTCTCTGTGTTGATGGGAGGTGTCTGTGGCCATTGAATACCTCTCATTTGACCACACAAGATCCCAACTTTCAAGCCTTATTAATTACCTTGTACCAAAGCTACGAACGTGTACACTAAGTGGACAAGATAACATAGCTCTGTGTTCACTTAGGAGTATCAGCGTAAGTTCTGATTTGTACAAAACAGATATACTAAGTTATGCCAAAACGAACTTCTTTAGAATGAAAGCGGTGATAACAAAAGGAGTATTATATTCACTATTCACATGACTTTCTCTACCCAATCTTCAATAAACCATTTTTACAAAATGTTATTCATCTGTATGATTATATAATCGAGATAAACATTTGTATAAGCGCTTTTATTGCATATTTCCTTGTAGACACAATTCAAAGTGTGCCTTATGCCATATTAAGAGCTGATCACTCTTTGATGGCTTTGAAATCTCGTTGACTTTGTATGACCAGGGAAAAACAACGATAACCGCTTCCTATTTAAGAAAAGTAGCACTTTTTGACAATTTAAACCAACAGCAAGGAATATTGGAAAGTGGTTAACTCCATAAAAATTCATTAGACATAAATTGTGTGCTTTGCATTTTTACGTATAAAAGATTGTCTATCTCTTAAGGTTTACCATCTATTCAAAAGTCGTTAGACTGAAGAGGACTTCTGAGGATATTTTCAAGAAATTGAAGATATACATTTCGTTTGCCGTGGAAGATTCTGCAATATATGGTATTTTAATCAAAATCGTTACTTAATTTTTGAAAAACTAAAACATTCCTATGATGTTTCCATGTAAAGGGTAGTTTGGAATAGGTGCTTTTCTTGTCCAAAATAGACTTCTTTTGGTTCAGGGAGCCTTATTTTGGTAAAATCTCGACATCGAAATTTTGAGTGGAATACAATACTTTCACTACTTAAGACAGATAATAGAGAAAGGAAAAATGTAGATCAGTTGTTCTATGATACAGCTCAATACGGCTTGTCTTAATCTTTCTTCTAAACAGAATACCCGGGAGAGGGAAAACCCTTATCCGGATAACATATCCTAACCGAGGTTAAAACACAGGTTGTCTTAAATTTAGGACAGTCACGCTACTTCCACACCACAGAGGTGGTCAATTATAACCTCCTTGTTGACGGTTAGAGGTGCACAAACCCAAGGCCCATTCTCAAGAAACCTTAACTATTTAGATAAGTCTGGAATGTATTTTCCTTAAAACGCACACGTTAATTACAGGAAAAAAAAGAGGATTCGTTAAACGCCAGATAAACAAATGTGTACATATGTACTATAATATCTGCTAATCACCCATGTTGACATTTTAAATCAAGTATAATTTCAGCCCAACGTTTAAGGTAGCAAAAAGAAGTATGCTTATCCAGACTTGCGTAGCCAGCGCATAAGGAAACAAACCTCTTTCCTTGTTCAATTATAATAGATAAGTAATGTTCCAATAAATAAATAAATAAATAAATAAATAAATAAATGAATGAATGAATGACTGACTGACTGACTAAATAAATAAATAAATAAATAAATAAATAAATAAATAAATAAATAAATAAATAAATAAATAAATAAATAAATAAATAAATAAATAAATAAATAAATAAATAAATAAATAAATAAATAAATAAATAAATAAATAAATAAATAAATAAATAAATAAATAAATAAATAAATAAATAAATAAATAAATAAATAAATAAATAAATAAATAAATAAACAAATAAACAAATAAACAAATAAACAAATAAACAAATAAACAAATAAACAAATAAATAAATAAATAAATAAACAAATAAATAAATAAATAAATAAATAAATAAATAAATAAATAAATAAATAAATAAATAAATAAATAAATAAATAAATAAATAAATAAATAAATAAATAAATAAATAAATGAATAAATAAATGAATAAATAAATGAATAAATAAATGAATAAATAAATAAATAAATAAATAAATAAATAAATAAATAAATAAATAAATAAATAAATAAATAAATAAATAAATAAATAAATAAATAAATAAATAAATAAATAAATAAATAAATAAATAAATAAATAAATAAATAAATAAATAAATAAATAAATAAATAAATAAATAAATAAATAAATAAATAAATAAATAAATAAATAAATAAATAAATAAATAAATAAATAAATAAATAAATAAATAAATAAATAAATAAATAAATAAATAAATAAATAAATAAATAAATAAATAAATAAATAAATAAATATTGTTCAATATAATACATTTAAGAAGAGATTTAAGATTTTTGCCTGACTGCCCCCATATTTCCTCCTTTTCATAAGAGAGCGAAAAAATTACGAACTGGCTACGCGATGTTTTGTCTGTCATACTGTATACTAATTCTATAAAAGGGGGAGGGTACATTTTATTCACACTATAGGACACTAAGAATCTTAGCAGTTAGAGAATGTTCATAAATAAACTCAACCGTGGTTTCACCAGTCGAGTCAATTGGCGATATTTTTTAGCTTTGAAGGTTTGAAATACGGAAAAAGGAAATATTGTGGCTAGAGAGAGGCTGAGTAACTTAAGCAGGACAAGTGCGGAGGATGGTAATTAACTCTATAGTAAACGCAATACTCTGTGAGTTCATTTAGTGGGGAGAAAGAAGAAAAGAACAGGAAAAGTGGAATTTGATTGCGTTGCACGTAAGAGTTGTTATCGCATTGAACTAATTACACCAATTCTGTCGTTACACGGGTACACAAACTAATTGATTAAACTCTACTGTTTTCCAGTCACCATGGAAAACCGTGTAGTTCCAAACGCCTAAAAGACACAACAGCCTTGCAGTGAGCCATTTTAACTATTTGGGAATAATACCTAAGGACAATAATAAGCTATATAAGGACAATTGACAAAGAGTCAAAAATTTTCATATTAACTCATTAATGATGTAGAGCTGTAATTGTAAATATAATGTACGCATATTTAACAAGAACAACAAACAATTGTTGTTATTGATATTATTTTAGAAGAATAAATTTTCTTCTTTTCGCATTCTTGTATAAGCATAACAAGTACTTCCCTTTTCAGGTACCAACAGTAGTGTGCCATCATGTTAATTGTCCAACCACTATGGTGTCTTTCAAACCTTGGTGAAAACGTTATCCTGTTTCTTGATATAAAACCCACAACGACAATCTGGAAAATAGTTGATGTGAGCATGAAGGAAATGTAACTTCAAACTCATGTTAGAGCCCAGTTTTCTCACATTTTCCAACATGATGTTCACAATGATGGGGTCCTGTTTCCTAGGATCTTCTACATCTTTGTAGCTATGCCAGGCTTGCTTTTCTGTTTGGCTCATTGAATCCTCAAAACAGTAATTTCCTGATCTGAAGTCCAGTGATTTCAGTTATTTAGGTTCATTCTGTGGTAACAAACTACACAGGAACTTAGAACTCTCGCTGCCCTTATCTACCGCATAGAAAAACTTGCTAATGATACCCAACTATATGAAACAAGTTCTTAATTTTCTTTAAAACCAGACGCGACAGAAAAAAAAATACTGATAACACCGTTAAACTCAGCGCAAAAAAGTCCATTCATTTGAGAACATATTTTGATGCAGAGCAGTGTAATAACTAGGGTCCGGATTTTTAGGTTCTTAAAATTAACGTTTTAGTTATTTTTGCATCTTAAAAAGCTTTTTTTAGTTCTTTAACCTCCTGAAATAGTTTCTATATTATTTTATTACTTGTATTATTAATTTTCCCCTTTTTTATAACAATGTTGCTTATATGACCTGTAGATCCTTTGTACTGCTCAAAATGCTATTTTTGGCCAGAGGGCACCTGGAAAATACGTAAATAAAATTATAGTTTATACGCTATGTGCATTATAACAGGTGCTTAATCCTTACCTGCAGTCCAGCATTCGAAAACAGGTTGCACAGGTTATCCTGTACGGTATGTGTATCTGCACAGCACCTAGCCGCTTAATGCGACTTTATCTGTGCAGTATAGAAGGTGTTCATATTTGTTCAAGCTTTTGTATCTGTGGGCATGGTTTCTTTCGCTTTTGGCATATTTGGTAAAATATTAGTGGTCAAGTTCGGATCGTTACCTATCCACTGACGAATCAACCACCTTCAAGATGAGCTGACTTTAGACATGACCCTGGCTCCTTAAATTACCTGCCTAATCTAAGGAAAATTGACTTCTAACGATGTAGTAATTGTATGCATTAACATAACACAATAGTCGACTGAACACAACGGATACTGTTTTTAAACTGATTGGTTAGAGTTTATGGCGGGTTCTGCTAATGCCCCTTTCCCCTCGACAACAATCCCCACATTCCTTGCTTGCAACAATACAGAGCTTGGTCCCACACAGCAAAATGCAAGTCACTTGCCTCTTGCATTGTTGTCACTACTCCTCTAAGCATACATAAGCGAAAAGACGTAGGAAAGATGTAACAGTCAAAGTCTATTCATAATTTCATAAACATTTCATTTTTCCATTAGTTTTTTTTTATTTTAAAATAAATAGGAGATTTAGCCTCTTTTAGGTTTTAAAGTCTCATTTAGCCATTTTTAGGTTTTATAAGATTCAAGTATTTGGCTCCGATGATCACAAAACAGATAATAAAATTAAACCACTGCAGTTAACTATCAAGGAATAAAATAGTTAAAAAACTAGGAATCCGGGCCCTAGTAATAACATATACTAATGAAGTGTGGAAGCAAACTATTAAAGCAGGTCGATATAGTACATTAACACACACGCGCCAAAGCATTCCCAAACTGGGTTCATCACACTTGTCTTATTTACGCCAGTTCCGAAAAAAATGCTATATTTTTTTCCCTTAATATACTTGCTAGTTGCCTAATTACCTGTGAAATGTATCTAAGCTAAGCTGGAAAAGAAACCTAAGACTGGTTTGGGGAGAAGGTGTAAGCAGTCGTTCCAATCTTAAAAAGGAAATATTCGCTATCTGAAGAGAGTAGTAAAGTTACTTTTGCACGTAATTGTACTCCTGGGCTTGAATCAAGAAATTCATTATATTGCATAAAAATACTGTTTAAGTGTTTTCTTTCCATAGATTTTACGGCGAATGTGTTTGAGATGATTATATATTTTTCTTCGTGAACTCTTTGAACGATGTGACTACTAACAATAAAATTGTTAATAGCATACCTTACCTTGTGTTATTGCCCAGTGTCTTAAGCTAGCTACGCCCTTTAGACACGGTGTACATGCATTTCCATACAGAATGTATAATTATCAGCAATATATGCAAAATAGCAATATAATTAATAATGCAATTTCCTGAGAACTCGAGGAAATGACCTTACCATCTTTCTTACTTAAGACCTTGCACTTCCCTTCAGTCTGAATATAGATAATTTACTCATCTATTTTCTTGATAGTGTTTTTGTTTCAAGATTTCACACGAAATACACGTTTTTAAGTGTCGTAAGGCACACATAATAGTTTGAAGTGGCATTTTTGGACTAAAATTTTGATTTTTAGTTTTTAGCGTAATTTATTAAATCTGCTCTTCTGTTTTCGAATGATATATCATTTTTATTTGAATACAGTGTCAAGTTTTATATTTGAGGGATTTAAAGGAACCTGTGATTCTGTTACACTAAAGGGGGGGGGCATAGCACCTAGCTCTTTTTTAGCTTCTTTCTTTCATTTGACTAATGCAAGTTGTTTGAAATTGCAGATTGCTTATAGAAGATACTGAGTGTTCCTTCTTCTGGCCCATGTTATAGGGGAAAAAGTAAACTATATTGAGTGCGACATTATCAAAAGCGTTTGGCCACTGCCAATGTATTTTTGATGTCAGAACTATTTTACAACAGCTTTGAGATCCAACGCAGGCATTATTAAGGAAATGAAAAATGCAATTTGGGCTTCGTTTACTCATTTCACAGCACATCACATCATGGATGCCCTGAAGCTGGTGTTCTCAAGAGCCAGCAAAGGTCAATTATCACCTTGATTCATTTAATCACAAACCAGGAGGAATACCTGCATGGATTAACACAGAATGCCAGTGAATCATTTAATGCCTTGATTTGGTGAACATGTATTAAAGAAACCTATGTAAGCTTAGAAACCCTTAAACTGGAGTTCATGGACACAGTGAAAGCAGATTATCTGGGTCAAACAATTATTCTAGACAAGTATAAAATTCAGGAATTCTAAAATCAGATGAGTCATGGCCAAAGAACAGCCCCGAAAAACAACATATAAAACATCTTAGAAGCAAAAAGAAACACAAAGACCTCAAAGAAGAAGAGGGTCCCACTTAAGGAGCAGAAAAGTTTTAGCTGATTACATTGTGAGTACAGAACTACGATTATATGATAAACTTTAATCCCTTATTTTCTCAAAACTAACAATGTGTCATTTTGTGACATTCAAAATAATAACATTCTAAAACTACACAAGTATACAAAATTAATCAGAGCAAAACAAGGAATGTTCTGAAGAGAATTGTTGAACTAAATATTCAGAGAAAAAGATTACACTTAATTGTAACAATTACAATTAAAAGAAAGAAAAACAAAATTAACAATACAAACACAATATTAGATAATTAAAGAAAGTTAGTAGTTTCGCTTTGCAACATTCGACATAATTGTAAACAATTCAATCAAATTATCATAAAACATGATTAAAATTAACTTTGCTGAGAAGTTTACAAGAAATTCTATTTTTCATGCATCAAAAATACATTTTACAAAGATGTAAAACCCAAATTTAAATTTTAGTATCATCAAACAGCCATTACATGTTATAAGCAACACTCAAAACACTTCTCTACCCTTAAAAATTTCATCCATTCCATTCCATCCCCCTTTCCGTTCACTCGTTTAGCAAGCTTTCCAAATTAAATCAACATCAAAGTAGAGCATTCATTAGCTTTTAATTATGTTCCCTAACATTGTTGTGGAATTTGAGGAACATCTCTTTGTACATTTATTATTTTACTTTGGTTATAAAAAATGGGTACCAAAATAATTTTATGAAAACTATTAAGCCAAAGTTATTATTTTACAAACCATTCAATTTTATCTGAAAAACTTTGAACTCGTGTGTATTAATTAATTACAAATATAGAAAACTTTAAAGAGCGATGTTAAATTATTTTTGAGTTAAGTGTACTTGAACATAAAAACAGGCTGAGTGAGAAAAATTATTCCAGGGACCTAATTTTCACAATACTTTAACAAATAAAGATAACTGAACGTGTAGTAAACATTTTGTGGCTCATATCAAAGCTAGAGATATATTGAAGATATATTTATGTGGAAAAATCACCCAAAATTTCCCAGCGCCCTTAAAATTCCTGCATACGGGTAACTTTTAAACCATGACTGGAGTTTACAGATTTTATTTTAAGCCCTAAACGACAAGAGATTTACAATACCTGCGTTTTTTATTCTTCTATCTAATATCTCGACTTTATCAATAATGGTCATACTTTTATTTTTAGAACATGAGCGAAAGGGTAACTATTTCTAACTCAACACGGTAACAGATAAACAAAACAGGCTTGTGACTAACGAAATAGTAGTTACTATTTATTTTGTTGTGCGACTTTCTCAATTTTTTACCAAATATTCTGGCTACTTCTTCTTTTGTTTCATTTGGGTAGCCCTCTTTAACTTTTTTGGTCATATCGGGGGCTTTGACTTGAATAACAGCTGACGGCGATAACTCGCTGAACTATAGGGTTCAGAGTGCTGGTTTTAATCATTTTTAACATTAAACGCGCTCGCATTTGCTCCCACAATCATACAATTGTTTCATCGTTACTTATTACAAATCAAGGTAAATGGTCATTTACACTTTTCGTAGCACGATACAGTAGGCAAAGCAAAATTAAAATTTTAAAGAGCGTACTGCTATCTGGTTGCTTTTAAATTCCATGCTCCTTGCATGAGTAGGGGAAAAAAAAAAAAAAAAAAAAAAAAAAAAAAAAAAAAAAAAAAGACTAAATTTCTTTCCATTTTAGAAACGTGTGTGTACTTAAAAGTTCAAACCAACAACAGGGAATACTCCGATATAGTTAACTTTACAAAAAGCGTTATCTGGCTTAAAGGGTGTGCTTTAACAATATATAAATTTTTGTGGTAAGATTTTCTCTCTCTCTCTCTTATAGTTTACTGGTGTAAATTAATTGAGAATCAACCAGAATCAAGATCATTCCCAGAAGATTCAAGATACATTTTTCTGTCATATCTTAAACATGTGGTATTCTAATCAACATTCTTAGAACTATTTTTGAGAAAGCGTTTAACAAAATATTTTCCATAAAACTGCGTGTTTATTTATGAACTCTTTAACTGCAGTAGTTCTAAGTGTCCTATTTTATATTGGGCGTGAAATGCTTCTTAATTTTGCTCAGAGCCTCTTTACAAGCCTTGAGGTTCTTTCAAGTTAATTTGAAATTGGAGTTACGTCCTTGGAAGACGCTGAATTTGAACACCAAATTTAGTATTTAACAAAATTTCGTTTTTCGTTCACACACACGTGGTAATTTTTCCAAAATTCTTTTCTTTTTAACTCAGTGACTCTCAAAACTTGTATTTCCGGTGAAATCTCGATATTGAATTTTGAGAGCAACGCAGTATTTCACTTACGTATTTACTGTAGGTAAGCAAAATGAGTAAGAGAAAGTTTGCTATAATAGTATTTGTAGTAATAATAAAAGGAAATCCGTTGAATTATCAATATTCAGCGTTCCGAAAGCATGTTTAGATATCTAAACGTTAAATATACTTTAAATGGTGTGCACATATTAGCTTTTGATTGATGTTTTATTTGAGTGCACATAAACATTTAATAACACTAAAGTACACGTGAACACAGGTAATTTATTGCTAATGCTAATGACAAGCCACTAAATTGGAATCCGATAAAACAGGTTATGAATCTAGATTCGGATTTGTTTCCTGTTTGTTTAGTCATGGTCAGCGAGTATACACTCCATCATTTTCTTTTAACCAGGTCATAAGTTACTGAAACCGTCCACTGCAACACAAAAGTGAACTTCTGTGTAGCCATTTTAAGAACAACTGAGTCATTCTAGTTCAATGAGTAAATAGTATGAAGAGAATGGAAGGACCTACCTAGCGTAGTGCACAAGAGATGCAATGGCAATAGAAGAATACGGTAGGCTTACGCGATAGTCGTATGTTTTAAGACCTGGTCGCTGTGTGATGGTTTTGACATTTTATTCTCTTTGCATGGCTAGGACATAACACAACGAATAACGACTTCCTATTTTATAAATATATAAATATATATAAATATATATATATATATATATATATATATATATCAAAAAATGACATAAATTGTGCGCCTTAATAAGATCTAAGTTTTTTGTACGGCAAGATTCTTTATCATTTATGGTTTACCACTTATGTAAGAGTCGTTCAAAATGAAGAGGAGTTCAGAGACTATTACAGAAAATTCTTGATGTACCTACATTTCATTTGCATGAGAATATCTTACACTTATTTGAATCAAAATGTTACAGCCATTTTGTGAAAACGAAAATTTTCGAAATTTTACTGATGTAAAAGGTAATCTGAGGTGCGGGGATTTTCTTGAAAATTTTCGTGTTGGATTCTTGGAAGATGCAGTAAGTAAAACTGGCACCCTGTGAGCGTGAGATCCGCAATCGAGTTGGTAGAAAGGAAATTATAACAGGGAAGGGAGGTTAAATGAAGAATAATTAATTGTCTTTATTGTATCAGAAACTTTATTTTTCATTTAATTCTTTTAGATCTTCTAGCACAGCAATTAAACTGAGTTCATCCTGGCGACGTTTAGGAATTATCCCGTTACATTTCCTTCCAACTCTAGTGACACACATTTAACTTAAATGTAACTAGTTAATACTTACTGATTTGAGATTAAAAAGCCTCACATGGAACGTCGATTAAGTACTAGTTGTCATAAAACGCGAATCATAAACGGGTGGTCCGCTGGTTGAGGTTTTTCCAGGTTTTCTTAGTGCTCATAATTGAGAAACACCGGGGAGATATCCAAAAGTTAGTCCTGGGAAGTTTCTTGCAAACCTTTCCGTAAGCAATTATCATTTCATGTCTCATTAGTGTATACCACCTGTGATGCAGCAAAATGCAGGTAGGAGCTGACGTTAAACGCTATAAAACTTATCAATAGTTGCTTTACTACAAACTATTTCAATATGTCCTTGCTTACTAGCCACATGCGTAAGCAACACGGTTATTTTTGCAACGCCCTCAGTGGAGGAAATGAAAAAAAGAATAAACTTTTTGATAATATTCCCCAGATGACGCACTTCACATGGGAAAGTATTAGACAGAATGAAATACTTGAATACTGCAAATGTTGTGAAAGAAGTTATTTAATACAGATTGTATATTTTAATGAGCTCTACATTTTTACTTATTTGCGGTAGGTATAGGAAATATCGGATGGTTTTCCTCAGTCTTCACAATTGCCATGTGGAATAAGACTGGGCATTAAATACTACCATTAGAGAAAATAATGCATTCTTACCAAAAAATTGATATTGAGGTTTCTTCGGAAGTATATGTTTTGTGAACTCTGAACCACATGAAAGCGTTTATTGACATATTTTGCTCGCGCAAAATAGAAAGATTCTAGAAAGAAAAGTCGGATCAATAATAAATTTAGTATTTAAATCTAACAACCTCAAGGACACGACACAAAGGTTTTCTAGAATACCCTCCTATATAAATATACGTAGATGTTATGCGATTTTTTATTTTCTCAGCAGTTTTGCTTAATAACATATTTTTAAGACATTTGCATGGCTAATTGAATGTATGTCTTGAATTTTCTATCAACACTGATGAAATTCTTTTGAGTTCTAAAAGACTTTTGTATAACTTTCTATAAATGGTAAACTGCAAGATACTGCGCAAAAAATAGAATTGAAATATCAATTGGACAAATAACTTTTTCTCTAATCTCTAGAGAATTACTTTATCTCTAGTTTTCCCAGGTTGAAATACACGGCATCTTTCATGAGCCTCCATTTTCTCTTCTTCTGTATCCTTCGTGATCTTGGGGCAACACACTAGCCCAGGGATGTGCAACCCTCTCTCTTTGGAGAACCTAACGTAATGAGCCGCTATACCCACTCCACTGCTTCAGTAGGACGGAGAGATAGTCAGTATCCACTGACGGACACAAACAGGCAATTCCACGGCCGTTTCTAAGTCATAACTTGAATTTTCTGGCAATGCCCTCAGAAGATCTCTTCATTCTGGGTGACTTTTGCACAAATGGTAAACAATAAGAGACAGACAAAATGTTACGAAATAAAAAATGTGGATCTGGTTAAAACACATAACTTATGTCAAATACTTGGTTTTTCTTTTGAGTAAACTATTTCCGAGATATTCTTTCTTTTTCTTTCATTTTTTTTTAATTTGCTAATACTACTTCTTTTTTACTTTCTCTACTGCGTACAGCAAGGTAGAGGAAATATTGCATTCCACCCAAAACTTTGATGTCAACATTTCACAGGAAATATGTTTTGAGGCCACCTAGGTTCAAAAAGAAGCATTTTTAGAAAAAGGTCCCTGTGTATGTATGTCTGTGTGTAAGTCTATGTATTTGTATGTCAGGCTGTGGACAGCATAGCTCAAAAACAAAAGTCGGTGGAAACCAAAGTTGGTATTTAAGGTTAATGTCTTTCGATGTTGCGACACGAAAATTTTGAGGAAAATTTACATGGAAAACTTTTCGAAAATGTTGATTTTCTTTGAAAATGGCTCTAACGATTTTGATTAAAATGCCATATGTTTGATATATTTTTATGACAAATACGTTGAATTTTCTGGCTATAGCCCATGAAGTCCTATTTACTCTGGATGACCTTTGCATAACTGGTAAACCGTAAACTTAAATACCAACTTTGGTTTTTAACCTACTTTAGTTTTTGAGTTATGCTGTCTACAGACACACACACACACACACACACACACACACACACACACACACACACACACACACACACACACACACACACACACGGACGTTTTTCTAAAAATGCTTTTTGTGGATTCAGGGGGTCTTAAAATATATTTGCGGTGAAATCTCGACATCGAATTTTTGGGTGGAATACAATACTTCCCCTACTTACCAGTAGAGAAAGTAAAAATCGAAAACAATAGAAGTTATTGTTGATTATTATTACTTCCTATTATTTCTAATTCCACCAGATCTCTATTCAGTTATTTCAAAATGAAATAATTCAAACAACCCGGAATTTCCAATTAGGACTAAATTGTATACAAAAATAAATAAAAATAAAATGCGTATAAATGTGAAAGAATGTTTCTCGACATCTCTCTTACCAAATTGGATCCCCTCAAAAGCAAAGCACAGCTCTTTTGTTATTCTTTTGATGGAAGCGAATGAACGGTAGAGCAGTTAAAGGAGCTTTGTAGTAGTTGAAAGCAGGAAAATTGAAAATGAACGGAAGTAATTTGTTATTTTCTGGAACAGTAGTAAGTGTTCAAGCCGTTATTTCGCTCAAACCTTCAAGAGTAAATTTCCTGCTTCATCTGAATGACTTTAAATACTCTGGAGGTTCGAAAATAGTAAGTATAAGGATCTTGTATGCCACCTTTAACCTCTAAGGTCATAACACTTTTTTTTTCCTCTGAGACAATTGGTCGTTGGCAATGACGTTCATTTATTTACTGTGTGTGTAACTTTGGGGTTGTTTACGTTAGGTTTTCTTTATGAACATTAAAATTGACACACACATTTACACTCATACTTTCAGATTATAGGAAGCATGGCGAATAATCGTGGTTAAACAACAATTTTCATACTCCAGCTGGTAATCAAACCCGGGGCCTTCGGGTTTGGAAGAACTTCGAAGTTCTTTCATCGTGGTACAGAATGTTTTAATTTGTGATATTTTTCAAAAATTAGTTTAGAAATTAAAATAGTAGTTCGGTAACATTTTTATGAAGACTTGCATAGGTTAGGGTGGTAATGGTTAATTATATCACCAATTTTAAAGCAAAACCCTTAGTAACTAGGTATACAAATCGCGGATTAGTAAAGTTAGAAGAGTTGTTATTTAAGTTAAGGGTAAATGGATATGGAAGATGGATAATTCAAATTTTATTGTTTCTGTAATATTTTTAATTAATATTCATATTTTTTTTTATTGAAGAGGAATGACTTATATTTTTGGTTATGATTATTTATCCTTTGGGTTTCGGTAAGTAAATGGGAGTATGTAACACAAACAGTTTGAGAATTATAATGTAGAATTATAGATGGTAGAAATAAAGAAAGTTATTAATAATAGACAGTGTTACCACTCTGTATAGCCTGGATAAGACTGGGTTAACCGTATGAATTTTGTAAAGGGCTTGGTATAAACAAAACTGTATGATACGTAATTTAGCACAAATAAATAAAGTGAGCGGATGTTGTGTTGCTACGTGCTTCTTAAAATAATATAGGTATTAGCTTTAGTTAAGTGTCATGGTTACTTTGTTTATCGTGTACTATATTGTGGAGCAGGGGCTAGAGCTTAAGCTTCGGGAGGTCGGAGCCTGGTATTTGGAGAGATAAAGAGATAAGTAGCGTTCTCACCCAGCGTAAACATCATACAACTGAATAAGAGTTTTCATTTATGCAGTCTTAACTTCTATGATTTTCAACGTCCCATTCTATATTGGCTGTGAAATACGGCATGTTTTTGCTTAGAGGTCTCTTTATCAGGTTTAAGGTTCTTTTATGTGCCGTAAATCTACAGCAGGGGACCGCCGGCTTTACTTCCCCTCCGAAGGAAGCCATCAAACGGGGATTTTACGCTCGAAAAAATCCATTGTCCTCAGCCATATTTGAACCAGAGTGAGCTAGTTATGAAGTTAGGAACAGAGGAAGTGAGTTAGCGGGTACATTTCTGGTGCTGTTCTCCGAGCGAGTTTGTGACTGCAGCGTACTAGAGAAGTATCCAATAGAAGAGAAGTATCCCCTTAATGATCACATCCCAAGAAGTTGAAAAACTGTCCCACAAACTTCTTCCGCTGCTAGTAACGTGAACACAATATAGATGGTCCTCTGAATATACTCTTAGTGAAAGAATCTGCTGTGTCAAGCCGGTTACTGTTGTGCATTCAGTGTTAAAGATTCTGTTTATTTAGTTACAGCGCAGAGACGTGACAATACCGTCCACCCGACCTGTTGGCTCTCTATATGGCAGGGGGATGAGGACGGTCGTTAAGGCATGGGTGGTGTTATACATCACGAAGAAGCTGAAGTGACAATGAAAAGTTGACCCACGTAGATTAGTAACGAAGTGATAGTGATAATTTAGTGAAGTGACAGTTAAATATCGGAGTCACAATATATTAGTTGTAGAAATGCAAACTTATCAACATTCCTTAGATTGCCTCTGTGGTCAACCGAACGGCGTTCTGGCTTGTCAACCTTGAAACCAGGTTCGATTTGTTCCCATGGGGAAGTTTTTCTTCAATTAGAATCATTCCCTGCACTCAAGAGAGTCTGGAAGTATGAATGTAGGAATGAATGTGAGTGTGTTTCCTAAAAGTTGGTCCACAACCGCCCGGCAGCGACAAATATAACGACAACGGCAACGGGAAGCAAGACAGAACTCAATATTTTGGTTCAAAACTGCCCGGCAACGAGAACAAGATACACCGTCGATACAAAGTGGATGTGTATCTTGTGCATTGGGAATTCATTTGTTTGTAACTGACCAATGATCTCTTTCCTAGCTTGCGACTGTTTCATGGCACGGCCGCCTTGAATAATTTCTACAGCAAGAAGTCCAATACGCACAATATGAATCTAACATGCCGTGCTTGGTAACGGGAACAGAACGTTAAAAAGAGGCCAAGTCTTCGTTCCCAGTTCATGGGCCTGGGAAAACCAACAAATGAAACATACAGTCAAAGCTCCCGGTATGACCACAGAAGTTGAAACAATTAAAATGATCTTTAGATCTTTATTAATTTTTATACACCTGTTTAAAACACTAGTAGATAAATGTGTTGATTAAAATTCCGTTACAAATGTATGTAGGACTTTATGTGGAAGCCAATAATTTCGTTTTTGAATGGTAAATGATACATATTTTCTTTCTACCTCTCTCATAAACCTTGTCTCCATGTAGTTTTGTTTAACACTTGTTGCCGCTTGTTGCTTTTAAGCAAGAAGGATATCTGTAACAGGTTCGTTGTAAGACGATCAGTGTTGATGTCCCTAACTAATAGAGTGCGGTTTACTTCTAGTTAATTAGCTCCTTAATTAGCTATTAAGGGCTTCATGAGGGTGAGTGTACATCAGTCAAGATTGTAATGTCACTACCAGTGGTCGAATTCGTCTTTTGCTCCGAATCTGTCTGATATCGCATCTTCGAACCAACTATCATACTAAGTAACAATGTAAAAATGGTATTCGTCAACCATTTATTAATAGAGGAACAGCTTTTGTCTTAGTGCTTCTTTATGGTTAATTGGTTTTCATGTAAACATAAGCAATTATTGGCATATCGGTAAAAACAATAACTTGATAGAACTTCAGATGGGTATCTTTTATTTTTTAATATTTGTATATAATTGTTCCGATCAATTGTTGGGCATATTTTTATTAATATCATCACCATAATCATCAGCGTTATTTAAGGTTTGGTTCCATGGATGCGTTCCATTCCTGTCAATAAATATCACTTCTCCATCTCTTCCTCGGTCTTCCTATGTCTCTTTTACCGATTGGAATATAGTCACTATTCTAGGGAGTCTGTCCTTGTTCATCCTCTGTACATGTAATCTCCAATATTCCGTATTCAATTTAATCCTTTTTGTTAAGTTAAACACGTTTAATTCTTGACTTACTTCATCTGTTGTACAATCTAGCAGAAAGTATCCAGCCACTGATCTTAAAAATCTCATTTCTGCTGATTCAATTTTTACTTTCTCTACTGGTAAGTAGGGGAAGTATTGTATTCCACCCAAAAATTCGAAGTCGAGATTTCACCGGAAATACATGTTTTGAGGCCCCCTGAATCCAAAAAAAAGCATTTTTAGAAAAAGGTCCGTGTGCGTGTCTGTGTGTCTGTGTCTGTGTGTCTGTCAGTCTGTCAGTCTGTCAGTCTGTGGACAGCATAGCTCAAAAACGAAAAGTCGGTTAAAAACCAAAGTTAGTATTTAAGTTTAATGTCGTTCAAGGATGTGACACGAAGATTTTGAAGAAAATAGCCCCACCCTAAACTACCCTTTACATGGAAAATTTTTCGAAAATTTTGATTTTTTTGAAAATGGCTCTAACGATTTTGATTAAAATGTCATGTTTGAGATATTTTTATGACAAATGAAATGTATATCTTGAATTTTCTGGCTATAGCCCCTGTAGTCGTATTTACTCTGGACGACTTTTGCATAACAGGTAAACCGTTAGAGATAGACCAAATTATACTATACAAAAATGTTGATCTTGCTAAAATACACAATTTATGTCTCAATAAATTTTCTTGTAGGGTGAACCATTTCGGAGATATTCCTTGTTATGTGTGTGAGTTTCGGAAAACTTGGAACTTTCATGAAATGGGTCATCGTTGTTCATTTTTTTATATGTTGCGTGTACAAAGAGAACGGAATCTCAAAGCTTTAAAAGATTTGACTATCGCACAAAGCCTACTGTATTCCAATATTCCCCTTGCACCTACAAGGAAATAAGCAATAAGATAATTTGTACAAATGTTTATTTTAACTAACACGAAGAAGATATAGGAATAAGAGTTTGTAAGAATGGTTAGTACAAGAGTAGAGAAAGTCATGTGAGTGCAACACATCAGATTTTTCCTTTTGTTTTCTATTTAATGCAGTACACAGGGACCGTCATTGTCTAATAGAATTTAATTTGCGTTTCCCTTCTAGTTTTCCTGCTAAGGTTTCTCTTTATTATGCCGCAAATGAGACCGAATTTATTTAATTTCTTCCCAGCATCTTTTTCTTCCAACACAGCGGTTGATTCTGATTCAAAGCAGTTAATGTTGACATCTGTTGAATGATTTTCTTATTCATTACAATCTTGCTTCTAACGTGGTCTTTTACCTTAAACTCTGGTTTTATTTGTAGATATTTTTAAATTGCAAGATTATAATATTTTGCATAATATATGTACTTTCATTTGTTTGGCGTCCTCTTATTCTCCAATAAGTACTTGTCGTCTGCGTATCATATAGCGTTCACTAATTCTCCATTAATACTAAAGTGCTTACTGAAGCTATTCTGCCAGTTACTGATGCCATCGTCTCTATAGAAATTAAATAAAATCGGATACAATGGACATCCTTGTTTCACTCAATTTATTTTTAATTTGCGGTTACTAAAATTATTCCTTACATAAATTTTTGTAGTGGTTCCTATATACATTCCTTTTCATATTTTCTGTGGTTAAAAATTAGGGAATCTGAATACTTGAAATTATTTATATCTTCTGTGCTTTAATTTCCTAAAACTAGTTTGGCACGTATGGGATATTCACCTTGAAGAGCAACGACTTGGTTGTTTCTACTGATATTATTAAATTACACCATTTTAAAGCCTTTGACAGTTGATGAAACACTGATAAATCCGACCGGCCGTATCCTGAAAGCTTATGAATAATTAATATTTTAAGTAGAAGTATTGTTGGACGTAAAGGTTTTGTACGGAAAATTACAGTATTTTCCCTTTTTTCCCCGTGTGATATAATATAGATATCGAACGGCAAATTTTCCTTGGTTTTGCTGATTCACTTAATAATATTCCTTACTTTGCTTGGAGTTGAGTGCGGCCCATAAGTAACACCAATAATTATCATACTTCAACAAAAAATATTGGCAATACCGCCTATCAGCTTATCAAAAACAAAGTTCTTCGCTGTAGTCATAGTGACCCTCATATCTCAACCTTAACTATTGATACGCATTTTGCTATGGTTTGTTCTCTCCTTTTATTTATGGTAGTCTCTTATGTGTTGCACTCACGTGACTTTCTTTACCTATTCTTCAACAAATTATTCTTAAAAAGTCTTATTCCTCAATCTACTACATGTTAGTCGAACTAGACATTGGCAGGAATGGCTTTATTATATATTTTCTTGTACTTATAATGGAATAGGATAGAGTAGGCTTTAAGTAATGGTCGAATCTTTATCAACTGGTCACTGTGTGATGGCTTTGATACTCCATTCTCTTTACAATGCCAGCACATAACAAGGAATAACGACTTCCTATTTGAAAACTATATGTATTTGAAAATTCAAACCAATAACAACGAATATCTCAGAAATGGCTAGCTACACAAAAGAAAAAATGTATTCGTCATAAATTGTGCACTTTAACGAGATCTGCGTATTCTGTGTCTGTGTGTTTAGTAAGATTTTATCTCTTATAGTTTACAGTTATGCAACGGTCATTCACAATGAAGAAAAATCCGAAAGATATTTCTAGAAAATTCAAGATATTCATTTCATTTGTCATGAAAATATCAAACCTGGTATTTTTAATGAAAATTGTTATGACCGTTCTCAGAAGAAACACACACATACACATAAAGGCGCGCAGAGTTTTTTTTAAAAACATATTTTTTTTCCTTAATCGGAGGACTTCAACACGTGTATTTCCAGGAAACCTTGATATCGAACTTTTGGGTGAAACATTCATTGCGTGGAAGACAAAGCAAAAATGAGTTGACGTTTTAGTCGCAGTAAATCATGCAGAGAGATTTATGATGGTATTGATTGTGACAATGCTTTGCTAAAAATAGCACAAAATACGAAATGAATCAGTTTCATTTCATGCGCACAGCTGTATGTATACTTGTAAATAATATATTCTTTAAGGATTCCATAGCTTTCATTTTGGTCTTAATAAAACAAATAACATTTCACTTTACCAATTTCTGTAATCCATGTTTGTGCTAATATCAGGTCAAGACTGTGTGCGGAATGTAAACGTTACCTGTTCTTGTTTTGCATTGTTAGGTAAATAGCGTCTTTACCCCAATTGTCAAATTTTGAGAGTAATATTTTGAATTTTACCATTCTGATTCGTGCTTGTTTAATTCTTGACTGTGAAAGCTGTTGTTAAACTAAAGTAATGTAAGGGTAGGGCCTGGATTTTAATGACTGTATCTTTTTTCTGGTGATCTTAGGACGAGGCTTTGCATAAAATATACGTGGCTTATAAAATTTTGAGTGAAATTAAACTACCTTTTCATACCGAAATTATAGATAAATAAAATTAATCATTTAAAAAGAATTTAGTTTCAACGGTTTTTGTGGCGTCACATCAGTCAGAGAAATGGTCACACTTCGTTGGTCTGTCAAAGTGAGCAGAGCTTGCACTTTACAATCTGCAATTCAAATGTTAGACAATGGCACCATATACAGGAGTGAGTTTACTCCCTGGAAAATAAAGACCTTTTCAGCTGTTTGTACTGTTATTCTGTATACGAGTATTACCACACGCTAGTCCAACTGCCTCTCACTGCACCTCTGCTGAAAGGCAGAAACGCCATTGCCCTGTCTTGCGCCGTGGAGTTCGGCAACTTGTTTAACGCACGAAGGGTTATCTACTTTCGGCGGGGCCGGCTGCAGTGGGACACCTGGTACACTGAACGAGGTGGCACAGACAATATGGAGGTCATATTTCGATCCTCGTGCTCAACCTTCCTAGTCCTTGGGTTTGTCCTGATTTTCCTGGGTCACTAGGCGAATGCTGGAAAGATTACTTTTCCCCCGAACTACCTCTTCCTTTATTTCAGTTCACTTCTCATTTCACTTACGGTAGGAGGGGAACCATCTCAGCATTCACTTACTGGCCCTGAAAAATCATGAAAAAATCCAGGGCCAGAGTGGACGGCTCAACGGGAATTCGAACCTGGGACGTCCCGAATGCGAGGTTAACACGTTAGCTTTGTGAGTCTATGCCAACTTGCGGAAGGGGACTTAGCACCTCGTCCGAAAGATAATCTTTTGTGGCTATGCCCCTAACGGTATCCCCCGGGAGGATGGATGAGGCGAATGGATCCTAAGGGCAACCGGAACTTGCCACGCCAGAGTAGAGGTCAGGGTTCCTATATTCTCTCAGTTAGTGGCATCTCGGCGGAGGTTGGCTCAGCCCTGTTCCTCTTCCATACCTTCAGTTTCGTGCTCTCAAGAGGACATGGTACTGTTTGAACCGGCTCAACTCCTCACTTGGGCTTGTACTATCTCATGGGGGCCCAAAAACAAATAGGCTCGGCTTCGTCCCCCCTGCCGTGCTGCTGTCGCGACGCTCGCCGACGCTTCCAACCCTGAAAGAAACCTAATGTGGTGAAGGGTGAAATGAAATTATTAATATAACGAAATAGAAGGACAGAAAATTAGGAGGAAATGAAAACCCTTCCCAGCATTTGCCTGGCGACTAGGGGAAACCTCTGTAAAAGCCCATGGGTCAGGGGGGTCGGCCACGGGGATCGAATCCGGGACCTCCCGAATGCGGACCACAGACGTTACCGCATGAGCCATCTTGCCTCAGTAGGTTCACATGTTACCTTGGAGTTATTTCACTCGGTAAGACTGTTGTGCAACAAATACAACACACAGTTTATTAGGTTAAGGAAATATGGCTCATAGCAACTATATAAACTTATGTTAAAGCTCACCTGATAGGCAGGGAAGTGAAATAAACACGTTAAAGTCTCTTTCCTTCACAATCACCACGGCTTTAGGCATTAAAACAATTCTCATGACAAACCAGAAAATATATTTGCATCGAGCCGACGCCATATCCCGGAGGAGTACAATAAAAGACACAATAATGCGTCGTAACTTCCGCTCCGGGTGTATCATAATGCCACAACAATCGCTGTAAATATAAATTTAAAGTGGAAGCCGCGCATACAATGCTCTAACATATTACATCGCTTAATGCAAAATTCCTTCTCTTAGAAGCTGTCACCGGTGAGGTGTTTTAACATTTGTCATCCCGTGCTTTTGTTCTCTGCTACATTAAATGGTCTCATATTTTATAAAACGTGCCTTGTATTGCGCGTGCGCGCGCCCAGCTCTAGGCATAGGGAGTTACGCAACCTTACAGCCGAGCATGCTTCTTCAGAAGATACATGAAGAAATTAACTCATTACCTACTAGGGCTCGGATTTTTATAACCTAAAAGCTCTTGAAATATAAGTACATTCATGCTGTAAAAATCACCAGTATATGACCGAAAATACTGAAACTTTAAAACAAACTCTTATGTTTTGCACTCACATGACTATCTCTACTCTTGCACTAACCATTCTTACAAACTCTTATTCCTATATCTTCTTCGTGTTAATTGAGATAAACAGTTGTAAAAATTATTTTATTGCTTATTTCCTTGTAGGTGAAACGGGAATATTAGAATACAGTAGGCTTTGAGCGATAGTCAAATCTTTTAAAGCTTTGAGATCCCATTCTCTCTGCACACTTAACATATAAAAAAAATGAACAACTGTGTTCCATTTTACGAAAGTTTTAAGTTTCCTGAAACTGACACAAATAACAAGGAATATATTCCAAATGATTCACTCTGCAAAAAAAGTATTTAGACAAAAAGTGTGTGTTTTAGCAACATCTACATTTCTTTGTACAGTAAG
Organism: Tenodera sinensis; assembly: GCA_030765045.1. NCBI lineage: Eukaryota > Metazoa > Arthropoda > Insecta > Mantodea > Mantidae > Tenodera > Tenodera sinensis. The sequence continues at coordinate 42,866,200 of CM060970.1, forward strand.
ATTTGGTCTACCTCTAACAGTTTACCAGTTATGCAAAAGTCATCCAGAGTAAATACGACTACAGGGGCTATAGCCAGAAAATTCAAGATATACATTTCATTTGTCATAAAAATGTCTGAAACATATAGCATTTTAATCAAAATCGCCATTTTCAAGAAAATCAATATTTTCGAAACATTTTCTATGCAAAGGGTAGTTTAGGGTGGAGCTATTTTCTTCAAAATCTTCGTGTCGCATCCTTGAAAGACATTACATTTAAATACCAACTAAGGTTACTTGATTTTTGTGGCAATAAGTTACTAGTCATCATCATCATCATCATCACTGGCACAATAGGCCTTGGCCTTCTGAAGAATTTTTCCCATTCTTTCCTGTTTAGTGTTGAGCTCCCCCAATGCTTATTTCAATTGTGCTTATATCTTCCCCACTCTGTTAGATTCACTCCAAACAAACATTGTAAAGAATTGACTTTTTAATCAATTAAGATTTAAAGTTAGTCCTGTAAATAATATATATATATATATATATATATATATATATATATATATATATATATATATATCAATGAACAAATACTGCTGTGATAGTATATTTATAGAAAATTAAATTTTTATTTTTTCAAAGAAAATGTAATGTTTTATTTTAAACTATATAAATTAAGTATCTTATATATTTAAATGAGCAATTCTTGTATATATATTTATTCCGCGCAACTTGGAAACGACTCTAACGATTTCGATCAAATTTTGTATTCAGATAGAGTTTTGCTTTTTAAGTTCATCTATATAGGCGTAATTCCCGAAAAAACGCGATTTTACATAAAAAATGACGATTTTTTTTTTTTTTTTTTTTTTTTTAATTCTCACTTCTACAGTGCAATTCATGTATATAGGGACGCTGATGTGATCCTGGCAATTGACAGCGTCGTTAAACAACAAAATAATTTTTTTTCATGTGTATATATATTCCCAGTATTTCAGAAACTACTCTAAAGCTTTGGTTAAATTTTTGTATACATGCATATTACATTCACAGTGTTTTCTCTACTCACTTTTAGGTAACACATTCACATCCCTTTCTCTACTCAGTCTTCTATAAACAATTTTCCATAAAAAAACATGATTTTGCACCAAAAACATTTTATCGCCACTTTTAAAATAAGTCAAACCATGTTCTGTATGTTTGAAACAGAAGTGCTATTACATTCACACTGTTTTCTCCTCTCACTATTAGGTGATACATTCACATTTCTTTCTCTATTCACTCTTCTACAAATAAGTCATGCAATTTTCTGTATGTTTGAAATAGAGATGCTGCATATTACATTCACGGTGGTTTCTCCTCTCACTATTAGGTAACACATTCACATCTCTTTCTCTACTCACTCTTCTACAAAGAAGTCATGCAATTTTCTGTATGTTTGAAATAGAAATGCTACATATTATATTCATACTGTTTTCTCTACTTGCTTTTGGGTAACACACTCATAACTGTTTCTCTACTTACTCTTCTAGAAATAAGTCATACAATTATGAAATATTTTTATGTATTTCTATATCTCTTGTATCTCGGACATTACGCTTAACAATTACGACAAGTAGTTTTATTTAGTTAACGTTTTGCCTTTCAGGTTTATCTAAATAAGTATCTTTTCCCACAAAAAACAAGATTTCACAAAACCAGAGGCGAAAAACGTCGAGCGAAGCTCGGTCGCCCAGGTACTGGGATGTAATAAGTGTATTTAAGCCACTAGAATAGTAAGTTAGCAGCTTTTGTTCTAGTTGTTCCTAGATTGAACGCACGACAATAATCGATAGCTGCGGTTTCTTTTGATTGGTGGATAGCTGCATTTTAATGAAGAGGTGCACTTTAATGAAGTCGATTAAAGTGTAGCTACCATATGTATAATAACTATATTTAGACCTGCTTGAGCATAAATAATTTATGAATTAACTCCGGGCATAAAAGCCTTCGCACGTATTTTATGTATGGTTGGTTTTAAATTTGTGCAATTACAAAAAAATGTGAAGCGAGGAATTCTAGTGGGCACTGCGATTCGACTCAAACAATGAAACACGAGCCCCATTCCGGCTGGACACCGACTGGTCAGGGTTGAATGCTGCAATCATAGTGCACAATACCTACTTTCAATTTCATTGCGGAGAGAAATGAAAGCTTCTTTAATTCGATTCTGCGGGGTGGATTTCAAGGTTTCCTTATTTCATATTTTGTAGTTTACGACACAACCAACTTTCTCTACTACGTATAGTAAGTAGGGAAGGTATTGTATTCGACCAAAAATTTGATATCGAAATTTCAAAGATATACATATTTGAGGCACCATGAATCCAAAAAAGAACATTTTCAGAAAAGGTCCGCGCGCTCGCGCGTTTGTGTGTCTCTGTGTGTAAAACTCAAAAACGAAAAGTCGCTTGAAAACCAAAGTTCATATATAAGTTTAATACCTTTCAAGGATGCGACACATAACTTTTGAAAAAAATTCCTACACCCCAAAACTACACTTTACATGATTTTCTCAAAAATGACTAACGGTTTTGATTAAAATGCCACATGCTTAATATATTTTTATGACAAATGCAATGTATATTTTTAATTTTCTGGGTATAACCTATGCCTTCTATTTACAGTTTTGCATAGCTTGCAAACCGTAAGACACACCAAACGTTACTATACAAAAATGTAGATCTCGTTAAAATACACTATTTATGTCCGAATGCATTTTTTGTAGAGTGAACCATTTCGGAGATATTCATTGTTATCTGTGTGCGTTTTGCAGTGCTTAAAATGTTCTCAAATGGAAGGTCATTATTCACATTTTATCCCTTGGCCGTGCAAAGAGAACGGCATTTCAAAGCATTAAAATATTTTACTATCGCTTAAAGACTATTGTATTGCTATATTCCCCTTGCACGTGTAAGAAAATTAGTAATAAGATAATTTCTGCAAATGCTTATCTCGACTAACATGGAGAAGATGCAGGAAAAAGAGTTTGTAAGAACAGTTAGCCAAGAGTAAAAAAAGTCATGTGAGTGTAAACATCTCTAACGTGCTCTAAGCTGGTTGGTTATCTCGCACGTGGAATATATTAAATAGATGAAATGATGCTCAAAGAGCTCAGGTTCTATAGATCTTACATTTGCGTTCTAAGGATAGGGTAAAGCCATGGGGAAAAACCTCACCCTAACCGTGATTCGAACTCGGGAATTCTTTTGAATGTGGGGCAGACACACAATCAATTTTGTAGATGGAGGTGCCTTAATGCCGTTCTTTGCTATTTTTAACACTTTCCTCTATCGCATTTTCGAAAATACGTGTCCAAAGTTAAAAAAGAAAGGTTGTAGAAAACATAGGAGGTAGAAAATGAGCCATAAATACTGGCCCAGCATATGTCACGTGGAAACATGACGTTTTGACAGTGGGTTGTCATAGTAACTGCGCTACAAGAGAACAGGAGCCATGTGGGAGCAGTAAATATATTTTTTCCTCTCCACAAAACCGTGTGGATGTGCTTTGGAATGCTACGTTTCTTATTAAATAAAGCGCCCCGCAATTCAAAGATTGCCCGCCCGTCTCGCATGATTTAGGAAGATACATGTTTAAACAAGCTGCAAAATCTCGCCTCGACGTGCACATATGCAGATGCTTTTACCGAGGTTTGTTTAGGTTGCGTAGAAAAACCGTCTCTCTCCAAAAAAAAAAAAAAAAAAAAAAAAAAAAAAAAAAAAAAAACATCATTTCCTTTTGCTGTTCTCCATGGCTGATTAAAAGCTATTTAGAACTCAAAGACAAAAACCCTGTTTAACAATAAACATCAGATACCAAAATGTTTATCTTTTATCTATTTCTCGTTTGTTGCTACGACATTATAGCAGCGAAAGACGCTGACTCTACCAGCAAATGTCTTTGTCTTTTGTTTCCGCGGCCGAAAGGAGCACGCTAAGCTTGCGTCTTTGTCATCAGAAATACGGAAAATACGCCTCGAGTTTCTTTTAAGATAGCATATGCCTTATGTTTATTATAATTACGTAAATTTCTGTTGTATTTCACTGAAATTACGTATAAAGTTCTATTCTCACGTTTCTAAATTACATATTGGCGGGACCTACAAACATTTACGCACAAATGCGAATTACCTACTTAGAACTGGGTTACGTATAAAGCAGGTTCAACTGTATTTAACAATCCCAAGACTTTGTCTACCCATTACTTGAATGTTCTAAACTCTGTTCACATGAAGAGGATAATTATTGCCTCTAGGGGGACCCAACCGAACGAGATGTCACCGCGGTAAAATATGCGAGTCGCACCCGAGAGTTCCTGGCTTCGGTTCCCGTGGCCAACCGTCTTAATTAATTGTTTTCTTCGGGGGTTTTCGAGGGCAGTAAGCCTATCTGGGAAGATAGTCATATCCCCCACGTCCTGTCCCTCATTTCCTTTCATCTTCATTACAATCGGTCTTTTCAGGGTTGAAGAGTCGGCGATGGGCGATGGCTGCTCTGCCTTGTGAGGGCTTTGCGCAGTGTAATTGTTGCTCTTGGTGTATGGGTGGCGTTGTGGTCGCCTGTTCTGTTGGTCTGACCGATGTTGAACCCCATGTGGCTGGCGGCTGCATGGTGAACCCTAGCACCGAGATGAAGAATGACAGGATCGCGGCCTTTGCTCTGGTTCCAACACACCCCGCAGAGCGCTCCCATTTCATACCTTGCTCCCTGTGCTCTGAATAACCTGTCTGTAAGGTTCAGTGTGGAATCCCCTCCGCTTCCAATCCAACCAATGCAATCTTAGGGTAACACAGAGGAAATTTCTAAATCTTGCAGCTTTAATTTAAACATTTTCAAAATGTTGTCAGATATCACTATACTATAATTATAAGTACGTCTTAAATACAAGAGCTATCTTTTATAGTTTATGAGAAAAGATGTATTTTACTTTTATTTTCCTAATTTATCAGATATTACACAGTTTTTAAAAACTTTCTATAAGTATGAATATAGATAACTGAATTGTTGTTATTATATAGAATTCTTTTAATTATAATTTTTGTAACAATTTATTCTCAGTGATAGAATTAATAATGCCAAAGAAGGAACTTAGCAGTTCGACCAATGAAATCTTTAGTGCCTGTGCCGTTGACGGGGTGCCTCCTCCAGAGAGGGAGAGGTGAGGATACAAAGGGTGGCCGACTGAAGAGAAACGATAGTAGAGGACAGGCAACCTAATCTGCAGTGGCGGCTCGTATAACCAGCTGCGGCCCCCCCCCCCCCCCGCAGGGCTTACATTTTCCTTGGGGAGCCCGGGACTTGGATACCTCCGCCAATCCGGAGGACGAGGATTTACAAAGAGCAATGGCTCTACCACGTACGCCAAAGTTCCCGCCAACAGTTAGAACCCTAAAAGAGCCAATCAGAATGAAACGTGAAAGGAAATGAGCAATGAGGGCTAATGGAGGAACAGGAAATTCGGGGGATGTAATTATCCTACCCAGCAGTCGCCTGGCGACCCGGGTGAACCCCGAAAAAGCTCGGGTCAGGAAGGTCGTCACCGGAATCGAACTCGGGACCTCCGGAATGTGGGCCGCAGATGCTACCGCCTGAGCCCTTTCAGTCGGTGATGAGTGATGCAACGTGAATGTTGTATTGTTGTAATCATTTTTGTGCCAACATTATTTTATTTAAGACATTATGTAATACGGCATTCGTAGGGAAAGAACCGATTAGAACAAAAATAGTTGTAAATGACCGGTGTAAACAGGTGAGCCATTTTAACTACTTGGCAAGTGATGTTGGTTATGATAAGGGATATGACGTGGGCAGTCAAATGTACAAGTTTCAAAGAGCGTGTAGAATAATTAGTAGAACATTTAGAAACAAAATTGAAGTTTTACAAAGTTATAGCTGTACTTGTACCAGCCTATGGAAATGGAAATATTCATACTTCTGTAATTCGCCAGCAATATTTAATTGCCCTGAATTTCAGGGACAATTATATTTTTAATAAAACTGTAAGCAAGGGGTGTTTCTATTAAATTTTCCGGAAATCTTGGCAACGCTGCGACCTACATTGTCGACAGTAGCCCCACCCGTTTGAGTTATGTCGAGTGAGGGAGTGCAGTGTTAGGGAATCGATCCAAGTGCCTTCCGCTTAGAGAACTACCTCTGTCGCTCGGTTCCGTGGTAGGCCACGTTCCTCTAATTGCCCTCCGTTGAAATACGGTCTCATCTATTGTTTGGAAAATGGGAATTTAGCGTGTGGTCTGGGTTTCGGAGCGACGGGAGAAAAATCAAGCTGAAATACTGCTTTTGTTTTTTCGTTTGAAATGGAATACTCTGCTGGGCTTAAAAATATTCCATAAATAATTTTAAAGGAGAACTTCCTCATAGTGGTATGCTTTTGTCTCTCAGAAACACCTAAAGTTGGAAACAGGCATGAGAAGATTATTATTAGAAGTCCCCAAGTACAACTTAAGAAATTTTATAAAATTACAAAACATTGGGATAGATACAACCTAAAGGATATAAACATTACTAATACAGTGCAACTTGGATAGTTCGAATCTGAAGGGACAATAAAAAAATTCGAAATATCCAAGAATTCGATTTACAAAACAACGTCTAAAATTGACATTTTAGCAATTTAATATGCATCTAAATTTGTCCGGTAGTCTCACTCTTTTTCGACTCTTTCTATTTTCACTCGCTATGCTGCTTAAAAGTTCCTCCTTGTTCTTCAGATAAGTTGGCAGTGTTCGGTGGTATCCCATATTCTTTCGCGATTTCAGATTTTTTCTTCTTATCCTTTTCAACTTCTCGAATGATGGTGATCTTTCAGTCCTTCATTGGACACGCGGTTTACTAAGAGGCACAGTAGCATTAATTTGCAACACACTGAACAGTAGGAAGTTCAAGCGACAATTAAAGGCGTACATGTTTTCAATAATGGGATGTGGGAGCAAGTATAGAAACTCAAAGCGGCAGCTATTACAATCTCCAAGCTGCATTTCAACTGCATTCCGACAAAACAAACAACCCCGGAGCGATGACCTCTTTTACAGAAACACTTGGACGAAATTATGACATTAAATTTCTACATTTAGATTAATTTTCAACCAACATTTCTAACAAAAACTTCGAATTAAGGAAAATGAAATTTGAATTGCATATGATTTGTTTACATTACTATGATACAAAATTCAAGACACCAAGAAAAACCTTAGAATTAACAACGGTTTTGAATTATAAACGTTCGAATTATCCCAGTTCCACTGTAGAAGTCTTGAAATATAATACTTTTTTATGCCAGATGAAGATAATTTTAATTTCATAAAATTAATTTATATGCCTAATTTAATTATTCAAAGTATGGCACTAGGTTTATCCCTAATATATTATTTTGAAATATATTTCAATTCTGTTGTTTTTATTTTGAAGATTAAGCTTTGTTTAAGGAAGCGACCGGAACTAGGCTTTTATCTGCATAAAAAATATTTAAAAAACTTATTTTCAAATTGGCAAAGCAATCTTTAGAGTGTTTAATCATCAGTTTTTTCCAGAAAAACCATCAGAGGAAGATAATTCTGTGTTATGTATTCAGTAACAGGCATAAAAAAGTTCATTTAGATGCCTTCAGTAGTTTTTAATGGCGAAGGTTTAGAAAAAACAAGTTTTGTGGTAAATGAGCTTTAAAGGCTTAATATCACATTTTAGGTGTATATAATATGTGTGTGTGTGTGTGTGTGTGTGTGTGTGTGTGTGTGTGTGTGTGTGTGTGTGTGTATTTTAGGACATATATATTTTAGGTGCCTGTATATATATGCTTACATGGTGCGGCATTTTGCCTGTTAAATCATTGCTCTGGAACTAATGCAAATGTTGAAATACAAATTTTTGGAAAATACCTTAAATGTTTGCTGCATTCAATAACCTACATTTGTAAAAATTGGATTTTTGAAAATTTTAAGCATACCTACTACCCCTTTAAGGTATAAAAGGGGAGTCAAAATGAAGTTTTTATTTTTACTTATTTATTTTTTTCAAATTCACCTTTTACCTCTATATGAATATTTCAGATCTGCCTCTCATAAGTTTCATGGAGGTCAGTCTTAAACAGATTAAAATTCTTATTGAAAATAAAGCTGCATATATATTTTGGGCTTTCTCATCTTGTTTAACTGCATTTTCTAAAGAACTAATATTTTTCAACACGTGTGCCTCATTATCTCTGAAAGCCATTGGTGCAACGTACTGAAATTTTTGTCACACATTTGCTACTAAATAGGCTTTATCAGGCATACAAGTTAGCTTTTTTGTTTTAAAATTTAAAACACTTTATATTTGAATAAAGATTGTATAAAAGATAATTACTTTAATTTTGATGAAGAGAATGTTTTATGTTTCACGTCTTCTTCTTATTACCTGATTACCCTCCCCTTATGTAGGACTTACACCCCTTGGACTTAAAAGTCAGTGCCTAGGGTCAGGCGCCTGTCGGGGAGCACAGGAACCTATGGACCAGACAGAGTGAAGATCTGGAAGCGGGTGGTCAGCCAAGCACCAAGTATGAGAATGAAGAAGATGATATGAAATGCAGGCGAAATGGACGATTGGAAAGGTGATGATGGAGCAATTGGTGGAATGAGTGGTGGGGGAAACCGGAGAATCCGGAGAAAACCCAACCTCACACCACTTCGTTCACCTCGAATACCTCTTGCGAGTGCCTGAGGTAGGACCCGGGCCGCCTAGATGGCAGGCGAACAGTCTAACCGCTCGACTAATGCGCCGCCTCGTTTTATCTGTCAACTGTAAAAATACCAGCATTTCTACTCCCCTTAATAAGACAGTTGAATTAGAGATTTTTTCTTTCTTTGCTACTTATCTTAGTAAGCAAAGGGAGTATTGCATTCCATCCAAAAATGCAATGCCAGTATTTACCACTAATACACGTTTTAAGGCTCCCTTAATAAAAAAAAAGTCATATTCAGCGAAAATGTCCGTGTGTGTGCGTGTATGTGTATGTGTGTGAGAGAGAGGGTGGTGTGTGTGTTGTCCATGTGTCGTTGAACATAATAACTCGAAAACGAAAAGTCAGTCAAGTAACAAACTTGGTATAAGTTCGGGATCTTCCAAGAAAGTGAACCTTACAACAATGCAAAACGTTATGTTCCTCAGAAATGGCTCTAATGACCTCCATTCAAACACAGTATGTGTAAGATATTTGCACGACAAATGAAATGTAGGTCTATTTTGAAATTTCTCGGAGTAGCATACGAGATCCAATTTATTCTAAATGATTTTTGTATCCTTGGTAAACCATCCACAAGATCTTACTACGCAAAACATGTAACGTAGTTTTATGACTTGCATTAAGTTTTACGTTGTTTATGATTTTCGCATTGCACCTTTGCTTAAGTCTTAGTGGCATTGTGACCTGTAGTTTCATTTATTGTTTTGCATTTTACATATCCTTTTTACGTTATGATTATGTTCTGGATCAATCTTAGATGTCGGTCAGATGATCCATATACGACACAATTTGTAATAAACAAAAACATTCAAATATATGTTTCTCAACTGGGAAGTCGCTATTCACTTCTTGTGGTCTCCGCAGTACATAACATTTCAGTCATTACATAGTGACACTCTCTTTAGAAATTCATCTGCATTAGCTATTGTATTTTCCAATGAGATGTGTAAATGTCAGTTGAAAGTTTATCTGGATTAACAGAAAATAGAACAATAGATCGTCTCCTTAGCGCAGTGACAGGGCTGCCGGAGTTTGGTACCCGGTACAGCGGTCTTCGGTCCGAATAAGCATTTAGCCATTCAGGTGTTTTTGTATGCAGTCCACACACACGTACACACCCATTTACTCTCGCAATAGTACTTCCAGGCGCGCGCGCACACACACACACACACACACACACACACACACACACACACACACACACACACACATTGGCGGCGCCGTGGCCGAGCTGTTAGCACGCTCGCCTACCACCTAGGCGGCCCGGGTTCGATCCCAGGGACCCGCATGTGGTATTCGTGGTGGACGAAGCGGCGTCAGGGCGTGTTTTCTCCGGGTACTGCGATTTCCCCCGCCATCTCATTCCACCGGTGCTCCATCTTCATTCCATGTATCATCAGTGTCACCGCCTGCGGTGCCGTAGTAGTAAAAGCGGGCGTTAAACACTACAAACAAACAAACACACACACACACACACACACACACACACACACACACACACACACACAATTTTCTATGCAATCTACACTCGTGCTGAACCATTTACTCTGGCATTCGTACTTGCAGACGCGCGCGCACACAACCATAAGTCCCCAAGCCCAAGGCAGAACTCAAATCCGCGGTCCTCTGCGTGGCGGAGCGCCAAAGACACACCCTAGCGAACCGGCTATGAGGGTACACTACGTTAGGTTGAGAGCTACTTTACTATATTCGTTTGCACTTCATGCTTGTTGACAGTAGAGAAGGGGAGAGGACATACCGCTAGAGTAACCTATTTGTAAGGGTACGCGACTGCCTCCCCCCTCCCCCCCCCCCCCATCCAACGTGGGCTACGCGAAAAAAATCTCCCTGCAAACATAGACCTAAGTCTACTTATCATTAGGCGAAAAAAGAAAAAAAGAAAAGAAAAAACTTTAAAAGATGCAACGAAACTGAATTTTGTTCATTTGATTTCAATGCGCTCCTAAAAGGAGTGTACTTTAACTCGACCGTATACTGAAGAATTTAATACTGAGGACTGAGTTTCCAGTTCTAGAATCTTAGCAGCGGAAGTAGTTAAAGCGTTTTCTACATACCTTTGTAGTTGAGATAGCAGATCCACTGAAAAATGGCTCTATGAACGACCCTTGCAGTCAGGCAGCCCTCTATGTCCACAGGAAATAAATATTCTTCCCTGGGACAAACATTTGCACCCTCCTTACGGAATCGCCTCAACAATGAAACATGGAATCGGGCCTGAAGTATGAGAAAGAAAGCATTCCACTACCGATCTGAAAAAAAATTACGAAAAACCCAAGGCCAGTGTGAGTGTTCGACAGGAACTGAACCCGCGACTTCCCGAATTTTAGCCTCACACGTTACCACACAGCCATTATGAGTATTTATAGAATATCTAGCTCCTTTTTTTACTGTTTAGTAATTGCTATATTGAACTTCAGTAAAGTAATTTCAAAACAATAGAGGTTACTAAAGCGCTCTTCTTTTTAAATGCTGCTTCAGCATTATTAAATATTTATATATTTTAGCAGATATTTGAAATAATAAGAGATAATCCTGCGAGAATATCCCACACAGCAGGAGGTTAGTGTTTGAGGTGGTACTGACAAGGAATTATATAAAACGATTTTTCTTGTACATCTGGGAAACGTTTTGACTCTTTTTGTTATTCGCTTTTTGCGCCACCATTTGTCAGCCCCATTTCATCCCGCCCTGCTCAATCATCGCGTCTACTTTACTTCCCTTCAAACAGACACCCCTGTTTTACCCTTTTTAACCTCCGCGTCGTATGGTTGAGACAAGGGCTGTGTGAAATTGTCGGGGCAATGAATGAGCTTATGTTCCCAGAAACGTTACCTTTCCAGAATCAAGCCGGAAAATGCTTCATCCAGGCGAATTACGACTCTCATTACAGTCATATTATCTTAAACGTGGTATGCTTCATAAACTCGAGTGGAAGAGCGTTGAATGTCACCCAAATACCGCAGTGTTGTCACATCTAATTTATATCCTCTGGCAACGCTGGTTAACTGTGTGGAGTGGATATACCATTTGCAGCTTCTTAAATACGGTACTAAATATATTGGTTTCTAGTAATGGTATAATAGGCTTAGAAATACGAGAATTAAACTTTTATTGGAGAAGTGAAGGCTAATTCCATGCATCTTACTCATGGCTGACACAAAATTCACCATAGGCTTGCCACGCTTGCGGTGTTGTATAGTTAAAACATACTGTGAAGTCACGCTGTAAAGTCAGTGATATAAATATCATTTGCGCTCACAACATTTATTTGCACAACAGGAAAGAGAAGAGCAGTACTCAGGCATCAGGCACCATTAACATATACGTCTACCATAGTACAGGCAACAAAACATATAGCAAATATTGTTTAATAAGCTGATAAATGGTGGTTTTGGTAAGAAAATAGTAACTTTTCAAAATATTCAATATTTCAATACTCAATGATCTGGGTTGCATGGATTGTGCAACATTTTAAACATATACTAGCTGAAATATCCGACGTTACTCGTGGGTTTTCCGTTTATCACAAGTAATATCGTAAGACGTCTAACCTAATCGATTTATCTAATTTATCTGGAAAGGTAAGACCGTCGAATGATATTTATCTGGAATTTCATAAATAAAATATGAATTTAAATACTGTATCACAAATATTTGACCATAATATTTTAAATTATATAAAAATAACCTAAAATATGTTCATTTCGATCGCTGAGAAAAATGAAAGCTAAGAATTATTGTATTTCGATCTTCTCTTGTTATAATGGAAAACCTCAAATAAACCTCACTTAATTTTAACATTTATAAATAACCTTCCTTCTGGAAAAATACCCTAATTATATTAAAAGAGTAATTGTTAAACACACAGTTGTCAGATTGAAATCGAGTGCTTTTCTGATTGTCAATCGATTGTAATACAAAATAAATTGTGTTTTTGCACTTTATGGGATACAGTTGGAGACACCGACTAAACAAAATAATGATCTAGTGGTAATTTGTTCAAAACAAAAGAATGACAAGGTAATAATATGTATATGATAATTTAACGTCTCTATGTATGAAATAGTCCCCACAACTTTTGGAATTAGATTGCACTTGCCCAATAGCTTTGATTTACTTTGGAGATATTTAAAAAATTGCTTTTTTGCACTTAAACAAATAGTCAATTAGAACCCTTGAGGTATTATGAAGAACAAAACTTTAAAAAAAAAAAAAAAAAAAAAACCTAAGCGAATGCTAGGACGAGGATATTTATTTCTAGGAGCAAGTTCAAATACTCGATTCATAAATGCTCTTTACAAATAGTTTTAAAAACAGTCATTTTCCTGTAACTAATTCCATCTACAACTGCAATGGTGCTGATTTTGGTTGGCAAAAACAAGAAGGTTATTTTCCAAGTTTTTAAAATCTTTGAATTCGTGAATTGTAAAGTTATACTTCAACCATTGTGTTAGTTCAACAAAAGAATAGTTTACCCACTCATCTTTGTTTAAACAGCGACATCACTCCGCAACAATCCACCACTGTTTGTTACGGGAGTGATGACATTCACGGCAAGTGAAGGGGTGTGTCGGTAGATACAAAGTCCACGTGACGCTCAGGGCGTGAGACAAGGTTGGCTCATGAACCTGCGTTTGGACATGGTTGCCTTACTGTAACAGAATGACGAAACCATAGAAAGAAAAACGATGATACAAGAAAGAAAAATGTCTCAAACCTCCAAAATAAACAAAAGCACATTTGGAGATTGCATAAGTGCTTGAGAGAGTCGTGAAACTGTATATAAAATGTTATAAAAATTAAAAAGCGGTAAAGAGCACAAGCCAAAAGAACCACCAGGGAAAAGAGTGAAGAGAATCCCTCCCATGGGGTGACCTAGTGAAGGACGTACCTACAACTTGTGTCTCTCCCCCAGCATACTGGAGTGTCAGGAGAAAAGAGGCATCTCATATAGAATTCAAGATATACCTACACTTTGTGTCTTGTGCTTTTACACCGAATTGTGACATTTGAAACAAACTTCGTCCTGCATCACTCGCTCTATGTTTTTCTATCCATTAGACATTTACATATAAGTTTCACACAGTATTTTATCCATGTGAATAAATCTACTCTATTTACACAAAGTCGTTCGCCATACATTTTTCTTTAGACATGGTTTCATAGTATTAACCAAGTTTTTTTGCATTCTGCATGCAAAAAACGAGCTTCTGCGAAGGTTAAAAAAATGAACAGTGAACTTTCAAGCATGTTCCGCCAGTGACAAAATTGCAGTACAGAAAATGTCAAAATTGGCTAATGCTGCTGAAACTATTTGATAAAAATTGCGCATTTTAAAAATGTCTTAATGTTTGCTGAAGTAAGCTTTTTATCCGTTATATGTTGTAGGTTATACAAGGAAGGGGGACACCTCGTGCACCTCGATCCTCACAGGTATATTGTAGCCGTCTTCAATTGTTTTTAGATCTTGAAATTGTGAAGAGAACGTATCATACAATTGCTTCATAAGTTCCATGTATTTTTCCAGGAGAATAACGTTTATTGTGAAAACGGAACGTAAGCAAGGGAAATGGTATAAATCTGTAAGTTGAAGTCTTACAAATCAGGCACCTAACTTCCTCTCGAATATACAAATATTCATCTTCCCATTCAATGCGGAACGTATACCCTTTTAATATTGTACTACAACTCCGTGTCATCCGCCTCTGACTATTAGGTCTGGCTCTCGTTGGCTTGGTCAGTGATAGGGAGGAATAAAGTTTCTAGGGGAAGAGGAGGACAATTCAATCAGAACAAAGAGAATTTTGCATGCTATTTTAAACAGAACATAAATAGAATTTGATAAGAATATTCTAAATAGAAATTAAGACAACTCGGGTAGGCTCAGGTGAATATGGGAAGATCTGATAGGCCTAGTCAGCAGTAATTCAGAGGTAGTTGTAATTCAAGTGATGAGTATTGGAAGCCCGAAAATAAATATGAGTTTAGTGCTAGATCGCCTAGACAAGATTTAGAAATAGAAGTGGGAGAAATTCACCGACATAAAGAGATAGCACAGAAGCAATAGAAATAACTAGATAAATGGTAGCAAATAGCCAAAAGTAGACAAAGGAAAATCGAAGTGTAAATACTAGTATAGCAGGAGCAAATGCAATAAATAAGACACAGGGAAACGGTAGATTGGGTTATGTTCTCCACTAACATAGAACGTTACTATAGGATTTGCATCTATAAAACTTAGGAAAGGAAACAACAAATAATTAAAGAAGTATCTAAGAATTTAAATATAAATAAAGTGAGGAAGATAGGGATGGATTGCTTTAGAAAGGATTAAGATTAAGGGCAGAAACCCCAAACACGAAAGGAAAATAAAAAAGAAAACATAAGTGGGAGCCTGAAATAGAAAATTACGTTCTAGTAAAAGATAACAATCAAATCTGTTAAGAGGAAGAAATAAAGGAATGCAAATTCTAAGATCCTGCAGTAACTGTTACTAAATTTGGAAAGTTTACTTAAAAGATGCCAATATTGAAAGGCCATTGGATGGATGACGTATGTGGTTCATTTGTTCTCACAGGGCGCAATCAGATGTTTCTAACATCTAATAGATACTTCAATTTTTGTTCAAATTAGTCAGTAATATAAATTTAATTAGATGGCCTTGTAAAAAATTCTACCAATTTGCTGGCACATATACAAAATAGGTTGCCCACCCCTGTATTACGAACTTATACGGCAAATGGGAAAGTTGTGGACCATCGTTCTAGTTTGAAAAGAAACTTCAAGCAACCGAAAATCATACAATACAATGCATTGTGTTATATATCTGAATTGTTATTTTAAACAGTGGAAAATAATATTGTAATAAATGATTATTGCTGTGTCTAGTTATTATTATATTACAGGGCTGGTTTTTTAAACCTATTAAAACAGGAGCCATTTGACATAGTAACGTCAGTGTATGTTTTGTGCAATAAAGTTTCTCTACAGAGAGAAAACATACGTTAAAGTATTATATAGCGCAGGAGAACAGTAAATTTCGGAGTTGGAAGAATTATAGGCAATTAATGGCAAATATGGATTACCCAGTCCAGGAACCCCCGGTGCGATGTTAGAGTTGGCCACGAAAATCCGCGAAATCCTGGCGCCGGGAAAGCCGAGTAGAAAAATCCATGTTCCCCAAATGGAAGAAAGCCAAAAGCCTCATCCCCATGCACTATACCACAGATAGGTGCCAACCTGATTATTTTGGACAATGGCCCGGAAAAACTTCCGCCCGCCGACAAAGTAGATAATATTTGCCGAACTGAAGATGCATTGCTATCCTTTGTCAGGAAGATCTTATGAGTCAGTTCAGCAAATTTCAAGAACTTTAAAACACAAAGGGAAGGTAAATACATTTCTCTGTGATTTTCTGCTTCATCGGCTAGGATTGTACAAAAAACTGATGTTACATTTACAGGACTTTCTCTACCACTGATCGGCATACTTCAGGTGGTCACGTCTGTGGCCTGCATTTGGAAGGTCGTGGGTTCGGTTACCGTGGCCAATCTACCTGACGTAGACTTTTTCCGGGGATTTCCCGGGTCGTTAGGTCAATGCTGGGAAGAACGATTCATCCCCCGAATTTGCTGTCCTTTCATTTCTTCTCACTTCTCATTTCGCTTTACATTTCATCCTGGTTGACCATTTTATGGTTCTAAGTGTAGGCGAGGTGGGTGGGAGAGGTCGGTGTGCATGGCGGGGAATTTTCTCTCTTTAAATCTTCGTCCTCCAGATTGGAGAGGTTTCCGGGTCTCCAAAACATGTGTAGGCCCCGCAGAGGAGGAGGGGGGGCCGCTTTACGAGTCGCTACCGGAGAGCTTAAATTTGTAGTTAGGGATCCTGCCCTCTGCAGTCATCTCTCCTCAAGTCCGGCCACCCTTAGTATTCTCTCACCTCACCCCTCCCTCCCGGAGGCTGTCCTGTCAGTGGCATAAGCACAAAAATTCTTCCTTAGGTTAAGATGCTGTCTCTCCTCCGAAGCTTGTCATGGAATCACAACCATGTGTTATCATTGTCATTGATGATGATAATGATGGTGATAATAATAGTAATAGTAGTAGTAATTATAATAACAATAGCAATACAATGTTTCAAAATGGTAACAAAGTTGAGTTACTTTTCTTGTCATTTTATTTTCATTCTAATTTTATCATAAAAACAGTTCTATTTTATCGTTAACACAGCAACTCACAGCTATTCTGTCCACTGATAACTTTGACACACTCTTCTCTGTCTTTCAGTGCTCTCTGTCTAACAAACTGCTGGCTTCGAGATCACAGTCACTAAAACTGTTTCATACAACAACTCCGACGCGACGTTGCAGGTCCCAAAATTGTCTCTGTCGACACATACACTTCGCTCGATGATGACTGCACACACACAGACAGACACTGCAAACAGTTGTCTCGTTTAACGCACTCAGGTTTCCATTACAAAAAGAAATACTGCTCTCTTCTCCCGTCGTCTCACCTCCTTATATAGACGAGAATGACGAAGCACCTATCTTTCTCGAAATTCACATTTTCTCGAACTTCTCGCAAATAAGCTGGCAGTCAAAAGTCTCGCGAACTCTCTGGAGACCCTTTGTTTTGCCGCCCTCATTATTGCCAGTCACGAATTCATAAGCAGTGAAGTTGGCTCTTTTGATGCACTGTTGCACTGATGCACTGTTGCGTCACAATAATAATACTTCTCTGAGTTTATTGTAGTTTAACATTACTCCACATTTATGTATATTTACAATTTGAAAGTCCCTGTACACATCGAAAGCAGCATTTAAACGTATTTTTCTGCTAGAAATAGTGTCTAGAAGTAATTTTCTTAAGTAACATTCTAATGTGTATTTATTGTAAAGTTGTTACATATTTTAGTAGGTGGAGCTCTGTTAGTTTAAGGAGGGATAAGGATGTGTTTTATTACAATATTACATTTTTATTATAATAATAAAGGACGGACGGGGCAAAGCTACTTCACACCACATGCCGGGCAGGCCAGCGGGCAAAGGCGTTCAAGGTCATGCTGCCTCGCGTAACTCTGTGTGTGCATGACTAACAACAATGGAAGCGGCTACATAAAAGGAGCTTTCGAGAAAACTCTGGACACATGATCGCCGGAATGTGTGTAGAGGTCGAGAAATGTCCGAGTGCGTCATCCTCTCCATATAAGGAAGCGAGAAAACAAAAGAGCCAGGGTTAGGATTATGAACATGAGTCGGTCAGAATGTCAGGAAGTGCAAGACAGCTGTGCGTATGTGTCGTCGCGAAAGATAAGCGTGCGTCGTAAAGAAGATTTAACGAGCGTCGAGTGGGTGTACGAGAGACAGAGAAAATTAGGAAAGATACCGAAAGGATGAATAAAGGTTACGAGAAGTAAAATTTGTGATTTGTGATTGTACGAAAGGCTGTATACTGTGTTAACGACGAGAAGAAAACTGTGTTCATGATGCAATTTTAGGAGACAATCAGTAAACGGACTGATTTTGTCATTCTGTCACAATATTATATTTACTTTTACACGGCACACGCGCTGTAAAAGTGTGCTAATTCTATAAATCGTATTAACGAATGGAGATTTGTAATTAATTCTCCATTCTTGTATGCACTTCTAAGTTACCTGTCCATCATGGCATTAACACAACACAATTCAACCAAACTGTTTGCCCTTCGAGAAGTATACGCCGGCTCTTGCTTTGTTTATATCGCACCACCATCGCTCACAATGTTTGTACAGGCTATGAAGGCGTTAGTAGCTCTTAATCGAATTCTGTCAGCTATCTCTCAAACGACACAACCGTTTTGGTTTATAGTGTCAGTTATGGTACAGGCTGCATAAAATTGCAATGTGCAGCGGTTCGCCCAAAAATCGTTAGATTTTAACAGGATTTTCTACAAACCCGCGTTCCGAACTCATTTCAGTGAAACTAGAAATGTGCTGTCAAACTTCAAACTTGCATAAAACATTTCACCTGCGTATGTGCAGCACTATATAGATATATAGCCTTATTACTGCGATGTCATAGTAAGCAAATTCCTTTTTTCTTTCTCTACCGCGTACTTCGAAGGCAGAGCAACTATTACCAGCCAAACATTTTATATAATTAAAATTATAAACCACAAGGAAGAAGCATAGGCCGACCAAGAAGACGAGTGAATGAGTGAGTGAGTGAGTGAGTGAGTGAGTGAGTGAGTGAGTGAGTGAGTGAGTGAGTGAGTGAGTGAGTGAGTGAGTGAGTGAGTGAGTGAGTGAGTGGGGTTTTAAGGGCCCGTCGACAGCTAGGTCATTTGGGCCCTAGGTCAAAAGTTAAAATCTAAAAACACTCACAAACTTTTCAAGCTAAAAGTAGAACCTTAAAATGACAACTAAGAAACGTTAACAACTAAAAACATCAGCCTACAAATTCACAATAAAATAAAACCCTAAAGAGCAACGTACTAAAAAGAAGTAAAAGATGAAAGCTAAAATACTAAAATACAAAATTGTTAAAACATTAAAAAGTAAAATGAGTAATAAATATACAGAGTGTAACAGAATAACTATTTCTAACTTTCTTATGCAATTGAGGGCACAAATTTAAACATGTTTCTTAATCAAGTAATGTTCGGAAGTGCTTCATTTTCAATTGACATTAGTATGAAACAAAACAAAGCATTTCGGATTAAAATATTATTTTATTTACTTTCCATGGATACACTGTTACTTTCCATGTTCTGACAGTCGTCCACGTGGTAAAGTTCTCAGACTCAGGTGACCCTCAATAGCGAAAGCAGGTACTTAAAATGACAGTTCGAGAATTATTTTTGTGCTACATTAAAAATTACGCTAAAGTTAAAGGTAGATACAACGGAGGGACCGCCTCTTAGCAAGACATAGCTGTGTATAGTAGATCCTTTGCACCGCTCCGCCACCCCTGGTAGGGGAAGGGACCCGGATAGCGACGAATCCGGATGACGACAGGTGCAAGCACGGGCGGGGTCCCTAACGGTTATAGCATGAACGCATCCAGCGTCGCCCTGCTTGGCCCTCACACTCGGCTGTCCCCACCAACGGTCTACTATGGAGGCGAGGCCTGATCGAGTGGAAGAAGTCTTTACAGAGGCAATAACCACCGTCCAGCCGCAACCTGCCGAACACCGTCATCTGCTCCCACAACCCTGAAACGAGTGACAAAGGAATGCGGGACAGGGAAATGGTGGAAAGGACAGTTCAGGCATCATACTGGGCGAAACCACGAAAAATTCTGAGTTAGAGTACGCGGACGGCGTTAATCGAACTCACCACCTCTCGAATAGACGAATACTGAAATAATATTGTTCATTCCTATTTCTACGCAAAGCATCCTTGGCTTGTGCCGGTCCCAAGAGTTTGCAGCCGAGTACACTGAAGGTTGACAAAGCTAGAACACTTGCCGGATAAGTGCATCACACTTCACAAGAATCGCATAGAGAAGTCCTAAAGTGTTGTTCCCTTGAGACAGCGCCCTCGCTCTCACTCACGACTTTGCAAACACTCCTTTCACAACACAAAGATATCAAATAGATGAGTTGACATTAGTTAACAATTGAAAATTAAAGATACTTTGGTGCTGGAAGAGCGTCCCCGACATATTTGACCCCAACAAAGCTACATATTTTTATTTTGGTTTCACAAAACCACTTATTGAGGAATACTGTTAATGTTTGAAAAACATGTATCTAATTTGTAGCATGCGGATTATTTTTTTTTTTATTTGTGAAACGTCTATCTTTAAGCTCATAAAAATATTCACTTCAGTGTAAGTTGCACAAAAGCGACTGTAACAATAAACAAAGTCCAGTTTTTCTGTTTCAATTTCACCAAACTGAATCACAAAACACAGTTCTCTGTTTTATTGTTAACACAATCTACAATTGGTCGTGACCTCGCAAGCCACAGCTGTACTATCGTACCGTAACCTTGACACAAGCTTCGCTACTCACAGTTCTACTACTCTCTGCCTCTCTCTTTTCCACAAACAACTTCCAACGACACACTCACGCAATAACAAACAATAACTAAAAACTGCTAACAAATGCTTCGTTCAGCACTTAAAGACTCGCTTTTCTCAGCTCTCTAATTATATACTATAGACGAAAATGACGTAGCACGGATTTTGCTGGAAATTCACATTTTCGTAAATGAGCCGGAGGTCGAACGTTTCTTGAACAGTCTGGAACCGCTTTATTCTACCGCGCTCATTATTCTCCGTTGTTCTGAGCACTTCATTGTCGCCGGGCTGCTTATTTACAAGTAGAGTGTACGTAGCTTGACCTTGAACGTCTCTTTGATGGCGGCCGACGTCACACTATTAAAATATTTAATGTCAAACTATAGTCATGTGGTTATTTATTATAATTGGGTCTCTATCATCTATTCATTTTGTTATGCATATTCATATTATTTATTTGAGTATAGACGTAACTACTGAAAAACTGTTCCTTTCTCATAGCTACCACTGTATTAAACTATTTAATTTATTTACCATATTCCAATTAATATTAACGTTCATTGTCCATAAAGTAAAATGCAGTGCGTACATTGGAAATGTGTAAGAGAATTTTGGAAATAGGAAATTTGTCTTCGTTTCGATTTGTTAAAAGTTTCCTGGATTCTGTTAAAACTTCGCGTTATCGCAATGTGATACGTTAAATAATATTTTGAATTAAGGATACCTCATGAGTCTTTTAACGTTTTGCCATATACGTTATTATTAAAATAATGAACAGCTTATATAATTTATGATCGTGTATTTATACTTTCTGTGCCAGTCAGTGTCGTAGCTAGATGGAGTACTGCATACCACCCGCATATTCGATATCGATTTTACCGGAAACCACCTTTCGAACTCTAACAAACCCTCCATGAATATACTGGTGTACAAAGGAAAAACAGGAGTGACAGTACATTCTTAATGCATCAGTATTGAAATTCCATACTATTTCGATGACATCACGAGAAACAACTGAACAGCAGTTCCAATAAAAATTAATATCCCGGAAATGGATAGTGACATAAAAATAATTGGAAAGAATATAGCTTAAATACATATATTTGTGTACTAAGATCTGTTTATCTCTTATAATTTACCAGTTATACAAAATTATACAAAATCGTTCCGAAATAAGAGGACTTCGCCAGGACTTCTAGAAAATTCAAGATATACATTTTATTACTTATACCTATAAATATCTTAAACTTATCTCCCTAGGGCGTCTTCCCCTTATTCAGAGGTTACCCTCATTGCCCGGCCGCTGCGTCCTCCAGCCGCAGTCAAGGCCACGGAAGAGTGTAGGTTTGGGGTGGCGGGGGTCAGCACGCCGACTCTCCCGACCGTAAGGCGACTACTTTGACCTTTTAGGGACGCTACCTTTCTTTCAGGATAGCTCCTCAATTGGCCCCCCAGGGACATAACGAGGCTGAGTGCACCCCGTACCAGACCTCCCAGCGGAGGAAAAATCCCATGCCGGTACCGGGGATCGAACCCGGGTCCTCCGCGCCACAGGCAGGCGCGCCACCACTGCGCTACGGAGGTGGTCCTTAAACTTATGACAGTTTAATTAAAATCGTTAGAGCCATTTTTAAATATTCAAAAAGAATGAAAAATTCTCTATGTGAAGGATAGGTTGCTGAGAATTTTCTTAATCGCATGATTAATTACTTTTCAAATCTTTAATTTTCTGCAAATAGCCTGTTAAGTCCTCTTATTCTGTATCGCTGCTACATCATTTTGTATGACAAGTAAACTATACGTGATACATAAAACTTGCAACAGTAAAAGGAAATACACAATCTTAATATAAAATAAATTTCGGAGGACATTTACCATTCCAGACATACATTAATAGTTCAACTTGCTTTAACCGGGTAGATCAGGTTGGAGGATGAATCAATAAAATAGATGAAATGGGGAGGATCCTTGGGAGGGAGACGGAAAGATGGTGTGAGTGACGAAGGGCAAGGGGAATAGAAATACTAAAATGGAGGGACAGAGTGAGTCGGAAAAAGGAAAAGAAAGTTAAAGAGAAAAGAAGGAACTCCACGCTTAGCACAATAACATGAACATAGCCCACATTTGTGCGGCAGGGATAGTGTCTGTCTCACATTAAAATATTCTGTTTGAATTTCGATTGAGGTGCATTAATTTAATCAGATTTTTCCTGCTTTTCCGTTTCTCACTGAGCTGAGCGTAATTTCACCTTTCCAATATTACCTTTCAGGTTAAAATATGTTAAAATATATTCACACATACGCGCACACACACACACACACACACACACACACACACACACACACACACAGAGAGAGAGAGAGAGAGAGAGAGAGAGAGAGAGAGAGAGAGAAGCGACAAACGTGCGCAGAGCTGCTGGCTCTACTGGTTTTCTTTCAAATATTTTGACATAACCTAGAAGGATTGATTACTGGTATAAACATTGCCAAACGATCGAAAGCTAAGAACTTGTCAAGCTCCTCTATGCATATTGAATTTCTTAAAAGCCGGTACTGGAAAAAGTAGTGCTGTAAATTGGTAGAGAAAGCCTTCCCTTGTTACAGACAGCTTCAGTGAAAAATGTAGGCAAGATGAAAAATTGTCATCTTTTGAACAGTGCGACAGAATGATGCATGGGTCGCGATTTTAAGTCTCGCGTAGCTTTCTACGCTTCATGGGCACATATGTTTCAGTAGAGGGGAGGTCCCATGTGGCGATTTTCTGGTCGATATGCTCTGCTTTACCTTGCATTTAACGTTCAATGTCACTGCAGCTGTAACACAAAAGAAAACGAAGCTAAATTATTTATTATTGGAGGAAAATTATATATTAAAACAATACATGGTTATACAGGGGAAAACGGGCAAAAAAAAAAAAAAAAAAAAAAAAAAAAAAGAAAAGAAAAGAAAAGAAACTTGGATGCTGAAAATACATATAATATTGGATGAAATAGGAACGGAAGAAATACGGACACAAATCAACAACAAAAGTAACGGTTACTGTGATGAAATTAGAACAAGAATAGAGGACTTAAAAAGCCAAAAATTGTAACTAGTTTTAATAAAACAAATGGTCATTACTAGATTATAGATTTATAAAAATGGATTGAGGGAGAGAGAAACACTCGGAAGTATGCAATAAAGAGGCCAGAATAGGGGATGCATGGGGTAGGACAGGGGTAATGAATCTAAGTAGCATGACAGGGATGAAAAGGGTGGAGAAATACACGAAATGTGGTATATTGTGTGAAAATTAGCACTATACTTTGGAATATAATGGTCGAAAAAAGGAAGAGAAATTTTAATACCCAAGAAATGGAAATATTTTGCAATAGAGTTAAAGGTTACGAAAATTTTTTCATTCAAGATCAATTGAGTGTATAGAGAAACCAGGAAAATATATGGAAAAAATAAGGCTAAAATGGTTAAACGATGTATGACTCCTGTATAAACTGTACAATAAATTATGGTAATACGTACTGCACTACAAAATTCTACCTGTTGAGTTTAAGAAAGATTTAGCAGTGTGTCACACGGTACTGACGCGGTATGTCTCACCAGCTATAAATAGCGCAGGGAGAAAGCGAAGTGCCTGACACGTACTCGCACAAACATTCCGCCCCTACATATTGACGGGCAAATAGCCGAAACGCCGGCAGAAAAAGCAAAAGCTTTCGCGACCACACTAGAGCAGGTATTCCAACCGAATGCTGAACCATGCGACAGACAGTTCGCAACAGCAACGGAAGACCAAATTGCTGAAATAGGGAATATTCCAACGCACAACAAACTTCGAAAGACCAGTGCAAGCGAAATTAAATGGCTAATAGCACACTTGCCTACTCGCAAGGCTCCAGGACCAGACAACATTCCCAATATAGTCCTGAAACATCTACCGCCCAAAGCCTTAAAAGTGCTGGCGGATATATTCAACTACGCGCTGGAACACGGAAAATTCCCAAAGCGCTGGAAGGAAGCACGAATCCTTATGTTTCCTAAGCAACATAAAGATAGGTCCATTCCTACTAATCACAGGCCAATTAGCCTCTTAAGCACACTAAGTAAACTGCTAGAGAAAATAATACTTAAACGCCTCAACTCATTCCTAATCAAAAACAACGTGATAACTGACGACCAGTACGGCTTCAGGGCCAATCACTCTACAACCCTACAGATACTTAGGCTTACCGAAAGTATCACCAGGGGATTTAACACTAAATGATCGACAGGCGTGGTCCTATTGGACATAGAACGCGCTTTCGATAAAGTGTGGCATGCAGGATTACTCCACAAACTCATTCACATAGGGGTACAAGATTCAATGGTCGCCCTAATAAAAGATTACCTCAGTGGAAGGAGTTTCAGAATCTCAATTGAGAATACCGAATCCTCATTGCACCCCATAAACGCGGGAGTCCCACAAGGAAGTTTACTCGGGCCTACACTATTTAATATCTATATCAATGATCTACCACCACTAGTACGAGTAGATAAATACATATACGCGGACGACACGGCACTGGCCACGCAATCTACTCAGCCACGCATCATACACCTGCGGCTCCAGAATGCTCTAAACACATTGGAGTCCTGGTTCACGAAATGGCGGTTAAAACTAAATGCAAGAAAAAGCCAAGCAGTCATTTTTACCAGGCGAATATTGCACAGGCAAAGGAGGCGAGCCCTCCCACCCCTCACCCTAAATCAGGAACCTATCGGGGTTAAGATGGACGAATATCTCACATGGAGAGAGCATATTAACTCAGCCAGAGCAAAGGCCAATGGCCAACTCAACAGACTGTACCCGCTGATAAATCTTAACAGCAGCCTTAAGCTACGCATGGGACTTACGCTCTATAAGACGCTGATCCGACCCATCTTAACTTACGCCGCCCCGGTATGGGGATATGCGGCAAAAATGCACATAAAACGCCTCCAAACGATGCAAAATAGAATACTGCGAATTATTGCTAAACTACCGCCAGAGGCTCCGACGTACCAGTTACATGAAGAGCTAAAAATGCTCACAATCGAGCAGTTTATTAAACACCTGGCATGCAACCTATACGCCAAGAATAAGAACCACAACGAGCAAATACGAATGCTCGGGGAGTATGATATGACTCGCGACAAACACCTCCACCCTCTATCGTTGTTCGATCGCACTATAAGTATAGGCGAACCCGAACTCAACATACAGGAATACCTGAATAATTTAGTACCATGAAATTACTGGCTAGGGGATGAAGAGAAGCACACAACAAACACACAACGCTATAAAAACATACACTTACACTCAAGCCCTCACAAGTCCTTGTGCTACCTAGCCAAGGCGGACCCCGGGAGACGAGGGCCTCCCCGGTAGTGGCACAGGCTCGCTCCTGCACTTCAGGCAGACAGCCCACCATGTATGCACTTATACGACCAGGCAAGATCAGGTACACGATTAATGACGAAGCCTCCGGCTTAATCACACCCTAGTAACTAAGATTAAATGACACAGTAGAAGTTATCTCTACAAGTTGTAAATCTTATAAATATCACCATAACTGCACCTAGTTATATAAGCATTTCTTAAAATACTACTAGCATAGATTATAGGACGCATTATAAAGAGAAAAAAAATAATAATAATAAAAAAAAATTACGCTAAGGACAAGAAACGAAACCTTCGGGTGGAGTTTAAAAACAAAACATGCTCATTCACTCATCCCTCACATCCATCTACACCTAACGATGCCAAATGGCTGAAACACAAAAAGAACACCATCAACTGTCATACACATCACCATTATTTACTACCAGGGGGCGACTCAGGGCTTATGTCATGTTTGCCCTCCGGCACATCAGTAATACTCGCTGTTACTGCCACTGGCAGGCAGCTTCCATCTCTCACCACAGAATGCGCAGGTGCTTTATGCGGCACTGCAGTATAGAGGCCTTGACCTCAAGACTTCCGGTGGGGTTTTTTAGTGAGTAGGCTGCCGGATTCGAAGCCAGGGTAGGAGTCTTACACTCGCATGCATACATGCATGCGGTTAGGGCGTAAGTAGCCTTTTTCCCCACCACAAAAAAAAAAAAAAAAAAAAAAAAAAAAAAACGTTGACCTTGATTCCTACCCGTCACTATGTCTCCCTCAAGCTCCTCAGTTTTTCTACTGTTTTCAAAGGCACATGTCATTAAGTTTATCCTGTGTGTTTCAACCGGATTGTTTTTGTGTCTTATCAAAATTTTTGGGAATGTAATTCATACAGGTGCATGTTTTAAATGATATAAAAGCGAAAGAAGGTCGTGATTGCTATTAATCGAACTGATTAAGGAGAAACATTGAAGAAAACAGCTGCTGAATTGGGAGTTTCTGAGCATCAGCTAACAAACATTATGCTGTACTTGGAGTGTCAGTCCGACACCATTTCAGTTGAACTATTAATGATTATTCCACTCATGTGTGAGTAGGTTAAAATCAACAAATCCTGTGCATAACAATTTCGAATTTCAACCAATTACAGCTTCCTTCGCTCCAATAACAGCTTCCATAATGACGTAATAAATGATAGGAATAATGGTAGCATTGCTAGGGAAAGAAACATAATACAAGGTACAACGAATTAAGAAATTTAATGAGGATCGATGGATGAGTAAAGTTTAAGGACCCTTCAACAACTAGGTTATTTGGGCCAAGAAGTTTAATGATCACCCAAAACTTTGATAATGACCTTAGTCCCTGTGTTCAGAATACAAATTGCACTTTTCGGTTCAAAAGGACATTATTGGTGATCACTATCAGTATCTTGGACCTGAACTGTGGTATACTTAGAGGAGTTGACCCGGGTTTTACTCTTCCGTCCATCTTGGGAAATGACTCAGTAGCTGTCAGTACAGTGCTGCGGTTTGTTTCCCAAATTGGCTTTGACAAGCAAGTTTAACCTGTATTTTATTTCATAGCCTGTTTGGACTTTTAGTATGTTTTATCTCTTTAGTTTATAACGTTTTAAAGGCTGTTTTATGATTGGTTTTAAGTTTTTCCTGTTTTACCTGTTTTACCTTTTATCTGTTTTAAATGTTTTACCTTTTATCTGTTTTAACTTTTATTTGTCTTAACTTATTGTTTTACTAACTGCTAAATGAGGACTTTGGCGGGTGGTGGGTTTCCCAGTATTTATCTTTCGACTTGGGGCCCAAATTACCTAGTTGTCGACGGGCCCTTAAACACCACTTACTCACTCACTGAAGACTCTAATGTTCTGCAGCTTAAGCAGCTCTTTATATACCCTCTCTACTTTCGAAAAAATGCAAACATCAACGCTTCCGGTTTTAAGAGGAATCTAATATGATCAAAAAAAGTAAAGAAGGCGATCGATTTGAGGTAACGCCCGCTAGATATGCAACACACCTAACGTACAGACCACACCGCCGGTAGGTCCTTCACTGACTAATTCTACTAGGAAAACTATCATATATTACTACGTTTCCATGGCGAATTCAATTCGATTTGAGCTCTTTTTTCTGGATTGAGCACCGCATGGTAACGCGGATTGAAACGAAGCTCAACCACTGGATCCGACCCGCTTATTTAGTGGGATCGGATCGAAATCTCCTTGCATAAATGTTGTTCGATCTCATTTCCGGATTGAATTAAACATGGAATCGCAGAAATGGGAATGGACTCAAATCGAGTTCAAACGTAATGATAGTCTACACTTACTTATGATAATCTACGATAGCCTGCGGTAGTTTTACAACTCTTCTGATCTGATTCTTTGTTTGCAAGTACTTCGTTTAAAGAAGTTTTCAGTACTACTATATACAGTGATTCTGTAAGGGTTTAATCATTCTAAGTGTTACATCTGTTCAAAATTTGTACTGTCATTTATGTCTCGAATATACTCGTATTGCAGATGGATAGGGAGTAAATATGGCAACAATGTACAGAGAGGTCCGCGTTAAGTTACACGGTAATTCTTCACCAGTAATACGTCTTCCTCCGGAGGTTTCAGGCAGACTTCTAAGGAGTGACCAAGGGTTGCGGATGGACTTGAGTGGCGTCGCATGCGTTCGAACTAGAAACTTTAGAGACCCCGTCAATACTTCGTACCTCATCGCCCGAAGGTCTCTCCCCTCATCACTCCCTCACAGGGGTCACCGCATGGCCTATGTGCGGCGCTTTGCCCCTCTCCATGATTATACTTGTAGGTAACAGTAAAGACATTCCCTCTGCTTCAAACGCAGACATTTGTTGCGATGTACTCTATTACCAAAACTTGGCTTTTAAGACAAATGGCCGGAAGGTTTAAGACGACACAGAGTCCGGGTAATTTCTATACCGACAATAGAGCTATTTAATCACGCATAGCTGCACTTCCATCTTCCGTCACGCAACCATTATGGAGTCCTGCAGCTTCGGTAGTCACCGTTCATTCTTACACGATGATGGGCTCTTTATTCTTTCACCTTGAACGGCTTATTGACGTTGAGGTCATCAGAGGGCATTGTCGTGAACGATTTCTGCCCGTTGTTAACTACACAGCCCACTATTATCACGCAGTTGGAACCGCGCTTCATCATAAAGTAAAATTGGAAACTGGCTGTGTGGGCAGAAACTATAAAAATTCCCTTTTGATGCCCATATGAGTGGATTCGATTCTGGAGGCGACTTTTCATCTACATTTTTATACACCAGGCTTTAAGTTGCATACACTGTTTAAAACATTACGGATACAGTTATATTCAAATGAAGTTAGACTTCACCACCTTTATTACTATCAACACACAATTTGCTGCCATTCCGTTTTAAACTTTATATTTCAAATAAATAAAAGAACAAAACAAGGCAATGAAACGATCATGAAACTTATGAAACTGTGTGTTTTAATGACATCTATATTTTTTTAGTACCTAAGCTTTTCACAATCTCTTACGGTTTACCACTTATGCAAAAGCCATCTAGAATAAAGAGGACTTCTAAAGGTATTCCCATAAAATTCAAGATATACATTTCATTTGTCATGAAAATATCTTATACATGTGATGTTTTAATCAAAATCGTTAGGACCATATTTGATAAAATCAACATTTTCAAAAATGTTCCACGTAAAGGGTACTCTGGGGACGGAGGAATTTTCATAAAAATCTTCGTTACCAATGCTTGGAAGGCGCTGAACCTATATATCAACTTTGGTCTTTAGTCCACTGTGAGTTGTTCACAGACACGCCGCTTGCGTGTAACTTTTTCTACAAATGCTTATTTTGAATTTAGGGGTCCTCTAAATGTGTGTTTTAGTCAAATATATCGAATTTTGGGGTGAAATGCGATACTTTCTATTCTAATATGCACGTGGTAAAGGAAGCAAACACTCGCGATTAACGCGTTTCTGATTTTTCTCCATAGAATAGCTTTTATATAACAATTAAACAGCTAAATAGTTCCACCAATACTAACAACTTTTATTTGTTTAGTCAGAATAACTTTTTCTCTATTTCTTTTACGTAATCATATGACGACGAATTTGCTAGCACATATTCGTGGAACGGTGTTCGGAGGACAGTTAAGTTACCATCCAGTCTACCTGCTTTCATTATCTGTGGATAGATGGCACAACATTCAATATTACCGCCTACTTTTACTTTCTCTACTGCGTATAGTAAGTAGAGGGAGTATCGTATTCGACCCAAAATTTTGATGTCAAGATTTCACTGGATATATGTTTTGAGATCCCTGAATCTAAGAAAAGTAGTTTTAGAAAAATAACCGTGTGTGTATATGTGTCTACGTGTCTGTAAACAGCATAACTCAAAAATGAAAAGTCGGTTAAAAAGTGAAGTTTGTATACTGGATTAACAACTATCGAGAAGGCGTCACGAAAGTCTTTGATTACAATACTATATATTTGCTAAAGGTATTTTTATGGCAAAGGAAATGTATATTTTGAATCCTCTGGCTTTAATCTACGTAGTCCCGTTTATTCTGAATGACTTACATAAATGGTAAACCTTAAGAGATAGACAAAATCTCGCTGTACCAACAACGTAGATATTGCTAAAACACATAATTTATACCCAAATAAATTTGTAGAGTGAACCATTCCGGAGATTCTTTTGTTATTTGTGTTAGTTTTACAATACTTTCATTTTGGAGATCGTTCATTTTTATACAGATTTTTCATTTGTACTATTTTTTATACTAAGGTGTAGCTTTGGTAGTTTAGTTAAATATCCAAACGGTTATTTACCTTGTCGACTGAGGGCAACGAAGAAAAATCTCAGTCGGGTTGGTCGGCCCACGGGATTTGAACCCAAATGCGAGCCTCTCATGGAGCCATTTCTCTCGTAAGAGTAAGTTATATTTATTAATATAAGCAGTTTTGCAGATAGATTCTTCAGCTGCTTTTTCACAAAATAAATCCATATTAAATTAACCTTGAGCTCATAAAAATGACTAACGATAAACATTCGGCCCAGAATTTTGTGGAAAAAGTTAAGGCTACAGAATGTTACTCGTATCAGGTATAACGTTCATATTAAACTTATCTAGAATTATTTCCTCGAAACTTTGCTTTTGTGTTTGATGGTTTAAGTTATTAAACGGCTATAGGAACACAGAGGACTTGTTTTAGAAAAAATTTAAAATATTTGCTTTGCCCCCAAGAAACTACAACAGATATTATTTTAAATTTTATTTGGGAGTGAAATGGGAGTCAGTTTAATCGGCGATATCTGGCTTTTAGCACCATACATTCATTAACTACGTTCCAGGGCAGTATATGGTGCCACAAATGTTGAAATTACCATAAATCTTTCTGCGATAATATATTTGCCCAAAATGAATTCATACGGGATGTTACCAGCGCTAAATTCCCAACAAATGGTGCGCTTTATTGAAAGTTAAATTTATACTTAATGCCCCTCCCTATCATTTGGAACTTTATACAATATAGAATAACTTCTAATAGTCAATTGCATTCTATATCATATAATTTAAAAAGCTGTGTAGTTTTTACTTTCTCTAGTACGTACAGTAAGTAGAGGAAGTTTTGTAAACCGCCCAAATGGTCAATACCGAGATTTCATGGGAAATACATGTTTTGAGACTCTTTGAATTAAAAAAAAGAAGTTTTGGGTAAACCTTCTCTCTCTCTCTCTCTCTCTCTCTCTCTCTCTCTCTCTCTTTGTGTGTGTGCGGCAAAACTCAAAAATAAAAATTTACAAATACCAAACTTGGCTTTAAGCTCAATATATTCCAGGGATGTGCCATGAAGATTTTCAAGAAAATCGCCCCTCCCCTTTTACAACCTTTTTACATATAAAAAATTTTCGTTATTTTCAATTTTCTCAAAAGCGCTCGAGCTATTTTGATAAAATACCGTATGTGTAAGACATTTGCAAGGCAAATAAAATTTCTAGCTTGAATTTTCTGGAAGTCCTGGACTCCTCTTCATTTTCAATGGAACCCCCCTCCCCGTGGTGCAACAGCCCTTTCCGTGACAAGGCCCGACCGCTGCGTCCTCCACCTCTGCCCAACGCAGCTGACATGATTGGGGTGCAGTACTGGAGGTGGGACGTGGTTAGCGCCCGGTCCCTTCCGGCCGGTAATGTGGTCTTCGTAACCAGGGACCGCTACTTCTCAAACAAGTATCTACTCAGTTGATCCCTCAGGGACCTAATGAGGCTGAGTGCACCCCGGATTCATTCTCAGACTATCGTATAATTATTGGTAAACTGTAAGAGATAGGCTAAAGCTTACTTACCAAAAAATGTAGATCTGTTTAAAACGCAATTTATACTGAGTAACATTTTTTATGGGGTGAATCATTTTCTAGGTATTATTGTATTCCACCCAAAAATTCGAAGTCGAGATTTCACCGGAAATACATGTTTTGAGGCCCCCTGAATCCAAAAAAAGCCTTTTTAGAAAACGGTCCATGTGTGTGTCTGTGTGTCTGTGTTTGTGTGTCTGTCACTCTGTCAGTCTGTCAGTCTGTAGACAGCATAGCTCAAAAACGAAAAGTCGGTTAAAAACCAAAGTTGGTATTTAAGTTTAATGTCGTTCAAGGATGTGACAGAAGATTTTGAAGAAAATATCCCCACCTTAAACTACCCTTTACATGCAAAATTTTTCGAAAATTTTGATTTTTTTGAAAATGGCTCTAACGATTTTGATTAAAATTTCATATGTTTGAGATATTTTTATGACAAATGAAATGTATATCTTGAATTTTCTGGCTATAGCCCCTGTAGTCGTATTTACTCTGGGCGACTTTTGCATAACTGGTAAACCGTTAGAGATAGACCAAATTATACTATACAAAAAATGTAGATCTTGCTAAAAGACACAATTTATGTCTCAATAAATTTTCTTGTAGGGTGAACCATTTCGGAGATATACCTTGTTATGTGTGTGAGTTTCGGAAAACTTGGAACTTTCGTGAAATGGGTCATCGTTGTTCATTTTTTTATATGTTACGTGTACAAAGAGAACGGAATCTTAAAGCTTTAAAAGATTTGACTATCGCACAAAGCCTACTGTATTCCAATATTCCCCTTGCACCTACAAGGAAATAAGCAATAAGATAATTTGTACAAATGTTTATTTTAACTAACATGAAGAAGATATAGGAATAAGAGTTTGTAAGAATGGTTAGTACAAGAGTAGAGAAAGTCATGTGAGTGCAACACATCAGATTTTTTGTTATAGTTTTGATCTCTCAAATAATTATATTTTTCTGAAATAAATAGTCGTTATTCGTTTTTTATCGTGGTTGTGAAAGGTCATGTGGCACACTTTTTAAAAATTTGAGTATGGTCTTACCCACTTATCCCGTAACGAGCTTTCTTAGACTGGCTCTATGGTCTGGTAGTAAGCATGATAGTTTTCAAATCTAGAGGACCCATTCGATTCCCGAACGAATCAGTCCCTCGGCTGAAGGGGGGCATTTTTCTGTAGCCAGGATTATTCCTCTTTCTCCGTATTGTCTGGAAATATGAATGAGAGTGCGTATGTATGTAGATATTTATGCATGCTTGTATGTGTGAGTTTATGTCTATAAGGACAATTCAATGTAAATAAATCGAAAGTTACATGAACAGCAAAGCAGGCGAACATCATTGCCATTGAGCAATTATTAAGGTTAAAACTCGCCTGTATGGCCTTAGATGTTAGAGGCGGCATATCAATGGAACAAAATAGGGTTGACAAAATACAAAAACTCCTAGGTGGTAATGTTTTTAGTTTTGTCTCTTCATTTCGTCGTTATGTTCTATATATGTATCTATATGAACGAAGGTCGAGATAATGTTGTTTTACAATTAGATAATTTTCAGTTTTAAGTCTATGGAATTTCAGTTTTGATAAAACAATGTAATGATTTACACAACCAAATGCCATTGCTAGATCACAGAAATACCACCTAAATGCATTTTATTGTTCAAGGCAATTAACACTCCATGTGTAAGTTTAAAAGTTGCATTATTTGTGGAAATTCCCTTTCTGCCCAAACTGGTCCTTCACTAGTATCTTGTTATACTCAAGATATTTATACAGACGCTGGCAACCCGCAGATCAATGCCAGTTTCAATCACTCTTGAGCTTACTCAAGTCCCAATATTATCTTTGCATAGGCGTGTTCTCCCATTACATCAATGGAGCAATTACTGTGAACACAGTTATGGAGCGCTCAAACTTTAGACTGCTAAATGACAGGGTTGCCAACGTCGGAGACTGATAATTGTGGTAATATTACCTTATTTTTCATGTTATTGAAGAGCCATATGAACTACTGGGGTTGATAAACTCAGATGATAATCTCCCCAAAAATAGTTAATAATCTGCAGTTCCTTATAAAGGTCTATTTTGCTAAAATAATATAACTAGGAGGCAGTACAATAAACCTAATAGGTTTTAGTGTAAAGAGTAATCCGGTTCAGTACTAACCCGACTCCATCTTTACATAAGTCAAGTCAAGGTGGAAAAGATGACCTTCTGACCTTGGCCCTATTATAATAAATAAGTGGATATATACATAAATAAAGTATAGTGAGTTAAGAGCAAGATCGTAAATGTATACACAGAATATCCGTTCTTATGAATGAATAGGACAGAATGCCATTTCTAATGGAAGAATAGATGTGCATTATAATAAATTTGAAAACTGCAAAAGGAGGAACTCATGGCAGTGCAGATTTTCCAAAGCGGTCGTGAGAGTTATTTCACAGCAAATACATACATTACGTTAGAATACTACCAACATGAACACTTCATTACTCTCAGAGTTTATGTTACTGGTACTTTTCATTTTAATCGTTGGGGTTTCCAAAGCTACCGTTTCTGTATATATTCGGAAACTTTTTGAAGCATCTGCTTCAGGCAGTTAACAATATTATTGTTGAGGCCTGTTTTATCCTTAACCCCTTAAAGCATACTATTGCCATTTGGCAACAAAAATATTTAGTCAAAGTCTTAGAATATTGTAATGGTCTATTTTGTTATTTTCATATTATATTGACATTTAATAATAATTTAAAGGTATTGGTAGCTATTTATGTTATAAATGTAACTCTCAATTTATTTCAGTACTATTGTAGTGTACCTATTCTTTTTCAGAAGTCAAAATCCATAGAATTGTAGTCAAATATAACTCCGTCATCACCCACACGAACCATGTGACTGATTATTTTACGTGGGCCGTTCCCATCCTTTTGTTGCAGTCGTTGGGATTAAACTCACGACGTTTGACTTTGAATAATGACCAGTCCATTATTGCAAATACTTCCTTTAAGGTGTCTGTGACGGATACGTAAACCAGTTCGGGAAGAGTAACAAAATACATATAGCATTGGCATATGTGGCAAAACGAGTCATGCAATAGGGAATTAATCAGTGATAAGTGGTAACACATTTTATGCCCTTTGATTTCAATGAAATATCCATTGTCAGGTTTAAGCGTTGTAAATGCTCTTCGTACCTGACAAATGAATCGCAGATTTTTCTCCGGGCTACATTATTATCTGTGGTAATACCACCAAAG
This sequence comes from Tenodera sinensis, assembly GCA_030765045.1. Taxonomy (NCBI): domain Eukaryota; kingdom Metazoa; phylum Arthropoda; class Insecta; order Mantodea; family Mantidae; genus Tenodera; species Tenodera sinensis. Next base: position 42,902,046 of record CM060970.1, read on the forward strand.
GGTTTTAAATGACAAAAATGTTGTGAGCGAAATGTGTTCCAAATATGAAATCCTCGAGTGGTATTTGTTTAGGGCATTCCGCGAAATAATTAATATTTCATTTATGTAATACTATTTAATATTAATAGCGATTTAAAAGTAAACAACTTATAATAACGTTCATACACTTTACATAATTATTTATTTTCACAGTTGGCATTACAAATAATCCAATAGACTATGAGAACAAGAACAACAACAACAATTTCAGCGTTTAATTCAGGGAAATGAGGAATTAGAGATATGATGAATATAATTATCGAATTTGCATTAGTAGACTATTTATTAAAGGTAGGTCTGCCATATTTAAAATTACAGTTGTTTGACTTCGCTTGTTCAATTAAAATATCAATATCTTCACTAGAATATTCGTCAAGTCTTTTGTATGTCATTTTTGAATAATAGTTTTTACTGCGCTTGGATGCTTCAGATGTTCAGAAGCGTTAGACAAGTAGAGGGTGATATAACCAAACCTATAATACCACGAACAAGAGATGATAATCTGGCATGAGTGGAATAGTCCCTTTAATGTAACTACACTGGATTTCTTGTACACAATAATACCTCTATACTAAGTAAAGAGTTCTATAATTCACGATTTTCGAACGATGGCCCTTAAATTCCTCTGCATCTAGATTTTCATATGGCATTGCGATTCTAACCTCAATTAGAAAAATCATATGGCATTGACCTTGGCTATTATAACGAGTTAGCCATAGCATGACTCTAACTAGTTGTTTGTTATTGACACAGATAGCGCTGCGATGTGTTGACAAAAGTGCATCGGGACTCGTTCAGAAGCATACAGATCGGTCATCATCTTCCCGAAAACTGTTGTTCATAGTTGCCTTCGACGTTAACGGAATTAACTAACAATTATTTATAAAAGCTTAATAAAAAGCAAACCTTTAACCAAAACTTAGTAAGCGCGGAGTTAAAGTATTTTTAACATTGGTGAAATCGGCCATAAGCGTGTAAAACCCGTGCCATAACCAAATGCTAACAGGAGCTCCGATCTCTTATCAATAAGTTTGTCTTATTTTGTGACATTGTTTGCTAAACACACTCTAGAAAATGCACAAGGTGAGGTACAAACTCAGGATGTTATGCGTCAACATAAATCCCGTACCATACATGACGGTTTGTTTGAATTGTGTTGATCGACTCCAGCGCTGTGATGAATGGTTAATGAACTCCGCCCTTGTTGTTACGTCAGACTTCCGTCACGTAGAAATCGTGCGATAACCAAAAGCGTAACGTCATCTTTAACATCCGCAAATAGCAAACAGGAAAAGTACACAGCTGCTGACGGAATAATTGCGATCTATTTTCTGCGTTTCACGACAGTGCTTCCCCTGCACCCAATTAACAACGTCGTCTCCCTTAGCGATTATTTTCTGCACTGTGCCGCAAGATGTCACCATCTGCCGTTCTTAATGAAGAGCTCTATTTAAAAGAGCAGAAAACACGCCAATTACAGCTAAATTGCCATCCTATAGGATTTAATAACTTCATTACGCTGTGAAACAAAAGTGAAGTGATTATCTCTCAGTAAATAATTTCCAACAGACCATAATTACTGCCTAATGTAAGACATTCGTGTCTAGATGGTCAAGGTTCCTTATTTAAATAGAGCTTGTTAGACAAGTACACCTACGACACACCTCGCGCTGTTCTCAGTCTGCCCTTTGCATGATTTAGTTTTGTTATGTTCTCTATATAGGTTATATCACAGCCAAGGTATTGAAAGATACTTGTTCTATTATAGTCTCCTCTACTACAATTTTGGTCCTTGTTGGGTATTTTACCTGGAATGCCATTACTTTTGTTTTTGTGTTTGAGATTGTCATATCGTATTTCTTACAAATTTGCTTATTTCTGTGAGACTGATGAGAAATTTTATTTTTACATGGCGGGATTTCAGCCCAGCGCATAACCCCCAACCTGGAGGACCAGAGTTTTATGAGTTCTCTCTCCTAGACGGGTTACTTTCTCTACAGCTAAGGAGTCCCGTCCACCCCACCTGTTTGGTCCGCGGGTGGTATTTTATTTCCCACCTACCCGCCAGCCTAAGACTGGTGAGGGCTTTCCCCTATCCGCCACCTGGGGACGCGCCTTCCAGGCATTCATTCACATTAGGAATGAAATTATTAGAGAAGAATTGGAAGTACAACCGCTACTAGAAGAAATCCAAAGATATAGAAGCAAATGGGTCGAACACCTTAATCGCATGCCAAGAGAAAGAATACCAAAACAAGCCTTCAATTATAGACCAAGAGGACGAAGATCAATAGGACGCCCCCTAAAGAGATGGCTCCAGGAAATGTGAGACCGGAACAGGCTTAAGCCTAACCCTTGAAGGAAGAAGAAGAAGAAGATGTTCTCTACAACAGAGAATGATAACCTCGCGAAGGATGGAGATCTCTATCAATATCACCGCTGAAATCCTGTCATTCTCAGATCTAAGGATGTAATGCAATCCACCAAGTTTACCAGTTGCTAATAAGTCAGATCATTGTTTAGTCCACTAACCACCCCTTTCTTTTGCACAACAGCCATCAGCAAAGGCCTAGCGTACCACCTCTGCCCATCTCGACCAGGGGTTGCTACTATTTTTCAGTCAAGCAGCTCCTCAACTGGCCCGTCAGACCTAACGAGTCTGAGTGCACCATGCTAGCACCGGGGATCGAACACGGCGTCAGCGCCACCACTGCGCTACAGGGGTGACTGCAGCCAAATATTGCCAATTCCTGAATGTCCATATCCTCTCCTAGTTGTGATCGCATAAGTGAATGTAATATATGCCCAATCCTAGACTGCATAATGGATAATGTTAAATTTGTATAGTTTGATGACCATAAGTATATTAAAAAGACCTTGACCTGATGACTTTATGACCTTAAGTGTATTAAAACGACCTAAATGAACAAAGAATGACACACAAATTACCTTCACTTGTTAATTTTTTGCGCATAATCACTCTGCCTCTAGCGCGGAGGACCCAGGTTCGATCCCCGGTACTGGCATGGGATTTTTCCCCCGCTAGGAGGTCTGGCACGGGGTGCACTCAGCCTCGTTGATCCCTGAGGGGCCAATTGAGGAGCTATCCTGATAGAAAGGTAGCGTCCCTAAAAGGTCCAGTAGTCGCCTTACGGTCGGGGGAATCGGCGTGCTGACCCCGCCACCCCCAACCTGCACTCCTCCGTGGCCTTGGCTGCGGCTGGAGGACGAGGGTAACCTCTGCATAGGGGAGACACCCTAGGGATTATATTTAATCACTGAATGCTGAGTTATACTTTATCACAAATAACTCTTGATGTTAATTATTATTTATTTATGCCAACAAACTTACTGTTGGTGTTTTTAAACACACAAGCCGTGTGTGGGCAAAGTTTGAGAGGTTTACCAGGAGAAATACGAACTGGTTTGAGAATTTAATGCCATTCTGGCAGTTTGTCACAATAGCTCAGTGGTTAGAGCAGCCGCCCGGTAAGCGGAAGGTCTGTGGTTCAAATCCCAGTTGTGGCATTGACTTTTTAAGTTCCAGTTCTACCTCTCAAACTCTTGATGTTTTTAAATTTGGACTGTATTGTCAACTGATACGGACGTATACCAAGAGAAGCTTCAAGATCATCAACGGAAGATACTGGGCATGCTTGAAGTTCTTCATCGAAGAAAACTTCCTTAACCTGGCAGTACTTCAGCAAATTTGTACATTGTGTCACATCCACATTTTCCATTTTAGCAGAGACAAGTTTGCCCACTTCACATTCCACACGACTTAGATTATTTGCAACTGATTTCTCCAATTATATTTGATTTTCAATTTCACGGAAACACCTGCATTTACTTTCGGAATGATAAAATACAAACATCATCTCAATCACTAGCTTCTGCTCTGTGAAAACTGCAGTATGCGTGGTACGAGCATCGAAAAAAAGCAGCTAGATTTACCTCGCATTCCTTTGGAGGGCAAGTTTGTCTTACAATAGGTCTTTGATCTGGCCTGTCTACTGTTGTCCCTGTTTATCGACCACGCGTCGTGGTGTGAGGTAGCTTGAACTTATGCGTCTCTTTGACGTGCGGCCGGCCTCACAATATTAAGAAAAAGGTCCCTATGTATGTCACAGTATAACTCAAAACTGCTATTTAAGTTAAGATCTTCCAACACTCTTAAGATTTTCAAGAAACTTCAGCTGCTCGAAAGTTAAGATACAAAAAGTGTAGATCTTGTCAAAGCACAATTAATGCCATTTTTTTCAACATTCCTTGTTATGCGCTTGAATTTTTTAGTTTTCTCTAAAATAGAAGGTCGATATATATGTTTTATGTCCTGGTCATGCAAAGATAATGGAATGTCGACTTTCGCTTAAGCCTAATGCATTCTTTCCTCATTGTAGCTATAAGGTACTTCTGAACGTTTATCTTGATTAAAATTAAGTAGATTAAAGAATACGCGTTTTTAAGAACAGTTTTTATAAAAGCTAAAAAGGCCTTGTGAGTGCACGCATCTGATTTTGTTTCTGCGAAATATTTTTCCCAACTTGGCGCCAGTCTTCATCTCCTTCTTCCTGGAACTTCTCATTTCAAGATCTTATTGGCCATCTGTAGTCGAGCATTCTCTGTTTGTGGACATAATGCGAAAGTGCTCTACTGCTAAAGTGGAGCAAACTTTTTATTCATAATTTATTTATGAAAGAAATGCAGGAAGCTGGTAGGAACGCTTGGCTCTAACGACAAACTAATTTATTTAAGATGTTTTGAAAGTAATACCCAAAACTGTTCATGTTTTATTCTATTTACATATTTTTTCGCTGAAATGTTAATAAGTGTTTCTTCATTCCTAGAAAGATATTTTAAAACTATTTATAATAGAATGAAAGAAATGTCTAAAGAAGAAAGATTTAATTAAAAATGACACTTCTCTTTAACTTACATTTATTTAGTAAAATAATTTCCTGCTTGGAAATGTTTTGCACCTAAAGGTACTTCACAGGTTAGAATCATAGTGTTCTATTTATGTTAATGTTACCCTATTCATTATATATTTTAGCTAGAAACGATTTCAAATTAAGTGATAACTATTTACTCACATACGACATTTGGAAACCGTTTTCAAATACTTAGGTGTAATAAGTTCTTGCAAAGGAAAGAAAAAATGTTCAAACATATAAGAGTTAGAACTTTCGCGGCAAATGTTACTAATAATTGCTTCTCAGATGATCAACCGCGTCAAGCCTATGAAACTCGAACTTTCGGTCATTTTATACTCCATGGCCTTCATTAGTCCCTGATGTATTTGGGATTGCTAGCTACAGCATAGATGCTGAAAAAGATTTAATATAAATGGCAGGAGAACGGGAACAACAGAGTAATACGTTCAGGTATATTCTATGGTATCATCTAACTTCCATGATTTGCTTTAATTTTCTGCATTTTTTGTTATTGTTCTGGTTTTACATCATAATTTTACCTTAACCTCTATCAATTCTACTTCTGTCTGTGAAGCTTTAACCTTTCTTACTGTAAAATATGAAATTTATGCACTTTTATTTCAAATATTAACCTTTTCAGAAGTAATTATAATTTTACATTAACGTTGCGTCAAATTAAGTTATATGTTTATCAAAATGCTATAAAGTGCTAAATTGAAAATTTATAAACCCTACAAAATGGTAAATGTAGAAATTATTTTGATAAATTTTGATTTCAAATTGCTAAATATTACGACACGTAGCAACCTGTATGTGTAATATACAGGTTGGACAAAGAGTATGGAATATTGGTCTAGCTTTTACATTGATCAATTGAGTTGAATGTTTATATTTTGACTCTTGTGGAGATAGATGTTCTACAAACACTATAAGGGGCAGCACCTCAGTGTACCTCAAGTAGGGCGGCGGGGTGAACTCCAGAAATTTAAGTGGAACCATGAATTTTAGATATTCTGATAGCCCTTTAATAAATGAAGTAACTTTTGTTTAAACTTATTTTTTTTTGTAAAAATAAAACTTAAGAATTTGTGAGGTATGGACATTTAATTTAACACTCTAAATCAGGCATGTCAAACATCACTCCGAGGGTGTGAAGAGAGGGGTCTACCCCTCCTTAACTGCAGTAGCACGCGCTAGTAGAACCGGTTTTCGCTTTGTTTTTCTCGTTTTCCGATTTGGTCATCACGGAGGGAGGGAAAATAGGGGAAAATTTTTCACGCCTGGTGAGTGCTGTTTGACACCCCTGCTCTAAATGAACCAGAGAAAGGAACATTGGATTAACTCACAAGAATAATATTGCTACAATATGATCTTTTTGTAACCTTATTCAAAAGTTATTTAGGGTGAGATTAATTGAATAACGATTAGCAATAGCGACCCAAGCACCACAACGGAAATAACCAGGTTAGCACTTTACTGTTTCCAGACAAGCCTATTCCAATTTAGCAAACAAGATACAAGCAATAGTTCCAATGTGTTACCATCTGACGGAAGTTTTAGAAACGCCGGCTTTTAATTGCGTTTTATTGTTGTCATGGGAACATTTTGATTACGTGTTTTGTAAGATATTTCTTGTGGTTAACTATCATGCAACGATTTAGAATGGAATAATTAATATTGATCGTGAAAACACATTACAAATCCTGTGAATGTCACTAGAACTGTGCGGAAGCTTCGTACGGCTTTCGGTCTTCGTAACGCACCTAACGAGTCAAAAGTTTGTGGGCTAGTGACAAAATGTGAGACAATAGGTTCTACTGCACTCTCCTTTCGGCTATTCTAGTGAGAACTTTGAAATTGTGAGTGACAGTGTTGCAGTTGAGTCCACAAAAATGAATTCGTCGTCGTTTACACAGTAGGGTATTGCGAAAAGTTCCCTCCAGTGAATTCTCATAAGGGATCTTCATATTCATGTCTACAAAATTCAGTTAACTCGACATCTGAAACCAACGGACTATTTGAAATGGAGAAATGGCATCAAAGTCACGTGACCTAATATCCTGTGACTTTCTTTTGGCAGCATTAATCTCAAGTTTATAAAAATAATTCCCGAACAATACCGTAACTGAAAGAAGAGATACGAAATATTATCGTCCAAGTCTAGGAGTAGATCTGTCTGAAAGTGAGAAAAATTTCATTGATAGAGCTACAACATGCAGAGCAAATCATGGGTGACATATTCCACATGTAATTTTTCATACGTGATGGCTTTGTATTGATGTTGAAATATGTCATATTTCATGAAAACAAAGCACTTTATTGAACAGTTAGAACAGTACTACTACTTATAATAATAATAATAATAATAATAATAATAATAATAATAATAATAATAATAATAATAATAATAATAATAATAATAATAATAATAATAATAATAATAATAATAATAATAATAATAATAATAATAATAATAATAATAATAATAATAATAATAATAATAATAATAATAATAATAATAATAATAATAATAATAATAATAATAATAATAATAATAATAATAATAATAATAATAATAATAATAATAATAATAATAATAATAATAATAATAATAATAATAATAATAATAATAATAATAATAATAATAATAATAATAATAATAATAATAATAATAATGTATTATTAATGAGGCTACTTCAATAAATGTGTGAGTAAATGAAACGAGGATACAACTAGGGATACATTGAGACATGTGGGTGAGCTGTATCATGACTTCCCTGATACACTGCATGGTTCACAGTTCAAGGCCCCTTGACAATGGCGAGCTATAGCCACAGAGGGACGGAGTCTGGCATGAGAGGAATCTGATGGGCAACATCCATCTTGGATGCTTCTGGCTAGTGTCTTATCTTCAACCCATAATTACTGTTACGTCATACCATACCCAAGATATGAAGGGTACATTGTAAATTATAACCACGCCGGACAGGCTGTATATCTGCTCCCCTCTCTCACATTTGTGTTCTTATTGTGTCGTGGAACCTTGTTACATTTTGGAATACCTCACTCATTAAATCAATGTTAGCAAAGTTACAAAGTACCCCAGGAATGGAAGTGGTACCAGCGTTTAAACATCTCATGTGTTTCACTCACATGACTTTCTCTACTCTTGTACTAACCGTTCTTATAAACTTTTATTCTTGTATCTTCTTTGTGCTACTTGAATTAAACATTTGCAGAAGACTTCAAATTCCGTTCTCTTTGCACGCTTAACATATAAAAAATGAACAACGATGTTTCCTTTCATGAAAGTTTTTTTCCAAAATTCACACAAATAACAAGGAATATCTTCGAAATGGTTCACTCTACAAAAAATTTATTCGGACATAAATTTTATTGTGTGTTTTACTGAGATCTACATTTTTTATAATAAGATTTTGTTTATATCTTGCGGTTTACGAGTTATTCAAAACTCATCCAGAGTAAACAGGACTACATAGGCTATAACCACAAAATTCAAAATATACATTTCATTTGTCATACAAATAACTTAAACAAAGGGGCTTTTAATCAAAATCGTTAGAGCCATTTTCAAGAAAATCAAAATTTTCGAAAAATTTTCCATGTAAAGGGTAGTTTAGGGTAGGGCTATTTTCTTTAAAATCTTCGTGTCGCATCCTTGAAAGACATTAAACTTAAATACCAACTTTGGTTTCCAACCAACTTTACGTTTTTGAGTTATGTTGTCCACAGACTGACTAAAAATTTTTTTTTTTTTTAATTATTATTATTCAGGGAGTCTCAAAACATATATTTCTGCTGCAATCTTGGCATCGAAATTTTGGGCCGAACGCAATACTTTACCTACATATAATACGTAGTAGAGAAAGTAAAAATAGCGAAACACGACCACATGATTATATTTGTTTTTTAAAACAAAGCTTCTTACATTGCATATAAGTATAAAAATTAATATTATAATAACCATTTTGTGTTAATCACTTCATTTTATACGTGAAAATATTATCTAATGCCATTCTTGATTTCCAAATCCTCTAAATAAATTCGATAGCACTCATGGTATTACCACAGATAAACATAGCAATTCTGAAATCACTTGTTGAGCTAGGTACTTATGATAAAATCAGACATACAGAGGTACATATTGTCTGTAGTAAAGATATCTTTGTAGGCAACATTGCCCATAAAACCGGTTTTTCTCAGATTTACTTATTTGTGAAATAGCTATGCTGCCAGCGAGGCTTAGTTTTGACTCCGTGACATTCCGCACTATACACTCCCAGAAAGAAAGACTATTAACGAACGGCTGAAGGGGGAGGGGAGGGAGATGTTACGAAAGTTGTGTGTTTCTGTCATAAATATTCCGGTAGAATACAGAACACGTAATAGCGGTGTCGACGATCGGCACATAACTAATACAAGTTTATCAATATCTGTGTAGGTAACCAGGCAACGGACTGCGGCGCATCTGTAATTACCTGCCGAGGAGAAAGCTATCCGTCATTAATATTAATATTCATCTCGGTGAAAGGAAGAAGAAAAATAAAATACATCCATACGCAGAAGACTCGACAGGTCTTCAAGGATACAAGGAACACGTGCAATGGGCACTGGTCAACGCAAGCGGGCTGCTACAGCCGCCTTTGGTTCACAAGTCATCCCTTAATACTCAACACTTCAAACAAGGGTTACATTTTAAATGACTTTATTGTTTTTAAAATATTCCCCTTTAACACCAATAAATGTTTCGGGTCCAACCGATTCCGTCCCAAAAGTGACATTCTGGTTGCCTCGCAAAACAAAAGAAACCAGTCTTTACAGCAATGATGCTACTCCTTCTGAAGCATTTCAGAAACCAGATAATGTTGCACTGCTTTCTCTGATGACGAACAAATGGTTTTATGTATTTTATCTCTAATTTTTGGAAATAAAATTGAGGGTTATATGGTAAAGACTTCATGGTGCTGACCTTTAGAACATCCAGATACGCAGCTGTTAATTTTGCTGTATGCGACGACACATTGTTATGATGCAAAATTATTTTTCCTTTTGGACGTTCTTCAGGAAGTTTTCCATTTTCGGTTAACAAACATTTCAATACCAATCGGAAGTAATGTCACATCTTTCTTGTGATGCTACAAATATTATGACATATTTTAGGGAAAAGAACAACCAATAGCAACCATCTTACCAGCACTGGAAATTCATATACTTTTATACATTCAGGCTCTTTCCCAAAGAACCATTGAGTCGATTGACTTTCCTGTTTTGAATCATAACAATAAATCCAAGATTCATCACCAGTAACGATATTTCAAACCAAGTAAAAAGCACTGCCTTGGAATGTTTGCAGAATTTTGTAAACCAATCAATGCTTTTTGTTTTTGATTGGGAGTCAGTTTATCTGGAATCCATCGACAACAAAATGTTCCCACATATAAATGTTGGTGTAAGATGTTTTGCATTTGACTCATACCAATACCCATGTTGTCCCAATAAATGCATAAAATGTCAGTCAATCTTCATCAAATAGTTCTCAAACAACGGCAATAATATTTTCATCAGTAACAACGGTTCTTGGGTGTCGTTTACAAAATTCATAACTAAGGGGAAAAAAGATCTCTTTTGAACTTGTTGTACCAATTATTATAAATTGGAGCTTGTTAGCCAAGTGCATTTTAAGCTAATATTCACAATGTTTAGGTGTAACGAACGATTTAAAATCGTAAAAAGTATATATCCCGGAAATTTTCTGTAGCCAAATTCATTTTTGGTGGATACAGAATCTTTAAATGAGGATAAATAACAAACTATCAGAGGAAATTGAACAAACTACATGGGAATCAACTCACTAAAAATTAAAAAGTAGATGTCAAACATAAACAAATTTCAGTTTTTTAGAAACATGGCATTTTAAAAATTATAGAAAGTGAATTAATAATTTTGATTTAATTTTATACTGTTGTAAGGCTGACCCATAAAACTTTTTCCACTTTTCTCACCATAGTAGACTTCTATGTCAGTTTTGCAGCATAAATGTATTTTTCCATGTTTTAGTTGCATTCATTTTAAAAATATTTGCGTTATGTATCGTAAATACCTCAAATGGATTAGTATTCGGGGCTGTACAATAAGATTTCTTTATTGAAGTCATGAAAATTCCAAGTCCACTCTACATAAATTTAAAAACTATTGGACACCAATAATAGTACGCTCAGGTGAAATTTCTAAATTCTACATTTATGAACGTCTGATCTCGCAGTTCATACTGAAACTAAGGAGCAAATCATTATCACATGTACACACTTTCTTTGCAAACCTCTGTAGTTTTCAGTTATTAATGTTTAAATTAATTAGTTTTATGATAAACAAAATTTGTCCATGAGATAAAAAATTAAAAGTTATATATATAACGAATAATTAAGAAAACATGTTGAATTCAATTGAATTTTAATTGTGGTGCTTTTAAGTCCTTGCACTGCGGCCTGTTTAAAGATATGAAGGTCTGATACTTATTATCTCTCAGTTACCTGTGCAAAATGAACTGAGAGAAACTACTGACTGAAGCAGAAATAGCTCATGCAGTCTCGGAAACCCAAGCTCTCTGGTGAGCTATAGCTTCATAATTAGGTAGATGAACTATAAGGAAGAAATATTATAAATAGATTTGTTATTGCTAGCTCATCTTTAGAACAAAATTATAAACTTTAAGAAACAATATTTTTCACTAAGTTTAGTGTGTTAATTAGTCTTTTCAACTAATAGTCCTCCGATAACGAGCAATCATTCCAAAGTTTTTGCACTTAGTATTTTGAGTGTTGGTGTAATAAATTGAAGGAAGTTAAACACAAACTGCTTTTTATGGAACATTTTGAACTGTGTGGCGAAACTCAAGGTAATGGAAGATCTGCTCATCAAGATGGTTACCTATCCACAACGTCCGACTCTACCACATACCCTTTTCGCCACAGTTATGCAACGGCTTCAAGAAAGGGGTACCTTCACTGTCAGCAGGCGTAACTGTGGTGCTCCAAGGAGATACAATGGTGCGTAAATATGTGTGCACCGAAGTTAGTGGTGACCACACCTTGCATGTGGTGTATCAGAAGGCTGTGAATGTGATCGCGTTAAAACATGTTTTCAAATAGTTGTAGGACAAAAACAGCACATTTTCGGACATGGGTTCCAAGTTCCTTAGACACTCAGTTCCTTCTACAAGTCCTTTTGTAAGGGGAATTTTAGAGCACCTGTAGAAAACCATGCGCATCTGCACTCGTCTGTATACCATAAGATTTGTCCGTGTGTAGGTAATGGCTCGCAGCTCAGTAAAACGTGAATGTTTTTCCCCAAGACCACACGTTCGGCGGAGTTGAATGGAGAGGTGTTTTCTCAGAAATGACGAAGGCAATAACTATTTAGTTTATACGCCCATATTGCCTCGTATCCATTTGTGTACACGGCGCGGTCCTGAAGTACTGCATTAATGTAGAACTAGCTGTCTCGGAAGCACTCCATAAATAAGGTTGAGAATAAAATTGGAGTGATACAAGCAGGCAGCGAAACTTGAACACCGATGAAAAGGTTAGGTGTAATTATACCACAGACACTGCAGAGGGAGTGAGCGACAAGTCAAAACAAAAGGATATGAATACGCACTCTCCCATTATTCACACTTAACATTGTGGTTTCAGATTCATTATATATAGTTTGCTTAATTTGCTGAAAAACTGTACAAAGATTTTCGGCCTTTTTCTTTACGTTCTTGCCTAACGTTGCAAACACCTCGTGTCATTTTGCGGATGTTATAGATGTCCTTTGATATGCATGCTGCAGAGCTGACAAACACTTAATGCAAGTTGCTTGACTAACTTTCTGTCTCAGTTACATAGCAACCTTCCTTGTCATTTGGATTTTAGTGTTGGTTAAAACTGAAGATGAGTATGAAAGATGTTCTTTGGTTATAGTACATTTTAAAATTAGGTCCACGTAACAACTAAGGAGTTCACGGCAGTAAAGTGGAACCAATTCCTAGCAGGTGGAGAAGATATTGTGATAATATCTCTACTTGGCTAAAGTTAGGTGTGAATGGATTCCTACTGGATGGAAATGGGGTATCAACGAACTCTACTCCAGCCAATGAACGATGTGGTGGAAAGAGGAGTGGCAAGACACAGTGAGAATTGCGGTGTTCTTATTTGAGATGTCAGTCTAATTTTAAAATGAGCTATACATATAGTAGGGCGTGGACTATCCGAAAGCCGGTTAACCGAAGGCCCTCGATTATGGTAATTCAAATTGGCACACTGAACCAAAACTACATCTTGAGGCATAGGCCGATCGAGCTATTTCACCCGCCTCGGGGACCATACTCAAGTGGGTAGAATGGCAAGAAGAATCTAATGCTGTCCAATTGCTCTCTTTAAAACGCTTGCAAGATTTAGCAGCAGCAGAGAAAAAGAAGAAGAAGAAGAAGAAGAAGAAGAAGAAAGGAAAAAGAAGAAATAACCCTCGGGATTAAAGCAAAAAAAAAATGACTTTTTCCTCTTAAGTAAAATTTTCATTTTGTACCATACTTTTAAGCGTTTGCAGAGTATTTTAAGACATGTAAAATAAGCTTACGCACAGCTTTGTTTTCTATTATACCTTGTTATCTCTTATTTCTCCTCCAAACCTTCAAAACACTCTCATTTGTGAGTAATCGTAAGCTTTCACGGCCGGAGTCTTCCGGGCGATAAGCCATAATCCGCTGGTATTTTGATATCCAGTCCGCATCTGCGGTGAACATCATCAGTGGCGTGGTCTCAATCTTCTTGGTGCACGTTGTGACTGAACCTTCACCAGGAGGTTTGAGACCACGCCACTGACTCACCACAGATGTGGACGAAACGTCTGGAAATCAAAATGCCAGCAGACAATAGCTCACCAACCTGGAAGAATTCACTATTCACTCTCATTTGTTTCCTTTAATATTCAGTTATCCGAAAAATAATTTATCAAAACACCCCCATCGTTTCGGATAATCGACCTATACTATACTTTCATAGAGTCGCCTTTTTGTACCACCTGTTTGGGTAACTTGTTACTAGATGGCCTTAGTTACATATTTACGTACCTTCTACGTATTTTATTCTGTATGCCTTATTCTTTTGATGGAACTTTGGATTGCTTGAGTTGTGATATTGATATTCTCATCTGAAATTTACCTGGCGACTGAGGTATTGAGTATCCCATCAGGTGTTTACCTAGCGACTGAGTTAGTTATTGAGTATCCATCTGGCACTTAAGTGACGACTAATGGAAACCATCGAACATAGATGAGAAGCGGAGGAGATTTTCACCAGTTGCCAAAACAATAATTCCACTAGATAGAAATATGAGGAATGGGGGTTTGTTAGCTCCCACAGTGTTGTAGGTTGAAGAAGTATTCTCAATAAATTTGGTGTGGTCGAAACTATTATTGTTTGTTTAAAATTATAATCTTCTCAAATATGCAGTAAGACTTGATCACAAAATTGTGACGCCAAGTTACTGTTTTTAAACTGCAGCGGGATGTCTCGGCCCGTTAGCCTCATCGTTGTGTTTCTTCAGGCTTCGTGAAGAAATTATCTCCTCGGCAGAGCTGAATGAATCCTAGGCAGCTACCTAACTCTTAACTATCTCAGGGCTTTCTATGGGAGTTTCTGTTTCTGACGAGAAGCAAATACGGTTACACTGGTTTATTTCAAATAACAAATCCTTACGAAACGTCATACATGTTCCTTCTTTTTTTTAATCAATACTATTCCCTTGTTTAATTAGGTTAATGAACCTAAATAACACACACTGTTCTTTTGACCCACACAAAAATTTCAGTCCACCTGAGAGCTGAAACAATTGCATACGTTGGCTTCCACCAAGCAACTGTTTTAAAATCGGGCGGAGAACTCCAAGTCAGTGCTGCCAACCTACTTCGCTCGGTAATTATACAGTATTATTGGGTATATATTCCCTCACAAAACCGCAACTCTCTTTGGGCATCTCCAGTAGTGGGTGGGAAGTATTTTTACTTTCTCTACCATTCTAAGTAGAGAAAGTATTGTTTCATCTAGAAATTCGATATCGTTTCACTGAAAACACATTCTGGGACCCTCGAACGTAAAAAATATATAAAAAAAAGAGAAAGAAAAAAGAAAGAAAGAAAATTAGCAAAGGGTATGTCAGAACAGCATGACTACAAACCGAAAAGTCAGTTAGATACTAAACATAGTATTCAAGTTCAGCATCTTCCGAAGATTTTATGACCCGCTACCCCCCCCCCCCCCCCGCGATCTCAAACTGTCCTTTAGAAATAAATTTCCGAAAATTTTTATTTTCTCAAAAATATATATACCCGACAACTTTGGTTAAAATAGAATATGTCAAAGTTATTTTCACGACAAATAAAATATATATCTCCAATTTTCAGGGAGTAGCTTCTGAAGTCATTCTTGTTATGTTTTGAATAACTGGTAAACCGTACGAGATAGATAAAGCCTTACTGCAGAAAAAGGCTAAAATACAATTTCTGTCGAATACTTTTTTGTAGTGGTAGCCATTTCTGAGATATTTCTTGTTATTGGTTTGTATTTTCAAATACTTATACTATCTTATATTGCATGTCATTATTCTTATTTTTACGCTCTGGTCATTCAAAGATATAGGAGTGTCAAAGCCATCACATAGCGACCAGCTATTAAAAGATTTGACTGTATGGAAATATGCAGTAAGACAATTTCTACTGACATGAAGTAAATAGAAGAATAGGTGTAACTAAAAACAGTTTGTAATGGGTGAATATAGAACGTCATGTGAGTGAGTGCACATATAAGATTTTTTCACTCTCATTATTAACAAACAGCTTGTCACTGATCACTGTCAATAGACAGCCCACCCTTACGTATCTTCATCACCATGTAAGCATGACTTGATATCTGTCAAGCCTCACGAAAACAATTTAGATCAATTCTAAGATTATATTTTTGACATGAATGCAAACGAAGAAAGCATTTTCCCATCAGACATGTGATCTTTTTCTATACACTGCCTGTGAAACTTTCCATGCTGTGGAACGTTCTTAATGTGTACATACGTTTTAATACGGAATAAGAACGTTCGATTTCAGGCTGGAAAGTGAGAATATTTCTCTAGCCAATATTATTTCCTATTCTCCACGGAATTTGGAAGTATGAATGAAAGTGCCACGTGTGTGTGACACTTTCTGTAGTGTTTAACGCCCGTTTCTACTACATACGGCACCGCAGGCGGTGACTGATGATACATGGAATGAAATGGCGGCGGAAACCGGAGAACCCGGAGGAAACCCGAACCTGCACCGTTTTGTCCGTAAGTCTACATAAAGGGAGGGTAAACAGGTAATGAAGAAGAAAAAATCTGATGTGCTGCACTCACATGACTTTCTCTACTCTTGTACAAACTCTTATTCCTATATCTTCTTCGTGTTAAGATAAACATATGTACAAATTATCTTATTGCTTATTTCCTTGTAGGAGCAAGGGAAAACTTAGAATATAGAAGGCTTTCAGCGTTAGTCAAATCTTTTAAAGTTTTCAAATACGGCACCACAGGCGTATTCATCTTACCGAAAACGGGTAAATTTGCCAGAAATATCATGCTTACTAACATTTTAAAAAGTGACAAATAGACGAGATACTTTCCACCAAACTAGGGAGGAAAATAAGGCTTTATATTACTCGTAACCTCTCACCTGAGGTAGGTACCTAACCTATAACAAGCTTCACTAACGATCATTTTCACCATTCTTGTATGGTATAGTCTTTCTCTCCCTCACGCACACAGACATTAGAATCAGTTATGAATATCAAGTCGAGTTAGCAGAAAAAGAATCAGGGAACACATAAGTGTTTTTAGTCGCTTTGATAAACACACTTATTTTTTGGATTTTTGATGCGAAAGATGCTCCTGATTTGCGAATTTTAATCCCGTAGAGTGGATTTAACATATGTTTGAACGTCATTATCAACACATTCTAAATTATACTCTGTGCAGGTAAATTATGCATTATTTATTCCAGTTCAGATTTTTGTTACTTTCCCATCTTCTCACAGAAAAGTATATAAACATTTCTTAACATTTTCCTCAAAACTGATATAAGTTTCACAACTTTTTAACTCAAAATGTTGTAATTCATACTTCACGTATACTATAATATTTGTGGTTGTTCAGCAGTGCTTTTGCAGTGGTTTCTCTTTAAATGTCTCCAAGTGCAATCAAAGCTGCAGAGATATGTCGTCAAATGACGGAAAATGCCAGATATTTCAGCTAATAGCTAATAAAACTGATGTAAATTAATTAACATCTCAAGAATGCAATGAGATATTAAATTGCAATGTTCTTTAATCGTTAGTAATACTTATGCAAAAAATTAAATATGTAGCACAAATATTTTAGAAGACAATTTTTATCACGTTGGTACCCCCTTAACATGGAACTATGTTTACAGATAATACTTTCACATCCCTTGATGTTTAATTTGCTCTCTTTTATGTAAATATGCTCCTTCCGAAGATATATTGCCCACCCCTTTACCCCTATTAGACAAAACGATCACATAAATCACAATAAGCAGGGCATTTCGGCTGGTTCATAAGCCACAAGCAGCAACCCCAGACCTATCAACCCTCTACTTCACTGTAACAAATGATGACCCTGAAGGGGTTGCTACAGGAACCGAACTTACGAGGCAAGAACAAATGAAGCCCTTTTAGACAAGTAAATGCCTTGTAGAATAGTTCGTAATTTATAACACAAGGATGGGTTGGTGATTCGAACATGCCGACCTTAAGAGCTTTTCCAGAGATACTAGGTGAATATCGATACTATTGTTGTTTAGAAATTTAAACAAGTGTTAGATTGCCCATATTTACTACTGTCGTAATGTGATATTTAAAACCTAAAATTCTGTTTTGGTGTAGTAAAACGAGTTCTTAAACAAACGAGATGTTTAGGAAACGGGACATATAACTCATATTTACACAATTTGATGTTATCATGCCTTCTACCGCTTACCTGTGGTAGGCAGAAGAATTACGAATTCCACCCAGAACCCAGAGAAGTGGCACCGCGGTAACGTGTGTGACTCGCTTTCGAGAGATCGTGGGTTCGATCCCCGCCGACCGCGCACTCTGACTAGGGGTTGCTCATCTTCATATCACGGCTTTCCTGACTCCCATTTCCTGTTCCCAACACTCCCCTTTCATTCAGTCCAGGGTTTAGGGCAAGGCGACAATTGCATCTGGATGCTGGCTTTTTCACAGTAAAGCATTGCACCTCCGGTGTCGTTGTGACTCTCCCGAGCAGAATTTGGCCCGTAAGACCAGGACGAACGGCGTTGGAGGTCTTTTCTGAAGTCGTTTTGTCCTGCACCAGCAGAATTCCACCTTCGTCGAGGTCCAGCCAGTACTCCAAAGGTGGCTATTTCCCCCAGAGGCGATGGGTGGCATCGGATTCACTCTGTCTGGAAACGTTAGGGACCTTTCGCCCGTCGTTCATCCAGATTTGGTCGGCTTTCTCTCACCCCTCCCTCCCGGGGGTCACGGGCCAGGCACAAGCGTCGGAAGCCGACGTGCCCGGTTGCAGGGGCCCCTGCATTGTACCTACCTTTGTCTTTATTCCATCCAAAAATTCGAGAGCGAGATTTCACCGAAAGTATCGGTCCTTCAAAAGTAAGATCAAACGTTAAACTGCTATAAACATTATATTTGAAATAGGAAAAAAAATCTGTTGGACTAGCAATGGGAACATTGGAAAGCGGCCAAAAACATCAGTGTTGGGCAAACAGTGGGGTTACAAAACATTGTTGGCAAACAATGGGATTTGGAAATTAGTAATCTCATTTGAGGTTTTTATCTATCTGAAAAACATCAAAATTCGAGTGAGATTTAATGACTATTTAATTAAAGGAAAGCATATAAAGATAACAAGAAATAAATACAATAACTATTAATTAACTATCTAAATTAATTAACTGAGATACCTTCATATGCTGTTTTTGTCTCTTTTTGTGTTGTTTTGCTGAAGCTAAGCTTGAATATCTAAGCGAAAAACGAATGACGATCGCAAACAGAACAACGGAGGTGATAAAAACAAGAAATGCTAGGGAGGTGATAAAAATGTGGGAAAACTAGCCATAATTTGTTAAAACACGTCGTTTCGTAGTATCTTAATTGTAAAAAGTAGCTTGTTTTACTAGATGTGAGATAATATAAACATGGTTACCTACGTTGTATATGGTTTTTATTTTATTATTATATTTTTAAATTAAAGCACGATAATTAACCTCGCTTGTTAAAAGCTTATGTAAAAGCAATTATTTTGTTCTGTTGCATTTCATTAAATCGTTAATTAAAAATAACAAGTTTCTTCTGTTTTTACTGAACGCTTCGATTAAACATGGACATTATTTGTATCTAATATTAATTACGGTATTTATTTGAACAAAACAAAATTTCCTTTATGCATTCTATTTCTATTTGTTGCTAATTTCTTTCCATGTGTTATCCTAACTTTAAATTTTATATAATAAAGACATATATTGCTTAGTAATCTTGAGTTATCTATCTATTCTATGTATTTTTCCTGGCGTGCCACAAATTTACGAGTTCATTTGATTAAGTTATAATTTTACTCATTATCACGACTTTTCTGTACATTTTATGTTTATTCCCAACCAAGCAACGTCAGTGGGCCAAGTGTTAAATATTGAGGGCGTTCATTTTGAAAATAATACTGTGACAAACGACAAGGATCAGGTCTGATTACTTTTCTGTCACTTTATTGTCTTCTAAAATGTTATCACAAATACACAATCTTTTTCTCATCGTTAACACAGATTACAGTCTTCCGTGCTAACACAGCTCACAACTTTTACTTCTCGTAATCTTGCTCAGTCCTTTTAGTGTCTTTCTTCACTTTCACTGTCTCTCATGCACTAACGTTCTCGACGCTCGTCAATCTTTTTACGACACACACACGACGACACACATACACGCTGTGCTCACTCATCGACTTATGAACGTAACTCTAACTCTAAAATTAAATTAACTAACTCACCGGCCGACCCTACTGCTGTCTCATGTCCTTTTATGCTCCGGATGGCGTCACACCGACCTTTGAGGCTCCACACACACGCGCGCGCGCTCTAAATGACGTAGCTAGAAGTCTCGAGAAGGCGCTAGATGACTTCCTTTTGTTCCTCCCGCCTATTGTTACCACCGTGGACCGGGTCCAACGTCAGAATACTATCAGTGATATTGTGTAAAGTAATGCTGTGTACATAAACTAACCTTAATTTTTCGTCAGTTTACTTATACAGAATTTTCATGAATTCTAACAATAATTGTCCAGCTGTTTATTCTACAGACAAAAGGATACAAAAAGTCAAGACGTTATTGTAACGGTTCCCATGTGGTATAAACTAACCAGTTAAAAGGCACCAATCCCATCGCACGCTGCCACAAGCTGTCAAGTTTTCCAACTTGAGGCCTTGTATAACGAACTGATTTAATCTTCAACAGGTTCACTGGGCCTGGTTACAAACACCGATTAGTGGTAGTGTTTAAGGGCCCGTCGACAGCTACGTCATTTGGGACAAACATCGAAATATTAATTTTGTGAACTTTTCTGTCGAACTTTAAGGTGGAATACAATCGAATACAATACAGTAACGAACACACCTAAAAACACAAGAATTTTTACGCAGGTTAATAATTAACATTTCATTTGTTGATATTTTGTTTTAGGTATTAGCACTTGTAGACTTTCTCTGCAACTTTTTGTGCCTTTGTGGCATTGTTATATAGCATTTTTGCTTATTCTGTGCTCTAGATATTTCTCTTGCTTTTTTATGGCTTTAGGTTATATTTCTTTCTTCTTTCCAAATAAAAACACATTTCAGAACATGTAGCAATAATGTTGGCGGGTGCATTAAGACATTTTATATTCCCATGCCATTGTCTTGGGCCGTATATTTTACGACTTTCTTTGTGTCTCTTTCATCTTGTCATCCTCGTTTCCGTTTGCTTTCCCAAGTTGCGATGCGAGTGTATGACAGCCATACATTACCACTCCTCTAATTCCGTCGAGAGGATCATTTTGTGATCACAAGAGTGCCGACCCTCCCAGCTGGCTGATATCAGCTTAAAATTTATGACCACCTTCTGATACATGGGCCGTGTAAACTTATTTACCAAAGTCTAACCCTCCAAGATACAAAGTTCGTCGGGCACCAAGGCTTTTCACACAAAGAAACGTTAATTCAACACTTCTACAGCAGAGAAAATAAGCCAATAATTCCTTTAAAAACCTAATTACTAGGACTCGGATTTTTAAGTGCTAAAAACTTGGGAAATATTTATTTTTATGTGCTGAAAATATAAAAAATATGTACTAAAACAAATAAAACATTTTTCTTAAGAATTTGAATGGCTGAGCTCATATAAATGCACATGGTAATCTTTTCTCTTTATTTCTTTACCTGATTACCCTCCCTGTATGTAGGACTTACATCCCCTAGGGCTTATACACCACTGTCTAGGGTCAGGACACAGGAACCTATGGACCACAGTGAAGACCTGGAGGCAGGTGGTCAGCCCAGCACCAGGTATGATAGTGAGGAAGAGGATGATATGAAATACAAGCGAAATCGATGATTGGAATGGTGACAATGGAGCAATTGGTGAAATGAGTGGCGGGGGAAACTGGAGAACCTGGGGTAAAACCCATCCTAACGCCGCTTCGTCCATCACGAATATCATATGTGGGTCCCTGGGATTGAACCCGGGTCGTCTAGGTGGTATACGAACGCTCTAACCGTTATTAAAAATTTAAAATAATAAATTATCTGTGTTGTATTCACATGACTTTTTCTCTTTACTATGAACTAGATCAAATGATATGGAATTATCTTCTGAGGTAATTCACCGCACAGCAAGCGTTTATATTACTAAAAAGAGACATATTATTATTATTATTATTTGTGGTGCTGGGCGCTGTTATTCCTATACGTCATTATTTAAAATCCAAAAAATTCTTACTCCTGGTGGAGGATGTTTACGAACTATTTTTCCTAAATATTATACTTTTAAATAACTGCTCTCTGCTAATCGAAATGAATCTTCATTGCACATTGCTGTCGGTATTTAAAACAACAGGCCTCTGTGTGGTAAGTTTGTAGTCAATTCGCTTTGAATCTGATGTGTTGCACTCACATGACTTTCCCTACTCTTGTACAAACTGTTCTTACAAGCTCTTATTCCTCCATCCACCTGTTTGATGACGAAAACTAAATTAACTATAACTGCTGCTACAACAATATGCTATTTTAATCAAAATAGTTATTGATGTTTTTGAGAAAATAAACATAACAAAAATTCTCCATTTAAAGGGTAGCTTAGAATGGGATGTCCTATCCTTTTCTTTTTAATTTTTTTCAATTGGTGTAGCCCGCCTCCGTCGTAGCCGATTACAATCATCCTAAAGAGATCTTGGATAAGATTTACATTGATCTACATCCTTGGAAGATGCTGAACTTAAATAAAAAGTTTGGTAGTGAACCGACTTGCGTTTTTGAGTTATGCTACCCACAGAGAGACAGACAGAAGAAGTTTAAACTTTCTGGAGGCACTGAAGCGAAAAATTAAAAAGTGGAAAAAATGTAGCGACGTTTGAGAATTTTAATTTTAAAAACGTAATTTATGATTATATATTACTAAAACAAGCGTACAAAACGTTTCCATTAAATATTCTACAAAATTAATTTAGTCATTTTAAGTTTCTACTCAAGTACTTAAACGCTGGATAAAGTAAACGCTGGAAACAGTGTTTTCCATGATGACTGATATGTTTCACTCACATGATTTTCTCTACTATTGCCTTAACCATTCTTACCAACTCTTATTCCTATATCTTCTACGTGTTAGTTGTGATAAGCATTTGTACAAATTATCTTATTCTTTATTTCCTTGTAGGTGCAAGGGGAATATTAGAATACAGTAGGCTTTGAGCGATAGTCAAATCTTTTAAAGCTTTGAGATTCCGTTCTCTTTGCACACTTAACATAAAAAAATGAACAACAATGTTGCATTTTACGAAAGTTTTAAGCTCTCCGAAACTGACACAAATAACAAGGAATATCAAGAATTTGTTCGTTCTACAAAAAATTTATTTAGACATAATTTGTGTTTTGGAAAGCTCTACATCTTTTGTATAGTAAGATAGGGTCTATCGCTTACGCTTTATGAGTTATTGAAAAGTCATCCAGAGTAAACAGGACTACACGGCTATAGCCAGAATATTCAAAATATACATTTCATTTGCCACAAAACTATCTGAAACATATGGTATTTTAGTAAAACTCATTAGAGTCATTTTCAAGAAAATCAAAATTTTCGAAAAAATACCCATGTAAAGGGTAGTTTAGGGTGGAGCAATTTTCTTCAAAATGTTCGTGTGGTATCCTTGAAAGACACTAAACTTAAATACCAATTTTGGTTTTTAACCGACTTTTGGTTTTTGAGCTATACTGTCCAAAGTCTAACAGGCACAAGACAGACACACACACACACATGAACCCTTTTTTAAAAATACTATTTTGGATACAGGAGGCCTCTCCAGTGAAATCTCGACTGTAATATTAGTTATTAGTACTAATAACTAATAAAGCTTTAGTAACAGATTATTGCAGTTTTGATCATTTTTAAATGTGATGCAGTGAAGACTGTAGAGTTTCTCTGGCATGCGTAAGTAAAGTGGTTTTTGTACCATATTGCAGCTTTATGGAGCTGAAGCCGCTTACACAAGACTGGAACTATATTAGACAAGTATTTTCTGCAGCTCACATTGCGAGTTTGAGTGGCTTCTTTGTAAACACATGGCAAAGCCGTTCTCGACCCCATTTCCAATACGTCACGTTCATTTTTCTTGTGGTGCGATGTCATTAATTTGTCTCATCGGTATACAGAGAATGGCGCTGTCTATGCCAGCAGCAGATTAAAAAAGATAATAAAAAAAAGGAAACGCGAATTGCGCAGTAAATTATTTCCAAGCACATTTAATCCTGGGACGCAGATTGATTCTCTCCATTTAAATAAACTGGTATCATATTCCCAGTACATTCAAGGGGAGCTGTTGGAGCCGAAAACACGAGAAAAACTACCAAAAGTTGATATGAAAAACGTGTATTAATATGCCCTTCAAAGAAGAATGAGTCAACACGCTAGCCGAAATTAAGTCCATTCATACGTTTTATTGCATATGGACACAGCACACCACACTAATGCTTTGACTGGAGAGATTGCAGAAAAACCAAACAAAACAAAAATCTATCCAGTATAACAGATTTTCTCTGTCTATTTCTTAATAAATTATTCCTAAAATAGCTTCTTCACGTTAATCGAGATAAACATTTATAGAGTCGCTTTTATTACATATAGAAGACTACAGTAGGATTAAGTGATAGTCAAATCTTTTAAGAGCTGGTCGCTGTGTGATGGCTTTGACATTCCATCCTCTTTTCCTGACCAGGATAAAAATAAATAAGGACTTAGCATTTATGAAAAGTATAAGTATTGAAAGATTCAAAGCGATAACAAAGAATACCTCGGAAGTGGTTAACTTTCCAAGAATGTATCCGACATAAATTGTGGTTTTAACGAACTCTACATTTTCTGTAGAGTAAGGTTCTGCTTATCTCTTACTGTTTGCCACTTCAAAAAAAAAAAAAAAAAAAAAAAAATCCACAGTGAAGAGGACTTCCAAGGCTATACCCAAAAAATTGACGATATATACCAATTTAATTTGTCAAAAAATATCCTAAACATACGGTACCTCTTTTAATAAAAATTGTTAGTCATTTTTGAGAAAATCAAAACCTTCGGAAAATTTTTCATGTAAATGGTAGTTTTGGGTGAGACATTTTCTTGAAAATTGTGTCATAACCTTGGAAGAAGTAGAACTTAAATACCAAGTTTGGTATTTAACCGATTATTCGTTTTGTAGTTATGCGGTTCACAATTATGCCTAGCACAACAGCCCATGAAGGGCCAGGCTTGTCGCCCGGCCGCTGCGTCCCCCACCTCTACTCACTACAGGCGTCTGGAACTTCATAAGCGCCTCGTCAGAAGTAGAATTCTCTAGTACATTTGATTCTGACAGATGAGCTGCATGTGAGAAGTAGAACTATCTGGGAACTCCGCGAGAAGTATAGTGTCCTAGGGAATTGGGATTCTGAACAATGAGATTTGAATTTTTGGAATTTTATGAAAAGTACAGTTTTGTCGCAACTAAAATTTCTAACAGCTTCGTGTTTTTATTGATTCCCGTTTTAAATGTGACATATTTATAAATTCTTATACATATTGACGAAAAACAGCAGTTCCGTAGTTTTGTCTGCTAATAATCTATTGTTGGTACTCAACAATAGGATCTGTTTCTATGACACTAATGGATGAAACTTCTCACAAAGATCGTGACATCGGGAATGCCGAAACGGCGAGAAGATCCTTGAGATATATGGCAAACCGAGTTATCCTAATTTTGACATTCCAAAAGCGTAAGGTTGAGGCTGAGCCGAAATAATTTCAAATCAAATCAATATAACAGTTTACATAAACACATGCGCTCAAAGCCAGGAATGTGGTAGCGTAATTACATCCCGCTCGAGTTTCCAGAGCTTGTGTTTACTGAGTGTCGATGGCAAGAGGTCGACTTGGGACAAACCAGCATTTTGTCTGTTTACTTATGAGAGAGATGATTCCAACAGTTCTTTTGAATTTCATTATTGTAATGCTTGCATCTCTTCATCTTCAACTGATAAACTTGCTATTATTGCACCAGATCTCTACTTTACCGTGACTTTCACCAGTTCTTTAGGAAATTTATCGAAATTCGCAATCCCCAAGCGAGAGTCAGGGGACGTTTCTTGTTAGCCACCCGTGGAGTTAGTTGAGGTTTTTACTGTCCACACTCCGAAAGAATGAAGACTGTATTCTCTTACTACCGAACGACATGGCTCCGTGATAATGTGCGAGGCTCGTATTCGGAAGGTCCCACGTTTAATTCCCGTTCTGTCCACTCCGATCGAGCGATTTTTCCTGATTGGAAAGTTAATGCTAACATCTTTTTTATCTATATGATTTTTATTCCAAATTTCTTTCATTCCGTATCCTTATCATCTTTCAGTTTTCCTTCTAGATTTCGTGGCGTATGGCGGTGACGGACAGATGGGTCCGGCGTGGATGCTCGCTCAAAAGAAATAGTGTTCCTTAAGGGGACACTCTGGTACCAAAATGGTAAAAAAATGCTATTTTTTTTTCAGAAAACATTTTTCTTGAAGAAATGTTATCTTCAACGCGTCCACAATATGGTCATTAAATGTTATATGTCAAATCCACCTGGAAATTGGTGTATTTCAAATTTATTTAGACTCTTGCAATATTTCCAGTAAGTGTCTTCCAAAACCTTAAATAGCTGTTTCTCCATATAACAAATTTTGTGCTTTGGGGTAAACTTTTTTGCAGTAAATATTGATGGATAAAGTTGAAATTTTCAGGATATGTAGAATACAACTTGTTAAACAAAACTGTGCATTGGTTTGTTCATCACACTCATACATAAAGGTATATACTTTTTTCTTTGGAATTATTAGTAATATTTCATTTTATTCTATTCTAAATAGGAAAAAAAATCATATTTCAAATAAATATTAATATTTCGGAAAACTAATGCACAGTTTTATTGAATAGGCATAGAAAAACTAGCATATCAAATTTCAGGCCTCTAATTTAATTCTATGCTGCAAAAAGTGTATATTTTAATACTATTCAATTGTAAGATTTAAAGCTTTCACGCAACCCCTTCCCACCTAACATTGTATATATATATATATATGGGGAGCGGAAAGCTAACGGTCATTTTTCATTCTGATGAAGGCCATGGAGTCTACAATGGCCGAAAGCTCAGTGTTTTTAAACCTCAGACAGCTGATCACCCGTGAAGCCTTAATTATTATTCAATTGCTTCCAAAAACATAATAAACAATTTTTAGTTTCAAAACTATTTAATATAGAGCAGTGAGATTTATACGAACAGTATATCATGGCCGGTCCAACTTAATCTAAAAATTTCATTACAATTGGTTAATTAGGGAAGAAAGTCAAATTGGTACCAGAGTTTCCCCTTAAGCAGAGGTCTGCACGGGCTGGCATTCTTAGGTTCGGCCCGACTCGGCCCTTCCTCCTTCCGGCCCAAGCCCGATTGTGTAATTTTGTTTTAAACAGAATTATTTTGCAGTTATTGATAATAATAATAATAATAATAATAATAATAATAATAATAATAATAATAATAATAATAATAATAATAATAATAATAATAATAATAATAATAATAATAATAATAATAATAATAATAATAATAATAATAATAATAATAATAATAATAATAATAATAATAATAATAATAATAATAATAATAATAATAATAATAATAATAATAATAATAATAATAATAATAATAATAATAATAATAATAATAATAATAATAATAATAATAATAATAATAATAATAATAATAATAATAATAATAATAATAATAATAATAATAATAATAATAATAATAATAATAAATTACTTTGTACTTGTTAATCTTTAAACCCGGGCCTGTCCCTAGCCCGACAAGTATTTTTCAAATTAGGCCCGAACCCGGTCCTCGAGCCGAACTGGGCCTAGGCCCGAGGGCTTGGCACGAGCTCGTGCAGACCCTTATCTCTGGACGACATCGCTCTCAGGTCCAGCAGTGGAACAGTTTTCGAGCCTGGAGTTTGGAGTTACTAGTTACAGTCTTTATGGACTGCGGCCCACAGCCTTCTATACTTGCTTTACTTTTCCTTTCCTCTTGGGCGGTGCTAGCCACAATAGATCTATATAGATCACGTTTTCAATATAACGTGGATTAGGTGCTCCGTGGGCAAAGACTACAATGCATAGAGTCTGTTTAGTGAACGAACATGCTTCACAAAGGAAATATGCGCTACCCACAACTACCGACTGTCATAAATCCATCTCCACTCTTTAAAAAGGGGAAAAGTCTAGCTCTGTTCTTAAAAAGCTAGTAACCCTGATTTTAAGCAAGTGACAGCTACATGTTGACTCCACATGGAGTCTCAGTTGCCATTTTTTAATATTTATTTTGACCAACCAGATAAAAAGCTGTGCAAGTCATTTATAACCAAAATATAACAATAAATACAATTGAAGTGAGTCTTATGACTCCCTGACGTATGTACAATAATGTGTGAACTCTTTGAATTCAAAAAGAGTAAATGACATGGAATTAACAATATGAATATGAAGATATGAATGCACAGCTTTGTAATATAGTAACCAGAAACAAATAATGTTACACAATACTATTAACTAATAACAGTGTTAAAGTATGAAAAGCTATAACATGTACAATTCAAGTTTAACTGGTATTACTGTTCTTCACTTTCAGTGTCTGATAATAGGATTTCTTGAGGTAGTTTTCTCTTTAGTGCTGACCTTTGGCGGCTTCTTTCTCTTAGGTTATACACTAAAGCTCCTTGAACGTTAGGTAATTTGGAATAAAAGGAGTATGAAATAGATATGATGTAGTCATTAATGGGCAGAATTCCAAACTCTTAATGGGACATTTCCGCCTCATCACAGGATATGACTGTCTTGCCCATCATCTATACCGAATCAAGATTTGGGACTCACCAATGTGTGTGTGTGTGTGTGTGTGTGTGTGTGTGTGTGTGTGTGTGTGTGTGTGTGTGTGTGTGTGTGTGTTGTGTTGTGTAAAAACAAGGAACAGTTGTGGACGAAGCTCACTTGTTGATCTGTGACAAATTAAGCAAGGAAAAACAACAGACTGGTGATTTAATGTCACTGTATTGGGAAATCAGAAGGAAAATGATGAAAATGTCAAACCCTATCAGTAGGTAAATAAATATTTCAATACCATGGAGCATGGAGAGTATCGAAGTACGAATGGTATTGGAGTCCTATCCCTAGCATAATTATGTAACAAATCTGTAACTGACAATGTTTGCACTTGTACAATAGACATTTATGTATAAATAGGGAAGGAGGCGTTAATTTATTGTTTCGTACGAACCAAGGAGAAATAGCTGCGACTCCAAGAAATCTATTCTGGATGAGCTGAAGGTTGTGAATATGTATTTTACTAGCTGAGTCTCAAACGGGAGATGCCGAACCAAATACTTATATAGAAGTATGGAACAGTTATAACCAATTTTAGAGCGTCTGTTTATTAGAGGATATAACTTCGTACTTATGAAATTAGTGCCAAAATTTTGAATTCGTATTTTTTTCCTGCTTCATTAGCTTCAAAGGTTCACGTTAAGAGTTTGCAGCCCTGGAGGAAAGGACTGAGGAGGAAGTAAAACGATTATAAGGGTTCCTAAAAAGAAGGGGCGAAACTCCACTCGCGTTGACTAAACACAACTTACAAATTTAAAAACTTAGTATTATTGCCCACCGTTAAATTCTTTCCCCAACTCTCGGTCAATTTCCACTTATTTTTTAAATTATATAAATATTGACCTCCCCACTTTTGCTTTCTTCTCTAAATATTCTGTTTAAAACTGTTCTGGATTTTCAACCTACTTGTGATTAATAAATTGTTTTTCGTTTTTTAGTCCCTTTACAATCAAGCAGTGCCTCTAGGTCTTCCTCCCGCCTGTATAATGGACACTCCTACATAAAACTATTTCTTTTGTCTTCCACAGTCCAAATCTTGACCATTATTCCCTCCTTGTTTATTGCATCAATATATTCTTATCAATGTTAAAAACATTTCAACATAAGATACCATTGATATCTTCTTATTTATCCCACTAAACAAGTTTTGTTTGTCCATGTCTTCAAATTTTAATCTTGCCTACTCCCAAAACTCCATAGTATTTCTTTCTGTCCATCTCCAAATATTACCTAAGTCACCTCCTTCTCAGATATTTATTATTTTACCTATCTGTCCTCTTCCTGAACCTGGACTTTAAAATCATTCTTTCCTTACCTTCAAAATCAGCAGACTTGGCAACCCTGCCTACGGCCCACTGAGATGCTGCCCTTTACACTGTCTTAAGGGCCCCTACTTTCCATGAGAATTAAAACAGTCAGCACTTTTAATAATCCATTTAAAAGATGCAGACAGTATTCCATATTTTCTGTTCACCCTGTGTAATATAACGTGTACAGTTAAGCGATAGTGCAGATTTTTGTTTCTCTTTTTTTATTTGTTCATGTGTATTCGTCATGCCGGATATGGGTAGTCATCCGTCATCGTGGCGAACTATGGTGACAGGCAACGGGACATATCCTATCCTACAGGTTTTGCATTCCATCTTTTTATATGGTATCGACGCCGGCATCAATAGGGTAATCGATAATACCTTCAGGTCAGAGAAACTCTTACACAGTCTCTCCACTGGAGCATATTTCTGGTAGTTTAACATCAGGAAAACCACATGCTTATCTTTTTGTATAACGCGCACGATTGCATTCTTACATTTTCTACATTTTGTGCCAGACAAAGCGACTACTAAAGTTGATGTTAAGATACTGACAATGCAGTGAAAATCATGGCTGTTATAATTATTGCATTCCCATTACTTTCTCTACTCACATCTCTACGAACCATTCTTACAAACACTATCTACTTCTTGATAGTAAAGATATATTTTTATTACACACTACGATTTATCTCTACAATTTGTACACTTAGGTGGCACTTACCCAATAGCCTTGTATTAATTTGAAAATATTTAAAAAGTATTACTTAGCATGCTTAAACAAAGAGTGAATTAAAACTCTTAGATAGTATAAAGAACTAAAAATAAATAAACACACTATGCAAAAGCACTGTCGAGCAACCACAAATACTACAGGAAGAAAAGTGAGTAGGGAATACTGTGTGAATGTAATACGTTGTATTTCCATTTCAAACACATAGAAAATTGTACGAAAGTTTTGTAGAAGAGGGACTACAGAAAGAAATGTGATTGCGTTTCCGAAAAGAAAAATGAGTAGAGAAAACCGTGTAAATGTAACACGTAAAAAATTGTATACGTTGTATGTTGAACGGTGAGTAGATAAGAACATATGAATGTGTTAAAAAAAGGAAAAGCGAGTAGATAAAACCGTGTGCATGTAGTACGTTGCATTTATATTTCAATCATAAAAAAATGTATGAATTTGAATGTTGAAAGGCGAATAGAGAAGGACATTGTTACGTAAAAGAAAAATGAGTAGACAAAACCATGTGAAAGTAATACGTTGCACAGTAAAACGCATAGCATAGAAACCTTCTGCATGAAAAAATACGTATATTTGCCGAATTCCGAGATAATCGGTCAAGCGGTGTAGATTACATTGCACATTCCTTTGTTGGCATAAGAATATAGCAGGCTGAAGCAATAGTAAATTTTTAGACACCAGGACTTTAGATAGTGACTTCCAAATTCTATGGTCCTTGCATGATCACGAGAAAAAACAAATAAGTGTTTGAAAATTCAAAGCAAGAACAAAAACTGTCTCGAAAATGGTTAACAAAGAAAGTTTACACAAATTGTGTCCCTAAATGAGGTATACATTTTTATGCAGTAAGATTTGTCTATCGCTTGTGCAGTACCAGAAGTTCTCGGTTTTTCTGAAGATATGGATTTTATTTATCAGCATATATATTTTTTTAAGTAATGGTACGAGCATATTATCTAATTGAAATCGTTAAAGCTGTTTTGAAGAAAATAAAACAATAGCGAAACCTTTTCTATGTAAAGGGTAGTTTGTGCTGAGGGGGTTTTCTTCAAAATCTTTGTATCTTTGGAAGATGCTAAATTTAAATACAGTTTAGGTATTTATCATTTTGTTTTCTGGTTATGCTGTTTAGACACACACACACACACACACACACACACACACACACACACACACACACACACACACACACACACACACGATCCCTCCAAAAGTGCTTTATTTAGATTCATAGGCCTCAAAACATGTATTTCCGGTAGAATTTCGTGGTAGAGAAAGTAGAAAAGCAGGTAATTCATACTAAATGAGAGACAGACATACAGAAAGACAGAGACATAGAGAAAACCACAGCTAAAAACACACAGCAGGTGCCGAAGAAAGACAAAAACAACACAGACCCGTAAGGCAAAGTATTTCTTCGCGGCCGCTGCATCTTCTGCCTTCGCTCACACTGCTGGTCATAAGCAGAGTGCAGTAGGAGGGGTTGGTTGTGTCAAAATGTGTTTCCCACGGTCACTCTGGCGTGGTTTCCAACACCGAAGCTGCTGTTTTTCCATCATTTGCTCCCCAAGGGCCACATGAAGCGAGGTGCGCCCCGCAGACCTACCGGTAGAAGAAAAATGTCCATTTCCGTTACCGGTGGGTTCTCTCGTACCGTGGTATACCTAACAGAACTACGGAAGTTACAGAAAATACAACGGAAGAAATTCTGTTATAGTTTTATTTTCCCAAAAAGGTTCTAATGATTTTTACTGAAATATCACTGATATATTAGTGGGTTAAATATGTACTTGAATATTCTAAGAACAACCTATGAACTTATCTTCGTTCTCATTTTTAAATAATGTAAATAGAAAAATCTCAAAAATTAAAAAATAGGCTTTCTGCCTTGAAAAATCTAGAGCTCGTTAAGATATTCGGACCAAATCCAAGAAGAATGTTTTAATATCTACTAATCAAGTCAGTAATATTCTACACTGTAATTTTTTCCACATCTGAAGAGCTGGAATTTGAACTATCAAATGCCCCTGTTCTAATTATTCATTATATTTTTGCTAGCACACAATATTGCCTTACTTTCTGACAGACGTTCTTTATTTTCAAAGGATGTTGTACCTAATTGAATATATTTAAGTTTGATGCTTATCACGATGAACAGGATTTCATTGAAGTTTATAAGTTATTTTGGTTTATAATTCTAACTACCTATTAAATTCACAAGAAACTCTTTGCGCACATGCTTAGTTAAAATTATAACATATCCAAACCCCCGTTAATATTTAATACAAGAAACTCTCATCAAGAGTGGAATCCTGCAAAATAACGAAAAGAGTTTTTGTATGAGTGATCTGTAGACTGCCAGTAAAGAGTAAAATGTTAGTGGGTAGGGACAAACGTTTCAGATTTTCTAAAAACGAAATCCCATTTATGAAAAATATTTCTAAGATAGTTATTGTTCTTTATTTTTGAAACAAAACATCTGGAAAAGAAATGTAAGTATACAAGGGTAAACTTAACATGTTTGTTTCGTGCATTTGCTGTTTTCAAATTACAGAACAAGCGCTTTATTTCAAAGCGATATTGCGTTTGTGTAGAGCAAAGTGAATTCCCCGATGTTTGTCTGTTTGATTTGCACTAGGTGAAATAACACATCAGCTGAAAAACAAGGTAAATATATGAGCGAAAACACTTTGTATGAACTTAAACTTTATTCTCCTGTTACGGTTCTACAATGATATAAACAGAGTGTATTGGGTATTTTTCTTACCCTAACTTAAAAAAAAAAATATCCTTAAATAACTGGGTCATTATTACTAAGAATTCTTCTTCGTATTATTATTGTTGTTGTTCTGACGTCAGACACGGCACAAAGCAAAGGACTGTTGCCGGCGTGTTTGAAGAAGTTCGCGAAAGGCCTCTGTGACGTCATCCCCGCTATATAAGGAGGAGAGGAAACAGCAAGAGAGAGAGAGTTAGAATTACATGCACGAGTCAGTCAGTGTGTCAATGAGTGCAAAACGGTTATGTGTGTGTATTTGTGTGTGCGTGTATGTGGGTAGGTGTGTCGCGTTGAAGCAAAGAAGATTTAACAAGCATCGAGTGATTGTATCGTCGGGGTTAGTCTATGAGAGATAGAAAATGAAGAAAGACAGTGAAAGGACTGAGTTTAGGTTACGGGAAGTAAACAGTTGTGAGTTATGATATCACTAAATACTGTAGTCTGTATTAACGACGAGAAGAAAACTTGTGTGTTTGTGCATTTAGGAGATAATAAAATAATACAAAAGTAACTGGGCCTGTTTTTGACATTTAGTTACATTATTGTTAACTTAACGGTACTCAACTAACATAAACATACACAACTCATTGATAATGTTACCGTGTTTGGGATGAGGTAAATAACTTGACAACGAAATGACTAGAGCCCGGATTGCACGATTTTCATCTTTTTTCTGATGATGCTAGTGCGATGTTCTATGGGAAATATAGATGGCTCATATAACATTTTGAGTGAAATAAATCACTTTTAAGGGCAATTTTACCCTGTATTTTTAAGTTAATTTATGTGATATACCATTTTGTACACCCATAAATCATTTTAAGTCACTTTTAAGAACAAATCCATGTTTTTGTCATTTTCTGTGAGTTTACTTGCCTTGTTCCTACATTAGTAGAACCTCAAAATCTAATATTTGAATGTGGCTGTTCTATTTATATTTAGTTAAACATTTATACTCGTAAACAACATGTTAATACGACCAAATAAACGGTTTACGCCTCTTGTAGGACACATTGTCCTCTGAAAGAATGTGGAGTGAATCTACCTGCCACTTAGGAGGGTCGCACCACACCTAATGTTACAATTCAAGCTTCACAGACCAGAAGCTAGGGCTTCAGATAATATTTGCATTTCATCATACCGAAAGTAAAAACCAGTATTTCCACGAAAAGAAATAAAAAAAGAATTGAGATATCAGTTGCAAATAATCTACGTCGTCTGTGGAAGGTGCAGTGGGCAAACTTGTATTTCCTAAAATGGAAAATGTGTTGAACAAGAATAGTAGACATGATATAATTGTAAGATTGCTGATGTGCTCTCAGATAAGTATTCCCTCAATGAAGAAGAGCTGGAAACTGACAATATTTGTTTTAAGATGCTCCGGAATCTTCTACTGATGCTTGTCCATGTCAAGTCCATAATAGTAGACAGTAGACAGTGTTCAAAATTTGAAAAGAGATAAATTATAAGTGAAATGTGCAAGAGCAACAAATGAAGGTAATTTTTACTTTCTCTACTACCTATAGTAGGTAGGAGAAGTATGTATTCGAGTCAAAATTTCGATGTTGCAGATTTCACAGGAAATATGTGTTTCAAGACCCCTTGAATCTTTAAAAAAAAATAAAAATAAAAAAAGAACATAACTCAAAAACCAAAAGTCGGTTAAAACTAAAATTCGTATTTAAGTTAATATCTTTCAAGGATGGAACACCAAGATTTTGAAGAAAATTTATCCATCCTAAACTACCCTTTACATGGAAAAATGTTCGAAAATTTTGATTTTCTGGAAAATGGCTCTAACGATTTTGATTAAAATGCCATGTGTTTAAGATATTTTTATGGCAAATTAAATTTATATTTTGAAATTAACTAAGGAAGAGGTTGTGTACTGTTGTGTTGCATAGTTACACGGCGAAAGGTTCATGAATCACACTGGTTACGAATCCACTTTCGCCCAGCTCCGCTCTAGTACTTACGACACAGCGGTATACCATGACTATTGTGCTGCACAGAGATGGAGGACGCAGCGGCCGGGCGGCCGGGCTAGTTCGCAAAGGGCTGTTGCGCCGCAGCGTTAGTTATTGTTCTGCTATTGAAATCTGTGTTAGTACACATTTAAAAATTCCAGAGTGCCCCACCCTCCAAATTGGATAATTTCGACATTTCTGCCCATACCTAATTCCCAGGATCTGTTAAATTAATACCGTGAGCAGAGCTGCGGACTTTGCTAATTATGCATAATGCTGGTTTGAGCTTCATTATGCAACAAGCCAAGGTGAATATAAGTCAGACACTGGCTTCAGGTGCACAAAGAACGTACAGAAATTCCTTGCAAAGCTTGCTGAACAAATCGATTCCTGTGTCCGCATATTTCCTTTTGTGAAGTACCAGATTCGTAACCTTGAAACTTTTTTGTGTGTGTGTGTGTTACCGCTACTTGTAACGCAGACTTGCTCTGGGTCGGGGGAGGAGGAAGAGGAGGGGGAGGGGGAGGGGGAGGAAGGACACAGTGCAACTATTCCAATTTCTAAAACCTCAGGATTTTAGTTTGCATCTGCAACCGTTCGATTTCCGATATCACGGTCAGTAAGAGGCTTGGAGGGAAATTCTAAGATATTGTGACAGAGAGCTCTTTATCTCGGCGTTGCAGAACTTTGGAAAGGTTATCTTCAGTGTCAGTACCAGGGATGAATACCAAAGCGCAAATCTCGTGTAGGTACTTTCAGGTGGAATTAAACTTTAATACGCGTGAATTGTCAAATCTGGTCTCTGTAGCGCTTTATCTGTCAACTTCAATGATCGTAAATTAATTAATAAATGCAGGGTTTTGCCAGTTGCGCAGTTAAATCCCCGTTATGCTATGAAAATAGGAAATTGCACTGTTTTTGCATATTTGTTAATCCATAGGTTTGTACTTTTCCTGCCACTACTTACAGAAAGTAGCGGAAGTATTGTATTCCCCAAAAAGTTCGGTACAAGACTCCAACGGAAATTCATGTTTCAAGGCTCCCTGAATCAAAAAATAAAAAGCATTTTAATAAAAAGGTCTACGCCTCTCTGTATGTGTGTGCGCGTGTTTGTGTGTTTGTATGTGTGTACAGCATCACTCAAAAACGAAAAGTCAGTTAAATACCAAGTTTGGTATTTAAGTTCAGCAGCTTTAGCCTTTACACGGAACATTTTTCGAAAATGTTGAAGGAATTTTACGCCTCGAGGTTAAGAAGTTCGTTTTACATGCCAGTATATCTACTGACATGGGGTTGTCGTTTTAAGCACACTTAAGAACCATCAGTTCTGGGCCGGGTTTGAACCCGCGACCTCATGATCAGTAGGACAGCGTCTAGCCAACTGAGCCACCCAGACCGACTCTGCGTACGATACTTTTGTTGCAGTCTCCCATATCTCGGTCTTCAATGAATCTGCTGCCGGGTGCTACAGTTGTACCTCTGGATGTTTTCCAGAGGTTATTTTTGCACTTTTTCGAAACACTATGTTTCCATGGTGAATTAACTCGATTTGAGTTTTTTTCTGGATTGAATGGAAACGTGGATTCAAACTAAGCTCACCCACTGGATCCAATCCACTTATTTAGTGGGATTAGATTGAAACCTTGTTGCATGAATGTTTTTCAATCTCATTTCCGTATTCAATTCAACATGGAAACGCGCAGATGGGAATGGACTCAAATCAAGTGCAGTTCTGCATGGAAACATAGTAATTGTTATTTTTTCGTAACAGAAGACTATCGTATTCCCTAAGCCTCAAGATTTTACGTTTTCTTATGAAGATTTTCAAAGGAAAACTGTTTCAATTATATTTCCAATTATCACATATAAAGGATAGGGGAATAATCAACGTTTTACACATTTCTTCTGGAAAAATAATTTAAGCATTTATTTCTAAGTAGAGCCTTCTGATTATCAACTGGATTCATAGTAAAATTAATACAATTATTAATTTAATAACACATTAAAACTACATTTTTAGGGGCTCATTTCGTGGAATTATTATTACACATTTTCTGAATTCAGCATGAAAGTGAGAAGGCAATTTACAATATATTGTAAACAATGATGTTATTCCAAACATGTTACCATATGATTTTCTAAGATTTTCGTAATTAAATACATGAGTAAACACTATGTCGGTCATTAGACTGCTACAACGCTCAGCTTTGGTGCTTCGTCGAGCAGGGGATCGTGGTTCGTGTCCCGCCTCGGGAATGTGTGTATATGTATCTATCAGTAAAAACGAAAAAAAAAAAAAAAAAAATGAAACAACCAGGAAAACAATAGCAACGTAGAGAAAAACTAGAAAATAAAATAAAAAAGTTACACGCATTGTATGCTTCTGTGCTGATTATAAAACAGGACATGGTGAGCTGCTAATTGTTGCCTATAGGATGGAGGAATGCAGAAAAAAATTATTTTATTTATGGACACTCTGTAGCTGCCTGGGTTCTCAGGGTCCCATTCTACATTGGGTGTGAAAGACCGCTTAATTTTGTCCAGAGGCCACTTTTTCAAGCTTGAGGTTCTTTTAAATGCTGTAAATCTACGACTCGGGACCACTGGCTTTAATGTCTTTGCGAAGAAAGCAATGATAAGGATTTTACACCCGAAAAAAATCATTGCCCTCCGCCAGCTTTGAACCCGCGACCTCGGGAACCGGAAGCTAGCAGGTTACTTATTTTAGACCACGGAAGACAAATACAATGCATGGAACACGCAAGGGGCGAGGGAGCTGTCAGTTCCTTTTTTGCCTGGAAAGTGTCAAACATCTCCTTTCGCTGTATGCCGGTTCTTCTTTCATTAATTTATCATTACGAAGACTCTTCTCTCACAAGAACAGCCTGTGTTAAAGTACCACTAACAATCAACATATTGTCTTACTGTGTTGACTTTAGGCCGCGCCGTAGCCGAGTGGTTAGACCATTCGCTGCTCACTAAAGCGGCCTGGGTTCGATCCCAGGCAACCGCATGTGGGATTCGTGATGGACAAAACGGCGTTGGGGCGTGTTTCTTCCGGGTTCTCCGGTTTCCCCGCCATCAAATTCCACCGGTGCTCCATCTTCATTCCATGCATCATCAGTGTCACCGCCTGCGGTGCCGTATGTAGTAAAAGCGGGCGTTAAACACTACCGAAGAAGGAATGTTGATTTTAGCAAAAATTTCAATTCTTTCCCTCTGCCCATGGGTGTGGGCAGACTTTTTTCGGGGGGGGGGGGGGGAGGGGACTGCATTTTGGAACTTTGCAATCAAACAATATTAACTCCTTATTCTGTTCTCAAAAACCACAAAGTATATGAGTTATAGTATTTGCTTTCATAATAATTTACGCACGTGTGTGTGTGTGTGTGTGTGTGTGTGTGTGTGTGTGTGTGTGTGTGTGTGTGTGTGTGTGTGTGTGTGTGTGTGTGTGTGTGTGTTTGACAATTACGTTTACATGTCATGCAAACAATATGAGAAATGGTTGGCAGTATTGTATATACGTACCTCGTTCATTATTGATTTGATTACTCTCTGTGGGTAAGAATTCTCATGCACTTAGAAATTTGTACAAAAATAAAAATCCTATAACTAACGTCGCGCCTCGGAACCATTGTTGACAATACAATAAACATTTGCAACTATGGCACGAAAGTATTATTGATGACAATAATTATAAAGATACGCATTTGTTATTTGCAAAATCTAATGTGTTGCACTCACATGACTTTCTCTACTCATTCTTGTACTAACCATTCTTACAAACATTTGTAGAAATTATCTTATTACTAACTTCCTTGTAGGTGCAAGGGGAATATGGGAATACAGTAGACTTTGAGTGATAGTCAAATCTTTTAAAGCTTTTCACGGCCAAGAGATAAAAAAGTAAATGACAACTTCCCATTTGAGAAAAGTTTAAGTATTGCAAAACTCACACAAATTACAAGGAGTATCTCCGATATATTTCACTTCTCTAAAAAATGCAAGTGACCAACATAACAGCTTGAATTATTTGTGCTTGAGTCTTGTATATGTAAATGGATCTCATTTCCGGATTGAATTCAACGTGGAAACGGAAATGGACTCAACTCGAGTTCAATTCCACATGAAAACGTGGTAATTCGTATGGAAGCAAAGCCTGAATTTGGAAAAAATGGCAAAATTCGTCATTTCGACTGCTCTTAAGAGGACAACGTAGTGATTCGTACACGATTTCAGTATTTCAAAACATAACTTTAGTTGAGGATATCTAAGCTCCTACTACTCAGATCAAAATTTAATTTGGGATGAATATTTAGTGATTCATTGTGATTACATTGATATAGAGAACATCAAAACAATTATTCAAAATGGGCATGTAATAAGGCAAAAACTGATAACATGTTTTTGAAAAAATATAATATATATAGTGCTAACGGTACAAATTCCTTCTACAACATTCAAGCATATGTGTTGAAACTTTTGTAGTGCACTAGGCAATGTGTATCCATAACTGTTAACCTAAATTTACTTAAATATCTCTGGCTATATTCAAAAGAAAAATATTTAAATTTTGCAAAAAAAAAGAAAAAAAAAGTAAATTTTTTTTTGCACAAATATATATATATTTTTTAATTTTCTGTTTTGGATTTTTCCAATAAAATGGGTTACATTTGTAGAGTACATGCTTCTGGAAGTACTGTAAAATTTTCATTCAAATAGGTTCAGTGGTTTTGAAAAAAAGTGTACCTGAGTTTGAAAAATGTCAAGTTACAGAAAACTATATTTAAAGAAAAGTGTCATCTCTGAAGCGCTTTTTACCCAGGGTGGCCCAGCACTCCGCCATATTTAAATGGGGTAATTGAAATCCTTAAATATGCCGGTACCCGTATATATATCATTTTGAAGAGAAAGATTTCTACTTTTTTTAAAGATGAAAAACAAAAAATTGATTTTTGAGCCCAAGTCACTACCCTGTCCCTTTAATTTCCAAGAGGCTCGCGACACCCCCTTGCCCCCCTCCCCGTCTCGACGTCCTTGCATGTGCCTTCCATGGGACATAATTTTGAGTAGTGAGAGTGTTTAGGAACGGGGGTTGGAACCGGTGGCTCCTGGTGCATTACCCTCTCATGTGCGGGAATGCACCTACCCTCTTGCAAGAGGCCGCCGGTATGTATGTACATAATCGATGAGTATGCGCTGCCCCTTTTTGTACAGTAGTTTTCGGGGTGCGCTAGCCGCCGGTGGCGCTGCCTGGCGTATCGGTAGTGAGGGAGGCAGTCAGCCAGTTTGCCGCGCCGGCACAGCACAGTGCTTGGCGGACTACGGCAGGATCCGGTCCGGTCCGGTTCTTCTTCTTCTGCTTCTGCTTCGTCCCCAACCTTACTGCCCTTTTCCGGTGCTTATGTATCACGCGACAATCGGGCCGCCTTATTGTTTACATTTGTGCGGTATAGTGTGTTTCTCAACAAGTGACAGCTGTTCCTAGTAGTGTTATGTTGTGATGAAGTGAAGACAGGTTTCTCGTGGTGGTGATAATACTGATGATGATTATGTGAGCACCTCGGTTCCGTCATGCCGTGGCTGAACGCATGTCTTTGTCACCAGGAGAAGAAACGGCCCAGTATCAGTCCTCCCATTCATCTGCTGCTCAAGGTATGTGCCGGGCCAACTCGTCAGGCAACTCCTACCAATAAATTCAAGGTCACGCAACAAACATCTTCTTTTTGTGGGGAGAAAAAACAGCTTAACCGGTAAACCACAACCATAAACACCGTTGTTCCGAGCTGCGCCTCGTTTTTAGATGCGTTCGCGCTCTCACTTCACAACAAACTGAAAAAAACAATTATATATTGAAGTTAATCAGCATAATATAAACAGGAATGG
Source organism: Tenodera sinensis (assembly GCA_030765045.1). Lineage (NCBI taxonomy): Eukaryota > Metazoa > Arthropoda > Insecta > Mantodea > Mantidae > Tenodera > Tenodera sinensis. The sequence continues at coordinate 42,943,525 of CM060970.1, forward strand.
GGTGGTTTAAATTCATTGATTTTTTAGACCATTTTGGGGGAAAGAGTACCGAAAGAAAAATTTTCCAAAATTTAAAAAATCGCTTGGAAGACATTTGGTATTTCTTATGCCCAACAGAACCTAAGCAAATTGGAAAGGGAATACATGCACATCTCAGTCAAGTAATTTTTTAAAAATACCCGTATGTGTGCGTGTGTGTGTGTGTGTGTGTGTGTGTGTGTGTGTGTGTGTGTGTGTGTGTGTGTGTGTGTGTGTGTGTGTGAAAGAGAGAGAGAGCACCACTAGTAAACCAAAATTCTAGGCTAGATACCAAATTGCTTACCAGAAGATTTTGAAAACACCCTTAATGTTATTCTTTATTACACATTTTAGGAGGATTTTTCCAGAAATGATCCCTCTGGCTCCAATCACTATGTCCATTGCTGTTCTCTGCATGGAATCATTAATAACAAATGCCTATCTGACTTACGATGCTTGTATTTTGTTTTCGGTGTCATGCACACAACCTAGTTTATATTGTAATTTAATACAACTTCTTGTAAAAAAGTTAATCGTGAGTAACATAACGTGAATATTTATTTAATACAGTAATCTATGAGGGATTGTATGAAGTTGTGTTGGTGCACTGAACGTCGTGTGAAAGTGGAGCAATATCAGAAGTTATACTGATTAGATTTTCAAACTATGATATAAACATGTGAATGACAAGTTATTGGTTGTGATTTTTAGAACTTTGTAGCGCTTATATATTTGCAATTATAATTTTATAGAACTTTGATGAATGTCTTTTCACAGAACCTTAATATACAATTAAAATCATATCTGTAAATAATTGCTCATGAAAAAAATTATAAATAAATTATGCATTTTAAAAGAATTAATATCTATCTATAGGTCAAAGCAGCACAGATAAAATAGAATTTATACACACCATAACACAGAATATAGAAACATTCTGATACTAAACAAGAATAATAAAAAGAAAATACACAAAGTTAACTAAAATCGGAAAAATTGAATAAAACCGTTAAATACCAAAGTATATTTTATGTCGTTCTGTTGTCGTGTCACAAAATTAAATTGCATTTATTAAAATATTAAATAAACTGGAGAATATACAACAAAAATGAAGTAACTTCAAGAGGGAATAATAAATGGCATAAATTGTATGTAAAGTTTAAAGATGAATCATGCGTTCATTCATTCACACTGAAATCTCTTTCAGGATCTGTGCTGTAGAAATGAAACCAAATACTTTGCAGAACTCCTTAAGTATTTGAGTTTAATAATATTCAACTGCTTTGCAGGCAGTCTAAAATTTGATTTTTCTGCATAATTTGTACCGGTTTGAAATAAAGATATCATATACTTCGAAAAAGGAAAACGAATTATTCATATTAACGACACGGAAAAACGAAAATCCTTTTTATATTCACTTATATTTTTCAAATCTATTTACAATACACGGCTAGCGATGACAGGATTGAAAATGTTATGTATTGGGCTCACTTGACTTTTTCTACCCCTGTACAGACTATTCTTACAAACACTTATCCCTCTATCTTCTTCATGTTAATCGAGCTAAACATTTGTACAAATTGTTATTACTAATTTTCTTTTAGGTACAAAGGGGATATGAGAATACCGCAAGTTTTAAGCGGTAGTCCAATGTTATAAAGCTGATCGCTATGAAATGCTTTTGAAATTACGTTCTTTTTGCATGGCTTCTTAGGAGGTTCCAAGAAAATTCAAGACATAGCCCATGTAGTCCTGTTTACTTTGGATGACTTTCGATAACTAGTAAACCATAAGAAATAGAGCAAATCTTACTAAACAAAAATGTAGATCTTGCTAAAATACACTTTGTTTTGTGGAGCGAACCATTTTGGAGATATTCCTTGTTATTTGTGTGAGTTTTGGAAAACTTAAACTTTCGTCAAATGGAACATCGTTATTCATTTTTTACACGATAGCCGTGCAAAGTGAACGGAATTGAAAGATTTAAAAGATCTGACTATCGCTCAAAGCCTACTGTATCCTCATATTCCCCTTGCACCTACAAGGAAATAAGCAATAAGGTGATTTCTATAAATGTTTATCTCAACTAACACAAAGAAGATATAGGAATAAGAGTTTGTGAGAATGGTTGGTACAAGAGTAGAGAAAGTCATGTGAGTGCAACACATCAGATTTTCAAAATGCGCTTAAACATGGTGCAGCATCTTTCCTTTTAAATAATGCAGATATTTAAATAATTATTTTTGCAAAACATACTTGAGTGCATGCTGCATTCACTAATATAGATTTTAAAAATTGATTTTTTGAAAAATTTAAATTGTACCTACACTCTTAAGCTACATAAGTCCCATTGCAAGCAGACACCAGAGCCAGGAGCACAACTAAATCACAGACAAGAGGAGGTGATAATCACTACTAATATAGACAGCTGTCTGTCAATATTTTAAACCCCTCCAGGACTCCGCAGAGATCAACATAGACAGTGTAAGCTTAAAAACTTTTTCAGTGTAAGAAGCTTAAAGTTGAGGGAACGTGAAAGCTGTCATTCATATTAAGCTTGCCCCTCTGTTGTAAGTGTTCCTGGATTGGAAATGTGGTTGGGACAGGTCGGCTCATTGTTTGTCCTCCCTTATCGACAATGATCATAATTACGTTGATGGTGTTGCTGATTAGACCGCAATTGGATAAAAGCATCCCCTCTCCTAAGTGTGTAGTAAATAACTCAATAATGTGAGTAACATGATAACATAAAGCTTGTTAGAATGACAAAAATGCGTAACACTGCCTCTGTGGTTACCATACCAACCTTCAAATACAGAGATTCCTGGTTCGATTCCCATCTGGAGGGTGGGCAGGCTTGTTACCCATTCTCCCTAGAATTTAGAAGTATGAATCAGCATATGACAATATTTTTTGTTTATCACACAAAAAATGGGCTCTGTCTTTGATAAAAAGGATCTTCCATATGCCTAGGATATGCGTTTATTTAATAGTGAGCGTATACCAGGACTGTCGCTTGACAAATAGGAACTGGACAGATACGGAGGGGTTCGGCACTAAAGCCAGGCTTATTGTACCTATTCCCCCTAAGGGGCACCCCCGGGTGGAAGGGCGAGGTGAGAGGAGACACCGGGCGGCCAGATACAGACTAACGGCACAGACGTTGACAGAGGGCCATAAGGGTTCCCAAGTGTGACGACACCTCGAAGTTTTTAAGCCTTCCGAGGCCACCTCAGCGGGTCCTCGTTGCGGGGTCCAACGTTGTCTTTCCGGACAATGAGGGACTGAGGGACGGAAAGACTTCCTGTGCACATATCATCCCTGCCAAGTTGCACCTAATGCGTTCACTGATACTTGCGACCCTAAAAGAACCAGCAGGATGAACGATGAAATCCCGAAAAAAACATGGGTCAGGAAGGTCCGCCACGAGAATCGAACCCACGACCTCCCGAATGACACATTTATCATCATAATGAGTAAAAGTAGAGCTGGCATAATAAAACCGCCCAGCTCTGCAAAATATCCATCAACTGCAGACTCCATCTCTTCATTGTTGGCAGATCTTTATCACCAAACCATTTTTTCAAGTTTGGAAACAGAAAATAATCCTTTTTGGAGATTATCACTCAAGAATCCCAAAAACTGATGCTATCACCTTACCTGCAGATGGAATTGTCTTCGCCTTTTTTGGAGCCGATGCTCCTCCTTCAATCCATTGTTTCGAATGCTCCTTCGTCTCAGGTGTGAAGTGGTGGACCCATGTCTCATCCATGGCTGTGAATCGACGCAATATCGCCATCCTCACGACGCTGTTTTTGTAAATAAAGAAAACAACTACACCACCCCAGAAGCAGTGGCATATTTCATTGCACTCGACCGTACTGGTAATTACTTCTATACTCAAACCGGTTTTAATTTATGTTTATAACCAATTTAAAGTTTATAAATTTAGAACCCAAAGAGCACATTACTTATGTCAATCACCTCCTGCTAATCAGTTGAACTTAAAAGTTCGATCATTTCCAAGCAATTAGAGCTATCTATTCCTAATGTCTGCTAATATGTTTTTGACAATTTGAACTTGGGGAATGTTGTGATGATTATTTGGAATCCAAAGTTCAGAAAATATTTATTTCATCAAAAAGCAGTGCGATTTTACAAGCACAGTTAAATTAACTCAACTTTAATGAGTAGAAACCGCAAGATAACTTCAATGTGAATATGGCTTTTTGTGTACTAATATATCAAAAGCTGAAGTTTCACTAATCGATGAAAGCGAGTTTTTTACAAGAGGGTCAAAGGGCCCAACGTTGTAAAAATAGTCCATTATTTCTTCTTGTAGAAACTAATATAATTGATATAGGCCTCAAATATACAAACTACAGATTTATTCACTAATATTAATGTTATACTTATTTATTTTAAGACATCCTTTAAATTTGCTCCAAATTTTTTTAGAAAGGTCAGTCTAGCTTTTAATCAATTACTACAGAATTTTATTGCAAGCAGCTGAATATCTGTTAATCAAGTTGACATAGGGATGATAGGAATCAAATAAATGAGCCTATGAAAGCAATTAATGGTTTCTGAGAACCGCACTGCTTACTGCTAGTGACATTTTATTTCCATTAATTATAGTAAATTAAGAACAAAAGCGCCCAGTCATTGATGAGACTACGGGCGTTTCGCTGGAATTTCCTGCAGTAATATTAAACAGTAGCTTCCTTGTTATCGATACATACGTGACTCCAAGCATAGCAAAGAAATGAAACGATTGGTATCAATCTCACTAATCGCTTTTTATTTTATTAATAAAGGATGACAGATTCATGAGTAAGCTTTCTAGATAAGATCAAAATCCCAGAGGGACTCCAGGACTTTAGTAAAATAATTAGTGGATTAAACTAGTGTATCACGCAATGAGAGAATAGCGATACAATTCAGATGCCAATATATTTTATGAAACGAATGACAGGGGGTTTCATAATATCCATGCAAGCATCTTAATTTCCACTACTCAACTTTCATGCGATTATTTAAGCTTGACCAAGTGTCACTGGTTTTCGATACTTTAATCATGTACTTGTTATTTGATTGAACACACGAGAATCGATAGTTGCGCCTTCAACTTTTACTGTTATGTTGGCCTTAACACAATGATAGAGTATATATGCTTTAATCTTTAAAAGGGTAGATTTTCAGAAACGAGAAGACCAATTGAATTTATTAAAACTGTAACTTACAATATTAACTCTAATTATTAAATATACAGTCTCTATATTTCATATACGGGAATCGATAGTTTCCTTTTCAGCTGGGTGGGAATGTGCGCAGACGGCGAAGTATTGATTGCTGCATACGGATCTTTTGATTGTTGGACAGCAGTGTGGATATAAATGTCTATTACGGTGGCTTATAAGTTTTTCTTATGGCATACTCGAGCATAAAATAAATTATAAAATATTAATTGAAATCTAATGTCTAATCAGACGCACAACTGATAGTTTTCTCCGTCTACTGGAACTGTTTATAAAACTAGGGAAACATTTGTAGATAGACAAAAGACAGAAAGACATATTTAATGTAGCTTTACTATTATTAAAACACATTATACTGCTAAGGAATTTGTATTGTAGATGCTGTAACCATCGCCAAAATATCAATTTTGTACATGTAAAGGCCAGGGGAATAGTAATAGTAGAAGGAGAAATTAGCAGCGATGAACAATCACAAAAGTTCTAGGCTTTCTCCGTTTTTGATTGAAAATAATATGACCTGGTAATAGTGAATAATGTGACCTACATGATGGGAATGACTTTTATTCATTTTAATCTCTATGACTGCTATGCACAATAAAAATGACATTTTTTAAAAATTAATTCGGTTAACTTTGTGCCATGTATCTCGTATAGAATGACTGTTGAATATATATATATATATTCAGATATCTGCTCAGCGATATTCTTAGAGGTTAATTAATTATTAACTCAAACGCACACGCAGACACATTCACAGTCAATTGTTTGACGTACCGAAAAACCTGGTTTCATTTTTTTAAAAAATTCTCTTGCCTAGTCGGGATTCAAACCGAATCTTTGGAGCCGAAAACAGTTGCTGCACCAATTGAGAGACGAAGCTAACTAAAGTAAAATAAAAAACGAAAAAACAATTGGTTGCGATGTGAAGCAAAATAATCTCGTTCGATCCGATAGCGACAGGCGGTGATGATTGGCTGAAATTGAAGCCAATTGTGTTAATCCTGGCATATCATCGAAATTATAACAAAATGTGGTTTCACACAGTCACAAGTCCAAAGATCGTTTGGCATTTAATGTAGCGCGAGAGCATTCCGTGGCCATAATGTCACATACACGGTGTTATGCCTCGACTGGAGGACATATCCCAACAAAACCAAGTTAATTTGATTGCCAACTACTCCCTTAAGTCAATGTGCCTCTGAAAACATGCGGAAATTTCGAACAAATGAACATTCATGTATTCCCTGAAAAGAATTCGGTCTCCTAGGACTAAAATTTCAGTTATTCATATTAAAATCAAAGAATGCATCAATAAAACAACCCACACGAAGATAAGTCCTTCATTGTCAGCCTTCCCTCATCCGCTTTTCATTTCGTTTCTCGTCCCCGCATATGGACGTTTTATCTTAACCCATTAGCGTCCGATGTAATGCATGGCCATGCATACTGACGCCTTTACCATGGTCCATTGTTGAGCATGTTTAAACTTGAAACATATTTTTGTGTTCTGCATAGTCCAGTCTAACTATTGATCTGTGGATATTGCGAGACAGTAAATTTTAGTTCTGTTGTGATATTTAATGTCATGTATGACATTAAATCAATATAATACATTTATAATGTGCAGGGTTTCGTTGGTAAGGAAATACTAAGGCACGCTTGACCCCTCTTTCCTTTTGGCTTACTTCCATCTTTCCATTCGATTTTGAGCGTGAAACTATTTTTTTTTTTTTTTCATTGGTTATGTTTGAGTACTAGATCTTTGGCTTCAGAGCAATCTGTAAATATCTACAATAAATATTTTCGTCCGTCATGAGAGCAAAATATTGTATGATTATTCTCACATTTAAAAAAAAAACTAACCAGCGTTTTAAATTAAACCAGCTTCATGATTTTGTGGATAATAAAGCAGTCTATTGATCAGAAGACGGTTCCCTGTACTCTCGGGAAATGTTTTAAAGGATTTCTTATACGTATTTATGCTTCGGATATCTTTGTAATTACTAGAATAAGTTAATTTATATTATTTTATAGAGCATGCTAAAATTCTTCTTCAATGAACATTTTAATATATATTATTTGGTGAGGAAAATAACACAGTTGGTTGGTCCACTTGTTGATGGTCCTGGTTACTCCCTTATTAAGACTGATGATGATTCAGCAGATGAAGATGGTGAGATCCCTGATAATATCTGTAGAAAACAGCTTCTTGCTGAGCCTGAAGTATGAACTACAGATTGAAGAGGTCCACACAAAAGGTGAACACCTATTGTCCAAACTGAGGAAGTAGCACCGTCTTCATCAAAATCAAACATTTACCAAGAAGACATACACTCATTTCACGAAAAATGCAAAATGGATAAACGAAGCTTTCGAAACTACCACCAAAAATTTGACATAAGTGAAACACGAAATGCTGGACACTTCATCTAATACAAAAAACCATGGAGATTTGAATAAAAAATAATTACACTTGCATCACTTTGCTCCGGATTTTTCTCCCATTCATCAGTCCTTAAAACACATTTCTTAGAAAGCAGCTTGTTTACATCTGATAACAAAGTTTCCCAGTGCCGGACACTTTTGATGTGTCTCAATTCAAAGATCGCCTCTTTGATGAGTGTGATGCCGGCTGCTACAGTGGTGAACTATGAGATCTTTCTCTCAGGGTGTGCGTGAGTATGCTGAGAATATACAGCACCACTTAAATTGAAAGATAAGTTTAATGTAGACTAATAAATGAGTTATTTGAAGCGAGTTTTCTGCTATTTGAGGATGTAGCATTAACTGCTTCTGAACCTTAGCACTAGAAAGTGTAACTATTGAAGTACTATATGTGCTAACTCCCGAAATGTCAATAAGTCTACGGTTTAAGCTGTTTCCAAAATAAAAACGAGAAACTAAGTTGCCATAAAAGTCGTTGAAATGCTAAGCAGAGATACCGCCAAGTATACGCTAACCCGAGAATGTCTTCAGGCGCTACGGACTGCCAATAATCGATCACAGTAAAACATTTTTGTAAGACTGTAAGACACGAAAGGCATGCTCTTTTATCAACCTACTTCATTGCTACCCCATAAAATTTGCATCTGAAACACAATTTTTACTCTGCGACTTGCTAAATGTCAATAATGTTGTTGTTGTTTTTTTTTCGTTCAAATTTTTACAATTGGCGTATGTGCATATTTGCAACCAATTCTACTATTTTTAAGTACTGAACTCTAAGTACTAGAATCTTGAGCTAATAGTTTCTTGGTGACTAGTTCACCGGAAAAGCTAATAAATAACTTTCCTTACGAATGTCTTCTTTTTCCCTGACAAAACAGCTACTTTTGTTTTTTTTTACAGATGATTTTAACATACCTATGATATTTATTTATTGGAATTATTTCTGTCATTTTTATACAGTTATTAATCTCATTAGTCAATAATTCCATTATCACTGCAATATCCTAATCAACTTTAAGATTGTTATTCCTACACTTTTTTCCAAAGAGGACTTTATTAGCTATTTTGTCTGTTCGGCATATGCTTTATTTTCCTCTACACGTAAATTAAGTCTGTCGTTCGTCCTGTTCACTTCTTTGCTAGACAGAAGACTGCAATATACAGGGTCACATTCCACAAAAAATAGTTCTTGGAGTATTTTTCATAGATAATTCTTCAGGGGTGCACGCGAGATGGTTTTTCCCCTTTTCTTTTCTTTTTATTAAACACCCTTTCCCATTGCACTCCGCTGTCTTGCCTTTTTAGCAGCTCATGTTTCTACTTATGGAGCTTCCCACTTGCTCATTTCGAATTCTCAAGTGCAGATTATACCCAAACGCTATCCTTGAAGGCAGTAGGCCCCAAAGATGGTGCCGAAAGTAGATAGCAATAAATATGTCAGTTTTGCTTTTCAGGCTAGTAACTAAGAGCTTTGGATTCGACCGTAAACCTGCTAGTTGAAATGAATACCTGACAAGCAAGGCTAAGGCAAAGGGTCTTTGGGCTGACCAGGTGGGTCATGAAACCTTTTCCAAATTTGTGGATCTGAGAGTCAAGCATTGCCGGCATACTAGAAAACAAGTGCATTAAATCTTCAGTCATTGTAGATCAGGCGAATAATCAATCACTGCATTGTTCGAAAATAACCACGTGCACGTAAATCAGTATTTAATGCTCTCTAATAATCGTGTAGTCAGAGCCGCACAACAAAGGAAATTAGCTCTTTGTTTAGGGAAATAAAGAGGAAAATTTTGATCAGCAGGATTGCTCCGTTAGTGTATAGGTATGGTTATTAGGGACCGAAGGAGGATTTCCTCAAATAAACGCAGGTTTTGCTCCTAGAAATCTGCAGAAGGAACGGGTGGAACGGGTTCAAACTCGGCCTAGACATGGTTTAAGTGTGCTTAAAAGCGATAGTCTCATATCATATTATATATAGCTGGCTCCAAACATTTGACACTTTTTTTTTTTGCGGCAAAACGGCTCTTTATTGAGAATAATAATTGTATTGGACATATTTGTTACACTCATCATACAGTATTCCTAATTATCGTATGGCCGAAGCGGTACCTTCCATATTTCTTCTTCTTACAATCGTTCATTCCAGAAAACAAAGTGTTTCCAATGTTTCTTTGGCCTTCCATCTATCTGCCAGAAGGTTATCTCTTCATATGCGAACCATCCTGCTTGGTGACATTCAAGATACGTGTGTGTTGCTCTCATATCTTGTCCTAATCATTCAGTCATTTATTGCTTGAATATCCAAATGTTTCCTTGGTTCGTATTTTTAATTTAAATCTCCCTGTTTTACGTGGCATTTCCTTAGGGTACTCATTTCACGTGTTTGTAAAATCTGTTTCGCTTTTGTCACATCAGTTCTAGTCACTGAGGTATCTTTGGAAGGCGTTGAAACGAAATATCAAGTTTAGTTTTCATCTGATATTCCATTTTGAGTTTATGCCTTTCACACACACACGCGCGCGAGCGCAATCCCACGCAGGAACACACACAAACGTGTGCACTATTTTCTGTAAATTTATTTTGTGGAAGTTCAGTGGATCTAAGAAATTAAAACTCACATCGACGTGATGTCTAAAACAGTTTGTTGTTTATGAAATATAAACCTTTTATAAAAATGTTTAGCCAAATTGGCCGAAGGCTATGAAATATGACTGTGGTATATCCCCAGTGAGAGCTTGCCCTGTTTTCTAAAGACCGGCTTGTAGAACGCAGCCGCTGCCTGAAAAAGCGTGAATTTAAAGGCTACAACATAAAGGTTTTGCATACAATGTTAATCAAAGTGCACCTGCCTGCAGGGTAAAGGGTTTCTTCTGAACTGCGTGTGGTCTACGGAACGGTCATTATACCTAACAGCTAGCGCCGGCCGGTGATGCTAGATTTGCTGATTAGCTACTCAACAAACACACCTGCTGGACATGGTGTCGAGTCCTACACCCTTCACCATGGCAACGGCGCCGCGCCGCGCCGCTCCGGCCGACCGACCGACCCAGTCTAAGATCCGAACTAATTAAAAACACATCCACCCTCTCGAGCCCTCTAATTTATCATCGTAACCCCCTCCACTGCTAATTGCTGCTTTCTCGGTTACACGCAGGCGGAGTATGGATTATCCCACCCTTATTCTATCACAACCAAAACAAGGAGTGTCTTCAGACGTCACACTCTCATTGAGCGTGACGAAGGAAAGGGCCAAATGTGTCTTTCATAAAGATGTATTAGTTGGCAGGCGCTGTAATCTTTTTGTAAAGTCGGGTTCTTTTAAAAAGCTAAACGATCCTTTTCTGGAGCAGAGATTCGCCAGTTCACACCCGGCAGAGATTAAAGGCCCTTTGCTGCCAATCTTAAATGTCTTAACTCCATGTTCCATTATTTTAAGAACTATCCAAGGTATCACAATGAATTTTTTACAGAATTTAGATGCATGCCTTCTAAATTCCCTTATCTACTTCATCTACTAAACTAAACCCCGGCGCGACAGCCCACGAGGGGCCAAGGCCTACCGCCCAGCTGCTGCGTCCCCCCACTCTGCCCACTACAGGCGTTATTGGTGAGGTGCAGTACTGGAGGGTGGGACGTGGTCAGCGCCCCGAGCCCTCCCGGCCAGTTATGCGGTCTTCTAGACCTGGGTCCACTACTTCTCCATCAAGTAGCTCCTCAATTGGTCCCCCCGGGACCTAACGAGGCTGAGTGCACCCCGTGACTTCATCTACTAAGCTTGTTTATTAAGAAAGGTATTTTTGTTTTCTAATTATGCCATATGGATTTAAATTTATCAGCTTTACCCCTTTTTTACATTCTCTACTGGTAGGTAGAGGAAGTATTGTATTCCACTCACAAATTTGATGTCCAGATTTCACCGGAAATATAAGTTTTGAGACCCGAAGAATTAAAAAAAAAAAAAAAAAAAAAAAAAAAAAAAAGGAATAATAAAGAAAACCAAAGTTGATATTTAAGTTTAATGTCTTTCAAGGATGCAACACGAAGATTTTGAAGAAAATAGTCCCACCCTAAACTACCCTTTACATGGAAAATTTTTCGAAAATTTTGATTTTCTTGAAAATGACTCAGACGATTTTGATTAAAATGTCATATGTTTAAGATATTTGTATGACAAATGAAATGTATATTCTGAATTTTCTGGCTAGAGCCTATGTAGTCCTGTTTACTCTAGATGAATTTTGCCTAACTCGTAAACCGTAAGAAATAGACAAAATCTTAACACACAAAAGATGTAGATTTCGCTAAAACACACAATTTATGTTCGAATAATTTTTTTTTTTTTAGAGTGAACCATTTCGAACACATTCCTTGCTATTTGTGCCAGTTTCGGAAAACTTTTGTGAAATGGACCATCGTTGTTCATTTTTTCATATGTTAAGTGTGCAAAGAGAACGGAATCTCAAAGCTTTAAAAGATTTGACTAACGCTCAAAGCCTACTGTATCCCAATATTCCCCTTGCACCTACAAGGAAATAAGCAATAAGATAATTGGTACAAAATATGTTTATCTCAATTAACTCGAAGAAGATATAGGAATAAGTGTTTGTAAGAATGGTTAGTACAAGAGTGGAGAAAGTCATGTGAGTGCAACACATCAGATTTTTCTTTCTCTACTACATGCTTACAGTGTACACAGATGGATTGTATTTCACCCAAACATTCGAAATAGAAATTTCACGGAAACACGTGATAAATTCTGCAATTTAAAGCACAAATATGGAAGCTACGATATAACACTGCTTCTCAACATCATAGTTAAAAAAAATGCCTAATAGATACCAGCTCTTGTAGAAATTCCAAGCATTGTAATTTCAACTACCAAATGCCAACATAGAAAGAGGGAAACAAAATGTCCCAATGTTATAGCTTTTTAATTTTGTTCTGAAAGATTTTTTAAAAATGAATTTTAGCACATTTTTGCCTCTTTTTTTTTTTCTTAAAATCACTACTTTTAAACTAAATTGTAAAACTATTTAAAAACAATCGTAATATTTCATTTTGAAGCTAAGGTTTTTTTGCATTCCCAGTTGTCTTAAGTAATGGGCACTTTGGGATAAACACAGACGCAAGATGAGAAGCCTTAAAGCAGAACGAGATCAGGCGCGGCTCCTCAGGGTAGGCAGGGTAGGCATTGCCTACCCTATCGTAATACATCAACAAATAATGTTTAACTATGATTCTGCATTTTATCATTTGAACCGTCATTTTCCCCTAATTGCAGTTCAAGAAAAGTTTTCTCGGTTATAATGACCAGCGCATGGTCAAATCCTTTAATCTCAATTCCGATTCATCAAAACTGCGCTGCGTGTTTGAAACGCGCGGCAGAAATGATACGCATGGAACCTGGGTAGTGGAGAGCAGGCTAGCTTAACCTCTGCCTGCCCGGCCCCATTTCCTGAGTACGAGGCCCTTGAACAGGGATAAGGAAACATTCGGTCTGTATATGCACTCCGAGCATGCGTAGACGCGTCTGCCAGCAGTCCGAACACTTGCCTGCCCAAACCCGAATTTATGCGACATTTTCCGAACAGCCATACTCCACGAACGAAGATCTCAGAGATCTGCATCTGTCGTTATCTCTGTGTAATACCAGTATGACCAACTTAATAGTGAACTATTACAAATTTCGCTTTCGTGGCGCACTGACAATGAAAAGAGGAGTGTTTTAGCTATTTAACACAAAGCTGCAGTCAGACAATTTTTCAATTTCTTAATCTATTTTAGTCATGGGCGTCGCGAAACGGGGGCAAGGGGGGCCACGCCCCCCCCCTTGGAAGTTGGTGAATTTAATGTGCAGTCAGTTACTGACTTTTAAACTATTATTTTAATTTTGATGTAAAGAACAATCTTTGTTTAGCAAAAATTAATACGGTTATCTGCAACAAATACTATAAATTTTGACAGTAAAATAATGATTTAATATTATATGATTTCAAATTTCCAACATGTGCCACCCCCCCTGGAAAAAAGTCTGCCGACACTCGTGATTTTAGTTTTGTCGGTAATTCGTCTGTAAGTCACACTCATTCACTCTGCTCTTATTAAACAACCAAACAATATATTGTTTGCGTTATCCGCAATGACTTCGCCCCCTATATTTCGGATAAACGGGGTTTATTATTATTATTATTATTATTATTATTATTATTATTATTATTATTATTATTATTATTATTATTATTATTATTGTTGTTGTTGTTGTTGTTGTTTGTTGTTGTTACTGTTACACTTTGCCTACCCACAAATTTTGACTGCGAGCCGCCACTGAACGAGATGCAATAGTTATTTGTGATACAAGGGTTAAAAGCTACATTTTATTTTGTGAGTGAAAAAATAAAATCCTTTTAACCCATGCATTACGGTGTTTTTAGACAGTTCCGAATATGTATAGATATATTATTGATTATATATAATGTATGGTATTGTTTTACCTTTTTCATGATCATGATGGTCATTGGGTGTGATCTTCAGTTGTTGCCTTGCTTAGCGTCAGTGCTGACAACATGGCTTTTACAAAACCACAACATTCTACTTAAGAGATGCAATAGAAAGAATAAAACAATGAAAATAATGTAACAAGAATTTAATTAATAGATTTAATTTATAAGTTTTTCTAAACTTATTCATCTTTCCTTGGGCGGAGGAAGTGCGAAGTGAATTATTGGTTACACGATTTACGATAGTACCATTGTTTGGATTTGAAACAGTTGACAATGCCTACTTGAATGATGCCATGGTCACATTCCGAAAGAAACCAAAGTTGGCATTACTGGAGTGTTAAAAGATTTTGAGTACTGAGTAGAAGAATTTTTTATATATTTTTGCAAATCATGACACCCTCGAAAGGAGGACAGCTCTCCCTGTCATTGGGTAATGACCATTAGCAAAAAAGGCAACCCTCACAACAGGGTGAGAGGCAATGCAGCCGTCTTGTGGTTCCTTTATATTTTTAAACCGTAAACCTTGTAAAAACAATACCTCAAAGTAATGCCATCTTTTGCAGCAGTGTGAGGCAGAGGTTTCATGTTTTAGAAAAAACTATACTTTTAACACTGTCGTGAAGTGCTAAAAGGCCGAGTTTTATCATTAACTGTATAAAAAACTATTTTTTTCGATCACTGTTAGTACAGTTAGTAAGCAAATGCTGGCAACAAAAGCTTCGGAGGTGGGAGGTTGCAGAGAAAAACTCGTAAACTAGAAGCAGGCAGAGTGCCCCTGTATTACTGAACACGGGGTAAAGATTGATGTCTGATCTCATTAGCGCAAAACCGAACATGAACGGGACCCATGTTACATATATCCGGAATTATTTACAACTTGATTTTAGCATCCGTTCAATTATATTGTTTGTTGTAATGATTAACCATCACACAGTAGTGGGCCCTCTCTGTTTTCCTTTAATTAAGGCTGAATACTAAATTACCTACCTTCATTTGATTTACGCTGAGAGATAATTGTCATCAGGAAAGCGGATAACACGGCGAGAAATGCTGGGAGCCACATTGGCGGAAAAGCGAATCAAGCGCTTATGACATTTGTATGAAAACAAATATGTTCTCTTAAAAATAAATTTACTAAGAGTATATACAACAAAGGGAACACCATAGAATACACACTAACACGAAGGTGAAACGTAAACAAAGCTCTTCTAATAAAAGTCTATTTTCAGAGTTGCCACTGGAGACTTGAGGCTTAAACCCATCCCGTTGTTTTGTTTACCTGCCGTCCAAAGAGACTATATTCTATTAGTACACCTCCAACAGACGAAGTTGGAAGGAGAAAGAAGGAGAGTGACACACAATGTACCAAAGTGACACACCTGGTCTATATTCTACCCAGTTTTTATTTTCTCTACCATGTACTGAGCCAAAACCAGTCTGACATAAATATAAACACATGTAATGTATATAATCAAATAGCGTCATAAATAGTTGAAATGCATGTGTATAGAGTGTTAGGGCAATTTACATTATTTAGGTATTTAATCTGTAAAGCATAGAGTAAGAATTAATATCGGTAAAGTATTTTCTGTTGTAATAATATTTAACGTTGGAAGTCTGCCCAGGAGGAAGAGTTTCGAAGCTGGAAATTGTGCTTTCCAGGAGGAAATAGCGGGTTTTATGACACTCTGCGGCCGCAAGAGTGTTGTTAAAAGACCGAAGGGGCTTACGTATTGTCGCAGATGCGTACAAAATGGGGTGGTGCCCCGTCATACCTAAGGCAATTGCGTCGTCTTTCTACAAGCACAACAGGAATCGATGATACACAGCACCTGTTAATCTGTTTGGTAAAATGTATGGTCCTCGGAGTATGTCACCTACAATTCTGCCCACACATTAGGACTAACGCGATCCTATTACTTAAACCAAATATTTAATGTACGATGGATGGGTCGAGGAGGTCCAGTAGCATGGCCTCCGCGTTCATTGGACCTGAATCCATTGGATTTCTGGCTATGGGGACATTTAAAGACATTGGTGTATGACAAACCCATTAATATGTGGATACGTTACACATTTTTGTGAAATGGCTCATATCTCAACACGTAGGTATTTGTTTCCGGGCATATGTTTATAGGAACATGTATTCTAATTCTGACCAATCCCAACTGGTGTCAAAATATCGGACACTTTTTATAAACATCCTGTATTGTTTCTGACTCTCGCAATCACTGCCTAGATTACCGGGGAATGAGATCCAGTAAACCACAAGCAAGCCGGACCAGAGGAAACGAAGAGCAGCCGCAGCATCGAACCCGGGACTTCAGAGTCCACTTCCAGGTGGGAAATAATCCCGCTGACGCAGTTACCCCGTCAGTATCTAACAAGCAGAGCAAGTACTGCAATCCTTCCGGAAAAACGATATCAGTATTTCACCAGAAATACATGTTATGACGATATCCTTTGAATAACTAAAATAGTTTTACTTTCTCTACTATATATATTAATTAGTGGAAATATTGTATTCCACTCAAAAATTCGGTGTCAACATTTCTTCGGAAATATGTTTTGAGGCCCCGTGAATAAAAAAACCACCATTTTTATAAAAAGTTCCGGGTGTGTGTGTGGGTGTGTGTGGGTGGGTGCGTGGCTGTGTGTGGGCGTGTGTGGGTGTTTGTGGGTGGGTGCGTGGGTGGGTGTGTGGGTGGATGGGTGTGGGTGTGGGCGGTGTGGTGTGGTGTGCACAGTCGTCGAGAGGAATCCGACTGTGGGTTTATTGTTGTCAGAAGCAGTTTTAGTAAGTGTGATCGTCAAAGCCAGCAGTTTCTTAGACAAAGAGAACTGAAAGACAGAAAAGTGTGTGCCGAGTTACGGGAGGACAAAACACCCATGAGTTTCTAGCTCACTAACAACTATAGACTGTTTTTGTGTCTAAGTTTTATAAGGGAAAATAAAGTAACAGAAAAGGTAATTCAGCAATAATGAGAAAACCTTTGGACAGTTTTACCGCCTGTAATTTTAATTTGTTGTATCTTGAGTTTCCGGGAATAGGCTCTGATATTCTCTCTATTCAAAAATAATGTTATATAATTTTTTTACACCAAGTAAATGTTACATTAGACAAAACTTAGAACACAAAATAGGTACATCACAATTTATCTCAAATAACCTTTTATGTCATTTGTCCTTTCCGGTGTAGTCTTTGTCATTGGTTTGAATTTTCAAATACGTATATTTTTTAAAATTTGGCTTTATTGTCTATCAGCGCTGCAGCGCTATATAGATAAGCGAGAAGTAGTTTTTAAAGTGGTAAATCGCTATTCGCACCCCCCCCCCCTCCCCGGCCATAATTATACAGAGAACATGGACTTCAAAGCATCCGCGTAACTTCGCTATTGCCCTGGTCTACTGAGCAAGGTAATATGTAAATTAAATGTGTAATAAAAGTTTTACTCAATTAACATTATTTAGGTAGAAGTATAATAAGGCTTTATAAGAACAGTTAGTCGAAGAGTGAGTAAAGAAAGTCATGAGAATATATATTACAAATATCTGAATATATTTGCTCTGTGCAAGTTCACCAGAAACAAGAAAATTGCCACTTTAACGTTTTAGAATATGTTAATTAACGGAGAGGACCTAAAAACTTTAAATAAATTTGCTTGGAAAGAAAGAAAAGGCCAGCAAAACATTAGAGCGCATTTTTTAATTTCACAGCCAATTAACTTCTTTGCTGCTATATCCAACTTTTAAAACGAGCGTTTAAAACAAGGGTTGTAGGGTATTCTACAACTATTCCAAGTGCCTTTTCATTTTTTGATTAACAT